>CAKJTW010000003.1:77857500-78457500 GCA_917880005.1 Nanger dama
ATCCTGCCACTTTAACACAGTTTCTCGACTATCGTCTCGCCATAGACAATCTGGACGTGCCCAGTTTTGCGACTTCCCCTGTTTCTGTTCATTGGAGAAGACCTTGCTGCTGGGATTGAAGGGAGAATGAGATGGTTGAATGGCATCATGCAAGCTCCGGGAGAGCGTGAAGGATAGAAAACCCGGCGTGCCACTGTCCACGGGGTCGCAGAGTCGGACACGGCTGAGCGCCTGAACAACAATCATTCTAATTCCTCCGCTAGAGATGACCTTACTCTACATGTGTGTCTTTTTTAAAATTTTGGTTTTTGTTTGCTTGCTTGTTCTTTAACAGACAGTGTGGAGTAGGAGAAAGAGAAAAAATAGACACCACAGTATGTGATACTGCATAAAAACGCTTTTAAAGGATAATATATCACACACGCTTAAAATGGTGATTGTGTTAGTACATCTCAGACTCGCGTTCCTTCAAGGGCGGGAAAAGCAGTTTGTATTTAGCACTATTTAAAGTTTCCAGGCAGTTTTGTTACAGCCAAACGCTCTGGGAAGCAAACTCACTCAGAAGGACAGCCTGGGTAGTGGAGTGCGGTTTACTACACGTTGGGTCCCAGGCAGAGTTTCCTCCTTAGCCAAGGACCCCTGTCGACTTGCTGACAACCTTTTATACAAAGTGTACATGCCCAAGCCCACATCTCCAAATTCTCTGAAGTCCACTCTGGACAATGTTAGTAAGAGATACAATCAGGTTACAGCCATAAATTTACAGTCTAAAGCTATCTGGACATAGAGCTTCAGTTCAGTTCAGTTCAGTCTCTCAGTCGTGTCCGACTCTTTGCGACCCCATGAATCGCAGCACGCCAGGCCCCCCTGTCTATCACCAGCTCCCGGAGTTCACTCAGGCTCAGGTCCATCGAGTCAGTGATGCCATCCCTTTAGTCCACATGTATAAGTATTATTAAGATTACGTAGTGGACATTGCATTCCTTCTGGCTCCGGGAGGTCGAGGGACGGGGTCTGCCTGGTCTGGTTTTTATTCTCCAGGGAGGCCCACTTGGCTGTTGGTATTTTGTCTCTATGGCTTCCCAGATGTGCAGGCCAAAGTTCGCCGAGAGTGTAAGATGGAGTTCCTCTTCTTTTAAAAAAATGCAGTCACTCATTTGGTATGTCAAAAGTACAGGGAAAAGAAGTCAAAGTGTTAGTCGCTCAGTCGTGCCTCCCTTTTTGCAACCCCATGGATTCTAGTTCCCAGGGCTCCACTATCCATGGAATTCTCCAGTCAAGAATATTGATGTTGAACCTTGAGTTTCCTGCTTGGCAGCAGATTCTTTACCATCTGAACCAGCAGGGAAGTCAGTCTTTCATGTAGATGCTCACAGTTCAGTTCAGTTCAGTCGCTCAGTCGTGTCCGACTCTCAGCGACCCCATGAATCTCCCTGTCCATCACCATCTCCCGGAGTTCACGTTCATTGAGTCTGTGATGCCATCCAGCCATCTCATCCTCTGCCGTCCCCTTCTCCTTCTGCCCCCAATCCTTCCCAGCATCAGAGTCTTTTCCAGTGAGTCAGCTCTTCGCATGAGGTGGCCAAAGTACTGGAGTTTCAGCTTTAGCATCATTCCTTCCAAAGAAATCCCAGGGCTGATCTCCTTCAGAATGGACTGGTTGGATCTCCTTGCAGTCCAAGGGACTCTCAAGAGTCTTTTCCAACACCACAGTTCAAAAGCATCAATTCTTCAGCGCTCAGCCTTCTTCACAGTCCAACTCTCACATGCATGCATGACCACAGGAAAAACTGTAGCCTTGACTAGACGGACCTTGTTGGGGGCCAGTGTGAGAAACTCTGCCCATGGCAAAGGTCATAAGGAAAAAGAAGCTTGGCATATGCAAAGGCGTGATCAAGCCTCAGGAGATTCCCTGTTCCTGGAGCATCTAACCCAAAACCAGAGTACTTTACGGGGAGCTCTCCCCCATAACCATTTCTCTCCAGAGAAGGAGTTAACTTGCAGCCCCAGTTAATAAAAATTCCTGGACGTGACAAGAGTGTTTCAACTTACAGACTCTGAAGGTTCTCTGGCCTGCCTGATCAGATTGTCCAGCCGCATGTGACTGTTTACAGCCTCCCAACTGTGAGAGGCATGGGATGCTTTAAAACTTTCTAAATACAGACTCTTTTGAGGAGTTAGATGATTATTAGTATAGTATTAGTGGGTTGATTAGGAATTATATTGGTGAAAGGGTTTTTCACTTGTCATGCCAATAATTACTGCTAATTCCCTGCCTTGGGTGTGCGGGGGTGTCTCAGGTCAAACCTCTCTGCTGACAGACTAGCTTGTGTGACAACCTCTCAACCATAAACAGCACAGAGAGTTTGGAGTATTAGCATAGGGCTTTTCTCATTTGATTGCCGCCAGGCCTTCATATCCTTAGGCACTTGAGAATATTAATCAATGTATTTGTAATATAGAAAAGGAAATATAGTAGTTTTTGATGTTAGCAATATTAGACTTTTTGAGTTAATGAATTTTCTCTTTTGTTATAGACTACTGTTGTAAGACCTTGCGGCCTTTTCTCGGGAACCGTCGCCCCAAAGACCACAGTGACTCGAATTCGATGCAACAGGCAAGAGGATTTATTAGGCCAGGCCGGCGTGCCGGGGTTCAGCCTCCTTGGGAGAAGCGAACCTCGAACACTCACCGAGAGGGATTTTTATGCAGAAAGATCAAAGACAACTGGGAATGAGATCGGAATGTAGGGAACAATGCGATAAGGGGGTCTAGGGATGAAATGGAGACATTTGATTGGTGGGGGCGGTTTACAGGTGATTTAGTAGAGACAGTTGACTGACCACCCGGCGGTGCCTGGTACAGGGAAGGGAAATGCATCTTTGAGGAAAGGTCTGTTACACAGTGGAATCTAAGTCATAAGTCATCAGTTAAGAATAGGGAGCAGTCAGGAGGCTCTGAGTCATCAAGATAAGGGGAAAGCTATTTTCTATGCGGCACATTCTGCCTTCCAGGTTTAACTTTTAACCTAGAAGTTTTCCAGTGCCATTCTCAGAAAGCACTAAATGAAGTTACATTCTTACAGAAAGACGAATACAATGATTTATAACAAAGAGAAATTCATTATCCCAAAAGCCTTGTTTTGCTAACATCAAAACTACTATAATTCCTCAACCTAGAAGTTCTTCACTGTACTTTGTTATAAATCACTGTGTCCTTGCTATGCAAAACTGTAACCTTATCACTATCTTAAGACTAAATAGATTGTAAAGGGAACATTGGTGAAGGGTTTTCATTTGTTGGACTGATGTTTGCTGCTAAGTCTTCATATTCCCTACCCTTACAATAAATATAACTAGCATATAGGAGAAATAAGTATTAACCTTTAAGACTAATCACGTTAAACCTTAGGTTAAGTAAATTCCTTTCTTGATTGTAACTCACTACACCCCTCACCCTATAGGAATGCAACTTTATTTGGAGGGTGGTGCCTTGGAAAAATAAGCTTTCTGATTAACTGACCAGTATCAGAAAGGGCCATAAAATGTCAGTGGACCTCATGGTCAGAAGATGATGTAAAAACTCATAAGACCTTTGTATAATTTTATATGAAACACCTGATTGTGACAAGGGTCAGGTCTGCTGACCCCCGCGTGACTCTGTATTCATCCCTATGTGTAACAAAAGGTATATAAACAAACCTGAAAAATAAAGAAATTGGATCAGTTCCAGAAAGACTGATTCCCTCATGTCATTCCTTTCTGCTCCCCAATTTTCTGGCTGAATTCCCATCTGGAGCTTGGGTGCCCACCATTCAGATGGTGCAAATTCCTTGTCCGGAATTTTATTGGTACCCCACGTAAGCCAAGTTATTCAGCCCCTTTCTCTCTCTCTTACTATTTTCTGGCCGAATTCCCATCTGGTGCATAGGACCCACCAAGCCTACTAACTTTGCCTGGGTTTCTAAGATCAGACCGGGGGACCTCAGTGCCTCCTCTCCTTCGAGAGAATGGGAAGACGCCTGCGGCCTATGTAGGTGGTGATTGGTACCCTGTGTTAACCAAGTTATTTGGCCTCTTTTTCTCTGCTAAAATCTTAGCCCCTCTCTATCTGTAATTAAATAAGTTTTTTCTAGGACGCTTACTCCGTCCCCACCTTCGAATCACCCTGGATCCACCGGGGCTGGACTCCGGCAGGACCTTAGTCGGCAAAGTAATGGCTCTGCTTTTCAATATGCTATCTAGGTTGGTCATAACTGTTCTTCCAAGGAGCAAGCGTCTTTTAATTTCATGGCTGCAGTCACCATCTGCAGTGATTTTGGAGCCCCCAAAATAAAGTCTGACACTGTTTCCACTGTTTCCCCATCTATTTCCCATGAAGTGATGGGACCGGATGCCATGATCTTCGTTTTCTGTAAGTTGAGCTTTAAGCCAACTTTTTCGCTTTCCTCTTTCACTTTCATCAAGAGGCTTTTAGCTCCTCTTCACTTTCTGCTATAAGGGTGGTGTCGTCTGCATATCTGAGGTTACTGATATTTCTCCCGGCAATCTTGATTCTAGATTGTGTTTCTTCCAGCCTAGCGTTTCTCATGATGTACTCTGCATATAAGTTAAATAAGCAGGGTGACAATATACAGCCTTGACATACTCCTTTTCCTATTTGGAACCAGTCTGTTGTTCCATGTCCAGTTCTAACTGTTGCTTCCTGGCCTGCATACAGATTTCTCAAGAGGCTGGTTAGGTGGTCTGGTATTCCCATCTCTTTCAGAATTTTCCACAGTTTCTTGTGATCCACACAGTCAAAGGCTTTGGCATAGTCAATAAAGCAGAAATAGATGTTTTTCTGGAACTCTTTTGCTTTTTCCATGATCCAGCAGATGTTGACAATTTGACCTCTGGTTCCTCTGCCTTTTCTAAAACCAGCTTGAACATCAGGGAGTTCATGGTTCACGTATTGCTAAAGCCTGGCTTGGAGAATTTTGAGCATTACTTTACTAGCATGTGAGATGAGTGCAATTGTGCGGTAGAGCATTCTTTGGCATTGCCTTTCTTTGGAATTGGAATGAAAATTGACCTTTTCTGGTTCCAAATTCTACAGGACGATGGTATAACTCTGTTATTCAAGCCTGAATCCAAGCAGTAGAAGTCTATCCAGATTCCAATGACTTAAAAGGTTTGACTCTGTGGGCACACCAGAAATGTGGCCATCTGGGAGAAAAAGCAACATACAGACTATTCTTCAGCTAAGCCTGTAATGAGGATTGTCATTCACGCCTCAACCTTCAAGGATAGGCTACAACTAAAAGAAAAATATGAAGGAAGCTATTGGGGAATCTTCAGGCTGGAGAAACATGAGCCAGACGTGAACTCAGGATAACTTCTCCTGCCCTGCCAAGGTGGGCAGAGTTAAGGTGTGTCCTTAACTCTGTCTATGGGCAAAATTTGCCTGTTTTCTAGGTTACACAGCACTGCTAAAGATAC
Source organism: Nanger dama (assembly GCA_917880005.1). Lineage (NCBI taxonomy): Eukaryota > Metazoa > Chordata > Mammalia > Artiodactyla > Bovidae > Nanger > Nanger dama. The sequence goes on from CAKJTW010000003.1 coordinate 77,862,981, forward strand.
AGTTCAAGCCTTGAATACAAGAATTGTGTGCCAATTTCATGTGTTACTTTAATAACTATACCCACTTACTGATAGACTGTGGCAAAGCTACCTAAGGACTGCTATGGGGCCAACTTCTCACATTTGAGGAACCATGCTTATTGGAGTACTCCACCAACTATTGTGAATGGACTATTTTCCCTAAGTCCTTTGATATGTTTTTTGAAATAGCCCCTCAGTTTATATGTATTGTAACCAATGATGTAGAAACTACTTCTATGTATCTGTTAGGAACCCCTTTTTCCAGAAGCCTAACACATGTTGATCATTTATATTGAAAAAGGACCACCTATTATTTTCCTCCTATGAGAACTTTTTATTAAGGATCAAATGTTATTTCCCGCTTTGTCTATTCCTAATATTAGATTTTCCTTAGAACATGTATGTAAAATTTTGCAAGAAACCAAAAAGTTACAAAATTTCACAGATAACTGCAATTGTGCCTTGATAGAACATTCTATCGTTACCACTATTGTTGCCAATAAGATAATGGAAGTAATAGTTGATGTATGAAAGCATACTTCTCATTTATGTTGAATTTTTCTTTACTAAATCCTTTACTGCTCAAAAATTGTTCTCTGCAATGTTTAACCCATTACTTGTGTCTTTGGTCACTTTATTTGTTGACTATCTGCAATTGTTACTTGACTTATAGAATTAAGAAGACTGCTTGTATTATTTTGCCTTATTCCTATGCTTTCCAATCTAAATAATCCTGAGGTCAACTTTTAGGGAAATTAAAATGGAAGAAGTCTTGTTCAGGCTTCAGAAGCAGGAGAACAAGCCTCCGACCTGGTTTCTGACCTGCCTAGACACTGCCCAGATTCTGTACCTTTCCTCAAGCACAGGAAGCAGGCAGCACTTTAGATAAGAAAGAGAGTAGATCTTGGAATCCTTGAGCCCCTGAGAGTTCGGCCAAACCTCTGAAGTCTAACGAAATCCTGTGACTCACAAGGTGAAACAAACAGCACTGTAAAAAGGTGAAAGTCAAACCAGAGCTGCATTTGGGGATGCAAAACGATGATGATATCAGTTTGCGGCCTGGGATTATAAGCAGGAACCCCCAAAATAACAATTTGAAGCCTCACCTGTGGCATGGACACGCTGCCTGAGACCTTTTCCCATTTGGGACTCCCGATTGCAGTTACTCAGGACTTCCCAGCACACTGTTTAAGTCTAGGTGTTGGCTGGCTCAGTTTGTTGATGTATATGTATTGCTCCTGTTTCTCTCTTTTTTTTAATGATTGCATATTGAAATTATGTTAAAGATCCTCTAATAAATATTGAAATAGTTGTTGGGGGGGTGGGGGGGAATGGAGTCAGTCCAGTCAGGGCAACCTGCTCCTTTCTTTCTTCAGTTTCCCATACACTGTTTTATTTTACTGAACGGGATCCCTGGCGCTAGGCAGGGAAAGGGAACGTGCAACTGTTTGCATTTCACAGCAGACGCGCTGCGAGTTCTCGGAGCTGCCACGTCAGCCTGCAGCCAGGAGAATGAGGAATGCATCATCAGAGAGAATTCAAAAATAACTCGTAGTTCTCCATAACTTTACCATTTCTCATTCCTAGGGTCCTCTGCCGCAACTTTTCAAAGCAGAGTAGGGAGAACAAAATGCGACAGCACATGTATTTTTAGAAGCAAACAAAGAAGGGCTCGTCCGGGATTTGAACCCGGGACCTCTCGCACCCTAAGCGAGAATCATACCCCTAGACCAACGAGCCACAGTAAGGTAGGCTTTTATTTCCGCCTCAAGGCTCACGCACGTCACTAGGCCACGTCACTAGGCGTTTCTCAAAGAAATACGAGTTTGAGTGCCTTCTACCGGCAGAAATGCGTGTCTGTTTCCCCAGCGAGCGCGTGCCTGACGCAGCGGAGGATTTATCAGCTGTGGTCGTGAATCCAGACCAGAACAGCAGCAGGGGAACTACGTCCACTTGGCCTGAAAGTCTTATCACGCGCTGCCGAAGACAGGGGAGATCTGCCGGAACAGCCGCATGGGTACCCTTGTCCTGCAGGCACTGCTTTAATGCTTAGGAAGGGAAAAAACGACTGCTAGGCCCCAGCGAGATTTGAACTCGCGACCCCTGGTTTACAAGACCAGTGCTCTAACCCCTGAGCTATGGAGCCCTCGCATGCATGCTGGTTCTCTATCTTCCCTGTTATAGGTGTTTTTAAGTTTACTGTGTTAAATGAGATTTTGACCCAAGCAAAAATCCAAGATATGCTGCAAAACTGAAAACTTTCTGTGTCGTGTCAACCACTCGAAAAGACTCTGCTTTGAAGAGAGTCGCTACTAGACTGTCTTCTAGTCCCTTACCTTGATAGTCGGCTGAGACATTGCCTTCTGTTCCTCTGCTGCCCAGAAAGGATGCATATGACAGAACTCTAGATAGCTGGGCACTCGAGAGACTCACCCGAGAATAAAAAGGCGCATATAGAGGGAATCGGACAGGCAGGGAGGTTATGGTGCACTCCCTTCCCTTATGTGGCTGTGAAATCCACGGAGAAGGTGAGAAGAGGTTTATAACGCGTTTTTGTCTTTTCTGAAGCAAGAGCCCCTAACTCTTGCTTGTATGTTGGAATTTTTGCCTCTGAAAGGTCCAGGGTTAGGAGCAAAGAGGGAAAGAGGTGCTAGAGAGGAAAATTTTAATCTTTCCTTAACGACATACGGATTTGCATGTATCCTTGGTATGAATAATACAATTTTTTTAAAGGATTTTGTTTTCACTTTTTAGAGATCCTGTTTTTCTAAGCTAGTAAACAGGAACTAAAATTGTATTAAACTACAAAAATCTTGTATTTATTTCTTACTGCAATAGACTAGAACATTGCGGGCGGGGGGGCGGGGGAGGTACTGATTCATGCAAGCCCAAGAAGTGAACCACTTTTATTTAGTAAGGTTTAGATTTTCTCACGATAGGCCTGCTCGTGTACTCACTAATTTTTAATGTCATTTGCCCAAGATCATTAAGACTGCAAGAAATCTGAAAGTTACTGTAACCTTTAAACTCCATACCTAAATACTTAACAGACATCTGCTAAAAATAAGAACTAAGAATAAAAGCATAACTTCAGTACCATATTAGACCTAACAACATTCATAATAACTCCATAATTTAATAGTCCATATTTTCAAATTTCCCCAACTGGCTCCCTCCAATTTTTTAAAAACTAGATTCAAACAATGTTTCTCGCTGCTTTTAATTTTAATGTTTCTTTAGTCTATTTCAATTTGAAATTCCCCTCCTTTCCACCCTTCTTTTTCATAGCAGCTCTCTTATATAAGTCTCACATTCTGCACGCTAAGTCGTTCCAGTCCTGTCCGACTGTTTTCAATCCCATGGGCTGTAGCCCACCAAGCTCCTCTGTCAATGGGATTCTCCAGTCAAGAATACTGGAAGGGATTCAATACTCCGACTGGATTCAGCCTATATATTTTTGTCAGGAACACTACCTCACAGCTTTTTAATACCCGACGGAACCAAATAATTTTCCAGAACAGATTGTCTAGGCTGTAGACAAAAATAAATTTCTAAGTGCCCAAACAGAAAAAAATGAGGTCAAATAAGATCATTTTATCTACTTGCATGAAATGCATTGTGTGACATTCAAGGAGCTTTTTTTTTTTCTCCCACAAAAGAGACTTCCTTGATCTCCTTGGCTGAAGACCCTGCATTTTCAGGTTCACTGACCTTAAAGTACCTTAAAATGTCAAGAATTTATATAGAAAAGTAGGCACAATTAAGAGAATCCAATCAATTATTCATCTTAGCAGCATCCAAGCATATCTATGGCTAGACAGACTCGTTTCTAAGGTACATAGATTATTTATCTAGAATATCAAGGAACAAGGCTTTGCAAAATTTCAGCCAAAAAAAAAAGTTGAACTAGCCTCAACTTATGCTTTCTTAAATTTATTTTCCTTAGTTTCCCTAGACCTCTGACCCTTGGGAAATTGAGGCTGCACTCACTCTGGCATATCAGTTACTACTCGTGTCACCACCTAATGGTGGTGCGTATGTGGGTATTCATTCTTCTAGATTTACATTGTACGTATGACAGAAAACATCTTTCACTCAACTGCAAGCTTGCTACAGCAGGGATAATAACCTTATTTATTTTCTGCACCTCCTCTAACCTGACCAAATGGAGAGCACAGATTTATTTGGTGGATGTGGGATTGGTTGTAATGTACCTTGAAGAACCAAAAGAAGATTCCATTTCTCAGTTTCACAGTGTTTCTTGGTTCGTGTTCCCCATTACCTAATCCTAAGTGCCTACACCCATTATAGTTACTCGTGTGTTCATTGAGAAACTGCCCTCCAGTACTTGGATACTCTGGAACTGGAGTCAGAAGCTGGACAAGGTAGTAGAGAAATCAAAGAAGAAAATCAAATGTACATCAGATTTTATCTTCTTAAACCCAAAGCATGCTTGCTAAGTTTCTTCAGTTGTGTTCAACTCTTTGCAACCCTATGGACTGTATTCCACCCAGCTCCTCTATCCATGGAATTCTCTAGGCAAGAATATTGGAATGGATTGCCATGCCTTCCTTCAGGGGATCTTTCCAAAACCCAAAGTAGCCAGACTATTACAATATTTTGTAGTGATTGAGTTTGGGGGGAGGGTGGTGAGTGGAGGAGAAGGGAGGTTATTGCTACCAGCAGGATGAATAGAAACAAAGAAAAAAGAATGTCTCATAAATTTCCTATTTCCCTTTGGCTGAGCATGTTCAGGATTACATTTCTTTTCACCTGAAGCTTGCAGAGGCAATCAGCCTGGTGAGATTGTTCCCTTTTGTCCCACTTCCATAAACTTCAGTAAACTATATTATAAAGACAAATACAAATTTTAAATAAGAGGCTTAATTCTTCCTATTGAAAACAGGGGAAAGATTTCCCTTTCCCTTCTCTCTTTTTCTTCAAATAGTTATTTTAGAAAAGTTGTAAGAATAAATACATCACAGTATTTTTGTATTACTCTGATGGTCAATGTACTAAACACATGAGACCATAAAAGCTACTAAATATTTAAGTAGGGGCTTAATAAATGCTGAAAAAGGCTATCTGATATATTCATCAAAAGGAACATATTATTTACCAGTATTTAATTTTTAGTAAGATTTTTGTGGGCTTTCCGGGTGGCTCAGATACTAAAGGATCTGCCTGCAGTGCAAGAGACCAGGGTTTGATCTCCTGGAGAAGAGAATGGCTACCCACTTCAATATTCTTGTTTGGAGAATTCTATGGGCAGAGGAGCTTGGTGGGCTACAGCCCATGGGGTCATAAAGAACTTTTAGTGAGATTTTTATAGCACATGCAGATGGGAGCCAAGCCATCCAGTAGGCTCTCTACTGGAGCTAGGGTGAGAGACTTACATCGCAATGCAGTGCAAGTCTGGTGGGAACTTTAAAATGCCCTAAATAGAGAATAGAACAGTTGAAGCACAGATTGGAAAATAGAGTACTTGTAACAGTTCTCTAACTTTGGAGGAATTTATTAGGATTCTGATTCATGGGCCTGAGACTGTGCATTCCTAATAAACTACCAGGAGATGCTGATGCTGCTAGTTCTTAGACTATACCTTGAGCATCAAGGCCTTAAAGTAAATTTCCCTCTTGTGCGTAAATGTTCATCATTTAGACTATTGACAAGGTATGGATAGCAGGAAATCCAAGGTTAAATTCTGTAACGTTTCAGAATGTTAGAACCTAAAATACTAGTACCCAACACTGAAAACTGAAAGAATAAGCATGTGCCAGACAAACATCACACTTATCTCTATCAGGCATATTTCCAAAGGGCTTCAGATATGGTCAATTACGTATTTGGCAAGGCTGGCATTCCACTAGGAAAGCTAAGACTTCTGACTTCAGGTCTCTATCAGTCTAACAGATGATCCACTTCCGTGAGGAACAGATCCAAATACTTCCCCCTTGAAGAATCCTGTGAGTTTAAGGCAGACAATGAGTGCTCGAGCAATAACAGGTGATTGAATAGGGGAGGCCATGCACACTGGTTAGTAAAGGAAATTCAGAATGGCAGGTGAGACTGTGGCACTTTGTCCTGATAAGAAAATGCTTTGAAAGTTGTCAGTTTGTGGAGCCTGAACATGCAGTCCCTTAGAATCAAAGGGACCTCTGCTATAATGATCAAGTGCTTTCTTGTCAGCGGGTTCCTTTCACTGCCTTGACCTAGAGCTAAAAAAATTAATAAATAATCAAGGATTCAGGTCACTTTTATCTTACTAGAATCTCTGTACTTTTTTGGAATCCATATTTTTAAAAAGAAGTCAAAACATTTACAGAAGCTGTGGTTTATTTAAATGTGTATGTTTACCAAATTAGCACTGAGACCTAAATATGATCTCACTTAATCTTCTAATCAAAAGCCTCAATGTGAGATTTCCCAAGACCAATCCATAGACGGTGAGCTTCTCACCTGGTTCACTACTAGACAAAATAGTTTGATAAATATGTTCAACACTTGTTCTCTCTCCTCCCATCCATCCCTACATTCTTTCAGGTAGTAAAGAACCCCAGGCCTTTTCTGTCTTTCAAACTGGTGCTTCCTAGTCTTATGCACAAAGTTGATTGCACACGATCTCTAGGTTCTCTCCAATTTGAGATTAGCATCAATCTTCCCACTGCTTATGACCTGTTGCAAAGAAGCGTGTACTGCTCAAGGCAATAAGCTCACACGCACTTTTTTATGAGGGTCCTCAAAAGCGTGGAAACACAAACTGAAGTTTCTTGTAAGTTGTCCACTTCAGCCAAAGGGGCTGGAGACAGGTACTTGAGCTCCATTTCCAATGATGTGGGGCACAGAAGCCACACTTTCCGCTAGACTCGCTGGCCTTTGCTGTTGACCATCTCCGAGAGATGGCCACTCTCGTGACTCCGGTACCTTCTGGAGAGAAAGAGCTAGGTGGGAGCCCACAGGTTGATTCCCAGTTCTACCCTAGGAGCTGATTGCCTGTCAACTGGGAGTAGAGAGGGAACGACAGAGCGAAAAAGAGCCATCAGGAAGCGTCTAACCCCGTGTGGGAGAGGGGTCAGATGAGGTGGGGAGTGGAGGGGACTTGACCCAGAGGGCACCGGGATTGGCGTCAGTAGGGAGCGGATGGGGAGTGCGAGGAGAGCCCGCCTCTGGCCTTGAACTCTTCCTAAAGTGGCTCCAGCTTTTCCCATTTCCTGCTTCCCCGTCTTGGTTCTACGTTCATCCGGTGCCTCCTGAGCCCTGTTTCCAATCAGCTTTTTTAGAAGTTCTTTTGTGTTCCTCGCTCCCCACCCCACCCCGCTTCCTGGAATCGAAGATGGGAACCAGCGAGACCTTCGTCCCAAGAAATACGGAGAAGCACCCCTGACCCTGACCGCGAACCCTCAGGCCGGGAAAGGACCTCGGAGAGCTCTGGGGCAAGGGCAGGCAAGAGCAGGGTGTGGTTTTTTGGAGTGATGGAGGCGGGCAGTAAGAGGAAGTTAGGAAACTTTAGTGAGACTCCTGGGAGAGTTTCTGCATCCAGAGACCCAGAAATGGCCAATCAGAAAGAGCAATGAATAAGGTGGCTTGTAATCCAGGGTTTACGGCGGAGCACAGATTGACAGGTATGCGATTCCACTTGGGTGCTGAAGATCCCTGGCTGGGAGCACTTTTGAAACTTTTCCTTTCCCTCTCCTCCATTCGGAAAAAAAAAAAATCTGAAGCTTAGCGGCTCGGGAACCCATGGAAACTCGGACACACCCCCTCCCCGGTGTGGGAAAGTTCTTGGATGTAACCACCCTCTGGGAGTCACCCTGGTCCCTCTGTAAGGGAAATTGTTCAGAGGCTACAGCAGTGCGCGTGTGCGTGGGTCTACCCCAGAGTGCTACTTTCAGGAAAAGTAAACCAATCTCTCTCTGACCGAACCTGCAGGGAATGCGACCAAGGATTTTCCTGTCTATCGGCGACAGGCTTGCCAGATCTGTCAACGGAAGCGCACCTCTTACTTGATCTGATCCCCGACCTCATTCTCTCTGTGAGTTTCACAGCCATAGACCAACGACCCAACAGAGGGGAGTTTCTTAGTCTTCTGAAATCACTTGCAATAAGTCGCCAGTGAGATTTTTCCCCCTCCTTTCTGCATGGAATTGCCTCGGTTAAAGAAAAGGTCTTTCAAGGGAATTTGCGCTAATAATCGTTGACAACTTTCTTAGGCCTATGAGAATACAATGATTTGTATTCTCTCCGAGTTTGCTCAGGTCCTTAGGGATAAATGAAAACACTGAGGGAAATTCCACTAACTCAAGAAAATTCAAAATTATGAGCACGGGTACTGTAGTAAACAGCTCAGGGATGAAGTATTCGCGCCATCCGTGGTAGTGTGGCCGAGCGGTCTAAGGCGCTGGATTTAGGCTCCAGTCTCTTCGGAGGCGTGGGTTCGAATCCCACCACTGCCAACTCTGTGTTTTAGTACAGCTGTAAATCAAAAGTACTATAATTCAAGCCGAATCCATGAAAACCTCTCTCGCAAGAATTTCCAGGAAACCTTTCAATCCTGCTCTGAAATACTTATTTCAAACCAGGTTACCTTGGTTTCTTCTCAATATCTTGTGCTCAAACTAGTTGTTTGCACCTCACTTTGCTTGTATCTAAGCTTTTGAATTTTCACAAGGGGGAATTCTTTCTGTCCTCCTTTTATAAAATCCACGCTCACACTGAATCATTCTCATGACCTGCCTTAGGCACCATGTGGTAGGAAAGACTTCCTAGATAGTGCCCCATAGCCCCCATCAGCCCTGGTTTGGGAGCCAACACTGGTTTAGGAGCTGCAGCTCTGTGCTCTGGAAATAACCTGCACAGACTTGATTTGGTTTTAATCACATTACTCTTGTAACTGAAGATGATGAATGAATGCATCCATACAGAAAGCCATTTCCTTCCAGACTTCCAGCTCTCACTCAGGCATTATTGCCTTAAGGGTTGGGGCAGGGCAGGTAAATGGTTCTTTTGAATTCGACTTTGCAGGTGGGTTTGTGATTCCAAAACTCTTAAAAGCTGATTTTTGGCTGACTCCGGGTGTCAAGCCCAGTGGAGTGTTCTGTGAATGTATGCTTAGCCACTACTTTGCCCCTTCTAAGTGAATTCACTTACCTTGGAGACTGTCCTCGTCTCTTAATCACCCAGTTGCAATGCCTGTTGAGAACCTAACTCACTATGGGAAAGAGGAAGGGATATACTCAGAGTCTATTTAGCGGGTGCCCTATCAGAATGGTTGTCCCATTGCCCTTCTCAGCTGTTTCAGCCCCTGTTATCCCACAGGCTGTACAGCTCTCTCAGAGAGGAAGAGTATTTCCCTGCAGCGCCTTGAAGAATGAAATGTACAGAGCAGACAATGAGGATTCTGCACAGGAACAGAAGTCTTGGGATTTGGGGTGACACATTGATTCTGCCTTCCTTTTATATCATTCCCTCTCCTCAGTCAAAATTATCTTCTGTGTCCTCACAGGTCATCTCCTGTTTCACTTTGATGGCTCCTCCAGATCAGTGCCTTTCCTTTCTATCCACCTCTCACTAAGAAAAATCTTAAGACACCTATGTTCTTCACACACACATACATACAATGATCATATTTTTGTGCTTTGTGAAGAGGGGAAAAAAAATCCTCTAAAATCTTTAGTGTACACTACGGTTTACTCTTAGTGTGGCACATTCTATGGGTTTTGACAAAATGTACAATGATATATATCCACCATCATTAAAGTATCATACAGAATAATTTCACTGCCCTAAAAATCCTCAGGGCTTCCCCAGTGCATTCCTCCCTCCCCTATAACCTCTGACAACCGCTGACCCTTTTATCATTTCCATAGTTTTGCATTTTCCAGAATGTTGAGTATTTGTTGTTGTTGTTGTTTAGTCGCTAAGTCGTGTCGGACTGTTTGTGACCCCCATGGACTGTAGCCCACCAGGCTCCTCCGTTCATGGGATTCTCCAGGCATGAATATTGGAGTGGATTGCCATTTCCTTCTCCAGCTGAATATTTGGAATCATACAGTATGTATCCTTTTCAGATTGGCTTCTTTCACTTATACACATTGAAATTTCTTCCATACCATTTCATGGCTTGATATCTCATTTCTTCCTGGTGCTGAATAATATTCCATTGTATGGATGTACCAGTTTTGTTTATTTACTTATTGAAGGACATCTTTACAGTTTCCCAGTTTTGAAGATTATACACATATAAAGCTGGTTCATGGGCAAGTTTTTGTGTGGACATCAGTTGTTAGTACCTAGGAACGTGATTGCTGGATTGTATGGAAAGAATATATTTAGTTTTGTATTCTTCCACTGTGGCATGGTGTATTTTTAAACATCATTTGTAAGGGCTAAAGCTCTGGTTTTTAAAAAATGTCCTTTATATATGTAGCATCTTTTAAAATATATTTAAATTATACAGAACACAATTTACCCACAGATAAACATCTTTTGCCATATTTCCCTTTTTCCAAAAATGAATGATAAATTTCTAGGAGTAGGAAAAGAATACTTGATGAAACACAATGTCTGCTTTTTTTTTTTCCTAAAACACAATGTCTTTTTAAGATTCCTGATTTATAACACCCAATTGTACTACTCTAGAAACTAGTGACAATTTTATGAGAAAGTCTTTGTCACTGTATCCTGGCCAGTATTAAACAGTAAACACTATTGTAATTTGGTGGTGAAACAAAATCCCCTAGTTTGAATTAGTATTTATTTCTTATTATTGAACGAACATTCCCACATGCATATTTTGCTTTTTGCATTGCTTATTCTCTACATTGTTTGTTCACACTCTTTTGAAGGACAGATATTTCTACAGTATTTCTCTTTAAACTCTGAATTGCTTAGTATAAATTATTCATGGTAAGGGAAATTTGTAGGGCTGGGGGGAAGGGGTTGAAGGATATTACCCAATATTCAGTTAAGACTAACTGGTCTTCAAGATTAGGAGATACCATTCAAATCTAAAAAGGGTACCGTTATTTCATGCTGCTGCTGCTGCTAAGTCTCTTCAGTCGTGTCCGACTCTGTGAGACTCCATAGACGGCAGCCCACCAGGCTCCTCTGTCCACGGAATTCTCTAGGCAAGAATACTGGGGTGGGTTGCCATTTCCTTCTCCAACCGTTATTTCATATCTCCTCAGTAAACTGAATCACCTATAATGCATGATCACAGAGAGGACATATAACATTAAGTTTTATGGTCGGCAAAAAGTTGTTCTTTTGTTGCCTGAAAATCAAATTAAACATTCCACAGTTATTGATTTAGGAGATAAAACCTAGTGGAATAGGAGGCTGCAACGAAAGATTAAACATCTCCTCTTGGAGGAACCGAACCAGCCATCTAAGGATGACAGAAGCTTAATCACCGATACAGTCCTCCGCTCTGCCAGCTGATCTAGCAAAGGATACATCAAGTGCGATAAAGTGTCGACTACTGAGCAACAGCCAGTGAGTGGCCTAGCTTCTTTGTATTTGAAGTTCGGGCTTAAACTGGAGGTCAAGAAATCTCCAGAGTTGAATCTAGGGTAGACTGAATCCTGGAGCACCCTGCGGCAGAAGGACACAGAGGCTGAATCTGAGGAAGTAAAAGAGCAGAAACCGTCAGGATTGGGGTGTATCTGCATAGCTTCTGGGCTGAGCCGTTCCAGAGTAATCGGCAAATCAGCTCTCGCTCTAGAAGCAAAGGAAAAACTGGGGAGTCAGGCAGGTTGCAAGTGGGAAAATGCGCAGGACTCCACGTTCCAGTGGCAACCGGAGGATCAACCTAGTGGCCGAGGTTGATTTATTCTTGACCTTAAACGCAGTTATGTGGACTCTGCCAATCCTATAATCTTTCCTCTCAAATCTTCAGAAGATAATTTTCCCTGAAACTTCACACAATGCTTCCTGTTCTTTCAAGAGTCAATGTAAGAAAGAAAAGCGCAGGAAGCACCACCCTCATTAGTAAGGTACTTTCTCTAGGCCCCAGCGAGATTTGAACTCGCGACCCCTGGTTTACAAGACCAGTGCTCTAACCCCTGAGCTATGGAGCCAAAGCGCAATGCGTTTTTCACCGTCGACTTCCCTAAGTTTTGAAACCTGCAACTAGATGATATTTAAATAAAATGTAATAGATATTTTTAAAATGAAAGGAATTTCTTTGGAAGGAAGCGCTTCTTTATATACGAAGAAGAAATATGTTCTTGACTAGGCCCAAACGGGAATGTAAGTCACTGGAAGAGCACTGGTAGCGCCCACAGCGCGTGCTCCTCAGGCTCAGGGCCGACAAGTCCCTGAACTTGAGCAACACCAGGGCCACCAGCGCAGCCCTGGGATAAAGTGGAGTAGGTGAGGGTGCGAGACACGGCATCACGTCATTGTCTCCTATCTGCTTGGATTCTTGTAAAAGTAACTGCTACAGCTCTCGTAGACTAATATTAGGGTTTGTTCTTGTTTAAAGAAAGGCGGACTTCTCGAAGCCCAGAGCGTGCCCGAGGTGAAGACATTCAGGGGTCTAGGCTGTCCCCACCACGATCGATCAGTGGAACCAGGTTCAGTCTTAGTCAACCTGGGTCTGAGATTCCTCCAGGTCTCCTGAAGCAGAAATAGACTACAAGAGGAGTAACCTTTCCCTCGATCCTTTAACACTCTTTGCCAACAGCTCGGAGTCTGAGCGGCAGCGGCTTCTCTCTCGGTCTCAGAGCTCTTCTAAATAACCAACCTAAATTCCAGAATCAACAGAAAGTGGCGGTGCAGAGAACGGTTGGGAAGGGGGCGGTCCCCTTCTTTTCTCTCGCATCTTAGCCCGCCCAGCAATCTGGCGCGGATATTGAGCCCTGCGTTCGCTGTTGATCAAGTTTGTGCCCTGAGCCAGGAATATGCTCAGTGCGTGAACCGTGTGGGCAAGGCAGACAGGCTAGAGTCCAGCAGCTTCGTTCCCCAAGTAGAAGAGACTGCGGAGTAAGGACAGCGCTCTCCTTCCCATTCCACCCACCTCCCTCTGGGTGCTGGAGAAGCGGGCGAGGGTAGGCTTCTAAAGAAGACGGTATCCGCGCTCCCTTGAAGAGTGCCTTAAATCTAGATCTATAGTACAAAATTCATTAAATTAAGCTGAAAGAAAACAGCAAGAGCATGATACAGGGTGCTGACATAGTGGGCAGGCTGAGGCTGTTCTAGTATTTGACGTCCGCAGGGGCGTGGTATCGAGTTCCTCAGCTCTAGACGCTGGGCGGGAGGGCTTCCGATGAAATCAATGTAGATTTTTGTCTTTACCTGTCCTCTAACTCCAGGCCACCTGCAGGAAGTTTGTCCTAACTCTGTAAGAACTCAGACCCTCGCAAGAGGGTCCACAGGTGGACTAGCAGCTCAGCCTGAGTCCCTTACTGAACATTTTTGCCTCTGGAACGCTGTGGTTCAGGCTTCCCTGAATCCGCACACTGATGCTCCTGAAGTATGGAGAAAATCGCTGGGTTTAGGAGAGGAATCAAAAATAGTCTTCATACAACGTGATGCAGCGAACAGAATAAATGAATATTCTTAATAGGAGGGTAAGGTGCAGAGCTTGGCTCGTTGGTCTAGTGGTATGATTCTCGCTTTGGGTGCGAGAGGTCCCGGGTTCAAATCCCGGACGAGCCCAGGTGCTTTTTTTTTTTTTTCTTTTCCCCCTCTTTAAAGCTAAACGAAGCCAACACCACTAAGCCTAGATCTACTTAGGTGAAGTCCCTTTCAACCTTGACCTGACTCAAGGACTTCATTGTAGACAGAGGCCCCTCTAGACATTTTGTCAGGAATATCTTGCTCAGGCAGATGTTACGTCGGCACTTCGAGCGGGAAAGAAAACTAGTGCGCTTCTCATTCGGCATTCACACGGAGCAGAGTGGTACCCGGAGGTGTGCTGGGGCTGCAACGCCTGACAGAACTCTCTTCCTGAAGCCCTAGTCTGTCTTCCTCAGAGTCGCAAGTGCTGTACGCGGCCCTCCCAATGCTAAATAGGGGCTCCGGGAACCCTTGGGCTCAAAGGGTTCAGGTATCCACGCAGTCCAAAGGGAGTACAATTGAATCATTTTAAGGCATTATTTTCCAAAACACAGTATAACATAGTGACAATTGTCTTGCCATTTCTGGCAAGAATCCACCAGACTCTTCACTTTGATTGCTCACTTAGAAAACCAGCAGGCTATAATGTGAGGTGTCTATCTGTGACCTTAGGGTGTGGTTAATCCCGATTTGTGGAAGTCGCCCAGACTTAGAAACCACTGGTATGATAGGCCTTCAGACTTGCCTGTCTTCCTAAACTGCTTATACAAGGGGGATCTTTGACAGGATTTATGTCTGACTCGATCATATTTGTCCTTGGCAAGTTTCTTCTCTTAGAAAGGTTTTGTGACCAGGCAAGAATGAAGAGTTTTGTGACTGGTGATTGGAAGGAGAGGAGAAAGTAGAATCTGCCAGGACGTCCTGAAAGATTGACCCTCCACTGAGATAGGTGACTATCTAGCCTGGGCTTTAATGTGTTTGCTAAATGACTACTGGTGGAGATGCACAGTGAGAATTTGGATATAAAGTCCTTAGATTCAAGAGAAAGATCCGGAAAGGAATTTTACAAATAGAAAACATAGAGCAGTTAACAGTGATGTGGGGTAAAGAACCAACAGGGAAGAGCAATTATATAGAGAAGAAGAATTTAAGAACAGGCCCCGGTGATCATTAGTGTTTAAAAATGTGAAAACAAAATACCCATGAGTGAAGGGACTAGAGAAGGAAGGCTCATGACAGTCACTTGCTCTGATGGCTTCTTTATTTGCTTAGGGCTCACTGACAGTCTTTACCAGCACTTAAAGCAAAAAGTTTAGGGAAGATGACAGCGCTGCATGGAATGAAGAATGAGAGGAAGGTGTGGACAGATAAGTAAATCTTTCTTCTTAGTATCTTGAGTGAGAAGGGGAGGACCTAGACAGTTCACACATTTAGCTTGGAGGTCTTGGGATAGCTTCACAATTATTCAATTGTCTACTGAAGGACAATCAGTGGGTCTTTTGCTGCTGTGCCCTGAAACCTGGAACGGTATGTTGGGGTTGCTGAAAGTGCACTCCTTGACCTTGGTATGTTCTGACTCTTAAGGGTTTTCATCAGTAGCACAGATGAAAGGCGCATTTGTGCCACTTTCCTTCCATTATCCTCCTTCTATCCTCCTTCCATTATCATGGTAAGAAGCAGAAGTACTGGCTACAATCAAGACAAGGAACTCTTTAGCACTTGAAAAAAGGCTCGAAGGAGCAAATTAAAGAATACCCAGGCAGCTTGAGGGGGGAGATAAAGGAAAATTAGTTCTGAAAAGCAGAAATAGTTTAAGATGATCTTATGTGGGAGATGTGGGGATTTCTTATTTCAAATAAGATCTTTTGACCTTTGAGAAAATAATGTCCATTGGGAACCAGAAACAGAGGACCTGGCTAAAGATTCAGTAGGTACTTTTTTCTATAGTGATGGAAATTGGGACCTTACCTTCTGGGCTCTACTTGAGAGCAGCAGCACCATCTTCTACAGCTAAGAGTCTGAGTTCAGAGTTTATTTTACTGATGACACTTCCAACAAGTAATTTTGTTGCTTGTTGGGGTTGAGACCCACTATGTCTTCCTCACTGTTTGGGGAATGTTAGGAGTCACAGAGAACACCTGGAAAACTTGTCAACGTCTTTACTGCTAAAATCTTTTCTGTATTGGCAGATCTTGAAATACCTCCTACAGCTGCAATGCATTTTTTTTTAAGATGGGGGAATCCAAGGGAAATATCCACATGCAAAACTTCACAAAATCATGGTTTTCCTGGAATGAGGATCTTTAAGGAAGGTCTTGACTATGTATGTATAGCTACTGAACTCATCTGCTCCAAGGCCCACTCAGGAGCTCAGCCATAGACTCGGGGCCTGTACAATCTTAGAGCTGCTAAACTGTCTTCCTCACCTCCTGTGGTACCTATAACTATGGTACTCCTATGCCAATATGGGCCTTTAATAAGCTATTGTCAACATGATCTCCTTTGAATTATACAAAAGTGTCCCCAGCAAATCACTATTGAGCATACTTATTTGACACTTTTTCATTCCTTATGTAATTTTCCCTACAAGAAACAAAAAGTAATGAGACTTTGCTATGTTCCAAATTACCAGGTACTCTTCTGGATGGCATGGAAACAAATTCAGATATGATCCAGTCTCTGCCTTTAAGAAGTTTGAAAAATAATGGGAAACAGGAGAAATGCTGCAGCTTATTATTGCAAAAAAAAATTATATCATTTAGGATTCAGTCAAAGTGGAAGCACTGTAAGTAGTGATGAATAAGAGATTTATTATAATTCTGGGAACTGATGAAAAAGTTTATGTCAAGCTCTTGCTTCTGTGATTAGTGTTGGGCCTGAATCTGTAACCCTGGGGGTAAACAGGTAAGGACAAATGGGCATTGAAGTGAAGGGAGAATGATTCAGACTTACACCATGAAATCCATAAAGACAAAATAAAATTAAAAGGGAAAACTGGGACCTACATCTGTCTCTCACTGTCTCCAACCTTGTTGATATGGGAGATCTGCAGGAGAAGCTGGCTCCTTTCATCCATAGAACTACCCATGCACTTGGCCCAAGAGATGGAGGAGGAGATCCATTTGTGCTAGAGGAGTTGTGGGTTCAACAGAAGCCTATACCAATGAGTAAAAAGCATACAAGCAGAATAGCATCTCTGTTGCATCAATAAGTGCAAGCTGCAACAAAGCCTGGCATTCTAGGCCAATCTTCAGAACACAGTGGTTGTTGTGTGTGACATTTTCACCTTCTAAATCTCACTGCAAATTTCACCACATCCATATAGAAATTTAGATCCATATAGAAAGGAAAATTCCAGATAATGTAGCTCCAGCTTAGACAGACACAGTACAAAGTCAACTTTCTTGGGCACCTCCTAAGTACCAAGCTGTGTTCTGTGTGTTTGGAACACATTCTTATTTTTAGCTTCCTCTTATTTTGTGATCTCTGGGAGTGACTTCCGGTTTTTATGCTCCATGAAATTAGGTAGCTTTTAAGGCAATATCTCTTCTGCCCTCTGGGCAACACTTCTGGATCATTCCAGAAGAATTCTTTTCCCTCTCAAATTAGTGTTTATTCTTATTCCTTCCACTCATCTAGTTCTCAATCAGGAATCTTTCATGACAGAAATATTTAGTGTGTGTTTATTACTAATAGAACCAGATAAAAGCATCACTATTTCTAGTGACCATTGAAACTTTATGGCTATTTCTTTGCATATTAATGCTCAGCTTGCCAATTTTGCAACATTATTCTGAGGTTGATGTGCTGTCCATACTTTGATGTTTATTTTTCTAAGCATTGTGTCTATGTATACAAATGCACTCCAACATGGAGTTAATTCCCATGTAGTGAACGATAGCTTCCGAGATCTCTAACAAGAAAATACTTAACAGGATAAACCGATTTTAATGTGACCTCCAATGTTATTTTGTAAACCCCCTTATCATCCCCTATCTTTGAATTATTATTTGTCTCTTAGTCTTCCCCTTTAAGATCAAAGTCGCTTGAGGTTAGGAACCATTGCTTATTCATCTTATTATATGTAATAAAGACATATTATATATAATAACATATATTATGCTTTCCCATCTGAGCCACCAGGGAAGCCTTTACTGTATCACATATCCAACAAAGATGCTTAAAAACCTTTGTTGAATGATTGAGTACATACATACATATATACCTACATAAACATTTGTCCAGGATTCCAAGGTCACCACAAATAAGAACCCACCACTTCCTTTCAAATATACAACGAGGTAGATAAAATGTAACACAAAATCTAATTCTTGGTAGGTACAACAGTAGTTGATATTCTTAATTTTTTATATTGAAGGTCCTCATTCCATCCCCATTTTACTAAAAATAAAAGATGAATGAGGACAACAGATATTAAAATGTAATAAAAAGATGGACAAATGAAAGCAACATAATCCACTGATAAAATGAGTGAATATATCTTTCATTCACCTTTATAATACAGTGTAAATTAGAAAACCACATTAAATGATACTATTCATAAGCTTCCTTTCTAATCTGCTTTTCCAAAGGCATCTGAAATTGCCATGAAGAAGAAAATAAGTCCCTTATTAAATGTGTTACCTCTTTTCCACCTAACAGTGAATGCAATTTTTTTCAGAAAGTATGTACTAAAATATACAGCTAATCTATTTATTTCTATGATTATAGGACATTTTTCTTAAGATTCTTGATTTTCATAAATAATTTAAAGACTTAACTTTTGGTGACAATCCTACATGAACTCTTTAGGAATTGAATTAAAGCTATATATCCTCTTCCCAGACAAGTGCATATAGGCTCAGATATATACGTTTACATAATAATAATGCTTATACACTTTCTGAAGCTCATTCTTAGATCCCTTGGTGACTATGGACCCATAGGTTAAGATTGCACAGGTTGGAGGTTCTTATAATGGTATTGATAATGTCAGTTTATATGAGATAGAATCAAGGAATTTTGCCTGAAAAAGAAGAAGGATGCCTTTATAGTTCTTTAGTGGTTCCAGAATTTGGTCATGTGGTGATTGATATCCATGACGATGAGACAATGAGAAGATAAGAAAGAAGGCTTGGACTTAGGACATCCCTTAAGTGATGACGTCCCTTCACTTTCTCCTCACTATTTTCTTGTTGAAACTCTTAGCAAGTGAAAGATGCCACCAAAATCCTGCTACTACCTTCTTAAACACGTCCTTCAAAGCTTGCTTTACTGGCTCGTTCCGTAAGGCATAGATGAATGGGTTCAGCAGCGGTGTCACAAAAGTTGTGACGACTGTCACTGCCCAGTTAGCATCCACAGAGCCGCTCTGCGATGGCCGCACGTAGAGAAAAGCGGCACTTCCATAGAAGAGGGTCACCACCACCAAGTGGGAGGTACAGGTAGAGAAAGCCTTCTGCCGGCCTGACGCTGAGGGGATGCGCAGGACAGCCAGGACTATGTGGCCATAGGACACGGCAGTAATGATCAGTGAGGCCAGGATGACAAGAGAAGCTAAGACAAAGTCCGTGTCCTCCAGCTCCTTGGTGTTGGTGCACGCCAGGCGGAGCAGAGGGCCGCTGTCACAGAAGAAGTGCTGCACCACAGCATCCTGTGCACAGAAAGGAAGCAAGGCCACAGCCACTGTGGGGCCAAGCACTGCAAGGAGGCCCCCGACCCAGCAGGCCGCGGCCGCGCGGAAGCACACAGCCCCGCCCATGAGCAAGGGGTAGTGCAGGGGCTGACAGACGGCCAGGTAGCGATCCACTGACATGACAGCCAGCAGTAGGAACTCAGAGGCCCCAAGAAAGAAGTAGAGATAGAACTGGGTAATACACGCAGCAAAGGAAATAGTGTTTTGCCTTGAGAGGAAATTGCTCAGCATCTTGGGAATAATGACAGAAGTGAGCAGAATCTCTAGGCAGGACAAGTTACCTAGAAAGAAGTACATGGGAGTCTGCAGGCGAGTATCAGCTCCTACCACCCCGACGATCAACACATTGCCTGTTAGAGTCAGCAGATAAACAAGAAGGAAGACAGAAAACAGTTCTGCTTTTGTGCTATTGAGATTTGGGAAACCCGCCAGGATGAACTCGGTCACACCACTGCTCTGGTTTCCACTAGGAGCCATTATCTTTCTCGTCTGTGCAATAGCATGAACACAGTCCTGGTGAGGATTCTCCAAACAATCCTAAAATTTATTTTATCATGATATGGCACACGAAGCTCCACTTTCTCTAGTCACAGATCCTGTTAATACTTGAAGAACCTAAATGTCCATCAACAGACAAATGGATAAAGAAGATGTGGCTCATACATACAGTGGAATATTAGTCACAAAGAAGAATGAAATAATGCCATTTGCAGCGACACAGGTGGACCTAGAGAGTGTCATACTGGTGAAGTAAACCAAACAGAGAAAGAGAAATATTGTATGCTATGACTTAAATGTGCAATCTAAAAAAAAAAAAAAAAAAACCATGGGTGTGATGAATGAATTTATCTATAAAACAGAACTAGAGTTACAGATGTAAAACAAAAAAAACCTTATGGTTATGAAGGAGTAGAGGGAGGGATAAATTGGGAGATTGGGATTGACATATACACACTACTATATATAAAATAGATAACTAATAAGGACCTACTATACAGCACAGGGAACTCTACTCAATACTCTGTAATGGCCTAAATGGGAAAAGAATCTAAAAAGAGTGGATATATGTATATGTATAACTGATTCAGTTTGCTCTACAGCTGAAACTAACACAACATTGTAAATCAGCTATACTCCAATAAAATTTTTTAAAAAGATTTGAAGGACCTGAGGTCCTCATCTAATTGATTTTTAGAGCTGAGGAAGATTTCCTATAAATGGTAGCTAAAACTAAGGTGTGAAGATGACAGGAGGCTCCATCTTCACATCTACTCTTCTAAGATCCCAAATGGTGATATCTCATTATTATAATAACAATATCCATTGAGCTGGACAAAAAGTAAGAAAAATGATTTTGTGAAGAATGCGATTCCCATTCAACCAGAATCAGAACTTAAGCCAGACTGCCTGGCTTTGAATCCCAGCATCTACACTTACTAGCCGAGTAGCCTTGGAAAGTTACTTAACATCTCTGCGCAACTCAATTGTAAAATGCTGTAACGAGCAAATGAATTCATAGTGCAAAGATTTGCCAGCACTTAGCTGACAAACGATGTGATAGAGAAAGCTCTGGACTAGGGCACCAGAGTCTAGGTTTGTCTTGCTACTTCCCTTGGAAGACAGTCAATTAATCCAGCCTTGTTTGTCTTTCATCTGCTCAGCTGTAGAATGAGTCATAGGAATCCAGGCCATTAGTACATTTATTACACAATATTACCTTTTCATGGAGACTTTCTCCTGCAACCCAGCGGTCTAACAGAACTCTGTCACGAAATGCTTGCCTATCTAAAGCAAGTTATATTTAAAAGGGAGAATAGGGATAAACCACACTGATTCAATCAGTCAGTTATCTGCATATTTTAATTTAGTGCCAACTTCAAGCCAAATATTCTGGGGAATGTTAAGATGAGTTTCTCAAGCTTTTTCAGTCCATAATACCAAGCTGTCTCTTCAAACTTGGGCCCTATTAGATGACTTGTCAGAGACAAAACTAGAAATTCCTGGTAATTTCTAATAAATTCAGAAATTAAGTCCTTACCAATTGATTCTCGTAATTCCAATTCTGAAGACTAACACCAATTATAAGAATAAATCAATGATATTCTGAAATTTATTTTTAAAGCCTCAGTTACTAGGAGAAAACTGATCACCATTAGCCATGCAAAGCATGAGAAATGACCTTGAGTCCTTGGTTCTCTGTCAGCCCTACAGTTCTCTAGCACACCCAGCAATCTTCGTTTGCAGTAAAGTTTGTGTGTTAAGTTGCTTCAGTCGAGTATGATGCTTTGTAACCCCATGGACATGACTCTTTGTGACCCCATGGACTAAAGCCCGCCAGGCTCCTCTGTCCACGAGTTGTAGTAGATTGCCATTTCCTTCTCCAGGGTATCTTTCCGACCGAGGGATCAAACTCATATTTCTTACGTCTCCTGCATTTGCAGGCAGGTTCTTACCACTAATGCCACCTCTCTACTTACAATCTCAATCTGTGGCTCTCACCCAAGTAGGAAAACTTTTGTACCTTTTGTTTAGGATAAAGCAATTCTGTAGTCTTTTCCTCTAGAGATTTCATTCAACATCTCATCTCCCTGTAGCCTCTATAGAAATTACCTTATTAGCAGTAAAACCATTCAGCTTTTCTTCTAGGCTGATTATGTCTCAGGTGCTCTGTTTGTTGATTCGAAGGTAGGGCAATGTTGCCACTACCCTCATGCAGCTCACTGCCTAATGAGAATGACAGAAAAGTTAAAATGTGTCACATGTGAAGTGTTCACAGGTAAGCCCAGGGGACTTGAGGGGGCACGTGGGAAGGAATCCAAGCTGAGACTTAGACAGAAACTATTCTGGAGAAAGGTGATACCTAAAATAAATATAGATTTGACAGGAGAGACAGGAGGTTTTTAATGGAAAAGAGCAATATGTGAGCATAGTACGTTGCAGTTGAAGCGCAGAAGATAAGTAATGAAGTGAAATGCAATAGGACTGGTCCCCTCAAAGAGGATTCTCTCTGGCTGTCTGAAAATATTGAAACTAATTATCCCTTAAGTGAGAAGAAGATGAGCCCCAAACCAAAATATAGAAGGGATTCTTCCTACCTGCCCCTAAAAGTCTTTGATATCTCCATGAAGGTGAGGATCACCCTGCAAGAATTTTCTTTCTTTTTATGACTAAAATGTCCTGCTCCATCCTGGAGTCCTTCCCATGACTTCTACTGTAAGGCTAACAATAGCCTGGCACACTCGGAGTTCCTGAGGATGGGCAAAGCACTTGGGAAAAGAGGCTGCAGGTGGATAATCTGCTTCTTCTTTTGTGCTTTCCTCCTGGGTATAATTCTTCAAAGCTTTTCTTCTGCCTCGTAAATAAAGGGACTTTCTGATCCTAAGGAGGCCACATCACATTGTCCCTTCTTATGGCCGTGGCCAGGTCAACCGTTAGGGTCCACCCTCTCCTCCCTGTATAAAGAATTTCTTCCACTATCTGATCACTGCCTTAGGTTTGAACAGATACACTTCAAGTGAAATACAATGATCTCATAGTGCTCCAAGGTGTGTCACTAAAAAAAATAGCATGAGGCTTGAAGGCAAGGGGTGGATATGGAGGGTTTAAACCACTCATCTATCTATGAAAAGACTTCATGCACTTACCTAGAGCTCCTTTTGTCTCTAATGGTTGAAACATGTTCCATTTAAATCCAGATATTCACCTTTTTTGCTGGTGAGTTTTATGTACAAACTATCAGTTTTTCTGTTTGAGACCCTGTCCTCCCTGGCTCCTGGCATGAGCCTGAGTGCAGGGAAGGAGAAGATTGAAGAAGTGGTTGATTTCTAACCAGTCCATCTATTGACAAGTAGGATCCTTCACGCAAAACTTGAATTTCAGCACAGGAAGGAGAAAGTGAAAGAAAAGTGAAATTTCTCAGTTGTGGCTGACTTTTTGCCACCCCACGGACTGTAACCTACCAGAGGAACCTGGTAAAAGACACAAGAGAGATTTGCAATTCAACAGAAGTTTCTCAGACTTCATGCTTGATGAAAGGAGGCGGACCCTTAACAAGGGTTGAGTGGGAATGCTTCTGCTTTCATCTGTCACTTATCCCAAACCAGCAGCTGCGAAAGTACTGGGCAATACAGTACAGTAATGAGAGAAAGAATGGAGTTTGACCAGCTGTGGAGGACCATAGCCAACATCCGTCTTTCTCCTGCACAGCACTCATGGGAAATATTTATATCCCAATAACAGAAGCATTGTGTTTTCTCCCTGAGGATTTACACTGATATTGAGAATCCCTCCCCTGGCCTTTGGATTGAGAAGCAATAGTAGCCCCAAGGGTGGGATAAGATAAGAGAAACTTTCCTGCATCGTCCCTAGCTTTTACTGCTTCTCCCAGACTTGGACCTTTTCTTCTAGTAATAAATAACACACACACCTAAAACACTATTCAGAATTCTGAACCACTCTTCACATTTTTCTATCTGTGTCTACTTTATGTCCTTGAATAAAGACTAACTCCTATTCATGTTCTAAAACTCATTTTACTCTGACACACATCAACTTCTTTTCTGAGAAGCTTAACCCCACCTCCTGCCCAGTCTCCAACCTGATCCATGGCTGGTTCTGCTAAACTAAGTCTCAATACCTGATTAGAACTCTACTTTCTCATTTGTGTCTCATGCCAGATTCTGAACTTGTACGACAGGAATTATATTTTAGTATAATAACAAACACCAAACACAGTGCCCAGAATACATTAGGTGCTCAATAAATAAGTGAATTAAACTACTCTGACTCCTAGACTTGAGGAGCAGCTGGTATTGTGAGATGAAAACCAGTTAAGTCTTCAGCTGAGAGGAAAAAGAATAGAGTTGTTTCTTGTTATCTCCATCAGATCGGTTCCAGAACCCCCGGGGATATCCAGAAAACTATAAGTATTTAAGACCCTTGATTAGAATGGAATAGTATTTGAATATAACCTGCACATATCTTCCATGTAAAGTTGACTCTTGAAAAATGCAGTGGGAGGGAGGTTTAGGAATGCCAATTCCTGTGTAGTTGAAAACCCACATACTGCTATCTCTGCCTCAAAAACAGAGGAATTCATAAATGACTTACCCAAGAGCAGAAACCTGAAACAGTTTGGTCAGAATCAGTACTCAAACCCTTTTGATTTCTTTTGATCCCACATATTGTGATCTTTAAGAGAAAAGAAACTTTCTCTCATAGCTAGTTAATTTGAGGATATGTAAAATGAAAATGTAGGTAGTAAATTTATTGGAAAAATCCACAAGTAAGTGGACTCGTTCAGTTCAGACCCATGTTGTTCAAGGGTAAGCTATACTTCAGATCATTTCTAGATTACTTATAATACCTAAAAAAATGTGATGCAGTAGGAAATGGCAACCTTCTCCAGTATTCTTGCCTGGAGAATTCCATGGATGGAGGAGCCTGGTGGGCTATATATAGTCCATGGGATTGCAAGAAGTTGGACACAACTGAGTGGCTAACACGCACACACACACAACACAATGTAAATGCTATGTAAATAATTGTTGGTATAGCAAATTTGCTTTGCATTTTGAAATTTTCTGGATTTTTTTTTCCTGATTATTTTAAATCTACAGTTGGTTGAGTTCCCAGATACAGAACCCATGAATATGGAGGATTGGTTGTACAGAGGTCCCCCTGAGACTCAGTTTGACTGAATTCCATTCTTCTGGACATATTCTTTTTAGGAAAAAGAAAATACCTAACTGGAAACATGAATGAGGCATGAGAAGTTTCATCACTTTAAATTCTGAGGAAACAGTGAGATCACAAACAGGTAGACCTGGTTGAGGTAAGTTGAGCAAAACTAAACTAGAAACTGAGGCTCTTGTTTGTTGAGCTGAAAGGAAGACAAGTCGAAGTGAAGAGAGATACATGAAGTCTGAGCACTAGTAAAGCACACTTAAGACATTTATGTTTTAACATTTAATTGAACTATAAAACTTAAGGCTTTAACCATAAAGTCAGGCAATTTTTAAAAAGCTACATAGCCATCTGTCCAGTTAACAATGATCTTGGTATTGTTATAATACTTTCAAACTGACTTGATCATAGGAATATCCTAGTTTTTGCATGAAATAGTACATTCTAGAAGAAAAGATCATATTTATTTTAAAAATATAAAACATACTCAAATGACTTAAAAATACAACAATTTATAGATTTTTAAAGTTCTAATCCTCTTCCTCCCCCATCCATCCTATATCTTTTCCCTAATTAATAATTTTCATTATTTTATTGCACAACTTTCTAGTGTTGTTTTGTGTATATGTAAGCAAATGTCAAAATGCTTAATTCTTTACCTGTGACTTTCTTACTCTCTTCTGCACCTTATTACTCATTTTTAAGATACCCTGGAAAACTTTCCCTGTCATTATATGGAGAACAGAAGGAAAATATTTAAACTAAGGAGACTACTAGCTTGACAACTCTGTTGAATGATGGAATTTCAATATTCTCGAATTATACTTCTATTTTAATCATCTTTTAACATCGCTTTGACTTTAGTTTTCCTCATCAGTAAAATTCCTATTGTGGTAACTGTATAGAAAGTAGTTTATAGCAAAATGATATGATGCTTGGGATTTGCTTCCAAAAAAATGAGTGGAGGTATAGATAAAATTAGCATGGGCATGATTTGGTAGTTCATGGAACTATGAGTTTGTTACACCATTATTCATTATACTATTTTTTTTTAGAATGTTTGAAATTTTTCATAATGAAAAAGTGTCAGAAATATGTAGCAACAATCAGGTATATGTTTGGAGAAAACTCAAAGTTTTTAGATTAAATACAAAATGTCTGCAGTTAAAAGTTAATGAATGTCAGAAATATTTCCCTAAAGATGGCAACTCAATTTCCACAAAATTAGCCAACCAACCACTGGGGAATGTCAGATACCATGTGGCCTACTCAGAGCCAGGAAATGTAAAACTATAATGAACTATCAACTCCAGGAGGAATGCAAGCTTCCCAGAAACAACTTGCTTTCTGACCCCAAAGTAGTAGAAGCAATATACAAACACAGCTATTCACACGGAATCACAGTTCAGAATGGGGAGATAGGATTTAAAGAAAATATTGAATACAGAAGATTGTCTTTTCATTATGATAAAATTTCTTAAAATAAAGATTGCTTTTCTCTACCTTCTTCTTTCCCCTTTTCATATTTTAAAAAGGGTAAGTAAATAACATGGGAAAACAAGATTGAGTTGCATTATCAAATTTTATATAAGAGGAACTTACAGGAGAAAAAAATAGCACATAGACTTGAATAAAAAGAACAAGAAATATGATACAAATCTAAAATATGAATAGGAGATTATTCTGTAGTCTTTAATTCATATATGCTAACTCATACTTATGTATAATCTGGCCTTGAGTATAATAACCACATGTGAAAAGAAGGATAAAACAGGACAAGCAACCTTAGAGAAAACAGGTACTTCAGGATTGGGTGAAGACATCTTAAAGTACACAGAACTAACAGACAAAATATATGAGAGAAATGTTAAGTGACGTAAAGGTAGACAAATATCTATGAAACACAATGGTGCAGAAATAGACCCACATATTTATGGCCACTTGATTTTCAATGAGAAAAGGAAATTCAGTGGAAAAAATATAGTCTTTTCAACAAATATTGAAATAACAGTTGGATATTGATTCTACATCTTAGACCATATATAAAAACTAAGTAAAAAAAAGATTCATAGACTTAAATGTAAAACTAAAATAATTTTAGTTTCTAAAAGTACAAAATAAGATATAACCTCTGTGACTTTGATTAGGCAGATTTAATAGAAACTAAATCAAAAGCACAGTCCATAAAAGAAAAGTTGATACACTGAACTTTATCAAAATTATAAGTTTTCTTTCTCAAAAAAAAAATACTGTTAAAACAACACATAAACAAGTTATAGGTTGGGGAAATTATATATATTAAAATCACATATCTAACAAAGGTAAAATAGTATCCAGCTATATTAAGAACTTGCAAAACTTGTTAATAAGAAAACCTACCTCTAATTTTTAAATGAAAAAAAGATTTGGACAGTCCTACAATGATAGTTGGAGACCTCAACACCCCAATGTAAATAATGGAGACTAGACAAAAGATAAATAAGGAAATAGCAGACTTCAACTTGGTAAGCTAACCTAACAGTGCAGATCTAACAGACCGCACATAGAACATTCCACCCAATGACAACAGAAGACATCTCCCTCAGAAATACAGATTGGACATTCTCCAGGACAGACTTTGGGCCACGAAACTAGTCACAATAAAATTAAACTGTTGAAATTATACAAGTGCCTTTTCTGATCTCCATGTAATGAAACTACAAATCAATAGCAGAAAGAACTTAAACCACACAGTTTTGAGCAACAAATGTGTCAAATTAGCTAACACATGAGAAATTAGAAAATACTTAGAGATCAGTGAAAACAAAGCCACAACATACCAAAACTTAAAGAATGCAGCAAAAGCAATGTTCAGAAGGAAATTTAGTGCCATAAATGCACATTAAAAAAAAATCTCAAATCAATAACCTAACCTTCAATCTTAAGGTTGAAAAAAATGTTTAAGAAGAAAAGTTTTAAGAAAAAGAAGAGTAAACTAAACACAAGCAAAGCAAGAAGATGGAAGGAATAATACAGATTAGAGGAGCGATAATGAAAAATAATTTTTAAAAAATCAACAAAACCAAAAGTTGGTTTTTGAAAAGATGAAAAAAACTGACAAATCTTTAGCTTGACTGACAAAGGAAAAAACAAAAGAAAAAGAAAACCATCAGATTACTGAAATCAGGAATTAAAGTGGAGATGTTACTACTGACCTTATAGAAATAAAAAATATTGTAAGAGAATACTATTAACACCTGTATGCCAACAAATTAAATAACCGAGATGAAATGGAAAAATTTCTAGAAACACACAAACTATCAAAACTCACTCAAAAGTTTCTTTGAAAAATGGAAAATATGAACAGATCTATAGCGAATAAAGAAATTAAATAAGTAATTGAAAACCTATCAAAGAAAAATTCAGAATCAGATGGCTTTATTAGTGAATTCTACCAAACATTTAAAGAAAAATTAACTCCAATCCTTCTCAAATTCTTCCAAAAGGCAGAGGAGGGAATGCTTCCAAACTTGTTCTATGAGGCCAGTACTAGCCTCATATGAAATTTAGAAGAAAAAAAAAAAAAGAAAGAAAAGAAAATGATACACTACTGTACCACATGAATGCAAATACAAAAATCCTCAACCAAATACCAGTAAACCTAATCCAGCAGCATAGTAAAAAGATTATACACTAAAACCAATTGGGATATACCTCAAGAAGAGTGGCTCAACATATGAAAATGAATATAATATCCCATGTTAACAAAATAGAGGGGGAAACACATGATCATTCCAATTGATAAAGAAAAAGCATTAGACAAACTTGATATCCTTTCCTAAAGAGAATACTCAGCAAACTAGGAATACAAGGGAACATTTTTAATATGATAAAGGACACCTATGAAAAATCTACAGCTAATATCAGTCTTAATGGTGAAACATTGAAAACTTTCTCCCTAAATTCACGAACAAGAGTGGACAACCATTTTTACCACTTCTATTCAACATTGTACATAAAGTTCTAGCTAAGGAATTCAGGCAAATAGAATGGAATGGAATAAAACAAAATGATATATAGTATATACCATACTATACAAGATAATCGGAGAAGGCCATGGCATCCCACTCCAGTACTCTTGCCTGGAAAATCTCATGGACGGAGGAGCCTGGTGGGCTGCAGCCCACGGGGTCGCTAAGAGTCAGAAACGACTGAGCGATTTCACTTTCACTTTTCCCTTTCATGCATTGGAGAAGGAAATGGCAGCCCACTCGTGTTCTTGCCTGGAGAATCCCAGGAACAGGGGAGCCTGGTGGGCTGCCGTCTATGGGGTCGCACAGAGTTGGACACGACTGAAGCGACTTAGCAGCAGTAGCAGCAGCATACAATATAATGCATCCAAATTGGAAAGGAAGAAATAAAACTATCTCTGCTAGGAGATTTTATGATTTTTATATGTAGAGAATCCTAAAGAATCCATCCGCCCTAAAAACTATTGTAGCAAACGAATTCAGAAATGTGGGTATCAAAGACAGCGCTGTGCTAGGCAGAAGATGCAAAAGCAAAAGGGCTTGAGGGTTGGGGTACTGTCCCCTTAAGTGGGAGCGATGGTTGGGCGACCAAGGGCTGTTGTTTTGCGCTGAAAGCCGTGGACTTTGAGAAGAAGCAAATGTATTCCTTGGCGACAGTCCACAGGTCGTCGTGAGGGTGGCTCCAGGAGGGCTTTCCTGCCCCTATTTTGTGACAGTTCAGACGCTAACCTGCTTTGTAAGGGTAAATTTGCGCAGCTGGGCTCTCGGGGGGGGCGGCCTTCACGACGGAGAAAAATCACCAACCGCACTTCCTTCGAGCCGGAATCGAACCAGCGACCTAAGGATGTCTCCACACTTCGCATCTACAGTCCTCCGCTCTACCAGCTGAGCTATCGAAGGGCGCACACGTGTTCGCGCTGGGTTCTTCCTTTTTGGAGAAATGGCAAAAGCCAAAAGGCTTTAAGAGGCTCCGGGTACAGCATACTCTGGGTTGGCTGGAAGTCCGTTGGCAAAGAGCCGTGCACACGCCGGGGATCCGTGGTGACCAGGCATCCCGGAGAAGCGATTTTCAGAATCTGAGCTCAGCTCGCCACTTGTTGACTCATTTTCTCTCCCTTGGGCTCTTCAGAGAGAACAGGACAGCAGCCCTCTGTGGCCAGAAAAGTGGAAAGAGGGTGAGGAGAAAGGGGCGTTACTGAAACCCAAATGGATGCGTGGGTGAGGTGGGAGCCGGCTTGCGGAGGAAAGCAGAGGACCCTACCGCCCAGGTAGGATCCGCTGAGGGGACCTCGAGGAATGTCTGAGCATCTCCTCCAGCCCTTACCCAAACCCAGACCTGCCCTCTGGTGCTGGGACGTCATCACCCCCCTCCACTTAACCTCGACCTGACCCTATTGCTACCACGAGCTGGGCTCACTTTTCCTCACGGTGAGGCTTCCTGGGAAGTGATGGGGAAAGGATGTCGGGCTAGGCGGGGGAGACCACACGCTGAGGTACCCAGAAGCCTGCTCATGCTGCTGCCAGTCTGGGGACTGGGCTCCGCTTCTCTGCCCACAGACCCGGATTCCTTTGGCAAGAGACGGCTGCTCCCTGAGGTAGCTCCAGATTCTGTGGGCTTCCTGGACAGGCACAGGAGATGAAGGGAGGACCAGAGCACCCCGCTGTCAGGCTTGGACCTCTTGCCTTTGCTCCGAGTCTTGAACAAATGTTTAAGATCCCGTCTGGTGCAAGCCTGCCACCTCGACAGCGCTTGGTCACCCACCCAGCTCATGTCGCACGGAAGTATGGCAAGCCACACCCAAGTGTGGCCACTCCTGATCCAGATACCCGCAGGTTTTCACCTGCAAGGACAAGGTCCATGTTCTCGAAGGTCCGCTGTTGCTCGTTGTGAGTTCCCAGACAGGAGGAGTGGGGTCATGGTGGGGCTCACTCTGGAGTGTCCAAGTCACCAGAGTCCACCTCCCAGCCATGGGCACACTCTCATTCTCTTATATCCCCAAATATCAAAGCTAGTTCCCCCAAAACTGGTAACCTTCTCTTCCTCTCTGGAGAGTGAGGAAGAGAGAGAGCTAGAGAGAGAAAGAGAAAGTTGGAAAGAGAGAGATGGACAGAAAAACACAGAGACAGCAGTTGGGCTAGACAGAACAAGGCCGAGTAGGAAAGGGATATTGAATAAGAGGATTTTCAAGAATGCCTTGGTTGTCCCTGACCCATGTGATGGCAAGAGTGCTTGTCGGGCTCCAGGGGTTGTGGTGGATAGCTCCTCTGTGGCCACTTATCTGTCACGGATCTGTCCATGCTGAGTAAGTGGAAGCGGCAGAGCGAGTGCAGCTTTCCCGGGAGAGATACATGAATAAAAGTTAAAAGGGTTTGGGAGGTTGAGAGGGTGGCTAACTAGCCTGCTAAGGCAGGAGCAAGGGGGTGTTGTTAGGCTGAGGGGTATTTGTCCATGGATATCAGGAAGGAGAGGTGGGTAACTGGCTTCAGAAGGGCTTTGTCCTGTGAAAATGGGGGTGATCTACTGATGAAAGGGTCAAGGCCAATATACAGGGCAGAGGTAGAGGGCGCTAGCGGTCTTCGTGATGGATGAAAAAGAAAACGCAAGCACTTCCTTCGAGCCGGAATCGAACCAGCGACCTAAGGATGTCTATATTCATGAAATACTACAGTCCTCCGCTCTACCAGCTGAGCTATCGAAGGGTGCACATGGGAGCATTTCCACTGACAAGTATTGGGTCTTTCCTTTTGCAGAAATGAAGGCGGTCAAGAAAATGGAGGCTCACTGCTTCTTAAAGAGGAGCATGGGCCTCCATGGGTGTTCCTTCCCCCTTTCCATCTATCTCATCCCCAACCCCCATTCCTGGTTCTGTATCTCCTTTACCTGTTACTCACTCCAGAGAGGGACCTCGGAACCCACCTAGATTTAGTCTTACTTTTCCGTACAGTGAGGCTTCCTGGGAAGTGATGCAGAAAGGATGTTGATTGGGCTAGCCCAGCCTGGGGCCTTGGTGCCCCTCCTTTGCCCACAGACCCGGATTCCTTTGGCAGAGGCGACTGCTCCCTGAAGTAGCTCAAGATTCTGTGGACTTCCTGGATAGGCACGGGAGATGAAGGGAGGAGCTGGAGCACCCTGCTGTCCGACTTGGATCTCTTGCCCTCACTTGGAGTCTTTGAAAAACCTTTCAGATCGTAACTGGTGTGGGCTCGCCACTCCAACAATACATGGTCACCTACCCAGCACAGGTAGAACAGAGGTGTAGCAAGCCACACCCAAGTCACCTGCCCTCCAATGCCTGTGTCACCACCCCTGATCGAAAGACCCACAGGTCTTCTCCTGTGAGAATGAGGGCCGTATCCACGGAGGTCCCCTACTGCTCACTGTGAGGCTCCAGATAGGAGAATTTGACTATGCTAGGGCTCCCCTAGAGTATCCAAGTCATCAGCGTCCATCTCCCAGCTATGGGTACTCCCCTGCCCTGCTACATCCCCAAAACATCAAAGTTAGTTCCCCCAAAACCTGGGAGCTTCCAATTCCCATGGAGAGGGGGAAGGAGAGGAGATAGGGGTGTCTGTGGGCACATCCAATGAAAGCCTTAGAATCTCTTTTTGGTCCCTGCCCTCTGGTCTCTGCAGAAGGTGACATTTGAGGCTGGGGACTCTTTGTGGCCACAGAGCAATAAAACCTTTCTCCTGAAGGTCTCCTGTGGGACAGCAGTGGCACCACCCCCATGGAAACAGCACAGCCCTGGGCTCAGCCCCTTTTAGTCAGCAGTGGGACATGGGAAGACCTGGGGCAGCTCATCTGGAGAGGAAAATGTGTGGGGCAACGCAGTCTGAATGCAGAGGCAGAACCTGAACTGAAAAGGAGTTTGTGGGCTTAGGGGTCAGGGGAGGCCAGCAGCTGGGCCCCGGGACCGCAGAGAGTCACAAGCCCATCACCGTTGTAGGGACAGTTCTCTTTCCCATGCTTTCCAAACATATCTCCCACCTTCAGAAGTTTCCCTCCCACAGAGGAAAAAGAGCAAGGGCCATACATTGGCTTTCCTCTCTGCACCCACAAGCCTTGACAACCCTCCCCCAACCACCACCACCTCTTCAGCCTGGCTCAGTGGGGATGGATGGAGGTTGGTGGGAAGGCCCAGCCCATGTAGCCTTAAGGCCCAGCCCCAAGTAAGCCAGCTGGTCAGAAAGCACAGGCCACTGATCTGTGTAAGGAGAACAGTTGGTGTGCCCCTCCAGATCACACATCCAGCCATCAAATCCTGGTCCCTTCTGCTTGCTACCTTCAGCCACCATTATCTGCCCTCCCCTCCATCCCCACTTTTCGTAGTGTCGGGGCTCTCTCAACTCTAAATCTTTCCTTTTGCTCACAAACTCTGCTCCTCTCTCTTTATCTCCCCCTCCACTTGCAGTCAATCACCCTTGGTCTCTCTCTTTCTCTGTCTTTATCTCCATCTCTATTTCTATGTCTTCCATCAGAAGCAGCCGGGGAGTCCGTACACGTGTTTTCCCACCATTGTACAGAGTAGGAGCAATCATTAGTCTTTCAGAAGGAACTCAAAGCTTCCTATAGCAACCAGAAAAGCTGTGAAGTTTCAAGGAATTTGAAGTTTTCCCATGGCCTCAGCCTCGTTCTCTGACAGGAGGCGTGAATCGGGCCTCTGAAGTTTTCATTATGACTTCAAGACTTCTCCCTCATCCTGAGAGCCCTGGTGTCTTTTGCTGCTGCCAATGCCAGTGGCTCTCAATGCAGGTGTACAGTTGGCAGTGGCTTGGTAAATCTCAGAGTAGCAGTCCTATCCCACAGTATATAAAACGAATAGTGATGGAGGTTTTCGGTCTCCCTATGTCTATATATTTATGGATTATTCGAAAGAAACACAGAAAGAGACAACAAATGTGAGAATGAGGGAGAAAGAGAAAGAGAGAGAGTCAGAGAGAAAGTTGGAGAAATGGACAAGGACACACAGAGACTGCAGCTGGGCTAGACAGAAGAGAGAAACAAGGGGCCACCCTAGGACTAGGCCGAGCAGGAAAGAGAAATGGAATGGGAGGATTTTTAAGAAGAATGCCTTCACTGCCCATGACCAATTTCATGGCCCAGTGCTTGTCTGGCTCCAGGGCTTGCGGTGGGCAGGTACTGTGTGGCTGGGTCTATCCATGTTGAGTAAGTGGTACTAGCAGAGCAGGTGCTGCTGTCCCTGGGGAGAGGTGGGTGAATAAAAGTTTAAAGGGTTTGGTGGGGTCAACAGGGTGCCTTGTTGGGGCAGCCTCCTAAGGCAGGAGAAAAGGGGTATTTGGGGCTGGGGAGGCATATGTCAGTGGACACATTTCACTAGGGGCCCTTATGATGGGGCAAAAGTAACCAATGCACCTCCTTCGAGCCAGAATTGAACCAGCGACCTAAGGATGTCCACATTTATTAAGTCTACAGTCCTCCGCTCTACCAACTGAGCTATCGAAGGGTGCACAGTTGTGTTCTCCACTAACAAGCATTGAGTCCTTTGCTTTTGCAAAAATGAGAGGGGCTAAGGAATGGGAACCTCACTGCTCCTCAAAGGAGCACCACCTCTAAGTGCCTCCTTCCATCCCACCCACTAGGAAACTGAGTCGGAGGATTTTCAAGAAGAATGCCTTGGTTTTCCGTGAACTATGAGATGACCTGAGTGCTTGTTGGGCTCCAGGGCTTTCAGTGGGCAGCTCCTGTGTGGACACATGTTTGTCAGGAATCTGTCTATGTTGAGCAAAGTGGTAGTGGGAGAGGCGGCACTTGTCTCCCCAGGAAGAGGTGCGTGAATAAAAGCTAAAGGACTTGGGATGTTGAAGGAGTTGGGGCAGTCTACTCAGGTTGCTTTTGGATGAAGGGCATATGTCCTTGGATTTGGGGAAGGGACAAGTGACACCGGAAGGGCTTTGTTGGCTTTGTCTGGTGAGAATGAAGATGCTCTTGTAGTGCATGGGCAAGGGCCAATTTGCAGGGCAGAGGCACTAGGTGCCAGGAGGTGGTGGCATTTATGATGAGGCAAAAGCAAGTGAGGCACTTCCTTCGAGCCAGAGTCAAACCAGCAACCTAAGGATGACCACATGTAGTAGACCTCCAGTCCTCCACTGTACCAGCTGAGCTATCAAACAGTGCACATGAACTCATGCCGGGTCCTTCCTTTTTGCAGAAAGGACAGAGGCCAACACACTGGATGACCCTGGGTACATCAAGCCCCTGGTTTGTTGCAAGCCCTCTTGTCAAAGAGAGATGTACATGCCAGCTCCGTGGTTGTCAGGCACCCGGGATGACTATTTTCAGAATGTCTAGGCCTGGACAATCACTCGTTGACTCATTTTCTCTCCCTGCTCCTTTCTACACTGAGTGGTGGGATACCGGCCATCCTAGGTCCGAAACCCTGTAAGAGGTGAGGGTAAAGAGGGCGTCAGCCAAACGGAAGCGTGGGTTGGTTGGTGGCGGGCTTGCAGAAGAACAGAAGAAAGCATCCTGCAGGGTCGATGAAGACCTTTGGAGAAGAATCACCGCCTCTAACCGCCTCTCCCCATCCCACTCAACTGCCGCCCCAGGTTCTGTACTCACCTCGCCTCAACACTCACTCCAGACCGGGACTGCGCTGCTCACCTAGACCTAGTCTAACTTTCTGCGCTGGGATCGGATGGAGAAAGTGACGTTCGGTTCCGCCGGGACGAGCACGCCCGTCGGTACTCTTCTGCCCTGCTCGCTGAGGCCAATCTAGGGACTTGGATCTTCTTTTCTCCCCCACAGACCCGAAATTTTTGTCAGTAGCTGTTTCTCCAGCATCTATCTCCAGCTCCCTGCGCCCTTCAGTTCCCTTGCTTCAGCCCTCTTTATTTTCCCCACCACCTTCCTACTACCAGATGTATTTCTGATCCCTTTTGATCCCTAAGTTCGTGCTTTTTTCTTAAACTTTCCCCCTTCTTGTATTGTTGTATCTGTTTCTCATTTTCTTTCTGTCTCTCAGGGTGTCTAGCCCTCTTGGTCTGATTTTTCTCTGTAACTTTTCCCCCCACTGTTTTCTTCCTTGTTTCTATGTCTCTTTCTCTTGCTTTTAGTCTCTCTCTCTCTCTCTTTTTTTCTGTCTTTCTCTATTTCTATTTCTATATCTCTGTGTCAGAACTTGCAGTATATTTGTTCCTAATTCTCCAAGTTTCAGCATTTCATTGCTCTTTCAGATAAAACTAACACTTCCTGGGTGCAATGAGAGCAGAGTATAGGGTAACAGATATTTGTCTAAAATGCAGGCTGAGACAAGCCAGTGGGAAAATAAAGGAAGAATTCTGAAAGTTCAGGATAGTTATCCAGGGTGTGTTTATAATTATGCATGCTCAGATTCTCTTGGACTTTTTATTGCAAGTCTCTTTTACTCTCCAGGTTTGAAGAAATCTTTAATGGCAAACAAAGAAATTTTGCTTGGATGATGCTTGGATTTAATTATTAACAAAACGGTACAACTGGTTCACCAAATGTAACAAAATGTATTATACCAATGCAATTTGTCATTAGAAGGGAAAATATTGGAAGAGGAGCAGTGAGAGCATATATATGAGAACTTTCTTTATATCATGCTCAGTTTTCTTTTAAATAAAACTGCCTCCAAACAGAAAAAACTATTAATTGAAAAATTCATGAATTTATTTTTTTCCATGTATATCCATTTACATGTATACAGCTACTAGAAAGAATGTTCTTGAGTAAGCAATAAAGGATGGCTTCTAGGGTGCAGTTAGAGCGGATGGTCTTAGCTAGTATCTTAGCTAGGTCACCCACAATAACAGGAGGAATAAAAGTCCTCAGATGCCTGTGGATGAGTACCTTGTAGTATTGTGCATGCTGACATTCTCCTGTGAATGCTTCTGTCTCCTTAGTGAAATAGAAAGCTGAGAGTAAGAATGGATTCTGAGGTATTGCTATTTGAAAGGCACTATAGAAGGAATGAAAGATTAACCTTTAAGAATGGTACAGTGAAGAGACTGAGAAAAATAGGAAGATTATTATGCAGATGCACTTGAGATCATTGTCATGAATTTAAATTGAGAACATTTGAACTTTACTGGGTTTCTCTTCATTCTAGTTCAGCTCGGTGAGTGCAGGGGTGCAATGTTTATGTTAAACAAAGATTGCAATTTTGTTATGTGAGTTTTCTAAGCAAAAGAGGAACAATCATATGCAAACCCTTAGACTGAGAATTCAGCCAGGAACTGGAAACTTCTCTTGATGTTTCTTTTAAGGACATGGGCCATCTTTGTCCCTTCACTACCTCCTGAAGGTGCTGTCTCCTTTGCCTAAGGGTGCTCTCTCCTGCAAAATGGGCCTCTCCAAAGACACCAAGAAAGGTTTAACATTTTAATTCAACCTAGATTGCAGTGGACATCAAATTCCATCCATACAATTTCCTGGATCCCTGAAATGTGGGCAAAGATCCAAAGTTCACTGTACTCACAGTTCAAGAGGTGAAAATGTCTAACAGGCATTCAAATTATGGGTTAAAACATTTTTGACTTTTTGAAAGCAAGCTGTGGGGCAGTGAGCTAATTTTCCAAGTTAGTTGTCCAAGATCCTTGATTCAAGTCTACAAGAATTTAAACACCTCCCTCCTCCGGTGCACATTGCCATTTTGTTGAGTCACACTCCAGACAGTCTCCCTCAGACCCTCCCTGTTCTCGATTCCAGGTAGAGAAAGATGCAGAGTCTGCATCTGGAGACCAGAAATGGGGCTTAGGCGTGCGGAGGCAGATCGTCCCAGAGCAAACAGACCAATGGAGAGCTGAGGACCTGAGGAACTGACTCTAAAGTCACGGCTGTACTCTGACGACAGTATGGACCCAACGGCTACGCCCTGCACTTTTACCAAAAGAGTTGCCTCTTGAATTTCGGTTTTACACTGCCCGCGAAGCCTCGGTGAATTTCCCTCTGTGAAAAGGGCGGGGGGGACACCACTCCCCCTTTCCCCTGCCCTTTTATCAGTCCTAAACCTAAAGCTTCCGTTTTAAGATCTTAAAACTTGTTTCTGATGACCCCTATCCCCTTGGTGAAATTCATCTTTGAAGACTAATCAAAACGTTACTAATTAGCAAAACTCTCTCGCTAGAAAATGGGTTTGACTAGTTTTAACTGACCCTCGCTCCCACACGCTCAGTCTCTCACCTCTAACCTACTAGGTGCAATGTTTGTCTCATTTTAGATCTGTCTTCTGCAACTGGCAAAAAGTTTCTGTGGCAGCGGTGGGATTCGAACCCACGCCCCCGAAGAGACTGGAGCCTTAATCCAGCGCCTTAGACCGCTCGGCCACGCTACCGGACACTGGACACACGCCCCCTACTCTTCCTGATAATACTTTCTTTACATCTCAATTTTGCTTTATACAAAGCGTTCTTGAAGTCCTACCTTCAAACGTCAAGAGCAAGGGGTTCAGGGCACAGCGGACACTTATAGCAAAAGTTGGCTCGCCTTGCTGGCTCTGAACTTTTCATCTTCTACCCAGGAAGGGGAAGAATTTAGTGAATGAATAAATGGGTAATGAATGAACTAAATCTGTACCACACACTAGGCTGTGGGCCTTCTGCAGTGTTACTATGTTTTATTCCTTGCAGCTTCCTCAGTCTGCCATTAATCTCTTACAAAGATAAACGAAGGCTGTTGTTAATTAAAGCTACGAAAATCTTATCTTCAAAGGAACATGACATCCAATGGCGTTTTTAGAGCATTTGCAAATGCTCCAGCGCCCATTTGGAATCTAACCAACAACCCAAAGATGCCAACAGAATTCTATAACTCCCCCTATTTCCACCAGCTGAGACATCAAAGAATGCACACATGTGGCTCTGCTGAATTATTTCTTTAGAAAAGAAGCTTTTATTTTTTTCTCCAGAAAACAATCAGCTGACTGATTCATATGGAAATTTCATATGGAATTGTCCAAACTATCACTTGCCTGGAGAATTCCATGAACAGAGAGCCTAGTGGGCTCCAGTCCATGGGGTCTCAAATAGACAGGACTGAGCAACTAGCACTTTCACTTCACTTTCAGAAGCTGACTAGAGTGACAAGTCAGATGAGTCCAGTCAGGACCATCACCACCTACTAAAATGAACCAATGACTTCTCAGGGGCTTAAGGAAGAGAAGGTGCCTGGATTCAAATCTGAGTGCAGTAGGTGCCAAACCATGCCCAATGCACCCTTTGGGAACCAAAGACGGTGCACATTGGGCAGGAAAGGCACTGCCCTCTAGAGTCAGAAAGTGAGAGTGTTCCTTAAAGAGCTCAAATTCTGACTTTGAACGCATCCTACCTAGGACACTATGTGCTAGGTAGGGTCAGAATACTCTACCTTGGCTGACTTAAGCCTAGGAATTAAATCACTTCCCTGAGCTGATGGGGCTTCCCTGGTGGCACAGATAGTAAACCGAGGATCAATTGCCTCCCTCGGTGATTCTCTTCCAGCTTAACCCATCTCCTTTACTGGCCTGACTTTACCACCCTTGCCTGGAAGGGAAGGAAAGAGAAAGGGTGAGTGAGGAAGGGGGTGCTGTTTAAGTGAGGAGAGCAGCAGATAAATAGAGATCATCCTATAGGAAACAGTTGGGATCCCAGAGGCAATCGGCAGCAGAAACTGTGCACAGGGACATTCTGCAACTGCCCGAAATTTGCTGGCTTACCAGCAAATGATGAGACCCTCTGACTTCACTTCCTGCTCCCCTCGCTGGGGCAGCCTGCTGTGAGGTACGTGCACTTTCAAGGCTCTCCACCTCTCAACTTGAAAAAGCCCCAGCTTAAATGCTATCCCTTTGGCAAGTCCTTATCCGGTCCTGTAGTGAGGACGTGGGTCATGAACACTCACGATCAAGAGACAAAACCTTGGCAGCGGTGGGATTCGAACCCACGCCTCCAGAGAGACTGGAGCCTAAATCCAGCGCCTTAGACCGCTCGGCCACGCTACCGTGCCCACAGTGAGTGTTTCCCTACATTTGCTAGTTACACCTTTCTGCCTTGTTTTTCATCGTTGTCCTCTACTCTGTAACCCCAAACCTTGATTCTAGATATCACCAGAGAACACTAAGAAAGTTCTCTGCTCTACTAGAACTCGAACCTTTATCCACCCAACCCAAATAGCTTTTCTCACTCGAGGAACTAAAAGGGAAATAACTTCAAAGCCAAGTATCGCTCCGGAAGCTCAGCTTTTAGGGTGTGGAATGAAACAGCTTCCCGAAGGTGGGTCACATCAGCTTCTGCTTTGCGTCCAGTAAGCGCTCAAAAACTATTTCTTGGTTGGACAAAAGTGATTAGTATCCATATCGCTTGGGGATACTGGTGGCGGTGGAGTAAGAATGAGCAAAGCTGCCTTTCCCTGTCAGCTCCGCGTGCCTGGACTTCAAACTTCTTGCTAAATTTTGAGTTCGATACTCTTCGATTCTGAAGCTAGGAGATCAGTCTTGAGTCTCCAGGAGGCATGGATAGGGCGTGCGTTAAAGGATTAAAATAAATAAACAAACCAAAACGAAACAAAACCTTGTATCCTAGTTCCCTTTTGCTCTTAGTGGCCTAGAGCCCAAAAAGCCGACGCCAATCAATGCCCGCTGCTAGTTGTCAGCCCAAGCAGAATCTTCCCAACTCAGCCTGTTGCAAGAGAAGGCTGTCTTTTAGGCTGGATTGGTTCCTGTTTCCAGGGAGCCTTCAATCACTTTCTTTGGAACATATATTCCTGCGTCTCCCAGAGAGGTCCTGTCTCCCCTGCGCAGTTGTAGCCATGCCGCGGTTATTACCACTGGCGACTGCGGAAGGAGAAGCCAGAGAGAAGGCCTTCTCCAGGGACTGAGGCAGGATTCTGAGCCCAGGCTGGTACTCTGCGTGCTCCGCGCCTCATCATAACCAGAACCCCGAGCCTGCAGGCCTACGGAGAGGAGCCTGGGAACCGAGTCGGAAAGAGAGAAAGTTAGCATTACACTGTCACTCCTCTTGACACAGAGAAGAGTAGCCACACACATCAGTTTTCCAAACTTTTGAGCATCTGTTTAGGGTCCACACACTTGAGTCTCCGTGTTCCCTATGCGGAAAGGAACTCTTGCTTCTTTTCCTTACAACGAACTGGAAATTACAGAAGGACCAGATGCTGCTATCTCTTTCGCTAGTGTGTGGCTGTAGCAGAATTATTTCACAACTACTGCCTAGACTTGTTGGAGGTGGTGGTGGAGTCGGGGAACAGGTGACAGCAAAACAGGTGGTGGGATTGGGGGATGTTTGGGCCAATGTTCTGCCTTCTAAGAAAGTAGAAATCGTGGCTCCTTGATGACATCGGATCACACCCTCCATTTAATAACACTAAAGCTATTTGGGGAGCACATTTCCACCAAGAGCTTTAAATGGGGAGGTTGTATATGTTCATGTTCTGTGCCCCCTCTCTCTTGCAAATATACAGTCTGTGTTAAGGAAGAAGCACTCAGACCTGGCTTACTTCCTTAAGAACAGACACTTGTCACTGTCTCCTAATCTTCCCCAACAGAAGAGAAAATTAATCCTATGGTGGTGCTGAGGGGTCCCTGGACATATAAAGGGGATTTTCCTAGAACCTCCTGTAAAATTCTATGGTCTTTGTTGTAGGTGGAATTTTGTCTCTCCAAAGGTTATATAGAAGTCCTAATCCCCAGTGCCCCACTATGTGACCTTATTTGGAAACAAGATATTTACAGAAGTAACCAAGTTAAAATGAAGTTATTAGTGTGGACATTAATCCAGTATGGCTGGTGTCCTTATACAAAGGGGAAATTTGGGCATAGAGACAGAGAGCTCTTCTTGAAATCCCATAAGTTTTAACATAAAAGTGAAGGGAGCAGGAATTGGAGGAAGACTGCTAACTCAGATCCTCTGTGGGCTCTCGGTCAATGAACCACAATGCATTTTCAAGGGTTAAAGAGGTAGGCATATTGGGGCCAGAGCTCCCTACTGCTGTGGAGAGAGACATCACTGGAGAGGGGCATCTCTCCAGCGATAGAGCACTGACTCTCAAATGTC
This sequence comes from Nanger dama, assembly GCA_917880005.1. Classification (NCBI taxonomy): domain Eukaryota; kingdom Metazoa; phylum Chordata; class Mammalia; order Artiodactyla; family Bovidae; genus Nanger; species Nanger dama. The sequence goes on from CAKJTW010000003.1 coordinate 77,904,978, forward strand.
AGCAGGCATCACAGTCACCTGAGGGCTTATTAAAAGACAAATTGTTGGACTCAGCTCTTGGAATTTCTGATTTAGAAGACCAAGGGCCTAAGAATTTATATTTGTAACAGGTTTTTAGGTGATGCAAATGCTACTGATCCAGGGACCGTGCTTTGAGAACCATTGATTGCTGCAGAGATCAGTTTTGTAGAATTTTTGAATTCCAGCAGAAATGAGGAAGGTGAACTAAAGGAGTTAAAGATCTGCAGATGTCTTGAAAGCAGTGTGCAAGGAAGAGATGGTGCTCAGTGTGGTGGCAGTGGGGGAAAAAAGCGAGAAGCCTTAGATATAAAGATCTGGAGAGGTCTTGAAAGCAATGTGCAGGGAAGAGATGGTACTCAGTGAGGTGGCAATGGGGAAAAAATGAGAAGCCTTAGATATAAAGATCTGGAGATGTCTTGAAAGCAGTTTGCAAGGAAGAGATGTGTGCTCAGTGTGGTGGCACTAGGGGAAAAAATGAGAAGCCTTAGATATAAACGAGAGGGGAAAAGCAGAAAACCTTGGCAAAATAGTAAAGACAACTGTTAGGGACAAGGAAAAGGTCTTTCCAATACTAAGGAACAGTACCGACCACTTTATGACCCTTAAGACATGAATAGACTGTGAACCCAAGGATGCCCAGGACTAGAAACACTGGAGATCTCAAATGAGCTACACAAAAATGGAATCAAACTGTGCTATCTTCTGAGGGCTCTGGCCAAGTGTATATGTTTTGCCGGGCATGACAGGTGAGTATGCAGGCGAAACTAGGAGAAATGCTTGCACCGTTACCCTCTCTTGGGCCACATGGATGGCTCTTCACATGTTCAAATTAATCAAATGAGATCATCCTGGAAACGCAATACCAGGGGTCTTTCTCATCCGTGAAGGAACCTCAGAGCTTTGAAATCTAGAAAGTCTGAAGTCCATGAACAATGAACCTGCAAGATCTTGGTCCAAGAGCAGGGAATCTCAGCTACCTTGATCTTCTAAGTCCAAATGTGCTTTTTATTATGGCAGTTTTACAGGCTTCAACAAGGTGGCATGGACACCCTTGTCAGTGGTGTGCAAAATACCTGTGTTCTCCTTTGAATCGTACAGACCTAAGAATGTCTGCCAGGACACGCGTCCTACAGTCCTCCATTCTGTCAGCAGAGTGATTGAAGTTTGTGTGGACTGAAAAAATGTACAACGTGGGAGTTGTGAGTTAAGTTTTATCTAGGGAGACTATAGCTCAGGAGACAGCGTCTCAGATAGCTCTGAGGAACTCTCTGCTCTGAAGACGGAGCGAAGTGTGAAGTGTGCAGTGTCGCTCCGCTGTGTCTGACTCTGTGATCCCATGGACTATAACCCGCCAGTCTTCTCTGTCCATGGGATTCTCCAGGCAAGAGTACTGGAGTGGGTTGCCATTCCCTTCACCAGGGGACAGGGAAGTCAGTATTCTATATGATTTGAGTGAAGGGGGATATGTTCAGCCAAGCACACATTTTGGCAGAGGCCTACTGCTAATCACAGGAGAAAATGTTCCTGTTAATGATTTTAGTGCTTTTCTAGATGTGAGAACATCCAAGAATTTGAGCTCATAAAATCTTCTCCTGAAAATAACTGCCTGAATACCCTGTTCTACCAGTTTTTCCTAGAGCACAGAGTGCCTCATTCCTGATCCCCACCCTGAGCTCCTTTCAGGATGTGTTGAAGGTCAGTGACTGCAGCAGCTAGTGACTTAATCCTTGTAGAGGCAGGGGGCAAATGGCAGTTTTCAGTTGACATATGCATAGTAAACTTTATTCAAAATTTCTTTTTTAGGAATCTATCCGATTACCTCTCAATACCACATACTGGCTACTATGTTCATAAAATCCTTAGTGATCTCACTGAATATTTTGTCTACTTACTGAGAGAGATTTGTTCAAATATCCAGTCATGATTGTGTATTTTTCTATTTCTTCTCTCAGTTCTGTCTACTTTTGTTTCTTACCTCTGAAGATGTGTTATTAGATACATAGAAATTCAAGACTATTGTGGGAGAGCTTAAACAGAATTTATTTTTAGGGAAGTTTTAAGTCCACAGCAAAAGTTAATAAGTACATAGAGTTCCCATATACCTCCTGCCCTACACATGCACAGCCTTCTCCACCATCAACATTCTACACTAGGGTGTTGTAGAATGGTACATTTGTTACAAGCAATGAATCACACTGATACATCATTGTCACCCTCAGCCATGGTTTACATTTGGGGTCACTCTATTTTTTAAATTTTTTATTTTGTATTGGGTATAGTAGATTAGCAATGTTGTGGTAGTTTCAGGTGAACAGTGAAGGGACTCAACCATATACATTTGCATGGAGCCTTTCTCCCCCAAACTCTACATTAGGGATCACTCTTGGTGTTATAAATTCTATGGTTTCTGACAAATGTATGGCATATATCCACCATATCAAATACAACAGTTTCACTGCCCTAAAGTCTTCTGTGCTCTGTGCTCCCCACAACCCTTAGCAACCAATGATCATTTTGTCATGTCCATAGTTTTGCCTTTTTCTCAGAACATCATGTAGTTGGAATCATATAATATGTAGCATTTCAGATGGGCTTCTTTCACTTAGTAAGATGCATTTGAGTTTTTTGTCTTAGCTCAGGCTGCCATACAAATACCATAGATTGGGTGACTTGAACAACAGAATTTTATTTACTCACAGTTATGGAGGCTAGAAGTCTAGAGTGCTAGGATGGTTGGATTCTGATGCAAGCTATCTTCCTGGCTTGCAGTCAAGCATTTTGTCTTCACAAGGCACAGAGAGAGAAAGAGAAAGTTAGCTTTTGGCATCTCTTCTAAAAAGGGCACTAATCCCAGCGTGAGGGCTCCATCTTTGTGATGTCATCTAACGCTATGTACCCCCAAAGACCCATCTCCAAACACCATTACATTGGAGGTTAGTGTTTCAACATATGAATTTGGGGAAACATAGGCATTCAGTTCTTAATATTTCTGCTGTGTCTTTTCATGACTTGATAGCTCATGCCTATAGGTCTTAGTGCTAAATAATAGTCCATTGTATGGATGTACCAAAAGGTACCAAAAGGAATACTGTGCTTTGTATAGAACTGACCCTTTAATAATAAAATATTCCTCAGTATCTCATATAATATTTCTCACCGTAAAGAATCCATTATCTGATACTGAGGTAGGTAGCTACATCAGCGTTTTTTAAAATTTTTCATAGTATGCCTTTTCCATTTTTTACTTTTAACATATCTGTATGATGGAAAAGAATTTCATATATTGAGGTATAGGCACATTATTCTAGCTTATACACAATTTGGCTTGAACTTTATGCTAACTAGAACAGTCTGTCTTACAACCTGTCAAACATGGGTTATACATTTGTTTTAACCATTGAAGAAAATAATCGATTTTTAAGTCAAAATGGAGTAACTGTGGTTTAGGCATTCAAAATGGAGCTGGGTGGCCATTGTGGATATGGTTTCAGACATGTTCCTGAAACTAAGAATTTGAATTTTGTTGTTGTTGTGTTGTTCGCTTGGTTTAACTGTATGGGACTCAAAGACACCACCAGCTGTTCTCAAACTAGCATCTGCTAGTAGCAGTCAGCCTGTAATGGAAGAACTGCAAAGGTGTCCTTGTAGGTGGACTGGTAAACGTTTACTACACATGATACTGGGAGTGAATGTTCCCCCTTAACACAGAGACACACACACACTCATTGGTGTTAGTTACACATTTTGTCTACATTATATGAATATTTGTATACTATGTGTAATTATTTAGAAATATTTTTGACATCTAAAGTAGAAAGTAATAAAATAGTATGATCCTAACTCTACAATAGTTCTTCATAACATATTAATAGTGTGAATAAAATTAATTTATTAAAATAAAACTCATAGTAGTTTCACTTTTTTGTGAAATATGACTTTTATGGTTCACTGATTTTAAGAAGAAATTAGTTGACAAAAAACTGACAGTTTCAGAGTTCTAAGAGTTATAAGTTTTTCAAATTACAAAAATTTCAAGCAATACTTGGTTTAAAATTACAGGGAGCAGTAAGAGGATTTGGGGGAATATGGATTTTCAATGATTTTTTCACACTGTAACTGATTCTTTTAATTTTTCCTTAGTGAGCTAATTTCAGAATTTGGATTGAAACTAAATATTGAATTTATTTTAGCAACTTTAAACTACTATTTTAGAATGTATCATATATTCTATCAGAATTGTGAATTAGGAGGATTGATTAATTGGGGGATTTGAGATAAGATTCCTGGAAATTGAGAAAACTCCAAAAGTGTAATCTAGATTACCGTCCATCTTGCTGTGCTGTACTCAGACTTAACAGTCAAGGTAAAATATTGTAGATTGGGAAGTACTGATTTTTATAGTTTTTGCTTTGATTGTCATAAAATTTATAGAATGACCGAGCTTGTCATCAGCTTCTAACAGCTGACCTCACAAGTATAGGTGAAGAAAAAGATACATGGAGTTCACTATCCATTTTATTTTATTCTTGTTTTAGGTGGTGATACTTCTTTACATCAAAACATTGATTTACTATAAAATAACTTTCAGTGTTTTAAACTAATTTAAGTATGCTAATATCTCTGATTAGTCATTTTGGAATCTTTTTCAAGTGAAATATTTCTAAGGTGATTTAACCTCCTTGTGTATATTAGACTTGAGTTACACTTTTCAGCGTTTTCTCTGGTTTGTCCCCAAACCATCACCGTTTAGAATGACTTGATCAAGTAGTCGAATCAGTGTTATAAAAATAAGTCTTCATTCTTGCTAAAATTACAAAACTTTCAAAAGTGTAGTCTGTCTACTGTAGGTAGTTTCATTTATCAGACTTTATGATGATTTGAGATTTAGTTTTTAATATCTCCTAGCAACCTAGGAAACAAGTACATATGGTTGCTTATACCATTTTTTCCAAGTTTTCAGAGTGTTTTATTTCTACCCTTAATGTTAATAACAGATATAAACATTTTGCTCTGAATTATGGTTAAGTCATGATACAGAGTTTCTCAAGTTTTTTTTTCTTTTTCTGCAGCTAGCTTCTGACCACACCTTCTATACCATAACATATGTACACTTCATAATAATTTATTTATCTTTGTAACCCAGTAGTTTAACAGTCAAGTGTAGCATTCAACTTCTTATAATTAAACATTTAATTGGTTTGTAACATTTAAAACATAGTTTGCCTGTTTAAAGCTTTTATGACTTAGTAAGTATAATGGTAAACTTATGTGAAAATGGATTCAGAGTTTTCTTTTGGAGTATGTTGAAATATCAAGATTATGTTTATTGGCTTTAAATTGATTTCTTGAAAATTAAAGATCTTAAAGTTTAGAGACATAATACTAGTTGGAATATGTGCTTTGCATCCTTTTGAACAAAAGATCTATTAAAACATGGTCTGAGGTTTAGAGGAGAGAGAAACATTGGAAGACTTCTATTTACTATTAAGGAACTTGTCTCACTTTGAGAGATGGGGCCAATTACTGGTAGTCATTTTGGAAAGGTCAGAGCTATGTCTGTCTGGCTCTGTTTTTAATCTCTGTAGAATAACCTTCACTTCAAAATAGGTGGTAAATGAAAAGTGCATTTGTATGAAAAACCTTTTCATGGAAAACTTGTCAAAGTTTTCAATGACAAACTTGGTTATGTCATTAGGTATAACTGAATTTGTTATATAAGAAAAAAAGCCAGGTGTATAGGTTTTGTCTGATAAGTAGTACATACCTGAGAAGTATATATGATAAATTTGTGACGTTCTGAAGGATTTCAAAGCACTTTTGAAAGCTTGAGAATAATGTTACTGAGAGTAATGAATAATGGCATTTTATGTATAATGTTACTGAGAGTAATGTACGGCATTTTCTTGATGTAGGTATGTATAAGTGTCCTCCTAACCTTGAAAAGGGATGGTTAATAGATATTCTTATGAGTAGGAAAATCTAAGAGTGTGCATATAACTCATAGGTGCTTAAACTTGTCTTGGCAAAGAGTTTTTCCTTCTTCAGATTAAAACAGTACTTGAGTTAATGAACTGGCGTTATCTGTTGAACACAGGTGGCCCTTCTTGGTCTCTTAAGAAGAGGAAACAAAGCAACTCTAAAAAGATAGAATGTAAGGGAGATAAAATTTAGATATGAGGAGCTTCCTGTTACTTTTGCTTACTTTAGGTTACCAACCCAGTGAGGAGTAAAAAAATGGTAGAACTTAATAGCATTTAGTCTGTAGGCTGCCCCGCTCTTGTGTGTGTGATCAATGCTCAGTGTTGTCTGACTCTGCGGGCCCGGGGACTGCAGCTTGCCAGACTGCTCTGTCCAGGGAGTTTTCCAGGCAAAAATACTGGAGTGGGTTGCCGTTTTCTACTTTCCAGGCAGGAGGCCCAACAAAATAGACAAAATCCTTGCCTGTAGAGATCTTATGTTCTGATAACAAACTCTTCCTTAGGTTACAGCTGTGCTCCTTCATGGGTGACTTGAATTATGAGTGGGATTTGGCATGTGTGGTGTTTTCTACACTTTGCTTAGACGCTGTGATTAGAGCTTTACTATTTTTAAAAAGAGAGAAGGAAGAGGAGGTTTTCTGTAACTGGACAAAAACTGGAATATGAAAAGAGGGGGGGAAGAGGAAAATAGTGTTGTACCTAAGATTAAAATGTGAGCCAAAGACAAAAAAAAAAAGAGATTCCTACATTAGGCATGTGGGAAGCTGGGGAAAACACCATTTACTGTCCAATCTTGGACAGAGGAGTTCTTGGACAGGAGAATGGGAAAGATGGAATAGTGGGGAAGGGTAAACAGGGCTTTTAACAAGTCTGGTTTAAGTAACTTGGGATGTTCCTATAAAATATGTGTTATTTGTGTTTGGAAAAGATCCTTTTCCTTTTCCTTTGTGAACATAGTTGAAAGATTAGTGGTTGGCCAGTAGTGTCTGACAGAGAAGGCAATGGCACCCCACTCCAGTACTCTTGCCTGGAAAATCCCATGGACGGAGGAGCCTGGTAGGCTGCAGTCCCTGGGGTCACTGAGGGTCAGACACAACTGAGCAACTTCACTTTCACTTTTCACTTTCATGCATTGGAGAAGGAAATGTTCTCCAGTGTTCTTGCCTGGAGAATCCCAGGGATGGTGGAGCCTGGTGGGCTGCCATCTCTGGGGTCGCACAGAGTCAGACACGACTGAAGTGACTTTGCAGTAGCAGCAGCAATCCTTGTTTAACAAACGCCTTTATTTCTTGCCAGATCCAATCCTAAACCTTGACAAAGAATTTACATAACTTTGCAGATTTTGCCTATGTAAGCTTCTCCCATTTTGTAGGCCACTGCAACGCAGTTCAAGAGCTTATTGAATCTGTGTCTCCTGGGTTATAGTCTTTGGTTTGGCACAGATCAAACTCTTTTCTATTTCTGTTGTTTATTGATTATTTCTGTTAACACATGTATTTACATTTAAAATATGTTTTCTATAAACAGCATAGAGTTAGACCTAATTTTACTCAATCTAGCAATTTTTGCTTTTAACAACAGTGTTTGTTTCACTTACGTTAAATGTAATTTCTGAAATAGAGGAGATTAAGTCTCCTGATTGCTATTTTCTATTATTCCCATCAATACTTTTTAAAAACAGCTTTATTGAGATATGATCTATATACCTAAATTCATCCTTGTAAGTGTACAATTCAATGACTATTTTAGTAAATTTATCAAGTTGTACAACCATCACTATAATCAAAGTTTAAAACATTTGTATCATCCTACAGTACAATAAGATCCCTGTTTATCTTTTCCGAATTCCAGGAACAGAGACCTGGTTGAGACCAAAAAAAAAAAAAAATGCTTTTTGAGGGTTTGTTAAGACAGCAGCCCAGGAGGCATAAATTCAAGGAAGCACTTGAATTATGTTCCGTTGGATTACAGAATGAGGAAAGCTTACAAAGGCAAAAAACTGTGGGGTTACAGAAGTTGTTTGTCAAGAATTAGAAGGGTGCTTATTTCATAAAAATGATTGGGGTTTAAAATGATAACACAGTTGTGAAATGGGTGGGGAACACTTTGAAACTACAAGCTTGTAGCTAGAACTTGCTATCAGATGTTGTTTTGAAATTGACTAGTGATGTCCTTGAGTTTGATACAGGTCAGAAAGTTCAAGCTCTCACCTCTAGTTTATTCTTAAGTATTTTGTTGTTGTTATTGCTGTTGTGAATGGGATTGTTTTCTTAATTTCCTATTTGCATAGTTATTGTGTATAGAAATGCAACTGATTTTTGCATGTTGACTTTATATCCTGAAACTATACTGAGTTCACTTATTAGTTCTAACAGGTTTTTTTGGCTGTTGCTCAGTAGTTAGGATTTTTTTGCATATATGACCATGTCATCTCTAAACAGAGATGACTTTACTTCTTTCCAATTTGGATGCTTTTTATTTCTTTTTCTTGTCTAATTGCTCTGACTAGGACTTCCTGTCCTATGTTGAATAGAAGTGGTGAGAGTGGGCATCCTTGCCTCGTATCAGATCTCTGAGGGAAAGATTTCAGGTTTATTATGGTGTTAGCTGTGGAATTTTCATATATGACTTTTGTTGTGTTGAGATAAGTCCTTTCTATACCTATTTTAGTGAGAGTATTTTTTTTCTTTGCGACCTCATAGACTGTAGACTACGAGGCTCCTCCGTCCATGGGATTTTCCAAGCAATAGCACTGGAATGGATTGCCATTTCCTTCTCCAGGGATTCCCAACCCAGGGATCGAACTCGGCTCTCCCTCATTGTAGACAGACACATTACCGTCTGAGCCACCAGGGAAGTCTATGACCAACCTAGACTATACCTATTTTAGTGAGAGTATTTTTTTTTAATCATGAATGGATGTTGAATTTTGGCAAATGCTTTTCTTGCATCTAGAGATGGTCATGGAGAAGGAAATGGCAACCCACTCCAGTATTATTGCCTAGAAAATTCCATGAACAGAGCAGCCTGAAAAGCTACAGTCTATGGTGTCCTACAGAGTTGGACTGGAGGAGGAAATGGCACCCCACTCCAGTATTCTTGCCTGAAGAATCCCATGGACAGAGGAGCCTGGCAGGCTACAATCTATGGGGTCGCAAGAGTCGGACATGACTGAGCGACTAAGCATAGCACAGAGGTGGTCATGTGGTTCTCTTCTTTTTCTGTTAATATAGTTTATCACATTGATTGATTTGCACATGTTGAATCATCTCTGCATCCCAGAGATAAATCCTACCTGGTCATTTTGATGATCCTTTTAATATCCTGTTAAATTCAATTTGCTAGCATTTTGCATTGGTAGTGGCCTGTAATTTTCCTTTCTTGTAGTGTCTTTGTCTGTTGTTGGTATCTGCATGATACTGGCTCCATAAAATGAGATTGAAAGTGTTCCTTGTTTTCCTAACATATGTATTCAACCCTGCGGCTGCTGCTGCTAAGTCACTTCAGTCATGTCAGACTCTGTGCAACCCATAGATGGCAGCCCACCAGGCTCCTCCATCCATGGGGTTTTCCAGGCCAGAGTACTGGAGTGGGGTGCCATTGCCTTCTCTGGTATTCAACTCCACTAGGGCAAATTTCCTTTGAGAAATGCCTGACTTTCCTTCACAGTCCTAATGTGTGATGCCAGACCCTCAGGAAGACATACTTTCCACTGAACAAATGTGTAGGAAACAAAGGTTGCCCTGTTAGGCAAATAAGTTTTTAGGTGGGGCTTCTCTCACTGAAAAGTGTGTCTGCCTGAGGGTCTGAAGTTATGAATAAGCCTGAGAAAGGAGGTCAGACATTTTTCAAAGGAAATCTGCCCCAGCAGGGCTAAACGCACATGCCACATTAAAGGCATTTCAGCCAGTCTTTTGTTATAAACAATATCTTATATATTCTCAGTCTCAATAGGTAACCATATGTTTATTTTTAGGTAACTTCTCCTCTTTTCTGTAAGGATACTCTGTGTGTGTTGGGTGGGTGGGCATTCATCTCTGTTAGTGTTAGGTACCCCATTTAGTGACCATATAAAATGAGAACTGGCTCCTGAATTCAGACTAGTGTCCTGGAATTTAAATTAGATGAGAGCTGGAAGTCCCTTAGAGATTTTCAGTGCTTGTTTTACCAACCATTTCAGGAAGAGGAAACTAAAAGAATCTATTGGGTTCCAGATTTCTGGGGGCAATAATATCCTTTACCCTGAACATATCTGTGTAGTAGTTTGCCCTCCATTTCAAGTATTTATTAATACCACTGTGTGCTGGTCAGTTTGTTAGGTATTTTGGAAACCCATACAACCTTCACCTGAAGGAGCTGAGAATACAGTGCATAAAACTGATTGTTTTTGTTGTTCAGTTGCTAAGTATTGTCCGACTCTTTGCGACCCCATGAACTGCAGCATGCCAGGCTTCCCTGTCCTTCACTATCTCCTGAGTTTGCACATATCCATTGAGTTTACACATATCCATTGAGTCAGTGTTGCCATCCAACCATTTCATCCTCTGTTGCCTCCTTCTCTTCCTGCTCTCAATCTTTCCCAGCATCAGGGTCTTTTCCAATGAGTGATCAAAATATTGGAGCTTCAGCTTGAGCACCAACCCTTCCAATGAATATTCAGGTTTCATTTCTTTAGGATTGACTGGTTTGATTTCCTTGCAGTACAAAGGACTCTCAAGAGTCTTCTCTAGCACCAGTTTGAAAGCATCAGTTCTTTGGCGGTCAGCCTTCTTTATGGTCCAGATCTCACATTCATACATGACTTCTGGAAAAACCATAGCTTTCACTGTACAGATCTTTGTTGGCAAAGTGTGTCTCTGCTTTTAATACACTTTCTAAGTTTGTCATAGCTTTTCTTCCAAGCAAATGTCTTTTAATTTCATGGCTGCAGTCACCATCCACATTGATTTTGGAGACCAAGAAAATGAAATCTGACACTGTTTCCATATTTTCCCCATCTATCTGCCTTGAAGTAATAGGATCAGATGCTATGATCTTCATTTTTGAATGTTGAGTTTTAAGCCAGCTTTTTCACTCTGCTTTTTCACATTCATCAAGAGGCTCTTTACTTCCTCTTTGCTTTCTGCCATTAGGGTGGTGTCATCTGCATATCTGAGGTTGTTGATATTTCTCCCAGCAATCTTGATTACAGCTAGTGATTCATCCAGCCCAGCATTTTGCCTGATGTACTCTGCATATAAGTTAAATAAACAGGATGACAATATACAGCCTTGACATACTCCTTTCCCAGTTTGGAACCAGTCTGTTGTTCCATGTCCAATTCTAACAGTTGCATCTTGGCTTGCATACAGGTTTCTCAGAACGCAGGTCAGGTGGTCTGGTATTCCCACCTCATTAAGAATATTCCACATTTTGTTGTGATCTACACAGTCAAAGGCTTTAGAGTAGTCAGTGATGCGGGAGTACATGTTTTGTTTCATTTTGGAAATTCCCTTGCTTTTTCTGTGATACAGCTTATGTTAGCAGTTTAATTTCTGGTTCCTCTGCTTTTTCTAAATCCAGCTTGTACATCTGAAAGTTCTTGTTTCGCATACTGCTGATAGTGTACTAAAACTGCTGATGGTATACTAACTCACTGAATTCTAAAAACAAGATAAAGCAGTTTATAACTTAGTAGAATCTCCTTCCCTTTTTCTTTTCCATCTCACTCAGTTCTTTCTTTGTATCTTTTGTAGCATTTACAAAAGGTGGATATAGACATAGATAGGAACACAGAATTTAGAAGTAATTCTGGAAGATTAAAAAAATAAAAGGGTGCATTCTGTCAACAATATATCATATAAGATGAAGAAATTCGGGAAGGAGAGAACAGTCTGATGATTTCATAACTGACTGAGAGTAGTTGAATGAGTAATGGCACTCTAGATGCTTACTTCTGGGTGCTAGGGAACACCTCCATTACATGTGTCCTGTTCAAAATCCTGAGAGAGAGAGTGAAGAAGAAGGAATAGCAAAGATGAAGAAGATTCATAGGTTTCAGAGGGGAAATGAGATGAAATATACTTGTTAAAAAAAACAAAGATATTGTGAATTAGAACATTGAGATAATCTTTCCAGGATAAGTAGTGTTTAACAGGTATGGAGAAATGAAAAATCATTCTAGTTGAAAAAATAATAAACAAATGACCACAACTGGAAAAGGTGTGAGTTATATTTGGAGAAGTATAAGTGGACCAAATTAACTGGAGCAGAGATCTGTATATGTGGCCAACATATAACTGCCATTTGATAAATATTGATCCAAATATTAGAAGATAAAAGCTATAATGTAGAGACATGTATTAATACCTTCAGTGTTATACAGGATCATTTTAAGTTGAAAATAATTTTTCCTAAAATAGAAGGGAAAATTGCTGTAAAAATTCAGGGAAGTCTCATAGATTCTAAGAGGGAACACAGTGAGGCCTCTGGAGTGAGTCATAACTAGGGACTCGGAAGGTGCACAGGCTTCCTTTTTCACTATCACTGCTCTCTTTTTGTGCTTTCTCTCCCTTAGGCCCTTTCTGGAGTAATGCATTCTCTGCTTCTCAGTCCATGTGGTAGAATACGATTGATGTCACAGCTCCTACCACTCTAATCTCCTTTCTAGTAATTGTGGGCTTATCAAATTAGACCAACCTCCTTGAGGAAAAATGATAAAAACATTGAATAAGATTTTACCAAATCTTTGTAAAAGCACCAAAGTACTCATATGATAACAAGAAACTAATAGGCCAGAATCTAAGGAAAAGATGAAATCTGAGAGGTAAGGAAAGCATTAATCTTTGTAGCTTTTAAGACATTTGCTAATTACTGCAAAATTGGGTTATAGTTTTGGCATCATCTTTGGGTGGGAGAAAAAGGAAGGGCAGATGTCAAGGTTCAGCACCCACCAAAAGTGGAAATTCTACTAAGATACTCTTCCAATATTAAGATGGGACCCCAAAGAGCTATGCCCACAAGATAAGAATGAATAAGAAGTTAACCTTTCACTTACAGTAATTGTGGAGCTCAGCAGAAATCAGCTGAGCTTAGAAAGGGAAAATAAAAAGAAGAGCTTTCAACTTTTACTGGGAAGCTTGGACCACAGGTATGCTTTTTCTCTGATTTGCAGTTTGGCCTTACATCATTTTGGAGGCCCAAGGAATGTCTGATAATGAACTTTTTTAGAGTCCTTTTGGGCTGATAATGGTTCAGGTACATATGAGAAACAAAAGCTATGTAATTTTTTTTTGTTCCAGGAAGAAACTTTCATCTTGACCTCAAAAATTCACTGTTTATAATTTTGCAAAGATATTGAGCAGTATACATTCAAAGATGAACAGTTACACAGGAAACAATTCGACATGAGTAAGAATCAACTATAAGCAACAGATAGCATAATATAGATTATCATAGATATTAAAACAATATAATTGCTATGTTTAAAGAGATTTTTTAAAACCTGGCAGTTATCTGCAAATAATGTGAAAGTGAAGTCAGTCGTGTTCGACTCTTTGTGACCCTATGGACTGTAGCCTACCAGGCTCCTCCCTCCATAGGATTCTTCAGACAAGAGTACTGGAGTGGGTTGCCATTTCCTTCTCCAGGGGATCTTCCCAACCCAGGGATCGAACCCAGGTCTCCTGCATTCCAGGCAGACGCTTTAACCTCTAAGCCACCATAAAAGAAGCAAAACGTCTAAAATTGAAAATTACAATTTATAATTACAGTTGACTCAGTGGGTAGATTTAACAGCTGATTACAGCAGTAGTTGATTGTGAGTATGGAGACAAAAAGACAGTAAATATGAAAGACAGGTTAAAAGATGAAGGACAGGGTGTGAAAGTCTAATATATATTTAATTTGTTTCATGAATAGAGAAAGAAAAGTAGAGGGGAAAAAAAAACTTAAAAGATAATGGATGAGAATTTTCCAGAATGGAAGAAAGGCAATCATCTATAGACTTAAGAAATCCCAAACCCAAGAACCTGACACCTTCATCACTGGACAAATATGGTATCCCCTGTGGAATTATTAACTCCTGGATTAGAAGAGTAAAGAAGATTATTTACACCTCTAAACTGAAATCTCCTCTGGATGCATCTGATTGGTGGAGCTAGGTCACATCCTCACTCTCAGCTGCCAGGTGGGAAAGCCAAGTTTTCTAGGACAATCTTACTAATAACATTGAAATTACAAAAAGGAAGGAAAATGTTTTTAAAATGTTGAATGAAAAAAAATGTTGGACACACTCATATGACAAAGGCCTGCTGCTGCTGCTGCTGCTAAGTCATTTCAGTCGTGTCCGACTCTGTACTAACCCCAGAGATGGCAGCCCACCAGGCTCCCCGTCCCTGGGATTCTCTAGGCAAGAACATTGGAGTGGGTTGCCATTTCCTTCTCCAATGTAGGAAAGTGAAAAGTGAAAGTGAATTCACTCAGTCGTGTCTGACCCTCAGTGACCCCATGGACTGCAGCCTTCCAGGTTCCTCCATCCATGGGATTTTCCAGGCAAGAGTACTGGAGTGGGGTGCCATTGCCTTCTCTGGACAAAGGCCTGCAACAGGGCTATTCAGAAAGCTTTTTTTCAGGTGTTTGCTGTTTTCTCTTTGTACTCTCTTCCTTCAAGAGCACATAATTCTTACAGGCTCTGACTCAATGAACGACCTGTGTAATTTGATCTAACCTTGACTTAACAATCTACAGAACTCTAGACCCAAGAGTACCCTAGCTGTCATAAATTCCTATATCCTCCATCTCCACTTCAAATCCAGCCTGCCTAAATTCTAACATTTCTTCACCCCTCTGTCTTCTCCAGATACCCATCTTTCCTTTAGATTTTCTTTTTCAATAGCATTTTGCTTCTTCAAAGTATGATATTTGAGAATCATCCTTCTTTCCTCTTTATTGTCTCTTATTTCTTCTTCATTCATATCTAGCTTCAGCAGACTCTCCCTTGTCTGTATCTCTATCATTTATTCCTTCCTTTCCAATCCCATAACTATTATTCTCCTACATTTTATGTTTGACAATATGTACCATGGCCAGTCTCTGGTGTCCCCTTTACTTTGGTTTCTCTCCCCTTCAATCCAATCTTCATGTTCATGCCTTGTGAATTTCCCTGTTCAATTTTTAAAAGCGTATAACTTCATTCCAGAATTTTCGAAGTTTCTTGCTAACCTATTTTACAATACCTCACTTCCATAAGGGCTGGCATCTGCCCCAGCCAGTGTTCTGCCTTGGCACTTTAAATGCCAAGGTCTTTCTCTCCAACTTTGCTCATAATTTTTTTCTCTACCAAGGATCGCTCAGTCCCCAGACTTGTGTAAGTCTTAACTTGCCCTCAAAGTGCAGTTCAAGTTCCATCCCCTCCTGAAGGCCTGCCTCTGTGATGGCTCACTCTGCAGGTCTGTGAACCTTAGCACTGTTACCACTCTCTCACAGTCGCCACCGCTACTTCTCATTGTTCTCTTTCATGAAAACTAACATTCTTTTATACCACAAGACTATGCCACTGGCTTCAAAGTAAAGACCAAATCTAGATGTCTCATTCCGCCTAGCACAGAATTGGAGTTCAGTGTTTATCCAATAAAGGGATGAAATAATTAACGAATGCCTGTTCTGGCACTAAGACTTGAGCTGTGGAGAAATCGCTAATCTCATGAACTTGGGGCAGGTGGTTGCCCCTTGGTGCATGTCCTAAGTCAAACAGAAAACCAAATGTGGATGTCGAAATTTAGTCTGAGAGATCTGTGGTCGACAATTTCCTCTATGTAGAATTTCCCTTCTTGGTTTTCACAATCTGCAGAGGGTGGAGGGTGGAAAACTTTCACTACTTTAGATTATGTTGGATTGGGCTAATTTCTGCATTCTTAAACTAGTGGTAGTTTCTGTCACTAACCCCATATTGCGCTGTCCCCAGCAAGAGACTACAGAGTTCCAATGGTGACCTAAATCAAATCCCTTATGATTATACAGTGGAAGTGACAAATAGATTCAAGGGATTAGATCTTATATAGACACAGCTCCTGAAGAACTATGGACAGAGGTTTGTAACATTGTACAGGGGGCGGTGATCAAAATCATCCCCAAGAAAAAGAAAAGCAAAAAGGCAAAATGGCTGTCTGAGGAGACCTTACATATAGCTGAGAAAAGAAGAGACGTAAAAGGCAAAGGTGAAAAGGAAAGATATATCCATCTGAATGCAAATTTCCAAAGAATAGCAAGGAGAGATAAGAAAGCCTTCCTAGGTGAGCAATGCAAAGAAATAGAGAGAAACAATAGAATGGGAAAGACTAGAGATCTCTTCAAGAAAATTAAAGATACTAAGGGAACATTTCATGCAAAGATGGGCAAAATAAAGGACAGAAGTGGTGTGGACCTAACAGAAGCAGAAGAGATTAAGAAGTGGCAAGAATACAGATAGGAACTATACAAAAAGATCTTCATGACCCAGATAACCACGATGGTGTGATCACTCACCTAGAGTCGTACATCCCAGAGTGGGAAGTTAAGTGGGCCTTAAGAAAGCATCACTACAAACAAAGCTAGTGGAGGGGATGGAATTTCAGTTGAGCTATTTCAAATCCTAGAATATGATGCTGTTAAAGTGCTGTATTCAATATGTCAGCAAATTTGGAAAAGTCAGCAGTGCCACAGGACAAGAAAAGGTCAGTTTACATTCTAGTACCAAAGAAGGGCAACACCAAAGAATGTTCAAACTGCTGCACAATTGCACTCATTTTACATGCTAACAAGGTAATGCTCAAAATCCTTCAAGCTAGGCTTCAACTGAGAACTTCCAGATGTACCAGCTGGATTTAGAAAAGGCAGAGGAACCAGAGATCAAATTGCCAACATTCATTGGATCATAGAAAAAACAAAAGAATTCCAGATCTATTTCTGCTTCTTTGACTACGCTAAAGCCTTTGACTTGTGTGGATCACAACAAACTGTGGAAAATTCTTAAAAGAGATGGGGATACCAGATCATCTTACCTGCCTCCTGAGAAACCTGTATGTAGGTCAGGAAGCAACAGTTAGAACCATACATGGAACAAGGGGCTGGTTCCAAATTGGGAAAACAGTATGTCAAGAGTATGTATATTGTCACCCTGCTTATTTAACATCTGTGCAGAGTACATCATGCGAAATGCTGGACTGGCTGAAGCACAAGCTGGAATCAAGATTTCCAGGAAAAATATCAACAACCTCAGATATGCAGGTGACACCACCCTAATAGCAGAAAGTGAAGAGGAAGTAAAGAGCCACTTGATGAAGGTGAAAAGGAGAGTGAAAAAGCTGGCTTAAAAGTCAACATTCTGAAAACTAAGATTATGGCATCTGGTCCTATCACTTCATGGCAAGTAAGTGGGGAGACAATGGAAACAGTGAGAGACTATTTTCTTGAGCTCCAAAATCACCATGGATGGTGACTGCAGCCATGGAATTAAAAGACTCTTGATCCTTGGAAGAAAAGCTCTGACAAACCTAGACAGCGTATTAAAAAGCAGAGACATCACTTTGCTGGCAAAGGAACAGATAGGCAAAGGTACGGTTTTTCCAGTATTCATGCAAGGATGTGAGAGTTGGACCATAAGGAAGGCTAAGCACTGAAGAATTGATGCTCTCGAACTGTGATGGAGAACACTCTTGAGAGTCCCTTGGACTCTAAGGAGATCAAATCAGTCAATCCTAAAGGAAATCAACCCTGAATATCCATTGGAAGGACTGATGCTGAAGTTGAAGCTCCAATACTTTGGCCACCAGACCCAAAGAGCCGATTCACTGGAAAAGACCCTGATGCTGAGAAAGATTGAGGGCAGGAGGAGAACGGGAGAGATGGTTGGATGGCATCACCAATGGGCCATCACTCAATGGACATGAGTTTGAGTGAACTTAGGGAGATGATGAAGGACAGGAAAGCCTGGGCTGCTGCAGTTCATGGGGTTGCAAAGAATCAGAAACGACTGAGCGGCTGAGCAACAACAGAATGAAACGACGTCCAGGGTTTTTGCCCAGTACACACAGGCACCTTAATAAAGGTCCAGCATAAAAGCTGTTTTAGAGAGCAAGAGATGCTGGTCAGTTGTAGGGCCCTATAGCTCAGGGGTTAGAGCACTGGTCTTGTAAACCAGGGGTCGCGAGTTCAAATCTCGCTGGGGCCTACGGGGCAATCCTTTCACTCTTTTTAAAATCTACTTCACCAGCTACCCACCTCTCTCGAGTAACTTGAACTCCAGCGGAAATTCCGCTAATTATAATTTCCCGCCAGTTTCCAGATGTCCCAAATAAACAGCCGAGCAGAACACTTACTTTTAGCTTCCAGTAGTAGGGGCAAGGGCTGCTTTGCCGCCCTGATTGCGGCAGTCTGTTACAAACTGCGGCAAGTGCTGCCAGGCTCCGAGGACGCCCTGGCTTTGCGGGACCTCAGCAAGAGCCGTGGGGGCGCCCGTGCCGCGGCGGGACACAAAGGCGGTGAGGATTGGAGCCTTACACCTGCTCTGAGCAGGTCTGGAGTCCTGAACCAAGTCCTCTCCCCAGCGTCCGCTGTCCCGGTGCTTTTGGGAGAATATAGGCTGTCCGACAAGGTTCCATGTTTCAGTGGGTTTTCGAACACTTCAATATCTCAGCGGGAAAATTAGGGTCGAGACTCGTGTCACTAAATTTATTATTGACTCAAAGAATCTGTGGCTACCTCTTTGAAAACCTTAAAATAGTTTCTCCAAGAGTCAGTTCTCATAGTAACACTGGGCTTAGCCATGTGCTATGCGTCACAGCCTCTCCCTCCTCTAGTCTGTGGACGTGTAAGCGGAAGGGAGAAGCAGCTCGCTTGTGCAAACGCTCCTGGATTATGGAGGCGAGCATGGGAAGTGAGGGAAAGGGAGGCCCAGGCCGGAGCTCTAACGCCCGCCCTTCTTGGCTCGCCGTTGCGCGATCAGAATCGTGTGTTACACCACCTCAGCCCTTAGTTTTCCAATGCCCGGGTGTCTGCTCCCACTTTAGACACACCGCCAGGCCAGGAGGCCCGGGGCAGCGCGGTAAGTGAAGACAGCAGGCCAGAGGATCGCCACGGCTTGGGGCGGCCTCGAGATCCTCAGGCTCTAGGTACGCCAGTGAAAAGCTCACAGGTTGGGCCTGCTTGAAAGCCCCTCTCTGAAGCAGGAGAATCCAGCTCTAGAGGGGGTTGTCCGTAGAAGTGTGGATGAAGGACTTTCTCCTAAGATGGTCGGCTACGTGGTATCCACACACTGGCAACTAGTAAGCTATTGTGCCAGAACCTCTGTTTATCAATGTTCTCAATAGAAAATTCTAAGTAACTGACCCTCGTGCTTCCTTCGATAGCTCAGCTGGTAGAGCGGAGGACTGTAGTACTTTCAAGTATGGATATCCTTAGGTCGCTGGTTCGATTCCGGCTCGAAGGAAAAGACGAGTATTTTGGGGGCTGCAACCATTTGGTGAGACTTGCTCTCCAATTTCTCACATCGTTTTAAGGTTATTTTTCTCCAGACCTTACCCCGTTACAAAGATGGTTTTGTTATTCAGAAAAGAGGAAGTGAGCACTAACTCTTCCAACCATCTGAAGAATTTGTGAGTTTGATGGTCTAACTGAACTTAGGTTGCCGCCTGAGGTTCAAAAGTTGAAGATCCAACACCACTCGCTGGTACTGAATATATATTATATTCTGTGGTCCTTAGAGTTTTAATTTGCGGGACAATCCCCTAAGACCGTCATTCATTCTACATGCACATGTGCACTCAGTGAGGAGAACGTTTTAATTTATTCAACTGTTAACAGCATTTTAGTTCCAACAACAACAACAGCCCCAAAAAATTTTTTTTTGAGCTGGAGCAGGAAGGAGGAATAGGTTTTGACGTAAATTGGGATGTGACTGGGAAAGAGAATTTCAAACCGTGGAAACAACTTAAAGCAAAGGTGGGAAATGGAATATTTGATTCTCATTCAAGGAAACTTCGGGAGTCTGATCTTTAAGAACACGCCCCAGACTGGTTCACCTCCAATAGATCAAAATGCTGGCTACCCGAATTTTGCTGCCCGTCATTCCTGCCCCCAGGATTTTACACTCTCGCGAAGTAGAAGCAGCCGGACAGATACACATCCTGGGCATCTGTCCTGGTGTTCAGGACCCTACAGTCTTGCAATCGACCCCAGCTCGGGCCCTCAGGCTGTAACTCGGTTCTCTCCAGGTTCCCTCCAGTCTGGAACTCTCAGTCTGGAGACTCCTCAGGGAAGGTCTTGTTGGAGCTCAGACACGGGGACTGACGTCTTGAAAAGCTGCCTCTCCTCACCCTATCTGGCGTTTGGAGGGGTCCAGGACGCGGATGGAGGAGGATAAGTGAGGTCAGAGTCAGACGTGATACTTCATAATGAACAGCTAAGCAAAATCAAAGGTAAACGTCTACACAGAAAATAGAAGTTCAGAAAAACCAGGCAGCCAATTGCTGATGGAGAAGTAAGATTCAGAGACAACCTCTGCATTATAGTCTTACTGTGGCTCGTTGGTCTAGGGGTATGATTCTCGCTTTGGGTGCGAGAGGTCCCGGGTTCAAATCCCGGACGAGCCCAATTGCTTTTCCCCACCTTTCCACCCCACCTTTGCTAATTGCTGAAAAAAGCTGTTCTGTGCAAATTTTCTCGCGTTCCGAACTGTTTTACAAAAGATGTACACTGATGGAACATGCGGTAGCTGGAGCTGGTTATGTGTGCGGGGTCAAACTGCCTGGCTTCCTGGACTCTCGCCAGCAGACGCCTGGGAGAGGCAGCCTTGCTCCCTGGAGCAGGGGCCAGGGTCCTGCAGTCTGCATGCCCCCCTCAGCCCGTGTCCTCTTGGCCAGTGAGCGTCGGGCTCGGACCTCCAAGCTCAAACCACCAGTTCCGCCTAGAACGGGGCTTGCTCTGACTCCTGCTTTGGAGGCGGGTCCTGGAGGGAAGCGCCTCCTAGGAGAAGCGGGGCGCTGTCCCAGCTACAAAAGCCTCGCGCCCCGACCCTTCTCCACCTCTCTGCATCTTCTCCCGACTCGACGTCGTCGTTACAGGGAAGAAGAAGCGGGTGAGAAAAACTTCTGTTTCCACCGTCTTGCCCATTTCTGCAGACTTGTTCCCAGGCCGAGGTAGGTTCACACTCCCACTCCTTCATCTCCTCCTCTTCTCCTCCTTTTTGGTAGCTTTATCCGGGAGTTTGGGCAAGGGAGTCCCTTTTTAGCAGAGACAGTATGGAGTTCTGCGGGGAGGCGTTTGCGGACTAGGGGCTGAGGAATGGGAAGGAAGGTAAACGTTCCGTTCTTCTACAGTTAGGGATCCCACTTTCCTGTCCGTAGTCTCTCCGTCCTGTCCGATTCTGCGACCGCACGGACTGTGCCCCCCCGCTCCTCTGATGGGATTCTCCAGGCAAGAATACTGGAGAGGGTCGCCATGCCCTCTTCCAGCCCCCATTCCTACTCCGCTGCTTATTTTCTGCAGCTGGGTAGAGCTGCCAGCATGAAATGCCTGTTGCCTAGAACATGGGCTCTAAGCGTGACAGCAGAATTGGCGAACGGAAGGGAAATCCGAGGAGGGCTACACTTCCTCAGGAAAACAGGATGATCGCCAGATTTACGAACCGTAACTTGTCAAGTTTTTGCAACCGTAACTGACATTTGGGAACTCGTGTTTTCCATTTCTCCTCTGTCTTCTCCCGCTTAACTCACCTTCAGCCTGAGTTGTGAAATTCTTTGAGACACTTCGCCAGCACCCTCTTATCTAAACTTTTAGTGGAACCTTGGGATCCTCAACTTTCTTACTCTGTGACAGCACACCAAATGATAACGACACAAGCTTATTTAAGAAGGACAGTAAAAGCGATTTTCAACAGTATTTGGGGGCCTGGGGAAATCTCAAGTGAGCTGTAAGGGAGCAGAATTTGCCACTCCAAAATGTCTCTTTGGCGTATTATTTTAACTTGGTTGTTTTCTAAAAAACAGTAGACAAGAAAAAAATCCTGAAAACCTAGTAGGAGTTACCTTTTTGTAACAAGAAACATTTACATTTATAAGGGAAATCTCCATCTGTAAGAATGTCTCCGTTGCTGTACCCAGAAGAAGATGACAAAATCTCTACAAATTCTTGCCAACTGGAGAAGGCAAAGACTTAAGTTGCATAACAATCCTACTTTTGTTTATCATGCTTTTCCTGG
This sequence comes from Nanger dama, assembly GCA_917880005.1. Classification (NCBI taxonomy): domain Eukaryota; kingdom Metazoa; phylum Chordata; class Mammalia; order Artiodactyla; family Bovidae; genus Nanger; species Nanger dama. Next base: position 77,927,190 of record CAKJTW010000003.1, read on the forward strand.
TAACTGACCCTCCCCTCCCTCAACATCCTCTTTTGAGCCAAATTAGTTTGCTTGGGAAAATCATTCTAGAAAAAGAGGAATGGCTCTGGCTATTGTTAAAAGAGCAGATGTGAGTGTATAAGCAGTCAAAGCTAAGAGGTTTACCCAGTTACTGTTAGAAGCATTTGCCAGCGTGATTCATAAATTAGATGGCTGAGAAAGTGGACACAGCAGGCTGGTGAAACCCCTCTTTAGTTTTTATTGAATCTGTATTTGAGCAAACAGTCTCTGTCAGCTGTTCTCAGAACACAACTGAAATACCTGGGAAAGAGCTGCTGCTGCTGCTCAGTCACTTCAGTCGTGTCCAACTCTGTGCGACCCCATAGACGGCAGCCCACCAGGCTCCACCATCCCTGGGATTCTCCAGGCAAGAATACTGCAGTGGGTTGCCATTTCCTTCTCCAATTGGGAAAGAGCAAACGGGCACAAAACCCAGAGTTTGTTGAAAACTGAATGTTTAATGTTTGTTTTTATTTGGAAATATAGGTAGGCCAGTAGGATTTGTCCCCATTCTCCCTCAGTCAATAGCGTTTTCTACTTCCTGGAGGTAGAAGAGTGATCCTTATTTCCATGTGGGCTTCACCCTCCTTTAACCATTGACTTCTGTTACTAAATAAGTTTCACAGTTATAGACCTAAATTTTTTGGTTATGAAGGAAGTGATAGATTAATCTCTTCCCTCCATCACCTACTTTTATAATTACCCTTGGGGACAGAACTAAACATATGTACTCCGTATAAAGGGAAAATACACTGGCACTAAGTCCGTGGAAGGAGAACCCGTGCTTCCTGTGTCTTTGTGCAGGGAAACTATTGGTTTGAAGGAGAGAGTGAAAAACATTTGAAAATAAAGGGGATGGCTTTACGGTCAAGCTGTCAGAACATTTTTTAAATACATGAGCATGTGTTTCAATTGGCAGTGCAGTTGCTTCCCATCTATTGAAGGTGAGGTAAGTGAAGTCAGTTAGTCGTGTCTGACCCTTTGCGACCCCATGAACTGTAGCCTACCAGGCTCCCCCATCCGTGGGATTTTTCCAGGCAAGAGTACTGGAGTGGATTGCCATTTCCTTCTCCAGGGGAATCTTGCCAACACAGGGATCAAACTGGATCTCACACATTGCAGGCAGACGCTTTGCGGTTTGAGCCACCATAGCGCTTCCCATTTGTTGAAGTTACTGACAAAAGATATAGCATTCATTAATCATAGATTATGGGTAGTCCTTCAGTATTCAACAGGAATTAGTTCCAGGACTTGCCAGGGCCCGATGCTCAAGCCCCTTATATAAAATGACATAGTATTTGTACTATTATATAATCTGCACACATCCTCCCTATACTTTAAATGATCTCTAGATTACTTATAATACTTAATACAATGTAAATACTATGTAAACAGTTGCTGGGACACAGTGAATTTAAAATTTTGCTTTTTAGAAGTCTCTAGAATTTTTTTTTTCAAATATTTTCGGTCCATAGTTGGTTGAGTCTGAGGATGGGGCACCTGTGGATATGGAAGGTTAACTGTGGCTTCTCATTGTGGGTATTTTGAGTAAGCACTTCAGTTCAGTTGTAGGTATTTTGAGTAAGCATTTCAGTTCAGTCGCTCAGTTGTGTTCTACTCTTTGAGATCCCATGGACTGCAGCACACCAGGCTTCCCTGTCCATCACCAATTCCTGGAGCTTACTCAAACTCTATCCATCGTGTCGGTGATCTCATCCAACCATCTCATCCTCTGTCATCCCCTTCTCCTCTTGCCTTCAGTCTTTCCCAGATTCAGGGTCTTTTCAAATGAGTCAGTTATTCCCATCAGGTGGCTAAAGTACTGGAGTTTCAGCTTCAGCATCAGTCCTTCCAAAGAATATTCAGGACTGATTTCCTTTAGAGATGGACTGGTTTGATGTCCTTGCAGTCCAAGGGACCCTCAAGAATCTTCTCCAACACTACAGTTCAAAAGAATCAATCCCTTAGCACTCAACTTTCTTCACAGTCCAACTCTCACATCCATACATGACCACTGGAAAAACCATAGCTTTGACTAGATGGACTTTTTCAGCAAAGTAATGTCTCTGCTTTTTAATATGCTATCTAGGTTGGTCATAGCTTTTCTTCCAAGGAGCAAGAGTCTTTTAATTTCATGGCTGCAGTCACCATCTGCAGTGATTTTGGAGCCCAAGAAAATAAAGTCTTTCACTGCTTCCATTGTTTCCCCATCTATTTGCCATGAAGTGATGGGACTGGATGCCATATCTTAGATTTCTGAATGCTGAGTTTTAAGCCAACTTTTTCACTCTCCTCTTTCACCTTCATCAAGAGACTCGTTAGTTCCTCTTCATTTTCTGCCATTAGGTGATGTCTTCTGCATATCTGAGGTTATTGATATTTCTCCTGGCAATCTTGATTCCAGCTTGTGCTTCATCAAGCCTGGCATTTCACATGATGTACTCTGCATAGAAGTTAAATAAGCAGGGTGACAATATACAGCCTTGACATACTCCTTTCCCAATTTGGAACCAGTCTGTTATTCCATGTCCAGTTCTAACTGTTGCTTCCTGACCTGCAGATTTCTCAGGAGGCAGGTCAGGTGGTCTGGTATTCCCATCTCTTTAAGAATTTTCCACAGTTTCTTGTGATCCACACAGTCAAAGGCTTTGGCATAGTCAATAAAGCAGAAGTAGATGTTTTTCTGAAACTCTCTTGCTTTTTGATTATCCACTGGATGTTGGCAACTTGATCTCTGGTTCCTCTGCCTTTTCCAAATCAAGCTTGAACATCTGGAAGTTCATGGTTCACCTACTGTTGAAGCCTGGCTTGGAGAATTTTGAGCATTACTTTGCTAGCCTGTGAGATGAGTGCAATTGTGCAGTAGTTTGAATATTCTTTGGCATTGCCTTTCTTTGGGATTGGAATGAAAACTGACCTTTTCCAGTCCAGTGGCCACTGCTGAGTTTTCCAAATTTGCTGGCATATTGAGTAAGCATTTAGATGCGTTTTAATGAAATAGTAAAATTTTCTTTTTATTTCAAAATCTTGTTTTCTGTTTTTATCACCTCATTCTACCAAGGTGAAAAGAAAAACAATTAGAATAAAAGTTGCTACTGCTAAGTGTCTTCAGTCATGTCCGACTCTGTGTGATCCCACAGACGGCAGCCCACCAGGCTCCGCTGTCCCTGGGATTCTCCAGACAAGAACACTGGAATGGGTTGCCATTTCCTTCTCCAATACATGAAAGTGAAAAGTGAAAGTGAAGTCGCTCAGTCATGTCCCACTCTTAGTGACCCCATGGACTGCAGCCTACCAGGCTACTCCATCCATGGGATTTGCCAGGCAAGAGTACTAGAGTGGGGTGCCAGAATAAAAGTGATCATTCATTATTCACCAACTCGCTTTTGGCATTGTCAGTTCTATGGATGGATTGCTACTGCTGCTAAGTTGCATCCAACTCTGTGTGACCCTATAGACTGCAGCCTGCTAGGCTCCTCTGTCCATGAGATTCTCCAGGCAAGAACACTGGAGTAGGTTGCCATTTCCTTCTCCAATCCATGAAAGTGAAAAGTGAAAGTGAAGTCGCTCAGTCATGTCCAACTCTGTGCGACCCTATAGACTGCAGCCTGCTAGGCTCCTCTGTCCATGAGATTCTCCAGGCAAGAACACTGGAGTAGATTGCCATTTCCTTCTCCAATCCATGAAAGTGAAAAGTGAAAGTGAAGTCGCTCAGTCATGTCCAACTCTTGACGACCCCATGGACTGCAGCCTACCAGGCTCCTCTGCCCATGGGATTTTCCAGGCAAGAGTACTGGAGTGGGTTACCATTGCCTTCTCCTGCATTGATGGTGGAGTTACTCAATTTTACAGCAGAAGATTGGACACTCACAGTCATTTGTGGACAGGTAAAGATGAAAGGAAAGAGAAGCCCAGGAATATGATAAGGATATTTCTGAAGGTTAATAGATGGGAAGTTGAGGCCAGGTGCAGGGTGCTAACAGCTGTCACATAACCTTCTCTGGAAGTGCTTTCCCTGTTCTACAAAACCTACTTAGCACCTGTTCATGAGACCAAATTCTGTGGGTAAACAGAAAGTACAGTGGAGCAGCATCCTCCTGGGGGACCCCATCTTCTCTGCAGGCTTCTACAAGGCAGTTCTTGGACCTGGCCCAAGAAACAACATCTTTGGGATCCAAATATTGCATGGGAACAATGAAACCTCAATCCTGTCTTGGGCAGGAGTAAGAACCAGGGAAGTCAGAAAAAGCCAACTCGGGGACAAAGGCCACATTTATCAAACTTTGCCTCCTAGAACAAACCTCTAATCCAAATGTGGGTTAATAGTTGACCAAATCATGCCCAGGGAAGAGGTGAATGACTCTCACTGTTTGTTCAAGATCAGTGTCCTTGGTTTGTGTGTCATTGTCGGGGTTGGGAATTTTCAGACCTGGTCTCTCCACCTTGTTCATCTGATCACTGTGTGATCAGAACCAGGAGGGACCTCCAGATTCACTAGGCTGGAACCCCTCTCCAGGAACAAATAGCTGGAACCCCTCTGCAGTTGGAGGAAACTTCCAGATTTTTGTAAGATTCTTCCATCTGGGTCATCCATTGTTTTATTTATTTGTCTGTTTTTTGTTTATATACTATACCCATCCATCCATTTTAATGCAACTATTTCCCCCTATTTTAAAGCCTCTGGGCCCAAGTTCAGAAGAAAATGAATTAGATTCCAAAGTTTAAGATGAAACAGATTTCTTTGGGGGATATCCTATATGTAGATAAAGGCAAATTAGTGCCACTGGGAGCAAGTGGAGGGCTAGGACAGATTTCTAAATTGTGATAAAATCCCCAAAGCCTGGGGAAAGCTGTTTGCTGAAGGGTATCTGGAGCCCCATCTCACCCCTGCCTCCCCAATATAGGTTTTGTATGATGCCGAACAGGAAAAGAAACAGAAAGTTTATTTTTAGCTCTTAGTTTTCTTTTTCTTAAATATCTATTTGTTTATTTGGCTGCACCAGCTGTTAACTGTGGAACAGGGATCTTCAACCCTTGTTGCAGCATACAGGATCTTTAGTTGTGGCACTGGCACTCTTAGCTGTGGCGTGAGGGATCTAGTTCCCTGCCCTGGATCAAGCCTCGGCCCCACGCATGGGAGTGTAGAGCTTTGGCCACTGCATCAGCAGGGAAGTCCAATCTCTGTTTACTTGTAAACTTCCCTGCTAACTTCTTTAAGAAAATTTTGGAGGATTTCCCTAGCAATCCAAGCAGGACTATGCTAAATTTTCACTCCCAAAGGCATGGGTTCAATTCCTTGTCAGGGAACTAAGATCCCACAGGCTGTGTGGTATAGCAAAAAGGAAGAAAGAAAGTTTGGGGTGCTCTTTGAAAACGAAGTGGAACACACCCCAAGATCAAAAGAAGGTGCACTGACCGTAATTACTCATCATCAAAGGTTGGGGTAATTCTCTGGTACATTGATGGCTCCCTTGAATACAAAATATTGCCTGTTGGAGAGGACAAGAATGTTAATTTTTATAAAGACCAAGGGATTAGTTTGAGACACAAGATAAAAAACTACAGAACATTTGAAACAAATTCCATTGCCAATTATGTGCTTGGGTCTAGAAGGATCTATGTAAATGTGTCTGACTATCCTTGACCAAACGTGAGGCTCTGTGCCATTTGCCTAGGCAGATTCACTTCTGTGCCACAAACATTCTGTCTCTTATTTGTTTTTTTCCCAATTCCATTTTACCTCTCGTTTCCAGAACTTTAGAACTGCAAACATGTGAGAATTGAAAACAATGTGTGAAGTGGGGGAGCAGGTGTTAGACAGAGGTGGCCATAGTGTGTTTGTTGGGGTTTCGTTTCTGGATGTCTCAGGGAGTCAAAATTACAATAAGTCTAAGCAAACTTCAGGTGAGTTGTTACAGGATGAATTTTGCAAGTTTTGTAAATCAGAAATAAAGATATTCCTTTACCGCCCCAGACTGGAACATGAAGGCCTTCAACCTCCCAACAAACAAGTACCTTTTATGGTGCCAAGCCCTGAGGTAGGGTCAGCACCTTAACTAGAGGTGAAGAGGCCTGGGCTTATACCCTGAGCCTTAAGGGAAGATACATACCAGTGAGACTGGGCTCACATCATCCTATCATCTCTTTCTTTCAGGTGGTGGCCACCAACTAAATCCATACAAACTTATCTTTACAATTCCACGGTCACTGGACATTTGCTATGAAACTAGAAACGTTCCCTGATGCCTTAATGAGAACCACAGAACTTCAGACTTTTACAGTGAGCAACTCTCACTTTATAGATAAGCAAATTTAGGTTTGGAGAGGAAAATGAAATCAGTCATTAAAAAAAAATATATATTGCGGGTGTGCTGTGAGGCATGTAGTATGATTCAAGGTGGATAATATGCTCTCTGCCCTGTTGTAGATTATGCGCCAGTAGGAAACACTTATTCTGGAGGAGAGCATGGCAACCTACTCCAGTATTCTTGCTGGAGTAATGCTGTGGACAGAAGATCCTGGTGGGCTGCAGTCCATGTAGTCACAGAGAGTCAGTAATGACTGAGTGACTGAGTGGGGATGCAAGAAACATTTATAAGTGAATAGGTAATTGTTTGCTTAAGATCCCATGAATAATGGTTTGGGAATGGCAGGCATGAAACCAGATGACAGCTAAATCTTTATTTGTGACATCGTGACCTTTGATTATACTCTATGCAGCCAAAGATGGAGAAGCTCCATACAGTCAACAAAAACAAGACCAGGAGCTGACTGTGGCTCAGATCATGAACTCCTTATTACCAAATTCAGACTCAAATTGAAGAAAGTAGGGAAAACTGCTAGACCATTCAGGTATGACCTAAATCAAATCCCTTATGATTATACAGTGGAAGGGAGAAATAGATTTAAGGGACTAGATCTGATAGATAGAGTGCCTGATGAACTATGGAATGAGGTTCCCGACATTGTACAGGAGACAGGGATCAAGACCATCCCCATGGAAAAGAAATGCAAAAAAGCAAAATGGCTGTCTGGGGAAGCCTTACAAATAGCTGTGAAAAGAAGAATGGCGAAAAGCAAAGGAGAAGAGGAAAGATATAAGCATCTGAATGCAGAGTTCCAAAGAATAGCAAGAAGAGATAAGAAAGCCTTCTTCAGCGATCAATGCAAAGATATAGAGGGAAACAACAGAATGGGAAAGACTAGAGATCTCTTCAAGAAAATGAGAGACACCAAGGGAACATTTCATGCAAAGATGGGCTCGATAAAGGACAGAAATGGTCTGGACCTAACAGAAGCAGAAGATATTAAGAAGAGGTGGCAAGAATACACAGAAGAACTGTACAAAAAGATCTTCAAGACCCAGATAATCATGATGGTGTGATCACTAATCTAGAGCCAGACATCTTGGAATGTGAAGTCAAGTGGGCCTTAGAAAGCATCACTACGAACAAAGCTAGTGGAGATGATGGAATTCCAGTGGAGCTGTTTCAAATCCTGAAAGATGATGCTGTGAAAGTGCTGCACTCAATATGCCAGCACATTTGGAAAACTCAGCAGTGGCCACAGGACTGGAAATGGTCAGTTTTCATTCCAATCCCAAAGAAAGGCAATGCCAAAGAATGCTCAAACTACCACACAATTGCACTCATCTCACATGCTAGTAAAGTAATGCTCAAAATTCTCCAAGCCAGGCTTCACCAGTACTTGAACTGTGAACTCCCTGATGTTCAAGCTGGTTTTAGAAAAGGCAGAGGAACCAGAGATCAAATTGCCAACATCTGCTGGATCATGGAAAAAGCAAGAGAGTTCCAGAAAAACATCTATTTCTGCTTTATTGACTATGTCAAAGCCTTTGACTGTGTGGATCACAAGAAACTGGAAAATTCTTCAAGAGATGGGAATACCAGACCACCTAACCTGCCTCTTGAGAAATCTGTGTGCAGGTCAGGAAGCAACAGTTAGAACTGGACATGGAACAACAGACTGGTTCCAAATAGGAAAAGGAGTATGTCAAGGCTGTATATTGTCACCCTGCTTATTTAACTTATATGCAGAGTACATCATGAGAAACGCTGGACTGGAAGAACAGAAGCTGGAATCAAGATTGCCGGGAGAAATATCAATAACCTCAGATATGCAGATGACACCACCCTTATGGCAGAAAGTGAAGAGGAACTAAAAGCCTCTTGATGAAAGTGAAAGAGGAGAGCGAAAAGTTGGCTTAAAGTTCAACATTCAGAAAACGAAGATCATGGCATCTGGTCCCATCACTTCATGGGAAATAGATGGGGAAACAGTGGAAACAGTGTCAAACTTTATTTTGGGGGCTCCAAAATCACTGCAGATGGTGACTGCAGCCATGAAATTAAAAGATGCTTACTCCTTGGAAGAAAAGTTATGACCAACCTAGATAGTATATTCAAAAGCAGAGACATTACTTTGACGACTAAGGTCCGTCTAGTCAAGGCTATGGTTTTTCCTGTGGTCATGTATGGATGTGAGAGTTGGACTGTGAAGAAGGCTGAGCGCTGAAGAACTGATGCTTTTGAACTGTGGTGTTGGAGAAGACTCTTGAGAGTCCCTTGGACTGCAAGGAGATCCAACCAGTCCATTCTGAAGGAGATCAACCTTGGGATTTCTTTGGAAGGAATGATGCTAAAGCTAAAACTCCAGTACTTTGGCCACCTGATGCGAAGAGCTGACTCATTGGAAAAGACTCTGATGCTGGGAGGGGTTGGGGGCAGGAGGAGAAGGGGACGACAGAGGATGAGATGGCTGGATGGCATCATGGACTCGATGGACGTGAGTCTGAGTGAACCCTGGAAGATGGTGATGGACAGGGAGGCCTGGCATGCTGTGATTCATGGAGTCGCAAAGAGTTGGACACGACTGAGCAACTGAACTGAACTGAACTGATCTTTGTGACTTTTGCTTTGACACTCATATCTAGGGAGATATCCTTGGTCTTAATATCTAAGGCATAGAGTGTTTGGACAGAGACTGTGACCAGGCATGCAAGCTCACACCCTCTTTTGTGATCAGCAATATTCCCTATTGATTCTTCCTACAAGGACCCCCTGTTACCGCCAAGCAAGGAAGACAACATTTCCTATCCACCACTGCCACCTAATGACTCTTTGGGGTACTACCAGCTCAGGTTCTACTAAATTTTTGAACTCTGGGATTCCGGCCTGTGTTCAGTGTGACCATTAAGGATACTTCCAGCCTTGATAGCCTGCCATTCTACAACTGCTTTTGACGTTAAAAGGCAATATTTGTCCATTGCAGAGCAGGAGACTTAACTGATTACAATTCAAGAAAAGTGTCTTCCAAAAAAAATAGAAAAAGAAAACACACCCAGGAAACTGAAACACCATGAAAAGGTAAAGAGCTTGGTGCATGGGGGAGCAGGCAGCCCAGCGGCTGTGGCGAAGCAGTGGCCCTATAGGACGGCTTGTCATTCTTTTAGGCGTGACTCTCCCAGCCGTCTACCACTTTCTTGTTAACCTCCCCAAAATACTTTTGCCGATTCTATTACAAATGATACTCTTATGTGCTTAATGGAAACCATTTCAGAGGCTATTTCTTTCTTTCAGTATTGAGGAATGACCAAAGAATCTTAGGGTATAATTTGGTAATTCTTTGGTAGTATACCAAACTTGTGTATAGATAAGATAAAACAAAAGTAGATCAATGCCAGATGCTGATTAGAAAGAGAGATCATTTTGCTCAACCTTCCTGTGTAGGCTCACGTGTCTTCCTATGTAACCAGCAGAACCCTGAATCCTTTTGTCTTTCTAGAGTCACAGTTGTGATCCCAGGACTGTTTAGCATCACTACAGGTTTGGTGTTATAATTGGTGGTCTCTTTAAGGGCTATAAAAATATTTAACATGAAAATATGTTTATTGATTTACACATAAGAAAAGCACAATATAAAAATAATTTAATATCCATGACTCTATACTGTTTATTTTTAAATTTAGAATTCATAAAGATTATCATAGTTAAAAATTAATTGAAGATCAAGTCTTTGTCTCATTTAAGAGTTTCTCAGCATGTGTGATAGTTGCCAAGAAATCAGAGCCAATTATAAAATGGATGAGTCACTCATGGGAAAACCATTTGAAAACAAAAATTACAAAAATCAGTTTCCAATTTACAGTGGAAAGTTATTTTTATTGTTGGATGTGAGGGCATTCACATATATTTGGTGAGATGTGGAGTAGAACGATGGTGGTTTATAAAAAGGCCCTGTTTGTCACATTTTTTTCCAAAGAACTGAAGGTAGAGCAGAAACTACCTGCTACAAACAACAAATACCTTTCAGTTCTCAAGTTTCAGAAGACATAAAGTCTTAGTGAGTTGTAAGAAACTTGTTATCTATTTTATTATGTTCTATCCAGTGTTCTTGCCTGGAGAATGCCAGGAATGGTGGAGCCTGGTGGGCTGCCGTCTATGGGGTCGCACGGAGTCAGACACGACTGAAGCGACTTAGCAGCAGCAGCAGCGGCATGCCTATTTAATTCTATTTTTAATTATCTGTCACTGAGTTAAAATTGTGCTCCAGAAAGAAACACAGTATTTGCTCTCTGGGTGTGTTGAGTGTCTGTGAGACACCATTCCTAAAATGTTTGAGTTTTACAGTTTGGGTTGACTCCTCTTGAGAGGTGATTAACAGCTTTCTTCTTTTGAAGAAGATATTAAGAAATCAGTACAGGAAATTATAAAGCCTTTGATTTGATGAAGAGATCTAAGGTATTTTGTTTGCTTGTTTTACCACATGGTAATACCATTTGCCTATGGTGTATCAGTGTAGGTATGTATTCAGGGAAACAAAAATATCCTCTGAGAAAAATCCTATTGGTTCCCAGTGCAAAAAGCTCATAAGAATAAGCATGAGTTCTTCTTCCTCCAGTCCTCTGTAAGAGCAAGAGGATGAAGCAAGTGTTTTTAATTTCATGGCTGCAGTCACTGTCTGCAGTGATTTTGGAGTTCAAGAAAATTAAAATCTGTCACTTCCACGTTTTCCCATTCAATCTGACATAAAGTGATGAGACCAGATGCCATGATCTTAGTCTTTTTAACACTGAGTTTTAAGCTAGCTTTTTGACGTTCAATAAGAAGCTCTTTAGTTCCTCTTCACTTTCTGTCATTAGAGTGTTATGATCTCTGGTTCATCTGCTTCTTTGAAACCCAGCTTGTACATCTGGAAGTTCTAGGATCACATTCTGCTGAAGCCTAGCTTGAAAGATTTTGAGCATAATTTGCTAGAATGTGAAATGAGCACAACTGTATGGTAGTTTATATAATAATTCCACCTTTGGCCATGAACCACCTATTTCTTGGGGAATTAGGTCTGCTTCCCTTCACCTCAGCATCTCAGGGTACAACTGCTCTCCTCACAGTCAACTGATAGGATCTGTGCCTGGGATCTGTCTTCAACAATCCTCTGATCACCCCTCCCATGGGATTCGAGGTTCCATAGAAGTCCCTCTTCTTCATAGCTTTCAGCATCTATCTTACTGTCTCATCTCAGTAAACTGGTGCTCCCATCCCCTCCCCATGGATGCTACATCCTGTATTATGGAGGCACTTGGTGTGTCTTAATGGTCTTTGTTTTCCAGGACCCGGCATGGTGCCTGATATCCAGTAGGGACTTAAATAGTGTTTGTTATTAAATTAGCTAATAACTGAATTAAAGAGTGTGGATGGATTTTGTAATGTTACAACTGATAGAAAGGTACATTTTCAGTGATCCTCAGGGATAGAAAAGATCAGCTGAGGCTGGAGTTGTGTTCAGAAGACTTTTAAATGGATTTTTCAAAGGAATCAATAGACAAAACAGAGGAAACTAATGAGAAAAGGAAAAGAATGTCACTAAGTAGTGATGAAGGATACCTGACTCATCATACCTTGTCAGAGAGAAAAGTCCTTGCCCTTTTAGCCTAATTTGGCGATGCTGTTCTGTTTGCTGTTTAATCTCCTTTTACCCTTTGCAGGAGCCTTTTTTGGAAGACATGGTCGTGGTCTTGAGCCCCCTGTTCTTGGTTTTCATGCTGTATCTGGGCCTGACCCCACAAACCCTGGCCCAAAATGATCGGTACAAGGAATTTCTAAGGAAGCACTATGATAGTGAAAAAGGCCACAATGACAGATACTGTGAGACCATAATGGAGAGACGAAACCTGACTAGACCCTGCAAAGACATCAACACCTTTGTTCATGGCAAGAAGAATGACATCAGGGCCGTCTGTGATAGAAACGGAGAACCTTACATAAACGGTCTTAGAAGAAGCAAGTCTGCCTTCCAGATCACCACCTGCAAGCATAAAGGAGGGTCCACCCGGCCTCCATGCCGGTATAGAGCCTTCAGTGCAAGCAGAACCATTGTTATTCAATGTGAAAATGGCTTTCCCGTCCACCTTGAGGAGACCTTTATCCCTCCAAGACCATAGTCCAGAGCTGGCTCTGCTCTTCCTTCCTTGCATTTCCCCCTCGCATTATGGCAACATGCATTGCTAAGAATCTAGAACATGAGCTGCTGATCTTTTCTTTTATGCTTTACAATATGCTTCATAAATAAAAAGTCTCTGAAATCAGCAAGAATCAGTCTTCTCACTGATCCCTGGTCTATTGATCTTCCCTCATTTTCTCTATTCAGCTTCCCCCTGAGAGGGTTGGATGGGAGAGCAATGCCTTTTTCCTTATCAGTCATTTCCATCTCAGGTAACAGGGGACAGACTTTTCCTTTCTGTCAAGGTTGGGATGTTAAATTTATCTTTCAGAGACTGCTGGAAAACTTTTTCAAGAAAATAGAGAAAACACATCCAGGAGACTGAAAAGTGCAATGTAAGCTTAAATCAAATCCCTTATGATTACACAATAGAAGTGACAGATAGATTCAAAAGATTAGCTCTGGTAGACAGAGTGCCTGAAGAACTATGGGCAGAGGTTCGTAACATTTTACAGGACATAATGACCAAAACCATCCCAAAGAAGAAGAAATGCAAGAAGGCAAAATGGCTGTCTGGGGAGGCCTTGCAAATTGCTGAGAAAAGAAGAGAAGTGAAAGGCAAAGGAGAAAAAGAAAGAGATACCCATCTGAATACAGATCTCCAAAGAATAGCAAGGAGAGATAAGAAAGCCTTCCTGAGGGAACAATGCAAAGGAACAGAGGAAAACAACAGAATGGGGACAAACTAGAGATCTCTTCAAGAAAATTAGAGATACCAAGGGAACAGTTCATGCAAAGATGGACACAATAAAGGACAGAAATGGTATGGACCTAACAGAAGCAGAAGAGATTAATAAGAGGTGGCAAGAATATACAGAAGAACTATACAAAAATAGGTCTTTATGACCCAGATAACCATGATGGAGTGAGCACTCACCTAGAGCCAAATATCCTAGAGTGTGAAGTCAAGTGGGCCTTAGGGAGCATCACTATGAACAAAGCTAGCGGAGGTGATGGAATTCCAGCTGAGCTACTTTAAATCCTAAAAGATGACATTGTTAATGTACTGCATATATTATGCCAGCAAATTTGGAAAACTCAGCATTGGCCACAGGACAGGAAAATGTCAGTTTTCATTCCAATGTCAAAGAAGGGCAGTTCCAAAGAATGTTCAAACTACTATACAATTGGGCTCATTTCACATGCTAGCAAGGTAATGCTCAAAATCTTTCAAGCTAGCCTTCAACAGTAGATGAATTGGGAACTTCCAGATGTACAAACTGGATTTAGAAAAGGCAGAGAAACCAGAGATCAAATTGTTAGCATCCACTGGATCATAGAAAAAGGAAATCGAAAACATCTACTCTGCTTCATTGACTACAGCAAAGCGTTTGACTGTGTGGACCACAATAAACTGTGGAAAATTCTGAAAGAGATGGGAATACCAGAACACCTGACCTACCTCCTGAGAAACCTGTATGCAGGCCAAGAAGCAACAGTCAGAACCAAACATGGAACAATGGACTGGTTCAAAATTGGGAAAGGAGTACGTCAAGGCTATATATTTGACACCCTGCTTATTTAACTTATATGCAGAGTATATCATGAGAAATGCTGGGCTGGAAAGAAGCACAAGCTGGAATCAAGATTGCTGGGAGAAATATTAACAACCTCTGATATGCAGATGATACCACTTTAATGACAGAAAGCAAAGAGGAACTAAAACACCTCTTGATAAAGGTGAAAAAGGAGAGTGAAAAAACTGGCTTAAAACTCAACATTCAGAAAACAGATCATGACATCTGGTCCCATCAGTTCATGGCAAATAGATGGAGAAAAAATGGAAACAGTGACAGACTTTATTTACTTGTGCTTAAAATCACTATGCATGATGACTGCAGCCATGAAATTAAAACACACTTGCTCCTTGGAAGAAAAGCTATGACAAACCTAGATAGCATATTAAAAAGCAGAGATATCACATTGCTGAAAAAGGTCTGTATAGTCAAAGCTATGGTTTTTCCAGCAGTCATGTATGGATGTGAGCTCGGGACCATAAAGAAGGCTGAGCACCAGTGAACTGATGCTTTTGAACTGTGGTGCTGGAGAAGACTCTTGAGAGTCCCTTGGACTGCAAGGAGATTGAAGGCAGGAGGAGAAGGAGACGACAGAAGACGAGACAGTTGGATGGCATCACCAACTCAATGGACATGAATTTGAGCAGGCTCCAGGAGATGGTAAAGGACAGGGAAGCCTGGTATGCTGCAGTCCATGGGGTTGCAAAGAGTTAGACATGACTGAGTGACTGAACAGTGATAAAACAGACAAAGTAGATCAGTGTCAAATGCTGATTAGAAACCTCACCTTATGACATGCCTTCCCATGTAAGCAGCAGAATCCCAAATCCTTTTGTCTTTCTAGATTTACAGTTGTACTCCCAGGATTGTTTAGCATCACTACAGGTTTAGTGCTACAACTCGTGGCCTTTTTAAGGGCTACAAAAATATTTAATATGAAAATATGTTTATTGACTTACAATAAGAAAAGCACAGTATAAAAATTAATAATTTAATATCCATGACACTATACCACTTCTATTTAAGTTTAGGATTCATAAAAATTATAGCACATTTAAAAATAAATTGAAGATCAGATTTTTATGCCAGTGTAAGAATTTCCAGCATGTGTGATAATTGACGAGAAAACACAGCCAATTATAAATTGGATGAGTTACTCATTGGAAAACAATTTGAAAAACCAAGTTATAAAAATCAGTTTCCAAAGTTCTTTTATTGTTAGACATGAGGACATTCACATATCTTTGGTAAAATGTAAAGTAGGACCATGGTGGTTTTTTAAAAAGGCCCTATTTTTTCAATTTTCCTCCAAAGAACTGATGGTATAGTCAGAAACTACCTGCTACAAACAATAGGCATCTTGCAATGCTCCAGTTCTCAACTTTCAGAAGAAATAAAATCTTAGTGGCTCTTAAAAAGTTTGTTTTCTATTTTGTTATAAATTATGCCTGTCTAATTCTATTTTTAATTTTCTATCATTGAGTTAAAATCACGTCCCAGCAAGAAGCACAGTATTTACTGTCTGGCTGTGCTGAGTGTCTGTGACACACCATTCTTGGGATGTGTGAGCTTTACAGTTTTAGTTGACTGCTCCTGAGTGATGATGGCAGCTCTCCCTTCTTTTGAGGAAGATGTTAAGAAATCAGTACAGCAAATTATAAAGCCTTTTATTGAATGAAAAGGTCTGAAGTGTTTTGTTGTTTATTTGTTTAACCACATGATAATACCATTTACCTGTTGTGTAACTGTCCACATAGGCCTTCGGGGAAAATATTCTCTGAGAATAATCCAAACTGTTCCCAGTACAGGAAGCTCTCAAGAGTAAGGCTTGAATTCCTCTTCCTCCAGTTCTCTGTAAGAGCTGACCCCCAGACCCACTCCCAAGTATGATACAGATTCTTCCACACTTGTCCCTGTTCTTTCTAAATAGTAATAACTCCACATTTGGCCATGAAACACTTGGGGAATCAGTTCTTCTACTTCTGCTTCCATTCATCACCTTCCATTCACTGCTCTCCGCACAATCAACTGATGGATTGACTTGGCCCGGACTCCACCGTCAACATCCTCTCTGATCGCCCTTCCTGGGCTCAAGGTTCCCTGAAAGTCCCTCATCTTCATAGCTCTCAGCGTATATCTTATTGTCTCATCTTTGTATATTGGTGCTCTTATCCCTTCCCTCTGGCTGATCTCCCTGTGGGTGCTGCACCCTGTATTAGGGAGGCACTTGGTATGTCTTAATGGTCTTTGTGTTCTAGGACCTAGCATGGTGTCTGGTACCCAGTCAATAAATGAATTAAATGTGAATGGATTTTTTAAATGTTACCACTGATAGAAATGTAAATTTTCAGTGATCTTCAGGGATAGGAAACAGTGTTTGCATTTGGAAGTTGTGTTCAGGAAACTTTTAAATTGACTTTCCAAAGAAATCGATTGACAAGACAGATGAGACCACTGAGGAAAGGAAAAGAAAAAGATATACCTCTCTGGCCTGGAAAATCCCATGGACGGAGGAGCCTGGTGGGCCACAGTTCATGGGGTTGCTAAGAGTCTGACACAAATGAGTGACTTCACTTTCTCTTTTCACTTTCATGCATTGGAGAAGGAAATGGCAACCCACTCCAGTGTTCTTGCCTAGAAAATCCCAGGGACGGGGGAGCCTCATGGGCTCCCGTGTATGGGGTTGCACAGAGCTGGACTCGACTGAAGCGACTTACTTAGCAGCAGCAGTGACAGAGAGGATACCTGGTTCATGGCACCCCATCATAAAAACAAATCCCTGTCCTTTTAGCCTAGTTTGGCAATGCTGTTCTGTGCCCTACTGCATCTGTTTTGCCCTTGGCAGGAGCCTTTGTTGGAAGAGATGGTCATGGTCCTGAGCCCCCTATTTTTGGTCTTCATGCTGGGTCTGGGTCTGACCCCACTGGCCTTGGCTCAAGATGGCTACAGATACAGAGACTTCCTGAACAAGCACTACGATGCCAAACCAAAGGGCCGGAATGACAGATACTGTAATAGCATGATGGAAAATCGACGCCTGACCAGACCTTGCAAAGGCACCAACACCTTTATTCATGACAACAGTAATAACATCAAGGCCATCTGTGACGACAGGAATGGAGAGCCTTACAATGGAGAACCTAGAGGCGATCTCAGAATAAGCAAGTCTAAATTCCAGGTCACCATCTGCAAGCATATAGGAGGTTCCTCCCGGCGTCCATGCCGGTACAGAGCCACAGAAGACTACAGAGTCATTGTTATCGGCTGTGAAAATGGCTTGCCCGTTCACTTTGATGAGTCCTTCATCCCTCCACGCCAGTAGCCCAGAGCTGGCTCTGCTCTTCCTTCCTTGCATTTTCCCCTTACACCGCAGCAACATTCATTG
Organism: Nanger dama; assembly: GCA_917880005.1. Lineage (NCBI taxonomy): Eukaryota > Metazoa > Chordata > Mammalia > Artiodactyla > Bovidae > Nanger > Nanger dama. The sequence goes on from CAKJTW010000003.1 coordinate 77,944,650, forward strand.
ACAAGAGTCCAGAAAATGAGCTGCTGATCTTTTCCGCTTTACAATATGCTTCATAAATAAAAAGTCTCTCATATCAGTAAGAATCAAAGTCTTCTCACTGATTCTTGGTCTATTGATCTTTCTTCATTTTCTCTGTTCACCTGAGAGGGTTGGATGGTAGAGCAATGCTTCTTTCCTTATCAGTCAGTTCCTTTTCAGGCATTCAGGGGTGGACTTTACCTTTCTGTGAAGGGGTGTGTGTGTTAGTCATCCAGTCATATCCCACTTTTGGGACCCTGTGAACTATAGCCCACCAGTCTCCTTTGTCCATGGAATTTTCCAGGCAAGAATATTGGAGTGGGTTGCCGTCTCCTCCTCCAGGGGATCTTCCCAACCCAGCGATTGAACCCACATCTCTTGTGTTTTCTGCATTGGCAGGCAGATTCTTTACCCTGCACCACCTGGGAAGCCCTTTGGGACTAAATACCAATAGATTAATTACATTTTCTTTCCCCCCCCTCTCTCTCACACAGATGCACACATTTGAAATCCTGCATAAATAACAAAACCCATTCAGGGTAGCCACCTCTTCCTTAAGCAGGAAGAAATTTGATATTGCTTTGAATGGAACACTCCCAGGATATTCTCATGGTTATTTCATATAAAGATCAAAAATTGATTACTACATTATTTTCTCTTTAATCTTTTCCTTAATCAACTGATGCCTGGCAACTCTGAGGTCTTGGTGAGGTCATAGAAAATTCCAAGCTTATCCTTTATTCTTTAATTTGATATGGTTTCAAGAAGGAAATGGCAATCCACTCTGGTACTCTTGCCTGGAAAATCTCATGGATGTAAAAGTCTGATAGGCTACAGTCCATGGGGTCACAAAGAGTCAGACACGACTGAGCCACATTACTTCACTTCACTTCAAGTAAATACAAGCGTAAGTTAACAGACAGTCTTTGTAAAATATGCTAATTAATCTATGAGTTTGGTGTTACTTAATTTCATCAATTTCACGAGTTGGATTGTGAAGAAGGCAGAGCGCTGAAGAATTGATGCCTTTGAACTGTGGTGTTGGAGAAGACTCTTGAGAGTCCCTTGGACTGCAGGGAGATCCAACCAGTCCATTCTGAAGGAGATCAACCCTGGGATTTCTTTGGAAGGAATGATGCTAAAGCTGAAACTCCAGAACTTTGGCCACCTCATGCAAAAAGCTGACTCATTGGAAAAGACTCTGATGCTGGGAGGGATTGGGGGCAGGAGGAGAAGGGGACGACCGAGGATGAGATGGATGGATGGCAACACGGACTCAATGGATGTGAGTCTGAGTGAACTCCGAGAGATGATGATGAACAGGGAGGCCTGGCGTGCTGTGATTCATGGGGTCGCAAATAGTCAGACATGACTGAGCGACTGAACTGAACTGAACTGAATTTCATCAACAGATACCTGGATATCTTATTTGCTGCTACTGCTGCTAAGTCGCTTCAGTCCTGTCCGACTCTGTGCAACCCCATAGATGGCAGTCCGCCAGGCTCCCCCGTCCCTGGGATTCTCCAGGCAAGAACACTGGAGTGGGTTGCCATTTCCTTCTCCAATACATGAAAATGAAAAGTGAAAGTGAAGTCGCTTAGTCGTGTCCGACTCTTAGTGACCCCATGGACTGCAGCCCACCAGGCTCCTCCATCCATGGGATTTTCCAGGCAAGAATAGTGGAGTGTGTGCTGTTGCCTTCTCCGGGATGTCTTATTTAGAGTGCAGTTAATAAACTACAATTATGCAGCATTATTTTTGCCATCTTATGAATGACTGTCATGGTCACAGTATTCCCCATGGTGGCCTCCCCTGCTGCCTACATCCCCTGAAATGGACCAAAAACCCTGGTTCCTCAACACCTGGGTTAGAGACCAGTGTCCTGGTACCACACAGAGCCCAGCCTCACAGAAAGTATTCAATTTATGGAGGAAGGGATGGAAGAGTAGGTCATGGTTTCATCTATTTCAAAATTGAAAACACTGTCATTTCTCTCCAAAGTAGGGAGAAGAATTTTCCACAACTCTTTTGTAAAATTTGTCTTACTATTATAAAGTTTAAAAAAAAGCCCTTAGGAACCAAGAAATTTCCAGTGCTTAGTAGACTACTAGAACTCTTTCTCAGGTTCTCCAACCAGTACCATCTGTTGAAGTAAAGGGGGCTTCCAAACAGACTCTTGCCCACTTATGGTCTTGATTGTTGTTGTTGTTTAGTCGCTAAGTGGTGTTCAACTTTTCTGCAGCCCCATGGACTATAGCCTTCCAGGCTCCTCTGTCCATAGGATTTCCGGGGAACCCTATGAATTCTGGAAGAATTCTGGAATGCATAGCCATTTCCTTCTCCAGGGGATCTACCCCACCCAGGGACTGAACCAGCATCTCCTGCATTATAGGCGGATTCTTTACCACTGAGCCACCAGGGAAATCCTATGGTCTTGATGGGGAAGGTCAAAGGTTTGGACCATTACTTCATTGATCACATCATAGTTGTGAAAACTCACATCTCCAGGGACTTCCCTGGTGGTCCAGTGGTTAATAGATTCACCTTGCAATGCAACGGATGGGGATTCGATCCTTGATCAGGTAACTAAGATCCCATGTGGCCCAGAGCATCTAAGCCCACATGCCACAGCTACTGAGCAGTGGGCTCTGGAACTGCACCACAACTACAGCTAAATAAATTAAAAAAATTTTTTTTTAAACCTCACGTCTCCGAGCATCTGCTTAGAGCATTATTATCGCGTACTCAGCCCTGGTGTTAGAACAAATGACACTTTCCCAGGAAATCATGTGGCAATGAGACAGGGTGCTTCTCCACTTGCTGATGGAGCTAGCAGCTGAGTAGCCAGCCCTTCCTAGTATTTTTTGCCCTTGATCTCCTGTTCTCTCACAACCAAAAGCTATTTAGAATGAAGTGTTAATCACAGGCAAGTCATTTTATCTTAGGTCAATCATTGTGAAATTGAAATCCTATTCCACTATGTTTTGATGACTTTGCAAGGATAAGAGAAAAGGAACTCAAAATTGTCAAGTCCTCTGAAAAGCGTGACATGCAAGGAAGAAAATTCCATGCACTTTGGAAAGGAAACATTTGTGTAGGTACACAGCATAAATTCTAGTAGCTGAGCTATTTCAGCTGCAAAAAGCCTTCTAATGTCTTGGGAATATACGTTCTCTGCAGTATAAGAGGGAGGGTGTCTATATATGCGCAATTCAGTATAGTTGTTATTTTAGCAGAATGAAGAGAACAAAGGAAACCAAGAAAAATGGAAATGCTAAAAATAATCATTGCTGACCCCTACTGAACACTTAGCATAGGCTAGGCATTAAGATAAGCACTGTACATTGATTTTATCATTTCTTCTTTACAACATTCCTAGAGGGTATTACCTTTATGCTTATTTTACTTTTGAGGAAATACACTGAGAGAAGTTAAGTAATTTTCCCAAGGTCATACAGTTAGTGTGGCAGAACTAGGTCCTTGGGACCACCGTATCAAAAGAAGTTTACTGAGATCATCGTGTTCAGTGGAGAAAGCCTTTGGGGCAAGCTCTAACCAAAAAGTATGTGTTGGAAGGATTTGGAGATCATTTAATTTTCTGTTGTAGGTAGAACTTTGAGAAGTACCCATTGATGTCTACATTGAACTCTGTTCGTAGTATTTTTCCTTGTCTTACTAAGTCAGTTGGTTACTGTGACTAAGGCCATCCATGCTCTTGTTTGAAAAGTAAAATCTTCTCTGTAGCTAGTCGTGTTGCTAAACCATGTTGTTGGTCATGAAGAAGCAGAATGAGAGAAAGGAGACAGAACTGTGCACAATTAGTTTTGGGACAGACAACACAAAGTACATTGTGGTGATGAAGCTCTTACCCAAGTGCTAAGTGTACCTTCAGAAGTTGTATCCAGTGGTCCTGGGGTGTGGAGTAAATCGAGCCTCATTTCTTCCTGCCACCCTGCTTCCCACAACTCCTTCACTTCCCTCTCCTCCTAATTCCATATCGCGTATCTGCAGCAGCAGACACAGCAATGTGACATAGAGGGTTTGGGTCTTTCTGTGCACAGGCAAAACGTGGTTGTGAACTAAGAAGGTGGCATTTAAACGAATGATAGTTATGTTTAATCCTGATCACTATTGTTAAGGGTAAGCTGTAGGTGGAATAAGATGCAAGTCCCTCATCAGCGTTATAATCACACACAATGTGATCCACCATCATGAAGCAGCATCTTTGAAAACAAAGGACAGTAGTAATCGTATGTATCATATTAGGAACTCAGCTGGGTCTAACCCTGAGACTGCACATGCAGAAAAATGGCCTGTCTGTTGCTCCAAAAATTCTCCTTGCTGCTTTGGGTTGCTCACTTCCTGTTGAATCCGGGATGATTTTCCTTGCCCCTTGGTCTTCTCTAGGCATCTCCAAGGCAGTGATGGCTCTCCAGAGGACCCAGGCCTTTCTTCTGCTCTTGCTGCTGACCCTGCTGGGGCTGGGGCTGGTACAGCCCTCCTATGGCCAGGATCGCATGTACCAGCGATTCCTGAGGCAACACGTGGACCCTGATGCGACAGGAGGCAGTGATGGCTACTGCAACTTGATGATGCAAAGACGGAAGATGACTTCACATCAGTGCAAGCGCTTCAACACTTTCATTCACGAAGATCTTTGGAACATCCGTAGTATCTGCAGCACCACCAACATTCAGTGCAAGAATGGCCAGATGAACTGCCATGAGGGTGTAGTGAAGGTCACAGACTGCAGGGAGACTGGAAGTTCCAGGGCTCCCAACTGCAGATACCGGGCCAAGGCCAGCACCAGACGTGTTGTCATTGCCTGTGAGGGTAACCCGGAAGTGCCTGTGCACTTTGACAAATAGAAACCACTCAGCAGGGGTTATGGCCCAGCAGCTGGCCCTTAACTTACTCCTTAAATAGTAATGAGTAAGCATTTGCCCTGTCCCAGGCCGGCTCCCTGATTCTTTTTTTTTCTTCCTCATATAACCCATTCTGTTAAACACATTGCATGACAGAGAAAGATGAGACACAAACTTATAATGAATCTGGGCTCTTCTGTAATACACTTTCTTTTATAATATTGGTCAGCTTTGCTATCTTTGATCTTATCATCTGGAATTTAGTCATTACATAGCACTTCAAGAATTTCAAGGTCCTTTCATCTAAGCTATCTCATTCTAATACCATGGCACCCTTGGGATGCTGGTCCTAGTGTTACAATATACAAAAGCTCAAAGTTAAGGGATTTGCTAAGACCAAAAAGTTAGTAGCAAAGCTAAGACAAAAGTCTAGTTTAACTAGCTACTCATCCAGTGCTTTTCTCACTTCAGCACAAGGAGTTTTGTGTTAATACATGGCTTTTGTTATTCCTAAAAGTCAGCTCTTGGGAGAGGCATTGAAAAGTTGGAAATATATACTTGTAACGTGAGAGCTCTATCTGTATTATGTGGCAAACTAGCTGTATTTGAATCTAATAAGATCAATAAATGATACAAGGCATTTTCTTTTCCCCTTCCCAAACTTTTGAGTCACCCTATTAAGTCAGAGTATTAAAATGTACTAGATCATTAAGACTCCTTCACTCTTCCTTACTGAAAGATTTTCATATATTCCTTATAATAAAGAAAATAAGATAATTTCAATTCCAGATATTTAAGAAGACTATGTTCTTGTGTGTGAGATTATTTTTCCTCCTATCCTCTTTTAATTCTTCTCTAGTTTACAAACATGCACATACTTTAATAGCTTCATAAACTCTGATCAAGACTAAAGCCCATCGTATTAGTGACCGTGACACAGAAAGCTTTGTTTCATCTGCTTCAGAGAGGATGATTCCTCTTAAGGTAATTCTCACGCATTCTCCCTTTGAATATTTAGAAACAAATTGGGGAACAGAGATGTATAAAGACATTAGCTACTAAAGAAAGAGAATGTGTGTGTATGTGTGAAAGGACTGAACTGAAATCATTTGAATTGTAGCTGACATATATTGTTTATATTTCAGATGTTCAACTTGATTTGGTTTACATATATATCCTGAGATAATCACTATAATCAAGTTAACATATTTACCACTTCACGTGGTTGGTTACTCTTTCATGTGTGTGTGTGTGTATATGTGTGTGTGTGGTGAGAATCCATAGGATTTACTGTTAGCACATTTTATGTATACACTGCTATACTGCCCACCTGTTTAAAAAACTAGGGGTTCAGAAGAGTCCTTCATAAGATGTGCTACTTTGGCATGTGGATTATTTTGAGCTTCCCTGGTGGCTCAGACTGTAAAGCATCTGCCTGCAATCCCTGGGTCGGGAAGATCCCCTGGAGAAGGAAATGGTAACCCACTCCAGAACTCTTGCCTGGAAAATCCCATGGATGGAGGAGCCTGGTAGGCTACAGTCCATGAGGTTGCAAAGAGTTGGACACGACTGAGCGACTTCACTTTCATTCACTTTATTTTGAGCAAACGGTAGTGAAGCAACTGCAAACTGAAGAGAAACTGCTGGTGCTGGTGCTGCTAAGTCGTGTCAGTCGTGTCGGACTTGTGCGATCCCGTAGACGGCAGCCCACCAGCTCCGCCGCCCCTGGGATTCTCCAGGCAAGAACACTGGAGTGGGTTGCCATTTCCTTCTCCAATGCATGAAAGTGAAAGTGAAGTCTCTCAGTCGCATCCGACTCTTAGCGACCCCATGGACTGCAGCCCACCAGGCTCCTCTGTCTATGGGATTTTCCAGGCAAGAGTATTGGAGTGGATTGCCATTGCCTTCTCCGGAAGAGAAACTACTGCCCCTCATTTAACTTCTTAGAATAATTTAATTTGGGATTTGTCTCAGAAAAAGAGCTATTAGAAGACATAAAATGGGTCTTTTGTAGTTTGCAGCATCACATATGAGCCCTAGTAGTGTCTCCTCCAGCTCCTACACTCCTTGAGCTACTGCTTGATTTAGGTCATCAGTGGATACCACTAACTTGCTGGGAACTCTCGAAATGTATGGGAACATGATGGCCATTTTATCTTTCTTAGAATCATCTCTCAAGTCCTCCATACCCAGGTGCCCAGAATTCTTGCCTTTTTACTCCCGCTTTTCATTCACCCAAAGAACTAGAGAGTAGTTGGATTTACAGTGTTCCCTGAGACAACCCCTATCCAATCTATTGGTGCCCAATTCCCCATTATTCAGGGGAATAATGAGCTAGGGCTTAAATTGCACCAGAGTTTCTGTAAATACCAACATGTCCCCATCTAACCCTGATGACTTATTTCCCATTTGAAAAGAAGAAACAAGGGGATTCCCTGGTGGTCTGGTGGTTGGGATTCTGAGCTTTCATTGTGGGGAGGATGGGTTAGATCCCTGATGGAGGAATTGGGATCTTGCAAGTCAACCCTCCTTGGAAGAAAAGTTATGACCAACCTAGACAGCATATTAAAAAGCAGAGACATTACTTTGCAAACAAAGGTCCGTCTAGTCAAAGCTATGGTTTTTCTAGTAGTCGTGTATGGACGTGAGAGTTGGACTATAAAGAAAGCTGAGCACTAAAGAATTGATGCTTTTGAACTGTGGTGCTGGAGAAGACTCTTGAGAGTCCTTTGGACCACAAAGTGATCCAACCAGTCCATCCTAGAGGAAATCAGTCCTGAATATTCATTGGAAGGACTGATGCTGAAGCTGAAACTCCAATACTTTGGCCACGTGATGTGAAGAACTGACTCATTTGAAAAGACCCTGATGCTGGGGAAGATTGAAGGCAGAAGGAAAAGGGGATGACAGAGGATGAGATGGTTGGGTGGCATCACCAACTCAATGGACATGAGTTTGAGTAAACTCTGGGAGTTGTTGATGGACAGGAAAGCCTGGTGTGCTACAGTCCATGAGGTCGCAAAGAATCAGACATGACTGAACAACTGAATTGAACTGAACTGAACTGGAAGTCAATCCACATGGCCAAAAACAGAGAAGAAAGAAGATGGCATTGCTGTCAACAAGTTTTGAAGATAAGTTCTGGGTATAACTAAATATTCTAACTCTAGGAAAGGAGGGGCACCTCAAGCGGGATTGCCCTCAGGCATCTAAGCCGCCCGCGGCTCCATGTCCGGTCTGCAAAGGCCCATACTGGAAGAGAGACTGCCTTCAGAGGCGTAGGTCTCCAGGGTTGGACTCTCAAGACAATCAGGACTGAAGGTGTCCGGGAGTCCCCACACAAGCTCCCGTCCTAATTACACCTGAGGAACCCTGGGTATTAATAATTGTGGGGGGCCAACCCATTGATTTCCTTTTAGATATGAGGGCAACTTACTCTGTGCTTACTGAAGCCCCTGGCCCACTTTCTTTCCAATCCGCTTCCGTAATGGGACTGTATGGATGAGCCAAAAGGTATTATTTCAATTATTCTTTACCTTGCAACTGGGATTCTGTGCTATTTTCACACGAGTTTCTGATCGTGCCAGAATCTCCCTCACCCCTTTTGGGGAGGGATATACTGAGCAAGGTCCATGCCTCTGTTTTTATGAATATGGAGCCCTCCCTTTCTCTCCCTCTAGTTGAACAAAATGTAAATCCTAGAGTATGGGCTGATGGAAAATCTGTGGGTCAAGCGCAAAATACTATTCCTGTAGTTGTCAAGCTCAAAGACCCACACTTATTTCCACATAAGAAACAGTATCCACTGAAACCTGAGGTTAAGGAAGGGTTAAAACCCATCCCTGGTGGCTCAGAGGTTAAAGAGTCTGCCTCCAATGTGGGAGACCAGGTTCGATCCCTGGGTCGGGAAGATCCCCTGGAGAAGGAAATGGCAATCCACTCCAGTACTCTTGCCTGGAGAATCCCATGGACAGAGAAGCCTAGTAGGTTACAGTCCACGGGGGTCGCAAAGAGTCGGACACGACTGAGCAACTTCACCTCACCTCACCTTAGGACAAGAAAAATCATTTCTCCTCTACCTTCTAGGTTCTGTCTGTGTTCCCTCTGTAATAAAAAATAAATTAACAAGGGCAAGTGTTGCCCTAAGACAATCAGGACTGCCAGGCTTTTTTCCAGCAAAAAAAAAAAAAAAAGTTTATTGGGGATCAGCAAAGAATTGCAATTTTGGGTAAGCAACCATGGTAAGCCACATGCAAATCCTCAGCAAAAATGGAGAGGAGAACTCTTTTATAGAGGAGAAAGGAAGTTGAGAGGGCTACAGTAAGCAGAGAGCATGTGACTTTTCATTGGCAGAATCGCAACAGCCTCTTAAGATCTGAACCAGAAGAGGCAATCTTTCTTCTTCCCACTGGCTCTGCTATCCTTGTAGAGTATGAAAGCTTCCCCTTCTGGTCTCCTGACTCCATTTAAATGAGATTTCTATTTATTAATTTTTTTAACAAAAACAAATAGAAGCTTAACAACATGGATATTTCCCATATGCATAGGAGATACCGAGGAAAGCTGAGTACAACTTAACAAATGAACCAAGCTGCTACCTCAAATAACATTTTGAGCTAGAGGCAAAAGTTGGGGATAGTATTTGGGAACTACAAAAGGAAAGGAGCAATTCAGCAGAATTTGAAAGGACCAAACATTTGGTCAATAAATATTTGTTAAGCCTTGCAGAGACCATGGGAACAGAGAAAAAAATTTAACAGACTTTAACAGACCTCCTTGTCTACGCATCTAGTTTGTATTATACTGTAATTATCCATGGTGATAGCTCTCTTCCTGAAATAAGTCCTATATCTACATTGTGTTGACTGAAAAAAAATCACAATCTAAAAGTTGAGAATTATATTTTATTCAGTGGACTTACTGAGGACCTAAGCTTGGGAGACAGCCTCTCAGCTCTGAGGGACTGTTTTGAAGAAGTAAGGGAAGAACCAGGATATATAGGAACTTTTCCCCCAAAAAGCCACAAATAGTTGGGACATCAAGAGATTACTGTTAACTAAAGAAAAACCAGGCAACTCAAATTTAACAAATTTAGCACTTTTCCTTGTACAGAAAGGTGCAAGAGTCTAGACTCACCAAAATCTTTCCCTGATATACACTGTAACTATCTAGGCCTGTTTGTCTCCATCCTGAATTCAACTGCTGCAATAACTGCTGGCTTGATGGCCTCAACATCCTTTGTTTCCTGGAATGGCAGGTGATATTCTTTGTCCATAACTCTTTTAGGTAGTTAGGGAGAAGGTCAAGTGTTCTTTCAAAATCTTTTGGACCTTGATTGTTTTCAGCTCAAAATAATCCACCTGCCAAAGGGACATATTTTAGGGAGGCAAATGTTACTCCCCTCAGAGGCATACTTTGGGGGTATATTCTGCTACACTTTGTGATACTCTGATAACGAGGTGGCTCAGTGAGAAATTCAGCCAAGGAGACTTAGCTAGGAACAGCCCTTGAAGAAAAATGTTAATAGAAAACACATTTGAGGATCTCGCTTTATCTGCAAAATGTGCCTTTGACTAGATACTTTTCAATTCTCAATGAAAGTCCAGAAGTCTACAATTTCAGGTGTAGTTTCCCTCACTTAAATTCCCCTGGAACATAACCATCCAGGGAATTTCTCCTAGAATTTTGTTGGGAAACCAGTTTAGAAGCCAGATCTCTGGTTGTCTCCTGATAAACCCCCTCTGGGGTTATCCAGGGCCTTAGAACTTCTTAATGCCCACAGGTCAGTCTTTGAAGTTTGACTCCTTTGCTCCAGGCTCTTCTCAGAGTGAACCCAAGTGTTCTAGATGAGAAGATACAGGAACTGGTTCTCATAGTAAGTCTATCTTACACCCCTCCCACAACTACTGCCAAGCAGTTGGAGGGCTGTACCTCCCACTGCCATTCCTTCCATCTTTCCTTCACTTTTGAGATTTCTTGGCTCTAAGGAAAGGGAAAAGACACACACTCTCTGCTCTTCAGATCCATAAACTGATCCCCACTTCGACCAGTGACAGGAGTGTTGGATCTAAATAAGGTGAGTTATGGTTAGAAGGGCTGGTGCTGAGGATGCTTAGAGGGAAAGACCCAGGTATGCTGGAAGGGAAAATTAAGCTGGTGAGATTAAGAACAGACAGTGATTCAACTTGTAAGTACCAACGACCTGAATTCAATTCCGTATGAATCTCACTGATACAATTCTTAGAGCCTCTCCCCACTCTTCTACCCATCCCGCTCCTCCTCAGTCTTCCTGAGCATAATATCATTGTCCTTTGGTATCTATGGAGTATTGGTCCAGGACCCCCATGCCCGGGGTACCACAATCCAGGCACCAAGTCCCTTATATAAAATGGCATAACATTTGCATTTAATCTATATATTTTTATCATCTCTACATTACTTATCATACCTAATACAATTTAAATTTTATGTAAATAGCTGTAAATACAATATAAATGCTATGGAATTAGCTGGCAGCACAAAGCAAATTCAATGTCACTTTTTAGAACTTTCTGGATTTTTTTTTCTATATATATTTTTAATTTATGGTTGTGGTTTGTTGAATCTCTGGGTGCAGAACAAGTGGATACAGAGGGCCAGCTATACACTGAAGCAGCTTGAATCCTGGTCTTCTCATCCTATTTAGGCCTTTTGAGCCAGGGATAGGGTATCACAAAAGAGAAGGCACCTATCCCTTATGCTGTGTTTGATGTAGCACTTGACATTCTCACAAATATTCTCAATGCATATATCTCATAAGACTCTCACAAGTCTGAGGGATGGATGATTAGTCCCATTTTGGGGCATCGTGCTCAGAGTTGAGAACTAGGATAGACATTCTACAGGGCCAGGTATAGCCTTCATGGTAAATGAGGTCAGAGAGCTAGTTTAAAGAGGAGACTTTTTCAAGCAACTCTCTGCCCTAATTTTGAACAGAGTAGCTCTTGTGAGGGTAATTTCAATCTTGGTACCCAATTCATTAGAACAATATTTCAAAATTGGTGCTCATTGTGATGATGTTCTTAACAACAGATCAAGATCATTTATAATGACAATAATTAGGGAAATGGCTTCTGAGAAGGGGTGTGTGTAGTCAGAAGTGATAGCCTGTTTCACAGGCTTTAGAGAAGTGTCATAAGAAAGACAAGATCTTGGGAAGCAACATCTTTCAGAGTCAGTGTAGCTGCAGCCTAGGATTTCGGGGAACCAAAGCCTCCTGCTGAGAAAGTATCTCCCAAGTCTCTATTCATCTTCTGCATACCCTTTAAAGGTGACAACCTTTTGCAGTTCACAAACATAAAGCTTAAAATCCCATTTTCTTAAGGATATACACTCCTCTATGAATTGATCTGGATGCAAAACAGTTAGCTAAAGGGAAATAAATTCCTTAGTTCAGGTAGAAGAGAGGGCAGACAAGAGGTATTTGGAACTGTCAAAATAAACTTCATTAATTTTTTTACAACTTTGCTCTTGTCTCAGACAGGCTGTAGCATATTGTCATTTCTTGTAAACTTTATTATCTAATGAACTTATCGTCCAGCCTGGAAACCAAATGGTAAAATTGGGTCCAGGTACAGTCCATGGGGTCGCTGAGGGTTGGACACAACTGAGCGACTTCACTTTCACTTTTCACTTTCATGCATTGGAGAAGGAAATGGCAACCCACTCCAGTGTTCTTGCCTGGAGAATCCCAGGGACAGGGGAGCCTGGTGGACTGCCATCTATGTGGTTGCACAGAATCAGACACTACTGAAGTGACTTAGCAGCAGCCTACACTGACAGAGAAAGGAATTTTAAGGTGGAGCTCAGCTCTTAGGGCAGTGGTGAGATAATGCTTTCCTCTCTCTTCCCTGTGGACCCACAGGTGGTCCTGGTGACTGAAATGGCATGCACTCTAAAGGTCCTAGGCTCTCTGTTGGCTCTGCTGTTTCCTCTATGTGGGCTCCTTGTACACAGCCAGAACCTTTCCTGGAGGGAATTTATGAAACAGCACCACCTGAGCACAAATTGGGAATTCAGCAAGTACAAATGCAATGATCTGATGAGAGAAAGAGGCATTCCAAAGGACAAGAACTATCACATCTTCATCTATACCTTATGGCACAAAATTGTACATATATGCATGAGGAACTGGAGAGACCGCTACAGAAATGTATATATATGGGCCTCATATCCCTTCAAGACACTCAAGTGCATCCGGAAGAACAGCAAAGGCAATTACAAAGATTACAAGAGCTACAGCTACATTGAATTCCATTGCAGCATGAATGGGTTTGTTGATGTTGTAGAGGACATGCGGTTATTAAAGGATATCAGCAACTAGAAAGTCCACCCACACCCACAGCTCTCAGTGTTCAGTGCTTGCAAGTGGTGGCCCCGTATACATCAAGAGCCCTTACGTTTATGGGCCAACGTTTTTCAACTACTTAGCATTTTTCATGTGGTTTCTTGCTCTCATAACTGCCTGTGTTGTTTCTCTGCCTGGAATGCCCTTCTACTCTCATCTATCTGATTTTCTTCTTCTTCTTCTTCTTCTTCTTCTTCTTTTTTTTTTTAAAGATTCTGCACATATGGCATCTCTTTTTTTTACTATCCCAGGAATTTTCCTGATATTGATTCCCCTTATACCTTTGCAAACTGAATGATCTTCCCATCCCTAAATAAATTATATCATTCCAATGTGTATGACATGTATTTATGTATACAGAGTATGTGTTGTGTGATTAGTACAGGTGTTTTAAGTGTGTGTTATATAGCTTATGCTTAAATGTGATTTGTACTATTTATAGGTTTAAAGTATGTTATATGTGTGTGTCTACTGTGTGTAATAGGTTTCTGTGTGTGATGAAATTATAACTATTTATGTGCTAAGCAGGGGATAAGATGTGACCTAGGCCTTGATGGTGGGGACATGTTGAGTTCCACCCAGATTGGTGGGTGTGGCCAAAGCTGATTAGGTATAAAATATGTAGCATGTTCCTGGCACATAGCAGGTGCTCAGTCAACAATGATTTTCTTCCTTCCTCATCCTTTGACTTGGTATTTTAACTTTAAACAAACATGACAAGTGCCCAGCAACTGTCTGCTCTCTCTAGGTTTCATTAAAAATATCTATAAGGAGGGTACTACATTTTAGATGAGTTAAGGTCATATGTTTCCTGATGAATAAAATATCAAGTAGAAGATATGTACACAAATGAGTTTATCTGATAATAATCATGTTCACTTGGCAGAAATATAAGGTAAGGTTGCTGCTGCTGCTGCTGCTAAGTCGCTTCAGTCATGTAGGACTCTGTGAGACCCCACAGACAGCAGCCCACCAGGCTCCCCCATCCCTGGGATTCTCCAGACAAGAACACTGCAGTGGGTTGCCATTGTAAGGTTAGATGATTTTAAAATGAAACTCTGTTCAAGAGTGAGGCTTAAGACTTACACTCTGTTGAAGGAAAGAGGAAGTATATGGGAGAAGGAAGTGTTGAAGACAGAAGTAAGTAATGTCCATAGTAGTTCTGTTTGCTAAATAAGGAATAGAGACACAGGGTAAGAGAAATGTTCATGTCATATAATTATGTCCAGGGCAGGTATGTGAAGGAGAAATACTAAACACTATTATTCAGTCTCCAGCATCAACAAATGGCTCAAACCTTGAAATAACTAGAAAAAAGACCAAGGTATAAACATTTTATACCTTGACAAACCTAGACAGCATATTAAAAGCAGAGACATTACTTTGGTGGCAAAGGTCTGTCTAGTTAAAGCTATAGTTTTTCTAGTAGGCATGTATGAATATGAGAGTTGAACCACAAAGAAGGCTGAATGCTGAAGAATTGATGCTTTTGAACTGTGGTGTTGGAGAGAACTCTTGAAAGTCCCTTGGACTACAAGAAGTTCAAACCAGTCAATTCTAAAGGAAATCAACTCTGAATATTCATTAGAAGGACTGATGCTGCAGCTGAAGCTCCAATACTTTGGCCACCTGATGTGAAGAGCCATCTCATTAGGAAAGACCCTGATACTGAGAAAGATTGAAGGCAGGAGGAGAAGGGGATGACAGAGGTCGAGATGGTTGGCTGGCATCACTGACTCAATGGACATGAGTTTGAGCAAGCTCCGGGAGATGGTGAAGGACAGGGAAGCCTGGAGTGCTGCAGACCATGGGGTCACAAAGAGCTGGACATGACTGAGTGACAGAACGACAATAATATGAAAATTTTTAATTAGCTGATATTTTAAATTAGTCTGCACACAGTAAGGAAGCAGGATTGTCCACCCTGAAATATGCCTCTTTGGCATAGGGGTCACTTTAGCCTGGTTATTTTTTAAGAATCAGCAGATATGAGAGACATTCTGAAAACCAGTAACTCTTCTGTAGGAGACATTTGGGCTTCCTAGGTGGGGCTAGTGGTAAGGACCCGCCTGCCAATGCAGGAAACAGAAGAGACACGGGTTCAGACCCTGGGCCAGGAAGGTTCCCCTGGAGGGGGCATGGTAACCCACTCCAGCATTCTAGCCTGGAGAAGCCCATGGACAGAGGAGCCGGGTGGACTGTGGTCCATAGGGTTGCAGAAAGTCAGACACAACTGAAGGAACTTAGAATGCACGCAAGAGACAATTACAGGCAAAAGGGAAATCTCCACTTGTAAGAGGGTCTTCCTGCTGTACCAAGAAGGTGGGTGGGGGTGACTCATACTCTAGAAACTTACAGATGGAGAAGGCAATAATAAATCTGCAAAACAACTATCCTTGTTTACTGTGTTTTCCTTGATCATCTTCCATAGATTCCTCACCCTCAACATCTCCTTTTGTCTTTAGCTGACGATGGTGTTTAAGGTGATGGCATCAGCCATTTTGGTGAGTTACCCAGCTTTCCGGGTCTCTGCTATGTATTATACGTGTTATTAAACATTTGTTTGTTCTCCTGTTGATATCTCATATAATATAATTATTGTATCAGTTAAGTTACAAGGGGAAAAGGAAACAAGCTTTCCTCTCAACAACACCTTTCTAGACCTCGGGCCTCCCTGAGTGGCCAGTGAATCCAGGTTGGTCATCACGCTTCAACTAGCTCCTCAGCTTTGCAGTTTTTTTCAGTGTACTTGGGAATGAGCAGAACCCTGGGAGACAAAGAACTTTACCAACCAAACTCACAAGAGATTAGTATTAAACAGTAGTTCTATAAGCAGATAGGATAGGGAGTCCCCAGAGAAAGAGAACCAGGAAGGGCTTTCTTAACATAAGAGAAGCCATTTTAGCCATAGGCATTTTGTGATCTAGACTTGGCCACAAGATCTTAAGGGAAATAAGGGAACAAAGGGAAAGCAATCAAGAAGTAATTGTTCAGCAATAAAACAGTGTCTCAGTTCCTCTTCAAAGGACACACATAACAATCTGATAAAGCTGAGTTCCAGATGCAGGACAGAAAGGTGCTGTTGACCCTCCTGACTTCAGTCAACTAAAGCTTGGACTCTGTCAACATTTCCCCAGTTCTACACCGAATTCTCTGCTCAAGCCGCATCGTGATATGCAAGTACCCTTAGCTTAAAACTTCCCCTTTTTGCTGTTTGCGGAGACTGCTTTGGGAAGAATCTCTGGTGTGCTCCTAACTTGCTGTGTGCGTGCTAAGTTGCTTCAGTCATGTCCAACCCTTTATGACCCTATGGACTGTAGCCCAGCAGCCTCCTTGCTGCAAGTAATAAATCCCGCTCCTGATCTTTGCCTTGGTTGTGTCTTTTGGCTTGACATCCATGTTAGGTCATTAGAATAGGAAACAGGAGTCCAGAATGGCGGAGGCTAAAATACAAGGAAGGGAAAAGCTTGTGAAAATAGAACAAAGGAAGGATGGGAGTGAGGACCTCAGGTAGAACAAACAGCATCCTGGCTAGCCCAATTTACATATAAAACGTATAAAAGAGGAGCCAAAGGGCCGGGGCTCTCTCTTTGTGTCTTTTGTGTCGGCATGCCCTTATGCCTCAAGGATGTATTTTCTTATTTTCTAAATAAAACTGTGTTCTAAATAAAACACAGAGCGGTAACACTGATCTGTCCGAGAGCTATAATGGTCTATCTGAGAGCTGAGAGCTGTAACATGGTCTGTCTGAGAGCTGTGACATGCTGAGGGCTTTAACGTCCGTCACTACAAATTTTCGTTGTGACAAGACAGAACCAAGGAGATTACACACACCTGACATCCACCAAGAGGCAAATTCAGTTTTCTGGGGGTAATAGTTCTTCATCAATGATCAGTTTACATGTGGGAAGCATGTTGTTTTTCTTACTTGATAAATACTGCTTTAAAATGTACTGGTGTATTCTGGTTTCCTAGAGTCATATTTTAGGATTGTCTTTTCAGCTCTCCTACAATAATTTTTCATCAATACTTCACTTTTATTTTTATTAAAATGTTAAATAATGATGGTTCAAAACAGTATAGGAGGAAAATGAATTTAAAAGAAATTATTAACAGTTGTAAAAAATTAGTAAACAGTACAGGAGGGCATGGCAACCCACTCAAGTATTTTGCCTGGAGAATCCCATGGACAGAGGAACCTGGCAGGCGTTGGTCCATAGGATTGCACAAAGTTGGACCAACTGAAGTGACTTAGTGTGCACACACAGACATGCACACACAGACACACAGACACACACGCACACGGAGTCTCAATTAAATAGAACTGGAAGACCAGAAGAGGGAGCCCTCACACCCTGTGTGCATAGCAGAGCCCTAGCAGGGCTAGTCAGAACTTTCCTGGCAAGGATTCTGCCAATGAACAGCCATGGACTCTGTTTATTATAGCCCTCCAACTTCCTTTTTTTCTCTGTTAAAGCATTCTCTTTTCCTTGCTGTGCAGGGACTTATTTATTGACTGCTTTTCCTTTGTTTCTCCATTTCCCCACTTCTCTAATTAGTAACTGTCTGCATCTGCTCTTTGGAAAGGGGGAAGTTCTGCAAACAAGAAACGGAAAGACTTTTGTACCCGGAGGATTCTGCAAGGTCTTGCTCAGTTTCAAGCACACAATCTTCCTAATCTGACCTGTGCCCACCTTTCTAGCCTCCTCTGATATCACTCACTTCATTTGTTCTCTTAGTAGTAGTCATATGTAGCCACTTAGAGTTCCGGGGATATGCCATACACATTCCAGCCACTGAAACTTTGTTCTCACTTCTTGCCACTTGGTGACAATATGCCCTATGTTTATGTCCCAGTTCAGTTCATGGCCACTGAGAAGCTACTAGGCTCCAATCCATGATGACCCCTTCCTCTTAACTCATTTACATCATACATTTGGCATTTAGCATATGCTGCTTTGTATGGTTAAAATTTTTCTCATATTTTATTCATTCATTCATGTATTCATCTATTCAATAGCATTTATAGAATGCCTACTGTGTGATAAATGCTGTGCTAAGCAATTATGGTAGAAGGTGGAAAAGCCAGTTTCCATGCAGTCAAGGGAGTCAAGTTCTCTAGAACAGCTTCTTACAACCTGGGGACTTCAAGAAGTCCATGAACCATGTTCCCAAGTCCAAGGTCTATCTGCTTGCTGCACAATAGGCCAATGAATCAGAGATGAGGTGTTGAGGCAAGGAATACAACTTTATTCCGAAAGCAACCTGGATGAGAAGATGGCCAACTAATGTCTCAAAATGACTATCTTGTTGGGGGATATCTGATTCTTTTACGGAACAGAGAGGTATGGAGAAGGTGAGGAAGTAAAGTAAAAGGTCATAAGTCTCGCAAATGTTTCCGGGAATGGCCAGCTTCAGGGTGGGTAAGTGTTAATTTCTTTTTGCCAGTCACAGGTGGACAGGGTCAGATTGTCTTTCTGTGAATAGTCCAGCAGAAGAGCAGACCATTAAGTATGACTATAATAACAAAAGCAGCCAAAAGCAAAGGTTAAAATCGAAGAAGCAGATCCAACATGGAGCAAAAACTGGCTCTTCCTAGTAACAAGCCCACTGAAATTATACGGATTCTTCTTGGTATGTTTCCATTTGGGGACAGCAAATCAATGGCTTTCATCAAATTCTCAGAAAAGTTTACAGTCATTGGTCTAGTGGCTGTGATATAATTACAACACATATGTACATAACTATCAAAGATGCTATTAATCTAGTCAAAACTCATTTTACAAAGTAGGGTTGGTGGTCCCAAAGTAATTTATGTTAAAGATACTCTAACTGGAAACATTTCAGATTTTGTCTGTCACATGGGATAGCCCATATTTTAGGAGTCAGCATTTTCTGGGACAAAGTTATTATTCAATGGTCTTGTTTAAAGATAGATATTTTCACAAGATATTACACACATCAAAATTATAATAACCCCATAAACACTCTTACACAAAGTTTATTTTTGATCCAATAAAACACTCTAGTTCACTTCCATACTGCTGATGGTGAGCAGGCATGAGATGGGAAAAGGGAAAGATGGCTTGCTGTGACATCTTCACCCTTTGTTCTGCATTCTGAGAAAATTTCTATCCCTTCTTGCTTTTATGAACATTTCACATTTTATAATCCTCAAATCTTCCCCTCAAATACTGAAGAATCCTAGCAATAAAGTATCTTATGACACTCATCAAAATCCTAAATTTCCATTTGAGAAATGGGAGGCAGGTATTCTTGTTTCCCCCTACATAACCTTATGAGTAGCTATAAGTCCAAAGCTAGAAGTCAATTTGCTTCACAGAGAAATTCTAACTCAATTAGAAGGAATGAGGGAAACCTATTAAGTAAATGTGTGGTTAGTAAAAGCCGCCCTGCTCTGAAGACCTGGAGCAAAGAGCAGAAGAGCAAGACAGCAAATCTGATGTTTTCTAACTGAATTTACACTTCAATTATACTTTGGTATAATTATAATGTAATTTAATAATGAAAATAGAATCCAGTGAGTGCTAATAGGGTCTGAACAATTAGGCCTGGAAGAGTTCTGGGCCTGGAGAGAGGAAAGTTCAGAGGAGAGGATATTTGAGCACAGTCTAGAAAGACGGGTAAGCAACCAAGCAGACTAGGTTGGGTTGGAAAGGATGTTCCAGGAAAAAGAAATAACACCTGTAAAACTGTGAAGTGTGAATAATTTTTTTTTAAAGTTAAAATTGTGGCTATCAAGAAAGTCTAAATAATAAATTCATGTCATTGAATAAGCTCATAAATAAAACCAATTTATTAAACTCATCAGCAATAAGGAAGTCAGTAACATCCAAAAACAGTTCAAATGTGACTTTAGTTTACAGAAATGTATATTCTTTGCTGGATAAAATTCATTTGCATCACCATGAACAGGAATGATGCACTGTTATCACTTTATAAAAGTTTGTCTGTTCTGCAAATCAAAGGTATACACCTTCACAGTGTCTGTTCATCCATAGTGGGTCTGCTAGACAAATCCTGGTGCTAAATGAAAAGACTCCCAGTAATCTCTTTTGTCCATTTCCAAGTCTTGGACAACTTTCTCTTCTGTTGTTGTTGTTATTCAGTTGCTAAGTTGTATGCAACACTTTGAGACACCATGGACTGCAGGGTGTCAGGCTTCCTCTGTCCTTCAATATCTCCCAAGTTTGCCCAAGTTCATGTCCATTGAGTTGGTGATGCCATCCAACTATCTCATCCTTTGTCATCCCCTTCTCCTCCTGCCCTCAATCTTTCCCAGCAATGGGGTCTTCTCTAATGAGTCAGCTCTCTGTATCAGGTGGCCAAAGTATTGGAGCTGCAGCTTCATCATCAGGCCTTCCAATGAATATTCAGGGTTAATTTCCTTTAGAATTTACTGGTTTGATCTTCTTGTGGTCCAAGGGACTCCCAAGAGTCTTCTCCAGCACCACCACTCAAAAGCTTCCATTCTTTGGTACTCAACCTTTTTATGGTCCAACTTTCACATCCATAATTATAACTACTGGAAAAACCATAGGTTTGACTATATGGCCCTTTGTGGGCAAAGTGACATCTCTGCTTTTTAATATATCAAGTTTGTCATAGCTTTCCTTCCAAGGAGCAAGCATCTTGTTTAGAAAATGTATAGAGATCGTTATGACTGATGTGAAAAGGAAGAAGGAAGTCACAAGAAATAGTCTGATACAGCAATAGGCCAAACATGCCCAAATTGACCAATGAGCTAAGAGGTGAAGTCCTTGGAAGGACTGATGATGAATCTGCAGCTCCAATACTTTGGCCACTTGATACAGAGAGCTGTCTTGAGTGTCAGGAATTCAGTTCCACAGAAACAATAAAACTAAACCTCACAAAGGAACTTGGAACTCATCACCTAGCATCAGCCTCTGACTCATTGTTCTGGCCATCACTGGCTGGATGCCTGACACAGAAATACATCAGCAACCATGAAAGAAAGAGCATTCTAAGATGTCTGAATATGGTTGATAATTGTTATAATAAGTAAGTATTAGATTTTTAAGACTGATCTGTTATTTTAGGACAGGGCTTTGAGATTGTTACTTTTGCAGCAATCAAATAAAGGTCTCAGTTCAGTTCAGTTCAGTCACTCAGTCATGTCCGACTCTTTGCGAACCCATAAATTGCAGCACGCCAGGCCTCCCTGTCCATCACCAACTCCCGGAGTTCACTCAGACTCACGTTCATTGAGTCCATGATGCCATCCAGCCATCTCATCCTCTGTCGTCCCCTTCTTCTCCTGCCTCCAATCCCTCCCAGCATCAAAGTCTTTTCCAATGAGTCAACTCTTCACATGAGTTGGCAAAACAAAGGTCTAGAGAATAGAATATACAAAATAACAGGCCATAGACCTAATCCCTTCTCAGTGATGCATGAGTGTGGAGAAAACATCGATAATAGAGACCCTATCAGATGCCCTGAACTTGCTTTAGAATTTTAGGGCCAGCAGAAGGGCCCAGCCAGTCACCGGGGTCCATTTCCTGCACAGGGAGCATCTGATGGGATTCAGGACATGTTACTACTGAATATGGCACCCTGGTATATTCAGGGCTTCCCAGGTGTGCAGTGGTAAAGAATATGCCTACCACCGAAGGAGACGCAGGAGACTCAGATTCTGTTCCCAGGTGGGGAAGATCCTCTGGAAGAGGAAAAGGCACCCACTCTAATATTCTTGCCTGGAAAATTCCATGGACAGAGGAGCCTGGTGGACTACAGTTCATAGGGTCACAAAGAGTCAGACATGACTGAGCATGTACACATTAGCTTATGGAATAATTCAACCTGAAGGAATCTGAGAGATGGAAGATAGTGCAGGAAGGATTTTCTGACCTTCTGAAACAGATCATGAGATCTTCATGTGAGAGGAGCCCTTCCTGTGCCTAAGGGGAAAATAGCATCCGTTATCTCTGATCTGGAAATCTCTTGCTTTTTCTATGATCCAGCAGATGTTGGCAATTTGATCTCTGGTTCCTCTGCCTTTTCTAAAACCAGCTTGAATATCAGAGAGTTCACGGTTCACGTATTGCTGAAGCCTGGCTTGGAGAATTTTGAGCTTTACTTTACTAGCATGTGAGATGAGTGCAATTGTGTGGTAGTTTGAGCATTCTTTGGCATTGCCTTTCTTTGGGATTGGAATGAAAACTGACCTTTTCCAGTCCTGTGGCCACTGCTGAGTTTTCCAAATGTGCTGGCATATTGAGTGCAGCACTTTCACAGCATCATCTTTCAGGATTTGAAACAGCTCAACTGGAATTCCATCACCTCCACTAGCTTTCTTCCTAGTGATGCTTTCTAAGGCCCACTTGACTTCACATTCCAAGATGTCTGGCTCTAGATGAGTGATCACATCATTATGATTTTCAGGGTCGTGAAGATCTTTTTGTACAGTTCTTCCATGTATTCTTACCACCTCTTCTGAATATCTTCTGCTTCTGTTAGGTCCAGACCATTTCTGTCCTTTATCGAGCCCATCTTTGGATGAAATGTTCCCTTGGTATCTCTGATTTTCTTGAAGAGATCTCTAGTCTTTCCCATTCTGTTCTTTACCTCTATTTCTTTGCAATGATCATTGAAGAAGGCTTTCTTATCTCTTCTTGCTATTCTTTGGAACTCTGCATTCAGATGCTTATAGCTTTCCTTTTCTCCTTTGCTTTTCCCCATTCTTCTTTTCACAGCTATTTGTAAGGCCTCCTCAGACAGCCATTTTGCTTTTTTTGCATTTCTTTTCCATGGGGATGGTCTTGATCCCTGTCTCCTGTACAATGTCACGAACCTTATTCCATAGTTCATCAGGCACTCTATCTATCAGATCTAGTCCCTTAAATCTATTTCTCCCTTCCACTGTATAATCATAAGGGATTTGATTTAGGTCATACCTGCATGGTCTAGCAGTTTTCCCTACTTTCTTCAATTTGAGTCTGAATTTGGTAATAAGGAGTTCATGATCTGAGCCACAGTCAGCTCCCGGTCTTGTTTTTCTTGACTGTATAGAGCTTCTCCATCTTTGGCTGCAAAGAATATAATCAATCTGATTTCGATATTGACCATCTGGTGATGTCCATGTGCAGAGTCTTCTCTTGTGTTGTTGGAAGAGGGTGTTTACTATGACCAGTGCATTTTCTTGGCAAAACTCTATTAGTCTGTGCCCTGCTTCATTCCACATTCCAAGGCCAAATTTGCCTGTTACTCCAGGTGTTTCTTGACTTCCTACTTTAGCATTCCAGTCGCCTATAATGAAAAGGACATCTTTTTGGGTGTTAGTTCTAAAAGGTCTTGTAGGTCTTCATAAAATTGTTCAACTTCAGCTTCTTCAGCATTACTGGTTGGGGCATAGACTTAGATAACTGTGAAATTGAATAGTTTGCCTTGGAAATGAACAGAGATCATTCTGTCATTTTTGAGATTGCATCCAAGTACTGCATTTCGGACTCTTTTGTTGACCATGATGGCTACTCCATTTCTTCTGAGGGATTCCTGCCCGCAGTAGTAGATATAATGGTCATCTGAGTTAAATTCACCCATTCCAATCCATTTTAGTTCGCTGATTCCTAGAATGTCGACGTTCACCCTTGCCATCTCTTGTTTGACCACTTCCAATTTGCCTTGATTCATGGACCTGACATTCCAGGTTCCTATGCAATACTGCTCTTTACAGCATCGGATCTTGCTTCTATCACCAGTCACATGCACAACTGTGTATTGTTTTGCTTTGGCTCCATCCCTTCATTCTTTTTGGAGTTATTTCTCCACTGATCTCTAGTAGCATATTGAGTGAGTGAGTGAGTGAGTGAAGTCGCTCAGTCGTGTCCGACTCTTTGCGACCCCGTGGACTGTAGCCTACCAGGCTTCTCTGCCCATGGGATTCTCTAGGCAAGAATACTGGAGTGGGTTGCCATTTCCTTCTCCAGGGGATCTTCCCGACCCAGAGATCAAACCCGGGTTTCCTGCATCGGAGGCAGACGCTTTAACCTCTGAGCCACCAGGGATGGGCACCTAATAACCTGGGGAGTTTCTCTTTGATATCCTATCATTTTGCCTTTTCATGCTGTTCATGGGGTTCTCGAGGCAAGAATCCTGAAGTGGCTTGCCATTCCCTTCTCCAGTGGACCACATTCTGTCAGCCCTCTCCACCATGACCCACCCGTCTTGGGTTGCCCCACAGGCATGGCTTGGTTTCACTGAGTTAAACAAGGCTGTGGTCCTAGTGTGATATGGTTTCAGTGTGTCTGCCCTCTGATGCCCTCTTGCAACACCTACCATCTTACTTGGGTTTCTCTTACCTTGGGTGTCGGGTATCTCTTTACGGCTGCTCCATCAAAGCACAGCCACTGCTCCTTACCTTGGATGAGGGGTATCTCCCTACCGCCACCGTTCCTGACCTCCAATGTGGGATAGCTCCTTTAGGCCCTTTATTGACTATGCCAAAGCCTTTGACTGTGTGGATCACAAGAAACTGTGGAAAATTCTGAAAGAGATGGGAATACCAGACCACCTAACCTGCCTCTTGGGAAATCTGTATGCAGGTCAGGAAGCAACAGTTAGAACTGGACATGGAACAACAGACTGGTTCCAAATAGGAAAAGGAGTATGTCAAGGCTGTATATTGTCACCCTGCTTATTTAACTTATATGCAGAGTACATCATGAGAAATGCTGGACTGGAAGAAACACAAGCTGGAATCAAGATTGCTGGGAGAAATATCAATAACCTCAGATATGCAGATGACACCACCCTTATGGCAGAAAGTGAAGAGGAGCTAAAAAGCCTCCTGATGAAAGTAAAAGAGGAGAGTGAAAATTTGGCTTAAAGCTCAACATTCAGAAAACAAAGATCATGGCATCCAGTCCCATCACTTCATGGGAAATAGATGGGGAAAGAGTGGAAACAGTGGAAACAGTGTCAGACTTTATATTTTTGGGCTCCAAAATCACTGCAGATGGTGACTGCAGCCATGGAATGGAGGAAAAGTTATGACCAACCTAGATAGTATATTCAAAAGCAGAGACATTACTTTGCCGACTAAGGTCCGTCTAGTCAAGGCTATGGTTTTTCCTGAGGTCATGTATGGATGTGAGAGTTGGACTGTGAAGAAGGCTGAGCGCTGAAGAATTGATGCTTTTGAACTGTGGTGTTGGAAAAGACTGAGAGTCCCTTGGACTGCAAGGAGATCCAACCAGTCCATTCTGGAGATCAGCCCTGGGATTTCTTTGGAAGGAATGATGCTAAAGCTGAAAGTCCAGTAGTTTGGCCACCTCATGCGAAGAGTTGACTCATTGGAAAAGACTCTGATGCTGGGAGGGATTGGGGGCAGGAGGAGAAGGGGACGACAGAGGATGAGATGGCTGGATGGCATCACTGACTCGATGGACGTGAGTCTGGGTGAACTCCAGGAGATGGTGATGGACAGGGAGGCCTGGTGTACTGCGATTCATGGGGTCGCAAAGAGTCGGACACGACTGAGCGACTGAACTGAACTGAACTTATCTCTGATCTAGATGAATAGGTCTTGGAAGTTTCTCCTCTCTTACTACACTTAGCTGGTACCTCTGTTCTTTCACATCTGTCCATGTCTTCCCACTTTTTGTCAAACCTAGCGTAAAAATGCTTAGGTTTAATCACTTCTTAGGGTCTTCATTTCCTTAGAAGTGTTCCTATGTTCCTTATACTAAATAAATTTGTATGCTTTTATCATGTTAATCTGTCTTTTGTTACAGGGACCCCAGCCGAGAATTTAGAAACATAGAATGAAAAGATATTTTTCACAAATGTTAAAATTATTAACATTTTATTTTACTGTAGTGCTTATGTTACAATTGATGAATCAGTATTAATACATTAATACTGGGACTTCCTTGATGACCCAGTGATTAAAAATCCACCTTGCCATGCAGTGGACCCAGGTTCAATCCCCGGTCCAGGAACTGACATCCCCTATACCACAGAGCAAGTAAGCCCACACCTGAGCCTGTGCACTCCGGAGTCTGGGCCCAGCAACTACTGAATCCACACGTGACAACTAGAAAGTCCGTATGGCACAACAAAATAGCTTACATGATGCAACTAAGACCAGATGTAGCAAATAAACAAATAAAATTATGTTTTAAAATACATTATTATTGACTAAAGTCCACAATTTACACTAGAATTTGCTTTTGCTGTACACATTTTTGACAAGTGCATAATGTCATTGTATGGGAAGAAAGTTTTCCTTAGCATTCAGTTTCCTTGGCTGGGTCTGAAAATTCAGCTGACAAAGATCAATAGAAGAAAAGCATACAAATTTTATTAAATATTCACATGCTCATGGGAGCATTTACAAGAAAATGAAAATCCAAATAAGTGAACACAGCAGGAAGCTTTTATACCCTTTAGACAAAGAAACAATACCTCTGTAAAGAACTGACAAAACAAAGAGGTTTGGTCTCTGGATAGTATACCAAAGACCAGAGATAGTAAACCCCTTCACCATACTATCTCTGGATAGTAAATGGTGAAGAAGTAACTAAAAAGATAGTTTTTGAGATTCATTTACAGATTCCACTGGTGTCCTCACTGGGATGATGACAGTCTCTCTCCAGTAAAAGGAAAATTTATTTTCTGCCTTTGGACAGAAAGAGGGAAGCTGTTTTTGCACTTCATGATTCTTAATTGCCTTCGATGCAAAATAATTTTTATGTTAAGGAGCCATATTTGGGGATGACATGTTCTGGTTTCTTTCAGTATGAACATGGAACATCTCTCCATTTATTTACATCCTCTTTTGATTTATTTCATCAGAGTTTTATAGTTTTCTTCATATTGATCTTGTACATATTTTATTAGATTTACACCTAAGTATTCCATTTTTCTTTGGTGTTAATGGAAATATTAGTGTCTTTATTTCAAATACCAATTATTCATTGCTGGTATATCAAAAAGCAATCAATTTTTGTATATTAACCTTGTATCCTGTAACTTTGCTATAAACAGACTAAATTTTACCCTGAGGATTATTTGAGCCATTAAAAGTATTGGGCAAGAGTGTTTCACTGTTAACATTTATGTTCAAGAAATGTTAATCTGGAAGCAATGTGTAGAATGGATTGGAAGCAAAAGAGATTAAAGGCAAAGAGTCTATGTAGGAAACTTTAATGTGAGTCCAAATCCTATGGACAGAGGAGCCTGGTAGGCCACAGTCCATGGGGTCGCAAAGAGTCGGACACGACTGAGCGACTTCACTTTCACTGTCTATGAGACAATAGATTCTGAATAAGGATATTGCAGCCCCAACGAAAAGGTATGGAAAGGTTTAACAGGCAAATACCCTAAATGTGCCCTGCTTCATATGTATAGGTCTCTTCTCACAGTTTCCTCTTTGGGATGCCCTTGCCATCTTCTTTACCTAACTTCTAATTAATCCTCAAAACTCAGAGCAGGTGTTGTGCCTTCCAAAATACCTCCTTTCTACTGTCTCCAGACAATTACCTTGATCACAGCTGTAAGTGCTACTTATATTTATTAATATATTATGTATTAGTCCATTAACCTATCTCTATCATGAGCTCATGAATCAGAGTAGCCCAGTAGCTGGTCTAAAAGCATACACATAAATGAATAATTCATTCAAGTCTATTGTTAAAATTCATATACCAAGTATGTGGCAGTTATTACATCAGATTTTCATGTATATTTTCTCCTAAGGAACTGAAATCATAAAAAAAAAAATGAAGTTCAAGTAAGGAAGGAAACACCATTTCATATCAGGAAGTGATCAGTTCCTCAAAACTGTGTTTTGAGTCTCATTGTTTTTAAAATAAGCTTACTCTCCCTATGTCTACAGTGTAATTGATACTATTTTAATCAGCAGGCTTGAAAATCTAAGTGTTTCATCCACACTGTCCACAAGAAATTCATCTTCCAAGCTATAGGTTTCTCTTTCTTAGGGTTCAGAATCCTTCCCCACACAGGCAGACCTAGCATGCCTGGGAGGAGAACAACAAACAAAAGCTTCTGGTCCTGGGACTAACGACTGCTGCTGGAGCCCATCGTGGAGACCTGGTAAGCCCCACAGCTGGGGAGAGAGTGGGCAGTGAAGATAACTGGGAGAGCCAGGTCAAATAGAAGGAGCGTAAATGTTTCAGGAAGCAAGAGACAAGGTTTCTTTTTCTTTGTAAAAATTATTTATTTATTTGGTTGCATTGGGTCTTAGTTGCTGCATGCAGGATCTTTGATCTTCATTGCGGCATGCTGGATGTTTAGTTGTGGCATGTGGGATCTAGTTTCCGGACCAAGGATTGAACCTGGGCCCCCTGCATTGCGAGCTCAGAGTCTTAGCTACTAGACCACCAGGGAGGTCCTGGGAAGAGACAAGGTTTCTGACATAGGCAGCATCAAACACACGAGTGCAGGTCAAAGAGAAGAACAAGATCTACCAGAGTAAAGGTTGTCTTACCCTCAAATTCCTCCTCACTGGGCTTTAGTTTCTTAAAAATTGTGAGACTCAAGAGAGAAAGAAGATGGTTTAAAAAAAAATAATAAGAGCTATGAAATCTTAAAAGGCAGAGTAAAAATCTGAATGGATATGAGCAATAATTTCTCTCTTATTGTTTCTATTCCTACGATCTATTTTCTCTCTCCTTGCACAGAAAAGATGGGGCCACATCTTCTGAGATGTCCTTCTCTCTTCTTATTGCTGCTGGGAATGTGGTGGTCAGTGCGTCCACTTTGTGCTGTGCCAAAAGGTCTCACCAAGGCTCGCTGGTTTGAAATTCAGCACATACAGCCAAGGCTTCTCCAGTGCAACAAGGCAATGAGTGGTGTCAATAACTACACTCGGCACTGTAAACCTGAAAACACCTTTCTGCACAACTTCTTCCAGGATGTGACTGCTGTCTGTGATTTGCCCAGCATCATCTGTAAGAATGGCCAGCACAACTGTCACCAGAGTCCAAAGCCTGTCAACCTGACTCAGTGCACTCTCATTGCGGGAAGGTATCCTGGCTGCCGCCACCGTGACGCTGCCCAATACAAGTTCTTCATTGTCGCCTGTGACCCTCCTCAGAAGACCGACCCCCTTATCCTTTGGTTCCTGTACACTTAGATAAGGTTGTTTAAAGATCACTTTGCTTCTCGCTCAGCACAAATTCTCTTATGATCTCCTCTGATTTTCTTGTCTTTTATTGATTTTCCTGGTTCCCATAGAAGGAAAAAGGACAGTATTGGAAAAATTAGAGTGATGAGGATACCAGACCAGAGTTGGAACAACAACAAAAAAAAGTCAGATTCTTTTCTGCTTTGGAGCTCTGTGTTTTGAAGGAAGGTAGTAGATAAAGGGCAAAGGAGGGTCCAGACCTCCATGTTTTTAACCTTAGGAATTTGGCCAACGCTTGGTGTATTGTGTTCAGAGCAATAAAACCATTTTTGGTTGCATTATAATGAGTGTGTGTCTAAGGATGTTTGAGATCCCTTTTATGTCATTTCCAGTCTGGAGCTATCTAGGCCTGCATTTGCCAACATTCTAAGAACTACTTTGGCCCTAGGCAAACTCTGAGGTTATTTAGCAACCTGGGGCCTCTGCCATGTCCCTCTTACTTGTGTTTCTGGGATTAAAGAGCAAGAAAATTCAACATCCCTTCAAACTCTGCTCATAGCTTTACATATCTCCCCTGAAATAACTGTCTGTGTTTGTTGGAGGTGGCACTGATACAGATTGCTCATGGCATTTCATACACAGGTTCTAACACTGGTACCTGAGGCACCCTAGATCTTAACTATTTATTTCTATATTTAATCAGATAATGTGTTAAATATAAATAGTTGAAGGGGCCTTCCCTGGTGGTACAGAGGATACGGGTTCAATCCCTGGTTCGGAAATATTCCACATGCTGAAGAGCAACTCACCCCATGCACCCTAACTACCGAAGCCCCTGTGCCTAGAGCCTGTGCTACTAAAGCAGAGAAGCCCCTGCCGCGCTCACCACAACAAGGAGTAGCCCCCACCCACAGCAGCTAGAAAAAGCTGGTGAGCAACAATGAAGACTCAGCTCAACCAAAAATAACAATAATAATAAAAATAATAGCGATGATAATCCACAGTAACCTTAGAGTCAAGTCTCCCATTCTCTACTAGAATGAACAAGAAAAAGTATCGATCACGGAGGAGGGGGGTGAGAGGGGGGAACACTGGGAAACTAAAAACATTTTTGTTCTACCCATTGGGGTTTTGGAATAGTTTTTTTTTTTTTTAATCATATACATCTTTGTTTACTGTAACAAGAGGTTTAATCAGCCTACGGGAGTTGTGACATTCATTCAGCTGGCCCTTTGAGGGGTCAGACTCCGATACCCTTTCGACGCTGGCTCCTGACACATTGCTCACTCCGCTGGGTGCCTGCTCTTTGCCTCAGTTCCTGCTATGATATCATGTGTCACAGGATTTTTTCCCTTTGTACCTCGGCTTCCAACGCTTGGTAAGAAAAAGTGCGTGTGGTTCACCCTAATGACATCTGTACCTGTTTTCGACTTGTGTGTCTTATTTCCTCATCACCCATCACGAAGGGCGTGGCTGTCGTGGAGCAGGAGGAAGCCTGTCTGGAGGCGTTCCTGGTGGTCCCAGTCGGCGCTGTGCTGCACCTGGCAGCGAGCAGGCAGGGTCCAGGGGAGCCTCTAACAGCCTTCAGTGCAGGATGCCCCCGACGGAGCATGCGCGGCTGGCAGAGGCAGCAGGACTGTGAGGAGGAAGGACTGTGATGGAGAGGCCCTGGACCAGGTCCCCTGCGAGGGCCCATTTAGTCTGTCACTGGTGAATCTGACCTGCCCACACCCTTGTTTGAGTGGAAGCTGTGTCCTGGAATAGGTATTTGATTTAGAAACTGAAGGACTGGGATTAAGAATTTAGGTTTTAGGAGTAAGGGAGAAAAAATAATTTTCCACAAACCCTTCTAGGTTCTTGGCCCAGATCCCTCTGTAATAAAAAGACAGATTAGCAGAAGAAAACAACAATTTTAGTTACACGTGTACATATGGGAGCCCCACAAAGATATGAGCCTCAAAAGACAGGAAACCCTAAGGGGTTTTAGAGTCCATGTCTCTAGTGGCATCCCAGGGCCAAGCCTGGTTCCAGGACCAAATCTTTTTTTCTTTTGTTAAAGATAGCAGTTGATGAAAGTTGAATATAGTCTGCAGGTTAGATAATAGTATAGTTTCAGTGCAAATTTCCTGATTTTGATAAGTATACTTATATTCAACCCTTGTAAAAAGAATGTTCTTGTTTTTAGGAAATGTATAGTGTACCTAGGAAAAAGGGCAACATGTCCATAACTTATTCTCAAACATTCAGAAAAAATTATATATCTGTACATAAATATATGACTAATACAGCAAATGAGGCTCCCTGGCGGCTTAGTGGTAAAGCTAAAGCGCCTGCCACTAAGTGCAGGAGATGCAAGTTCAATCCCTGGGTTGGGAAGATCCCCTGGAGAAGGAAAAGGCAACTCACTCCAGTATTCCTGCCTGGGAAATGCCATGGACAGAGGAGGCTGGCGGGCTACAGTCTATGGGGTCTCGAACGTATTGGACACATCTTAGCAACTAAACAACAACAATAAAGCAAATAGGAAAGATGTTATTGCTTAGAGAATATAGACAAATGGTATACAGGTATTCTTTGTATCATTTTTGCAGCCATTCTGTATATCTGAAATTATTTCAAAATAAAAATTTAAAAAACAGTTTCAGCGCAAACATTTACTACCTGTGCAAGTTACTTACCTTTGCAGATAATCAATGCCTCATTTACTAACATGAAATCAAATATTTCCTGCCATGTGGTGGGCAAAAAGTGCCACAGCTATCTGAGATTCCGGCCTCTAAATGTGAATTTATGAGTCATGCCAACAAGCAGCACCACTCCCTACATGAGGAACTTAAGGATGTCATAGTCATCAGTGATAATAGCCCTCCAGTGTGACCCAAGGGAACTCAAGAAGAGAAGAACATTTCTGTAAAAATGCAGGATGTTGGCCCCAGATAACTGAAATGCATATGCAAGGAATGACTTCAATAATCTCAGAATCTTGCATACATAGGTTGCTGCTGCTGCTAAGTCATGTTCAATTCTGTGCAACGCTATAGACTGCAGCCCACTAGGCTCCTCTGTCCTTGGGATTCTGTAGGCAAGAATACTGGAGTGGGTTGCCATTTACTTCTCCAGGGATCTTCCAGACCCAGAGATCAAACCCAGCCAGGTCTCTTACATCTTAACTTCATTGCCAGGCAGGTTCTTTACCACTAGCACTGCCTTGGAAGCCCTCCCACACGTAGAACACTACATCCCTTAACTTGATATCTGGTTTTCCTTATTTAACAATAATCTTTGATGTTCCGACTGCCTGTCTGCTTTGTTGCAAACTTGTATATAGCCTGACTCCCTCTCCTGCCTCCTCAAAGCAGTCTCTCAGGGCTATTGAGATGCTGTCTCCCAGGCTGGGGGTCCTAAACATTCGCATCAAGTAAAACACTCTCTACTTTCAGGTTGTGGCTAATTTTTAAGTCGACACTAAGATAAGATATTTTGTCTACTTACTTTCATTTATAGAATCTACCAAACTCCACTCTGTCTGACACCCTGAAAATCACCAGGTACAGAAATGTGAAAAAGACCCAGTCAATAGTATCTTTAAGCTAAGCGGAAAAAAACAAGAAAACTGGAATGTTTAACAAAAGTGATTATTACTAGTTCTCAGAGTGGTTTTGAAGGAGGAAACAGACAGAGCTGGATTCCATCTTAGGCCAGGCTGCGAACATTAGGCCACACGCCTGGTCACCCTCCCAATGGACTCTGAACTTTGAGCCGGGTGTCTATAGAAATGGCATACCATGGAAAACCAGACCCCCTCCCCCACTCCCCCGGATAAAAGTGCCTCAGGACTTGCACTTGGACTCTCCATTGCCTAAAAGAATATGCTAAATATCTCTGTCCAGAACAAAGTGGTACATTCCATTATGTTGTTAGGTAGGTAGAATAGGGAAACAGAGTCCAAAATGGCAGTGGCTAAAAAACAAGGAAGGTCAAAGGAAGGTCCGAGGACTAGAGTGAAGACTTCAGGTAGAACAAACAGCGCTCCTGGCTAAGCCCAATTTGCATAGGGCAGGCCCAGGTGGAGGCACAGACATATAAAAGGAAGAGCCAACGTGCACTCTCTCTCTCTCTCTTCCTCTCCTGCGTGCGTGCGCTCTTTCTCTCTCTCTCCCTCTCTCTTTCTCTCCCCCTCTCCCATGCGCTCCTCCACTCTCTTCCCTTCAAATCTTTGGGTTGGCATGCCGTCACGCTATCTTCTAAATAAAATAGAGCTGTAACACTGATTTGC
Source organism: Nanger dama (assembly GCA_917880005.1). Classification (NCBI taxonomy): domain Eukaryota; kingdom Metazoa; phylum Chordata; class Mammalia; order Artiodactyla; family Bovidae; genus Nanger; species Nanger dama. Next base: position 77,978,324 of record CAKJTW010000003.1, read on the forward strand.
CTAAGAGCTATAACACGGTTTGTCCAAGACCTGAGAGCTGTGCTGTGCCGAGGGCTCTATGTCCGTTGCTCCAAACCTTTGTTGTGACGAGACAAAGAATCAGGGAACATACACTTGTGGGACGATGTTTATCAGGATATGACCACAGGCCTTTTGATAAATATCCACTGTTTATCTAGTGTTTTGACACATGAATTCTGGGTTAACCTTGATTGTCTCTTTCTTTTACCTTGTCCCGACTAGTTTCAAGGAATTTGGGGAGGTGGGTTTGAGCAAGTACACTTAGGGTATATAACGTTTCCACAAAAACTGGTCGGGGTCCTTGGCTAAGAGGAGACTCTGCCTTGGGCCCGCCGGTGGAATAAACGGCACTCCACTCTCTGCATTGTCCTTCTGAGTGAGTTTGTTTCCCGGAACATGTGGCTACAACAGTTTCAAGACCTGAATGACCTAATGCAGACACAAGCATACATATAAAAGAGGTTTAATGAAATTCCTGGTGTATCATAAAAGTATTTCCATCTTCCTTTTGGATGATTACAAGCTTCAAGGAAAGTTTTTTAGCCCTCTTTAAAAAAATCCTCAAGAAGTCCCCTTTCTAGCCAGCTGTCAACTTCCTGTCTTGCTCTCCCCACTCCACCACAGTGACTTGCCACAGCAGTCTGGCACCCCTGGTGTCTCTCTGTGTTCAAATTTCCTCTTATTATAAGGACACCAGTCACGTTGGATTAGGGCCCAGAGAATCCCAGGGACGGCAGAGCCTTGTGAGCTGTTGTCTATAGAGTCGCACAGAGTCGAACACGACTGATGTGACTTAGCAGCAGCAGCAGCAGCAAGGGCTCATTTTAATTTATTTACTTCTTTAAAGTGCTTCACTTCAAATGCATCTCACATTTCCAACCAGGTAGGGCTTTGAACATATAAATTTGGGGAGAACACAATTCAAGCTGTAAAAGAGATTATAAAAGTTTTATAAGCATCCCAAGGAACTAAGCGATGATGGAGTCACCAACTTGTATCTGTTAAGGCATCCTTATATCTAGGTCTTTAAATGCAGTTTGACAACTTTTCTGAAGTGAGGATACAGTGCATAAAGTTAACCTGTTCCCTACTCTTAGGACAACTGTTTTGTGGTGTCTACCAGTGGTTTGGGGGATTTCACAGACAGCAGCTTCAAAGTTCTAGACCCACCACATGGGCCTTCGGGATTGGTGGGCAGCCTCTATGGCAAGCCTGGTATTTTATCTAAACTCAGTAGTATGGTGCCCAGTACTTACTGTTTTTACAGTCTCCATGTACTCTTGCAATTCCTTCAAAAATTAATATAACACGGGATTTTTTAAAAAAACCAGTTCTTTCCTCAATATGTTTCTTTACAAGCTGCTGCCTGTGCGCCACAACTACTGAGCCCCTGCTTTACAGCCTATGAGCTGCAACTACTGAGCCCGAGTGCTGCAGCTACTGAAAGCCGGGCACCTTAGAGCCAGTGGTCTGCAACAAGAGAAGCCTCGCAGCTGGAAGCTCTCACATGGCCACTAGAAAGAGTAGCCTCCACTCACGGGCACGCAGTCATAAAGACCGAGCACAGCCAAAAGTAAATTTTAAAAATCATTTGACTGTATTTGTGTGGGTATGTCTCTGGTCTCTCTGTGCTGTTCCATTGATTTATGTGTTTATTCTTCCACCAATTCACACGGAAATATGTACTTTGATGTACAAAGCAGCTATCTTCATAATCACTCAGAATGGAAACAGTGCAAATGTCCAATAGGTGAATGGATAAATAAGCTGTGGAACATCCACAGCGATAAAAAGAAATGAACCATTGATTCACACAACAACTTGAATAAATTTCAAAGGCACTGAGGAAGTGAGATGAAACTATCCTACCTATGCTTGTTACAAGCCACAGAGAAACCCAAAGTACATGGGAATTTACTGAGGGCTTTGCAGACGTGCTTGCAATTTGTCCCCTAAAAAGTAGCTCCTGGGAGACAGTTTTGAAGCGCTTCCAGGAGTGTCATGGTCTAGTCCACAGGAAGTTCACTCTCATTCTGTACCTTCTACCAGGACCTCCATCATGCATCATGAACCATGCACATGGAGGGCTGTCTCACATTTGTGATCAGTTCCCCAAACCGGTACTGAAGTGCCTTTCATCACAGACAGGAAGATGAGCACCTCTTAGTGCTCCCACTTGCTCTGCAAAAAGTGGGAAGGCTGAATCAGATTAAGGAGGCAAGAGTGGGGATTGGGAGCCGCCTTTCGTTTTCCAATTACAGAGAAAGCTCAAAGTGCAAAATACTGACGAGACAGCACTTGGAAAGAAAGAACCTGACATGCTGGTCCTGTACTCTATTCATTGAAGGACTCAGTTAAGGTGTGGATGACTGATCTGTTTCAGGCTGGAAGACTATTGGCTGCTGGAATTGAAGGGAAATTTACCACACAGAGAGGCAGGAGAAAATCAGCCTGTCGAAAGAGGCAGAAGACACTGTGGTTTTGTTGGTACAGTTAAGACTGCAGGAGAAAGGAGCGTGCTGGGAGGCATTTTACCTGTCCACCAAGAATGCAGAATTCCTGGAGCTTGTTTGGTTTGAAGAATCTTCTGAAAATTAACACTGTCCTTCTCAGAGGTTAAAGCATCTGTGTCTAATGCGGGAGTCCTGGGTTCGATCCCTGGGTCAGGAAGATCCCCTGGAAAAGGAAATGGCAACCCACTCCAGTATTCTTGCCAGGAGAATCCCATGGACGGAGGAGCCTGGTGGGCTACAGTCCATGGGGACGCAGAGTCAGACATGATTGAGCGACTTAACAACTTTTCTTAGAAGAATCACTAAATATGGTCATTTCTGTCATGATGCAGATACTCATCCATCTTCACATGTTAGCACCTCAGTTTTCAGATTAATCTGCCTGGGTTAGTCTTCTGGAAGAGGTTTGTACTCCTTTATTTATGGGGTAGCAAGACACCCCCACAGAAGGGAAACCTTTTTTTTTTTTTTTTTGGCCACATCACCTGGTATGCGGGATCTTAGTTCCTGTCTAGGAAGCCTGGAGTCTTAACTGATGACTGCCGGAGAGGTCCCCCACAAAGAGATCTCTGATTTGTCTCCCAACAACTGCTGTTTCTCCTTGACTCTGTCTGATGTCTCTAGGACAAGACTTGATCTCTTCCTTTTTCGTGTCCTATTCAGAGCACTTCCCAACCCACCCCTACCCACACCTGGTTCCCTGGCTGTGCAGGGCTGCACCCAGACCATCTGTTACCACCTATCACTTTATTCCCCAGATGGAGGCTCACATGGTCCCCTGGCCCAGAACCTGCAGGGAAGCAGTAGTCACAGCTGGTGACTGTGCAGAATAGATGCAGCAAAACTCAAACCTCTGCTAAAGTGTTCTCTCTGCTCTAGGAGGAGGGAAAAGAGGAATTGCTGTTTTGGAAACAATAGAAGAACTTAGGTAAAATTCTATCTAAAGAAAACAGATCTAGAAACAAAGTTTCCTTTTTATTTCCTCCTCCATCCTCACTGTAAGGAGTGAGATCCTTGCTGCCACTGAATCAGCTATCCACCACTATCCCCCAGAGACCCCAGGGTTAAGCATTCATTTTACCTAAAAACACATGATCAATTCCACCAATTATAAATGTAGTACACATGATGACAGAACTGCTCAAACTGGTTGGCAGTAGGATCTTTCTCTAGTTCCATGACCTTGTCTAGAGCCAGATGCAAGCATAAACAGGAAGTCATATGAAATGATTAAGCGGTGACAAAAGCCGAGTCTAGTCTTTTCAATGGATATAATAAAGGGTTGCTGAGAAGGGAACAGGCTCACAGCCAAGTGCACTGGGAACCTGTGAGAGCCCCCAGCAGCCTAGGCAGGGAAAGCTGTGACTCCACAGCTCTCAGTGAAGGAGGGAGACTGGGGGATTTCACCTTGAGGAGACTCCAGTAGCAGAAAGAGCAACGACAGGGAGGCCAGGACACCCAGGGTTTGGTCTCAATCTGACACTAACTAGCAGCCACCAGGAGCAGGTCACTTAAACTTTCTAAGACTCAGGTTTCCCCCTGTAAAAGGCAGGGCTTTCTTTAGGTAGGGATGGCCAATGGGTGGCACATATACACTCACATCTGTGGAGCCTTTGGTAGAGACCACTGTTCCATCATATCACTGTTGAGGCATTTTTGTACACATTCTAGGCAGGCACTTCTAATTAGAGTTGATCCACAAGCTGAAATCTACTTATTTGAAATCCTCCCCACATTTGGTGATCCCTGAGGTCCTTTCTAGCTTCTGAATGAAGGATTCCAAGTTTGAAAGTAAGAGAGGACCATCTTTTGATTTAATAATAGCTCCCTCAAAAAAAGGAAAATGGAAATCTTATGTTATAATTTCATAGTCTTCCTCTGCTCCCGAGGCCAAACAGGGTCTCCCCCTGGGTCACACGATCTTTCCTTCTGTGCCAGAGATGTTTGTATGTGAGCTTCACCCTCTGTCAGCTCACCCAGCATGACAGTGTCCCAGACTATAGACCGTAAAATTGCCCACACGTTTATACTGGGTGTCAAGGAACCTACAAGGAGAGGGATTATCTTAGGGCAGTAAAAACCAAAAGTCAGAAGAGGTGGCATTTAAGGATTCATTCCCCTCTCACCACAGATAACCAGATTCGTGCTTTGCACCCCTGGCAAGAGAGCAGTCACACAAACAATACCCAGGTGGGGACAGCATCAGGAATTCAGGTGGTTGCAAGTATGTTTTATTGAAAGAAGCAGTGATTTGGTTAACACAAGTCCCATCTCACAACCCATTCCTCACCCCCCAAACCACCAGGGGCAAGACTCAGGCCAGGGGAGCAAGTGTGGGTTGGATAGAAGACGCCTCAGGTGGAGACCTACACTGAAGCATCAAAGTGGACTGGCACATACGGGTTTCCCTCACAAGCCACTATGATGTGTTTCTGCGCCTGGGTGGTCTTGTAGGCACAGTTGGGGTACTTGGAGCTGCCGGTCTCGCGGCAGTCTGTGATGCTCATGGTGGAGTAGCTCTGGTAGCAATTGGTCTGCCCATTCTTGCATTCAACATTTTTCTGGGAGCACACGGCCTGGACATCAGCCAGAGACTCGTGCACAAAAGTGTTTACTGGCTTGCATCGATCTTGGGTCAGGTTCCGGCTCTTCATCATCTGGTTGCAATAGTTGGAGCTGCTGGCAGAGGAAGTGCTGGAATCCATGTGCTGCCTCTTAAACTTGGCGGCTGCAGATTCCTTGCCCAGGGAAGGCTGGACCCCCACTAGCAGCAGGACCAGGACCAACAGTGACAGGACCAGGGACTTCAGAGCCATGATGACCACACTCCTCTGGAGAAACCTGAGTGAGAAAAGGGGGAGAGGAGGAAAAGCATCACCTTAGAAAGAGAACCCTAGCTCCCACCTGCAGCCTCCCTGGCTTATAGTCTCCCTGCCGGTCAACCAGAAAGATGTCCCTGTTCCTAAAACCTTTTCTAGGTAAGGAGACACTCACGTATACTCTTCCCACAAACATTTGACTCCCACTCCCTACAGAGGTGTCGTCCTCCGCTTTGGGTATGTGAAGTGAAGTTGCTCAGTCGTGTTCAACTCCTTGCGACCCCATAGACTGCAGCCTGCCAGGCTCCTCTGTCCATGGGATTTTCCAGGCAATAGTACTGGAGTGGATTACCATTTCCTTCTCCAGGGGATCTTCCCAACCCAGGGCTCGAACCCTGGTCTCCTGCATTGTAGACAGATGCTTTATGTCCTAAAATCCTAGCAGTCCTGTCTTTGAATACAGAAAGTCTTTTGATATGAAATATATTTGGAAAATAAAATACTTTTGTACCCAGCACTCATGCAGCTCATTAGGGGATCCTTTTGAATAAACCACTAAATAAATAAGTCAGATTTTGAATAAGCCAAGTTTAGTTGTACCCCCAAAATAACCACCGGTATTCATCCAGATCACAGTTGACAGAGCCCTGTTGTCCTCCAGCACAAGGGAAACTCAGTCCCTGTCCTGTGTCTGACCCCACACCATAAAGGACACCATTATATTCCTACGAGAGAGTAAAGCCTCCCCCAACCTGGAGGCTTCTCCTTTTCCAACCCCGTGGGCTCTCTGCAGTTGCATGCTCCATTCCTGACCCCAACTCTGCTCCCTGCATCTGTCAGCCCAGCCCGATTCTCAGGCTAGTCTCACTCACCCTGATCCTCCCTCAGGCAGAAGCAGCTCCTGAGACCACTTCTTGGGCTGCTTACCTGGGTCTGTAGTTTGATGTCTGAGAGTGAGAAGGCAGTTTCTGCAATCCTTCTCTTCCAGAGGTGTGGGCCTTATACCAGAAGAAGGGGGCTTGGCTTCCAAGAAGGGTGGGAGGAGCATCTTGGTCTCAGTCCACAGGAAAATGAGGTCATGTGAGGAAAGGTTGGGGAATTGCCCAGGGCACCTGGGCCAGTAGTAAATAATCCACCTGCCTATCAGCAGACTCCAGTTCTGTCCCTGAGGTGGGAAGATCCTTTGGAGAAGGAAATACCAACCCACTCCAGATCTTGCCTAGGAAATTCCATCAACAGAGAAGCCTGGCAGGCTACAGTCCAGACACAATTGAGCATGCACGCACACCCTCTTTGGGAGGCTGCTGGGGATAGTGAACCTTTGCCAATAAGAACTTTTCTCTCTATAAAGCAGCAGAGAAAGTCGCTATAGCACTGATGCTCAAACTCCAACCAAGTCCATGTTCCACACTAAATAGCCCATGCAGGTGTGCTAAGTCACTTCAGTTGTATCTGACTCTTTGCGACCCTGATAGCTCAGTTGGTAAAGAATCTGCCTGTAATGCAGGAGACCCCGGTTCAATTCCTGGGTCAGGAAGATCCTCTGGAGAAGTGATAGGCTACCCACTCCAGTATTCTTGGGCTTCCCTTGCAGCTCAGCTGGTAAAGAATCCACCCGCAATGCAGGAGACCTGGGTTGGGAAGATGCCTGGAGAAGGGAAAGGCTGTCCACTCCAGTATTCTGGCCTGGAGAATTCCAGGGTCACAAAGAGTCGAACATGACTGAATGACTTTCACTTTCACTTTTCACTTTGTGACCCTATGGGCTATAGCCTGCTGGGCTCCTCTGTCCATGGGATTCTCCAGGCTAGAATACTAGAATGGGTTGCCATGCCCTCCTCCAGGGTATATTCCCAACCCAGGGATCAAACTCATGTCTCATATCTCCTGCACTGGCAGTTGGGTTCTTTACTACTAGCACCAGCTGGGAAGCATGAGGAGGTTAGCAAAAGTCACATAACAAGTAATCATGGGAAGGGGAAGGCATGGGATGTCTTCTCTCTCCGGGGAATCCTGAAGCCGCTTTGGCCAGAAATTCATGACTCCCATTGGCATCTGCAGGGGGAAGGGAGTGGCGAGAGGAAGGGGGGTGGTGAGGAGGTGAAAGGTGTCCAGCTGCCCCTAGCTGGAAGGCTCCCTAGATCTGGAGAAGATGACAGTACCTGAACAGGGAGGAGGAAAAGGAAGCCTCTGTGTGACCTCACCAAGTTCTGGCCTCTTCTAAGGTCCTGGGCCTTTGAAAGGGAGTGTTGACTGTTCTTATCTACAGTGATCTCTCCTCCTGTAGGCCAGAGTGGAGGAGAGCAATTTGAGATAAGCCAAATGCAAAATCCCCTTTAGAGAAGAAACAGAGAACATCATATTTCTTAGCAGTAGAATTTCCTCCCAGAAAGAGACCTGTATTTGCTGAGAGACAATTTTGTTTATATTTCCTTACTTTTAAAGTATAGACTTCCCTGGTGGCTCAGATGATAAAGTGTCTGCCTACAATGCAGGAGACCTGGGTTCAGTCCCTGAGTCAGGAAGATCTCCTGGAGAAGGAAATGGCAACCCACTCCAGTATTCTTGCCTGGAAAATCTCATGGACGGAGGAGTCTGGTAGACTATAGTCCATGGGGTTGCAAAGAGTCAGACACCAATGAGCGACTTCACTTTTTACTCACATTAAAGTATAATTGATTTACAATATCGTGTTAGTTGTAGGTGTACAGCAAAGTGACTCAGATATATATAGACATACACAGTTATTACTTTTTATGGAGAATAATTTTACTCCCTCTGGAGCATGAATTATCAAAATATCTCTAGGTTCTAGGTTTACACTGTCTCGGTCTGTAACCAAGAAGGGTTAATTTTGACTCCATACTGGACAGGATCTCTTTCTGTAACTTTAATCCTCTTTTTTTTTTTTTTTTTTGCTGCTTTTGTTATTATAGCATACATAAAGGCCTGCCTCAGAGAATCCTGCCCACCCCCACACCCTTAAACTAAAGTGAAGTCACTCAGTCATTTCCAACTCTTTGTGACGCCATGGACTGTAGTCTACCAGGCTCCTCTGTCCATGGGATTTTCCAGGCAAGAATACTGGAGTGGGTGGCCATTTACTTCTCCAGGAGATCTTCCCAGCCTAGGAATTGAGCCCAGTCTCCCGCATTGTAGGCAGATGCTTTACTGCCTGAGCTACCAGGGAAGTCATACCCTTAAAGTGCCTTTGTTTAGCTCACAAGAAGATAACCTGGCCCTGCCCACCTGTGAAGGACTATGACATTCTTAAGTTACTTGTGTAGACAATGGTGCCACTTGCCTGCTGCTTGCCTGGGGTGGCTCAGAAATTCATATTTGGGGGAGAGGAGGTGGCCAGAATTGCACATACCTGTGGCATCCTTGTTTATTGATATGGCAGGAGATATTCCATTTCACACCACCTGCAAAAAAGGCTGTGACTCTGTGTTAAGTCACTTCAGTCATGTCAAATTCTTTGTGACCTATGGACTGTAGCCCACCAGACTCCTCTGTCCATGGGATTCTCCAGGCAAGAATATTGGAATGGGTTGCCATGCCTTTGTCCAGGGGATCTTCCCAACCCAGGGACTGAACCTGTGTCTCTTATGTCTCTTGCATTGGCAGGTGGGTTCTTTAACACTAGTGTCTGTAAGGAAGAGAAACTCGCATATCCCCATCTGGGACTTGCCATTCTAGAAGGTATTTTGCAACAAATAAATGGTCTTTCTGCTTTAGCTTCCCTGGTGACTCAGACAGTAAAGAATCTTCCAGCAATGTGGGAGACCCAGGTTCCATCTCTGGGTAGGGAAGATCCCCTGGAGAAAGGAATAGCAACTCACTCCAGTATTCTTGCCTGGAAAATTCCACAGATAGAAGAGCCTTGTGGGCTATAGTCTATGGGGTCACAAAGAGTCAGACATGACTGAGCAACTAACACTTTCACTTTCAACTTTGTTTCCTCACCTCACCCCCATCTCTGATCCATAAAAGAACCTGGCATCCAGGCCCCAACAAAATGGTTATTTTGAGATGTTAGTCTGCCATCTTCTTGGTCAGCTGACTGTCCAAATAAAGTTGTTAGGTAGTTAGAATAGGAAAAAGGAGTCAAAAATGGTGGTGGCTAGAAGATAAAGAAAGGAAAAGCCCATAGAAATGAAACAAAAGTGTTATGCCCAAAGTCTGAGTCCCCAAAACTGAGAGAATAAGACGTCCACAGCAATGCAAAAGCATAAAGGGGTTTTATTGCTAGCTCGAGCTAGGGCTCCCATCTCATCCAGCGCAGTGGAGTCTTGACAAGAGCCCCGAGCTCTGAATCACAGCTGCTTTTATACAGGCGGTTCTTAGTACAGCTGGTGGGTAATGATTGGCTGAGCCTTAGCGCACACAATTTTCAAATCCCGCATGCCCTTGGATTGGCTCAGGTTTGGCGCCATCCGGGACTTTCCCAGGGTGTGGTTCCCCGGAATCATGACTCAGGTTTTACAAGAATCTGAATCTTAGGCTTAATATAGCTTGTTGAGCCTGTCATGGCTCAGGTCTGGTCCCTTAACAAAAGAAAACCTGGGGACTGGAGTGAGCAGTGGTGAAACAAACACACCCCCTTCTTGGCCAGCCCAATTTACATGGGGCAGGCTCAGCGGGGAGGAGACAAATGAATGAAAGGAGAAAGCCAAGACAGACTGAGGCCTTTCCTTTGGGGTCTGCCTGACCTCACACCTCGAGGGTGTACTATCCTTTGCTTGCCAAATAAAACTAAGCTATAACCAAGCTGTAACACTGGTCTGTCATTTCAAATCTTTGCTGCAGTGAGACATAACCAAGGAAATTACACACTCCCCCAACAAAGTTGTATTCTGTGTCTCAACATCTAGTCTCAGATTTTGTCCTATCATATGGTGAACAGAGCAAGCTTGGACTCAGTAACAAGTCCAAATGCTGGTTTATCACCTTAAGCACTGGAAAAAGTTTTCTCATGTCTAAAATGAAGTGATAATAACATATTTCTCTTAGACTTATTTTTAAGACAAAATAAGGTAAGAAGCCATGTTCCCTGATAGCTCAGTGGTAAAGAACCTGCCTGCCAATGCAGGAGACGTAGGAGACACATGTTTAGTCCCTGGATCAGGAAGATCCCTGGGGAGGAAATGGCAACCCACTTCAGTATTCTTGCCTGGGAAATCCCACGGACAAAGGAGCCTGGCGGGGGTGGGGGGGGTGGGGGGGTGGGGAGTGGGGGAGGGGGTGGGGGTGGGGTGGGGTGGGGGGGTAGTTACAGTCCAAAGAGTCAGACAAAACTGTGCTACTGAGTACACAGGCCAGGTAAGATGCAGACAGTGCTTAGAAAGCCTGTTATTATTCACAGAGAGTGGGGTTAAAACCTCCCACAAGGAATCTGTTCAAATAAAACTAGGTGATCTTGGAATTGCTTTCTACAGGGGGTGGAGTCAATAACTGCCTGGCTTTTGCTCTGCTAAAATCCAGAGCTGAAAACAGCAGGAAGTTTCAAATCCATGGGGAGGGAAAGGTAGGAGGAAGAGAGAGGAGAAAACTTGATGGAAAGAACAGAATTTTTTTTTAAGAGATTTTAAAGAAAATAAATAAATAAATAAGCAGCTTTTGGCTGCCCTGGGTCTTCCTCACTGTGTGAGGGCTTCCTCTAGTTGCAGTGAGTGGGGCTACTCTTCATTGCAGTGCATGGGTTCCTCATTTCAGTGGCTTCTCTTGTGATGGAGCACAGGCTCTGTGCGTGGTCTTCAGCAGTTGTGGCTTAGGGGCCTAGTTGCTCATAGACATGTGTACTCTTCCTGGCCCAGGAATTGAACTCACGTCCTCTGCATTGGCAGTTGAATTCTCAACCTCTGGACCACCAGAATTCTTTAAGGGAAAAATTTTAAATTGTTTTGCCACATGAAATCCAAGAAACCTTTGGTAAAGTCAACCTTCTTTTCTAATGTGTCTGAATTTGGAAGGGGAAGTGGGGCCAAAGAAGATGTGAAGTGTGAGCGTTTAGTTTCCTGTTCGTAATTCACTCCCCACCCAGGTTTTGTTTGCCTCTTAGTCTTTAGATTGTATTCATACCATCTTGAGGGGTACTGGAAGGAAAACTTTTCCTATACTCATTTATGTACAGTCAAGAACTCTGTGAATTAACTGACAAAATGACTTAAGATTAACAGAAGGAGAAATGACAAAGTTTATGCATAAGGATATGGAAGAACATAGAAGTGGCTCCCTGAACTGCTAGGGAAAAGGGTTATACTTTACATCAGCTTAATGGGGCAGAGGGGAGCAAATAGGGACTCTACAGGAAATAAATGGATTTTTAAAAGAAAAGATAAATGAGATTTTATGGGAATAAATAGGACGGAAAATAATTTGTTTTAATGTTTGTCTAATGCAAGTGTGAGTGATCTGTTTTCTTCCTGGGTGTAACTCCCCCGCTAAAGGGATGTATAGCAGCTTTACTGTAAGAAGATTCTGCCTTTATTCAGAAAGGGAAGCTCAGAAAAGCTTCTTTCTGCATCTGCTGGGTTTCAAATATCTTCAGTTTAAAAACCTTCATATCAACTCTACAGATCTTCATTGGTTGCTCACAGTAACCAATTTAGAATTTGCTCATTCATTCATTCAACCTCAGTGAAGTACAGAAATAAGTTACAGGGCCTGCCCTAAAGGTGCCCAACAGGATAGTTTGTATTCGCCAGAGGAGTCCCACTAAGGTGTTGGGCATGGCTGGATGAAAAGTCATTCTTGTTTCACCTTTCCAGTGCAAGAAGAATTTCAGGGAGTTGTTCCAACAAGAAGATTTCAGAATTGCAGAAATATGAACAGACTTTCAGCGGCCCAAATAACGTTCTTCAATAGTCTACCCCTAGGCATCCCAAAGTAAGGTTTCATTTTACCTGTTTGTGTATGGCAATCTGGACAAACCCTTGAATTTTTTTTTTTTTTAATTTGTTTGTTTGTTTTTGTTTTGTTTTGTTCTTTGGCTATGTGGAGTTACTTGTGGTATCCCAGTTCCTCCACTAGGGGTTAAACCTGGGCCCCTGCTTTGAAAATACCAAGGGAATTCCCACCCTTAAGCTTTCAATTAAATTATGGAAGCTATCAAAAACCATTAAGAGAGCTGCCATGCTTGTGCTTGTGCTTAGTCACTCCATCGGGTCTGACTGTAACTCACCAGGCTCCTCTGTCCATGGGGATTCTCCAGGCAAGAATACTGGAGTGGGTTGCCATGCCCTCCTCCAGGGAATCTGCCCAAACCAGGGATCAAACCCAGGTCTCCCAAATTGCAGGTGGATTCTTTACCATCTGATCTACCAGAGAAGTCTGGAGCTACTATATGACCCTGCAATCCCACCCCAGGGCATATATCCAGAGAAAAACATGATCCAAAAAGATATATATACCCCAGTGTTCATTGAAGCACCGTTTACAATCACCAAGACATGGAAGCAACCTAAATGTCCATCAACAGAGGAATGGATAAAGAAGATGAAGTATGTTTACACAATGGAATATTTCTTAGTCATTAAAAATAATGAAATAATGCCATTTGCAGCAACACGGATGGACCTAGAGAGTGCCATACTGAGTGAAGTAAGTCAAATGACAAATATTGTATTGAATCTAAAAAGAAATGATACAAATGAATTTGTTTACAAACAGAAAGATACAGACTTAGAGAACAAACTTATGGTTGCTGAGGGGAAGAGATAGAGAATTTGGGCAGGTCATGAACACATGGCTATGTTTAAAATGGGAAACCAACAAGGACCTACTGTATAGCACATGGAACTCTGCACAGTGTTATGTGGCAGCCTGGATGGTAGGGGTTGGGGGAGAATGGGAAACATGTATATGTATGGCTGAGTCCCGTCACTGTTCACCTGCAAATATCACAACATTGTTAATCGGCTATACCCCAATACAAAATTAAAAGTTCAAAAATAAATATATCAAAAGGCAGGTCATAACAGGTGTGACAGCTTCTGCCTGACTTTCCCTCTCTGTTGTGGGGCACCCACACTAGGACCCAATCATCACGTTGTGAGGAAGATGATGCCATGTGGAGCCCTTGTATAAATACCCAGCCAGCAAGTCCAGCTAAGGTATTAGAAACCATTACTCTCACATCTCACATATTGTTCACCACTGAAGCACCCTGAATCCTGCCACTCTTCTTCTCTGACCAAAAGAAGGGGAGCCTCATGATCATCTTATCTCAGACAGAGAACTTTTGGATCTCAGATTTCTAGACTCCTATTAATAACCCTGACCTAATTTTACTTGTTGATGGATCATATCTTAAAACTGAAACTGGAGGTTACCAAGCAGGATATGCTTTCATTAACCTACATACTTCAGGGGATAAAGACTCCCTCCTAGTGGAGGCAGTCACTACAGATGTGGTAAAAATACCAAAAGAACTGAGATAGATGGGCACCAGTCTGAGGATAAAGAGACCAGGAACTTATGGTTGCTGGAGGGAAGGGATAATTAGGGAGTTTGGGATGGTCACGTATACACCTATGTTTAAAATGGATAACCAATAAGGACCTACTATATAGCACATGAAAATTTGCCCAACATTATGTGGCAGCCTGAATGGTAGGGGGATTAGGGGAGAAAGGATACATGTATGGTTGGTAGTTTAGTCCCTAAGTCATGTCCAACTGTTTGCAACCACATGGACTGTAGTCTGCCAGGCTCCTTTGTCCATGGGATTCTCCAGCAAGAATACTGGAGTAGGTTGTTGTTTCCTTCTCCAAGGGATCTTCTTGACCCAGGAACTGAATCCAGGTCTCCTGCATTGCAGGCAGATTTTTTACCAACTGAGCTACAAGGGAAGCTTGGATACATGTGTATATATATATATATGGCTGAATCCCTGCCCTGTTCATCTGAAACTATCACAACATTGTTAATCAGGTATATTCCATTTGTTATTGTTCAGTTACTCAATTGTGTCCAGTGCTTTGCAACCCCATGGACTGCAACACACCAGGCTTCCCTGTCCTTTACCATCTCCAGGAGTTTGCTCAAACTCATGTCTATTGAGTCAGTGATGCCATCCAACCATCTCTTCCTCTGTTGTCCCCATTTCCTCCTGCCTTCAATCTTTCCCAGCATCAAGGTCTTTTCCAATGAGTCGGCTGTTTGCATCAGGAGGCCAAAGAATTTGAGTGTCAGCATCAGTCCTTCCAATGAATATTCAGGACTGATTTCCTTTAGGACTGACTGGTTTGATCTTCTTGCAGTCCAAGGGACTCTCAAGAGTGTTTTCCAACACCACAGTTCAAAAGGATCAGGTCTTCGATGCTCAGCGTTCTTTACGGTCCAACTCTCACATCCATACATGACTATTGAAAAACTTTGACTATTCGTACATTTGTTGGCACAAAAGGAAAAAAAAAGAGAGAGATAAAGAGATTTCATATTTCTCATTCTTGAGGTAAAGGAGAACTTTCCAACTGCACATGTGCAGAAAGGCTCCTCAGGGGCCAAAAAGAGGGTATACCACTGCATGATAGGTGGCGTCAACCTTCCCACAGGCCTTTGTGCTGAAATCCGTCTTGGCTAAGAGATTTGCGCAAACAGGAGAGGACTCTGAATTTATAACAGAGAGATTCAGAGCCAGGCAAAGCAAGATGATTGGTCAGAGGAAACCAGGAAGAAATGCTCCCTGTAAGTGATTTAAACCTCCACAAGGGTGAGACTGTCTCTCTGAGCCACCTTGCCCCTATCCCACCCCACTGGTGTATATCTATTCACATGTACCTTTTTTCCTAATCAACACTTCACTGTTTCACTATCTTCCATTTCTTTGTTGAAATTCACTTCTATAAAGCAGATAAGCCAGGGACTTCTTACTATCTGCTGGCACTTGTGGTCTAATGATTAGGATTCAGTGCTCTCGCTGCTGAGGCCTGGTTTCAGTCTTTGGTTGAGGATCTGAGATCTTGCTTCAATCCACTGCTGGCCAAGGCCACCCAAGGTCAGAAAAGGAATTAGAAGTAGAGCTTGAAGATGTGACTTCACTGCTGCATTTTTATAAGAAAATTTTAATGAACAAGGAGTTGCTTTCTGATGAGTGAGCAAAAAAATGGTGTCTTGAAATGGAATCTACTCCTGGAGAAGATATTGTGAAGATTATTGAAATGACAACAAAGGATTTAGATTATAATGCAAATATAGTTTCCCTGGTGGCTCAAATGGTAAAGAAACTGCCTGCAGTCCAGTAGACCCAGGTTCAATCCCTGGGTTGGGAAGATCCCCTGGAGAAGGAAATGGCAAACCACTCCAGTATTCCTGCCTGGAGAATCCCATGGACAAAGGACCCTGGTGGGCTACAGTCCATGGGGTCACAAAGAATCAGACACAACTGAATGACTAACATACACACACACCACACACACACACACACACACACACACACACACACACCCCAACATAGTTGATAAAGCAGTGGTTTGAGAGGACTGACTCCAAGTTTTAAAGAAATTCAACTGTGGGTAAAGTGCTATCAAACAACACTGCATGCTAGAGATATTGTTCATGAAGGGAAGAGTCATTTGATGCTGCAAACTTCATTGCTGTCTTATTTTAAGAAATTGCTGAAGACACATCAAACTTCAGCAGCCACCACCCTAGTCAGTTATCAAGGCAAGATCCTCCACCAGCAAAAATATGACTTGCTGAAAGCTCAAATGATGATTAGCATCTTTTAGCAATAATGTATTTTTATTAAGGTATATACTTTATTTTTTAGAAATAATGCTTCACATACTTAACAGTACAGTATAAGCATAGCTTCTATATGCACTGGGAAACAACAAAAAAATTGTGTGACTCAGTGTTTTCAATATTCACATTATTGCAATAATCCGGAAACAAAGCCATAATATCTTCAAGGTAAGCCAGTATACATTTTTTGCTTGTGTTTTATCCACTTTTAAAATTTGGTTTTAGAAAGAGTCTCTAAAACAATTTTTTTCTCTTAAATATATCCAGTTCAAAGGATCCATCATCTGGTCATCAATGAGTAGGATCTTCATCTTAAATAGCAACTCAAATCAATGCATTTCCATGGCTTACCAAAAGCATATGCCTCATCTCAAAATAGAGTATGCAGCCTTCACAAGACCCAGAAAGTTCACTCCTAGAGTTAGTCTAAGAAAGTAAAAGCCTTTGGTGCTATAGGCAGTAGCACCTGGTGTAGTGAAAATGATGTCTCTAGTTTCCCAGGAGAATGTGAAACGTCTCCAGGGACAGGCCCACTAATCTGTGATGCCAGGTAATGGTGCTACTGGAATGGTGTGTTCTGTACACTGAAAAAGCAACAAAAATTCAAATGACAGAAACCCCTTACAGACTTGGACTCCTGAAAAATTTCCTCGAGAGCTGGCTGTGGGGTTGACCGACGAAGTTGCACCTTGGTAAGTGTACTCTCTGGATGGTAGAGACCACAGAGAATATTCTTATTGGTTACAAAGCCAAGCTCTCAGGATATAGAAAAAGATGAAAGGAAAAATCTCAGCTTGTCTTTACATAGGAGACCCACAGCAAAGTTTGTCCAAACAGATGCCAGTCTGATGAGAAACATTAACTTCCCAGTCTGTGAGGCCAGCTTGAACACCAGGCTATAGGGCTATGCCAGTGTTCTGCCCCATAATTTTTCCTCCTTATGACAATTACAAAAGACAAACTGTGACCATCTCTGAGAAGAAAAGGGTCAATGCCAGTGTCACTATGTCCAGGGAACTAATTCTGAAAGCATTTTTTCCAGGTGATTTAAATTTAGAAAGAGAGAAAAGGGACTCTCACTACTTCCCTTCCACATAATCCTGCAGGCAGATATCCAGGAGGTTGCTGTGACAAGAAATCCCACTTTCTGCCAGCTTTTGTCAGATGTCCCAGGATCTCTCAGCTGCAGCAGCCTCCGGGGAAGAGGAGTCTGGGCAGTATCATGCTGATTGTGCCAATTGCCGGGGATGGGAACATGTCCTCTTGCCTCTCTCGAGTTCTTTTGGCTGTTCTATTTAGTAGGTTAAATGCAGATTAACAGGAATAGGGGACAGATTTCCTTTGTATATATAGAGGTCTCATAGAAGAAGGAGCTGATAAGTATCCTTGCAATGCAGGGGACACCAGTTCAGTTATCATCTGGAAGACCCCACATGCTTCCTGGCAATTGAGCCTGTGCCCTACCCGATGCTGAGAGAGTGAAGGCAAAAGGAGAAGGGGGCAGCAGAGGATGAGATGATTACATAGCATTACCAACTCGGTGGACATGAATTTGAGCAAACTCTGGGAGATAGTGAAGGACAGAGGAACCTGATGCGCCACAGTCCATAGGGGTTGCAAAGTGTCAGACTCGACTTAGCAAAAACCACAACCTACAACTACTGAAGCCCTGTGCACCTAGAGCCAGTGTTCCGCAATAAGAGAGACCACCACAATGAGATGCTCTAGCATTGCTACTAGAGAGTAGCCGCCCCACCCTCTCTGCAACTAGAGAAAGCCTGTGCGTAGCAATTAAGACCCAACTCAGCCAAAAATAAACATTAATTAATTAATAATAAAAGAAGTAGCTGCTTTATTGACTATGCCAAAGCCTTTGACTGTATGGATCACAAGAAACTGTGGAAAATTCTTCAGAAGATGGGAATACCAGGCCACCTGACCTGCCTCTTGAGAAATCTATATGCAGGTCAGGAAGCAACAGTTAGTACTGGACATGGAACAACAGGCTGGTTCCAAATAGGAAAAGGAGTACGTCAAAGCTGTATGTTGTCACCCTGCTTATTTAACTTCTATGCAGAGTACATCATGAGAAACTACTGGACTGGAAGAAACAGAAGCTGGAATCAAGATTGCTGGGAAAAATATCAATAACCTCAGATATGCATATGACACCACCCTTATGGCAGAAAGTGAAGAGGAACTAAACAGCCTCTTGATGAAAGTTAAAGAGGAGGGTGAAAAATTTGGCTTAAAGCTCAACATTCAGAAAATGAAGATCATGGCATCCAGTCCCATCACTTCATGGGAAATAGATGGGGAAACAGTGGAAACAGTGTCAGACTTGATTTTTGGGGGCTCCAAAATCGCTGCAGATGGTGATTGCAGCCATGAAATTAAAAGACGCTTGCTCCTTGGAAGAAAAGTTATGACCAACCTAGATAGCATATTCAAAAGCAGAGACATTACTTTGCCGACTAAGGTCCGTCTAGTCAAGGCTATGGTTTTTCCTATGGTCATGTATGGATGTGAGAGTTGGACTGTGAAGAAGGCTGAGTGCTGAAGAATTGATGCTTTTGAACTGTGGTGTTGGAGAAGACTCTTGAGAGTCCCTTGGACTGCAAGGAGATCCAACCAGTCCATTCTGAAGGAGATCAGCCCTGGGATTTCTTTGGAAGGAATGATGCTAAAGCTGAAAGTCCAGTACTTTGGCCACCTCATGCGAAGAATTGACTCATTGGAAAAGACTCTGATGCTGGGAGGGATTGGGGGCAGGAGGAGAAGGGGACGACCAAGGATGAGATGGCTGGATGGCATCACTGACTTGATGGACAGGAGTCTGAGTGAACTCCGAGAGTTGGTGATGGACAGTGAGGCCTGTTGTGCTGCGATTCATGGAGTCGCAAATAGTCGGACACGACTGAGCGACTGAACTGAACTGAACTTGTTCTATATACCCAGTTCTGTCACCAACAGTTTAAGGCCACACTCCCACAACATCTTTCTAAACAATTTCTTCATTATTTTCAATCAGAGGATTTTATCTATTAAAAAGAGTCCTCAGAGAAAAATTCTTCTTGAACCTTATAAGAAGGGACCTTATCAAAATACTGTTAACAACAAATACAGCAGTAAAACTGTAGAAAATCAATTACTAGGTTCACAGTTCACAACTAAAGCAATTTAGAATTCCATGTAAGAAGAGGGCTATTTCAGCACAAGATCTCAAACCGAGCATTCTCGGAGATCCTTCAGAAACCACTGATCTTCAGAAGTAGACAGCTAGCCTAAGACCTTTGGCACAGATGATCACAGATAGTAGACAGCCTCTAGCCAGTATGTTGGACCAAAACTTCTATCCAATTCTTGTTTGTGTTTTTTTTTTAAATCTGCTTGCTTATAATTTTTATTATTTTCTATAGATCACTTATTGTCATTTACCTATAAAGAGCCTTCTTCTCTTTTCTTCCTGACATTATAATTTTTAAGTCAGAATAGACTCATTCTAAAATGATAAATACGTTAGGTGATACATGTCAATTCATTCAGTGGAAGGAATTCTTTCTCAATGCTTGCATATAGCAAATTGTCACAATGTAAACTTTAAATATCTTACAATTTTATTTGTCAATTATATCTCAATGAAGTTAAAAGAAAAGGAAATACTCATTCAACTGCCATTTTCAGATGGTCCCAAGTGGTAGCCACAAGACTGTTCTCAGTCTTACTGACTGCTGAATATACCAACAGTCACCAGATTCCCATGATAAAGCCCTCTGAGCAATTCCAATTTCATCAGATAAGGCCACAGGTGATCACAGTCAGTGGCACTTCTACCTGCACCCCCTTGAACAGTTGATTCCAAACAAGTCAACGGCTGACTCTGCTAATGCCCTTCACACAACGGAAGTGACCAAGCACGCACTCTCTCCCAGAAAAAGACCCTCAGTTAATAAAACCTATTGTTCAGACCCTGGAAAATTCTAAATTTGAACTCAACAATCTTTGTAGGGTGGTGAGCCAAACCTGAAAGAGACTAGTAGAAATCCAAACATGTTATGTAAGGCCTTGGTTCCAACCTCATGTCATAAACAGCACTTTTTCCCCTGGATCTCTGCATACCTCTCCTGGATACTACTTCCTGGTCTTGTTTGCCTCAGACTAACACCTCATGATCATTAGGAATAGTATTACAAGGCTTGTCTGTAATTCTATAAATCAGCAAGACTGACTTATAGTCTTCAAATTCCTACTTAGATACAAAGCCAAGATGATGCCATTCTGGATTATTAATACTTGGGTGAGTTACTGGCTCATTTTTATTTGAATAATCAGAACAGTGTTCCCATCAGTGGGAATCATACAAACAGAAAACCTTTAAGAAACCTACTACTGGGGAAGGGATAAATTAGCAGGTTGGGATTAAAAAATCCACTACTATACATAGATAAAATAGGTAATCAACCAGGACTTATCATATAGCCTGGAAACTATATTCAATACTCTGTAATAACCTATACGGGAAAAGAATCTGAAAAAGAACAAATATATGCATATGTATAACTGAATACTTTTGCTGTACACCTGAAACTTTCACAACATTATAAATTAACTACACTTTAATATAAAATCTTAAAAAATAATAAGCCTATTACTAATGCTAGCAGCTGCTGTTAATGACACTAACCTTTGCCTTAGATGGATTAGAGGTCAGTCTCAACTCATTGGCATGAATAGTTGACGGACAATCACATTGCTTAAGATTTCTTGTTGGCTAGTCATGGTGATGCCTGGGCCAGTACTAATACTTCCTGTTGTACTTGTCAATGAAATGGGCAAATTTAACAGGACTTCCATTGTCTTTAAAGAAAAGCTATTTGGATGTTTAAGACTGAGCTTCATGACCTATGGAATATGTCTCTTGGCCTGGGTTAGACAGCTGGACTTTACAGTTTTGAAGCTCCTCAGAGAGACTATTATTGTAGCCCCTCTCTCATCAGATGATCACCATGATGATTATCTACAAAAATAGAAAGATCAAGAAGATCTTACAATACAGTTGACTATGAAGATAACAGAACTTTTCCTGAGCAATGAAGATCTGGAATTCTTGCTTTTCACAAGTTGACCAACCTCTTGGAAGTGAGAGAATGAACACAAAGAGGGACTGAGAGACCAAAATACACGAACAGACAACAGCCAGACTATATTTAAGATAAACTTCTGATCCACAATCAGCATCAATAAATCCAAAAACCTACTCTACATTGTAAACCAGTCCAGGAACCCAAACAATAATATTCCATCCAGGGCAAAGATAGTGTCATTAACAACAGCTGCTAGAGTTAGCAAAATAGGTGGTCTATTGGCCTCAAACAGCTGTGTCTAGATTACTAAGTTAAAGCTTTCTAATTTTTGTCTCTGCTTCCCCATATTAGGACTTATTGGAAAAAAACAAATATGCATCTCTAACTGTAGGTTGTCCTGCTTCTAGTTAACCCATTTTCAGCTCCATGCCAGCAGCCTCCAATTAGGGCACATCTGAAAACTTCTTTTTCCATCATAAAGGTTTCCCATTCCCTGCTTTTGAGTCTTTGACAAATAAAAGGGATAGTGGCTGATTTCTGACTCAGTTCAGTCACTCAGTCATGTCTGACTCTTTGCAGCCCCATGAGTTGCAGCACACCAGGCCTTCCTGTCCATCACCAACTCCCGGAGTTCACTCAAACTCACGTCCATCAAGTCGGTGATGCCATCCAGCCATCTCATCCTCTGTCGTCCCTTTCTCCTCCTGCCCCCAATCCCTCCCAGCCTCAGAGTCTTTTCCAATGAGTCAACACTTTGCATGAAGTGGCCAAAGTATTGGAGTTTCAGCTTTAGCATTAGTCCCTCCAAAGAACACCCAGGACTGATCTCCTTCAGAATGGACTGGTTGGATCATCTTGCAGTCCAAGGGACTCTCAAGATTTCTGACTACAATAAACTAAATAAATTGACTCTTCTTGTTCCAATTTGAGTGGTTTTGTTCATTTCCACATGATCTTTAAAACTGCAAAGAAAGGGGTATGTAGAGGGTGAGGGTTTTATTTTACAAGAAAGATTTGTAAAATATTCCAAAGTTCCTTGTTACATGCAGAAGGCAAGGAAGCAGAGAATAATTAGAAGGAGAAAAGATGGAAAAGTGGAAGCAGGCAAAGAGGTGACCAGTGATTGGAAGGAGAGGGCAGTGAGGAGAAAAGAAGGAAGGAAGACCCAAAGATATATCTGAAGTCAGTGCTGCCCCTGACCTCGCCCACCGTGCTTCCCTCTACAATCCAGATGCCCAGTTTCCCCCAGATGGAAATTGGCTAACCTCACCAAGATGACGTCTTTTAATTCATTTTCTTCCATCCAGAAATTCCACATGTGATTCTAAGCCTGAGATGAAAGACAAGATTTTTGTTGGTTGGTTTGGCTTGGTTGCTTTTAACTGCACTGGATCTGCATTACTGTGTGTAGACTCTCTCGCTGTGGCCCACAGGCTTCTCTTGTTGCAGCATAAGGACTTCTCGTTGCAGTGGACAAGCTTCTCTAGTTGTGGAGCACTGCCTCTACAGCATGTTGGCTCAGGAGATGAAAGACTAGCTTTTAGCAATTAATTATGTGGAGAATGGAAAGGATGGGGTGGAGGCTAAGCTGAGATAATGTGCAGCCCTTCTCCCAGTGCTAGCTCTTCCTGTTGTCTACAGAGCTCCATCCTGCTGCAGGATCCTCTTCCCCAGAAATTCTGTATTTAGGCCGTGCATGCTGTTCAATCGCTCAGTCGACTCTGGCTCCTTGAGACTCCACAGACTGTCTAAAGCTGACCTATGAGTGGTGACACATCAGAAGCAGAACTGGGCAAGAGGCTGCAGGGAGGGAGGCA
Organism: Nanger dama; assembly: GCA_917880005.1. NCBI lineage: Eukaryota > Metazoa > Chordata > Mammalia > Artiodactyla > Bovidae > Nanger > Nanger dama. The sequence continues at coordinate 78,001,327 of CAKJTW010000003.1, forward strand.
GAGTCAGGGATCTCCAGCTGGAGCTTCCTTCATCTGGGGACTCTTCCTTTCCCGTCCCTCACTTTGGCTTCAGACACTGAAAGTGTTTGAACATAAATGTCTAAGAACTGATTCTCAAACAATCAGGTGAGAAGAGGTTTGCTGGGCCTGAGGATATTTAGGGGCACAGGAGGGGCATGGATGCATCTTTCTCAAAGCTATGCTCTGCCTCCTGGTCTCAGCCTCCTCCCTGAGCTTCCTCCCGTGCTCATTTCTTCTACATCTCTGTGCAGAAGCTCCCTGCTTCATTTATTCTTTTATCTTCCTCCATAAGAACCCAAAACCATTTAGAAAGCATACTGAGCATATACTTTAAGCCTTATTTCCAAACATAGAATACAATTTTTATCTTCTTATTAAAGAACCTCATTTGATGAGGGTGGATATAGAGGGACTTTTCTGCAACAGAGGAATGAAGTTCCTGACATCCTGAAATCTCTCCAAGAAGACTGTTGAAAAGCCTGAGTGCGAAGGGGATGGTGTTGGGAAGGACATCAAGCTGTAGGCAAATGAGAAACAAGGGGATGGTGTCTTGAGTCCCAGAAGATATGAACGCGACTGACAAACTCAAGCCCTTGGGATTCCAAGCTCGGGGATCCTGTCACCAAGCATGAATGACCTATCTATCTCCCTGGCCTGCATTCTCCTGAGGGGTGATGGGAGGACCAACTTGAGTGTTCAAGGAAGGCTTCCAAGACTACATCAGGAACTAGTGGATCCTAGGCCTGGATGGGAAAGTGAAGGGAAGTGCACATTTGTCCTTTTCACAGAATGCTTGGAAATTAACCCCTGAAATCCCCTTAAATTCAGAGGCAGCCCAGGAGGGTTAGAACTACTTTACCACACCACTGGGCTCCAGGCCCCAAAGAACCCTTAATGAGTCTGTGCCCAGGCCCACCCACACCCCCACACTCTCCTCCCAGGTAGGGCACTTGCCCTCTTCCAGCTTATGCAGTTCTCCTGGCTCCTCTTCTGGAGTGGGGCTCTGGGTTCTGGGTTCTCTGAAGCCAACTCCATGGAGACAGAGGTCACTGTGGATGGAGGTAATTTGGGAGTTCCCTAGGAGTCAAAAAGCCCAAGTGGCCCATCAAGCCTGTCACAAAGCTTTGCATTTATCAGCCTTTACTGAGCAGCCCCTTCCCAGGGAAACATTGTTCAGTCTCTTAATTTCCACCTCCTGCTGACACCCCAACACTTTAACCTCTCAAGACAAATCAACTGCAAAAAAGGTAAAAAGCTTTCAAGGCTGTGCAGGTCCCTGTTGATGATCCCCATTTTGCAGGACTTCCCATGTCTCTTCCTGTCCATCCCACCCTCATACACCCAGCAGCACAAAGTGGGAAAGAAAGGGTTCCCAGAATTCCCTGGTGGACCAATGGATAAGACTCTGTCCTTTCACTGCCAAGAGTCAAGTTTCCATTCTTGGTCAGGGAACTAAGATTCCATAAGACACGAGGTGCAGTCAAAAGATAAAAGTGGGGAGGGGTTCCAACACCTGAGCACAGGCTGCGCTTTCCCAGAGGGTGGCTCTGACTTCCCTGTGACCCACCAGGTGCAGTCCATAGTCTGGACACCAGTGCACACAGAGCTGGGCCCCCATCTTTCACCTCCACATTCCAGCCTCCACAGTATCACTATTTCCTCCGCCCAAGGATACACACATTCTCCACATGTCCTTTCCCATTCCAGTACCCAGCCCTGGTTCTTCTTAAAGTAAAGTCAAACATTGCCTAGCGTGCCTGAGGAAAGAAAGATTTGGATCTCTGTGGTTTCTGATTGGAGGAGACTTAATTAACTAATTAGTGTGGGTTGTTCAGTGGTCTCTCCATTTCAATCATTTTAGGAGACCACCACCACCCCCATCCCTGACCCTTCCTCCTGCTTAGAGCAAGCCCCAGTCCTCGCCCCTCACAACAGGGACAGCCACTTGTGCCAGCTCTTCTCACCAGAAGAAGACTTATTATGGGGGCATTAACTGTTGACCAGGACACCTGTGTGAAAGAAAACAGCTGGTAAGAGAGGAGGGCAGGGCACCTGAGGACTCTAGGAACGTCAGATCTGCAGTCTCCCCCAGAGCCAGATACTTGTCTTCTCCTGAGGGGACAAGCAACTAAATCATGGACTTTTATTTAAGACCCAAGTGCTGAGAATTCTCCCCAAAAGAAGCAGCCTCTCAAGTCATAATACACACCAGACCTTGAGAAGAACTCCATGAGAGATGAGGATGGAGTTATCAGAAAGCAACAAGAGGAATAGGGTGGAGTAAGGGGGAATCAGGGAAGGTTCCAGAGCAAAGAGTTCCCTGGGGAACACTTTTAAGCATAAATGGGGTTCCCATCCCATCAGTAAGAGTAGAGGAAGGGCAATTCAGCAAAAAGGCCAGAAAGAGATACTAGACACATTCAGCAAAGCACCGTGTGTTTGCTGCTGCTGCTGCTGCTAAGTCGCTTCAGTCGTGTCCGACTGTGCGACCCCATAGACGGCAGCCTACCAGGCACCCCCCGTCCCTGGGATTCTCCAGGCAAGAACACTGGAGTGGGTTGCCATTTCCTTCTCCAATGCATGAAAGTGAAAAGTGAAAGTGAAGTCACTTAGTCGTGTCTGACTCTTCATGACCCCATGGACTGCAGCCTACCAGGTTCCTCTGTCCATGGGATTTTCCAGGCAAGAGTACTGGAGTGGGGTGCCATTGCCTTCTCCACATCATGTGCTTAGAAAAGGGCAAATTTCTCCATGTGACCTGGAGGAGACAGGAGATGGCACAGAAATAAAATGCAGGCCAGGGTAGAAGTCTCTTGATGCCATGGAAAACACTTCAACTCATAAAAGGTATAGACAGTTACCTTGAACTCAAGGACGAACTGCACACAAGCTTTATACACCTGAGTAGACTGAGGGCCAGAGTGGTCCCAAGGTCGGATGGATGCGTCTTGGCAGCTGGAACATCAGCTCAGCTCCAGTCTCAGGTCCCCGACTCCCAGGGCAGGTTCTCACTACACTGTGCTGCCTGGTGTGCCGTGCGTGGGGAACCCGTTCCCGGAATGGACTCCCAAACAGCTACAATCTCTCATTGTGAAATAATCCCCTTCTTCTAACCTTGGATTTCCCCCTTCCAGCTCTTCCTGCTGTGCCCTGTGGTGGGAGATATTATTTAGGTAGGGGCTATTGTTAAGAGATAAATCACATGGAAACAGAAGACATGCCGGAATCTAAGGTGAAGAGATTCTGTCTTATCAAGCAGGGTATAAGCCTCACATTTACTTAAGTGGGGTCTTTCATGGGGTCACTCAGGTCAACCTCTTGAACTACTGGCTGACTTGCTTTGAGCCTTTCATTAAACAGTTCTAATGCTTTCCCTCATTGCAACCTGATCCAGCCAGTGTTCTCACCCCTCAACCCCCTCAACATGGGTATTTCACTTCTCCTGAAGGGCTAATCCTTAATCCCTCTCTGTTTTCCTGGTTCTGCCTCAAACTCAACTGTTTTATGTTTTACCTCATTCTATCTCTCTTAAATAAGCAGGGTGACAATATACAGCCTTGTCATACTCCTTTCCCAATTTGGAACCAGTCTGTTATTCCATGTCCAGTTCTAACTGTTGCTTCCTGACCCACATACAGATTTCTCAGGAGGTAGGTCAGGTGGTCTGGTATTCTCATCTCTTTCAGAATTTTTCACGGTTTATTGTGATACACACAGTCAAAGGTTTTGGCATAGTCAATAAAGAGGAAGTAGATGTTTTTCTGGAACTCCCTTGCTTTTTGATGATCCAATGAATGGATGTTGGCAATTTGATCAAAGGCTTTGGCATAGTCAATAAAGAAGTAGAGGTTTTTCTGGAACTCTCTTGCTTTTTTGATGATCCAACGAATGGATGTTGGCAATTTGATCAAAGGCTTTGGCACAGTCAATAAAGAGGAAGTAGACATTTTTCTGGAACTCTCTTGCTTTTATGATGATCCAGTGAACGGATGTTGGCAATTTGATATTTCCTCTATCTTTTCTAAATCCAGCTTGAATATCTAAAAATTCATGGTTCATGTACCATTGAAGCCTGACTTGGAGAATTTTGAGCATTACTTTGCTAGCATGTGAGATGAGTGCAATTGTGCAGTTCAGTTCAATTCAGTTCAGTCGCTCAGTCGTGTCCAACTCTTTGCGACCCCATGAATCACAGCACGCCAGGCCTCCCTGTCCATCACCAGCTCCCAGAGTTCACTTAGACCCACGTCCATCAAGTCAGTGATGCCATTCAGCCATCTCACCTTCTGTCATCCCCAGTAGTTGGAACATTTTTGGCTTTGCCTTTCTTTGGGATTGGAATAAAAACTAACTTTTTCCAGTCTTGTGGCCACTGCTGAGTTTTCCAAATTTGCCGACATATTGAGTGCAGTACTTTCACAGCATCATCTTTTAGGATTTGAAATAGCTCAACTGGAAACCCATCACCTCCACTAGCTTTTTTCGTAGTGATGCTTCCTAAGGACCACTTGATTTTGCATTCCAGGATGTCTGACTCTAGGTGAGAGATCACAGCATCATGAATATCTGTGTTGTGAAGATCTTTTTGTATATCCTTATGGGTATTCTTGCCACTTCTTCTTAATATCTTCTGCTTCTGTTAGGCCCATATCATTTCTGTCTTTTATCGTGCCCATCTTTGCATGAAATGTTCCCTTGGTATCTCTAATTTTCTTGAAGAGATCTCTAGTCTTTCCCATTCTGTTGTTTCCCTCTATTTCTTTGCATTGATCACTGAGGAATGCTTTCTTATTTCTCCTTGCTATTCTTTGGAACTCTGCATTCAAATGGGTGTATCATTCTTTTTCTCCTTTGCCTTCAGCTTCTCTTCTCTTTACAGTATTTGTAAGGACTCCTCAGACAACCATTTTGCCTTTTTGCATTTCTTTTTCTTGAGGATGGTCTTGATCCCTGCCTCCTATACAATGCCATGAACCTGTGTCCATAGTTCTTCAGGCACTCTGTCTATCAGATCTAGTCCCTTAAATCTATTTCTCACTCCCACTGTATAATAGTAAGGGATTTGATTTAGATCATACCTGAATGGTCTAGTGGTTTTCCCTACTGTCTTCAATCAAGTCTGAATTCGGCAATAAGGAGTTCATGTTCTAAGCCACAGTCAGCTCCTAGTCTTGTTTTTGCTGACTGTATAGAGCTTCTCCATTTTTGGCTGCCAAGAATATAATCAATCTGATTTTGGTATTGACTATCTGGTGATGTCCATGTGTAGAGTCTTCTCCTGTGTTGCTGGAAGAGGGTGTTTGCTATGACCAGTGTGTTCTCTTGGCAAAACTCTATTAGCCTCTGCCCTGCTTCATTCTGTACTCCAAGGCCAAATTTGCCTGTTACTCCAGGTATTTCTTGATTTCCTACTTTTGCATTCCAGTCCCCTATAATGAAAAGGACATCTTTTGGGGGTGGTAGTTCTAGAAGGTCTTGTAGGTCTTCCTAGAACCATTCAACTTCAGCTTCTTCAGCATTACTGGTCAGGGCATAGACATGGATTACTCTTATATTGAATGGTTTGGCTTGAAAATGAACAAGAGATCATTCTGTCATTTTTGAGATTGCCTCCAAGTACTGCATTTAACTTATATGCTTATTTGGCTTATACGCAGAGTATATCATGAGAAATGCTGGGCTGGATGAAGCACAAGCTGGAATCAAGATTGCTGGGAGAAATATCAATAACCTCAGACATGCAGATGATGTCACCCTTATGGCAGAAAGTGAAGAAGATCTAAAGAGCCTCTTGCTGAAAGTGGAAGGGGGAGAGTGAAAATGTTGGCTTCAAACTCAACATTCAGAAAACTAAGATCGTGGCATCTGGTCCCATCACTTCATGGCAAACAGATGGGGAAACAATGGAAACAGTGACAGACTTTATTTTGGGGGCTCCAAAATCACTGCAGATGGTGACTGCAGTCATGAAATTAAAAGATGTTTGCTCCTTGGAAGAAAAGTTATGACCAACCTAGACAGCATATTAAAAGCTGAGACATTACTTGGCCAACAAAGGTCCATCTAGTCAAAGCTATGGTTTTTCCAGTAGTCATGTATTGATGTGAGAGTTGGACTATAAAGAAAGCTGAGCACCAAAGAACTGATGCTTTAGAATTGTGGTGTTGGAGAAGACTCTTGAGAATCCCCTAGACTGCAAGGAGATCCAACCAGTCAATCCTAAGGAAATCAGTCCTGAGTATTCATTGGAAGGACTGATGTTGAAGGTGAAACTTCAATATTTTGGCCACCTGATGTGAAGAATTGACTCATCTGAAAAGACCCTGATGCTGGGAAAGATTGAAGGCAGGAGGAGAAGGGGATGACAGAGGATGAGATGGTTGGATGGCATCACCGACTCATTGGACATAAGTTTGAGTAAACTCTGGGAGTTGGTGATGGACAGGGAGGCCTGGCATGATGCAGTCCATGGGGTTGCAAGGAGTCAGAGACAACTGAGCGACTGAACTGAACTGATATACTTCCTGATCCAGGGCTGCTCCCCAGCCCGCCCCCAGATAGAAGCACCAAAGGTCAGTCCAACTCTTAAGAAGTTCGTAGTAAGCAGAGGCCCTCAGAGATCTGAGTCCCAGCAGAGGGGAGGTGTGTGCGATTGAGCAGGTACCACATCACAAGAACTTGTGGAGGTGGTGAGACCTGCAATGGGATGTGGGTGAGGAGAGAAGACAGGGAAGGAATGGGTCCTACTCAGAACCCATCAAGTGAGTGACAGGTGGACAAAGAAGGGACTCAATGTGGAGAGATGACACACAGGAGAGAGAAGAAAGATGCTGGGGGCTGGGGGCACAAAATGGGACTCTGGAGGAGATGAGGATAGAGTCATGGAGTGGAAAAGACAGAGAAACAAATAGGGACACAGGGACTCAGGGACACAGAGAGAGAAGAGATGGAGCAAGGAGTGGGAGGCATAAGGGACAGAATGAATGAAGGAGAGGAACAGAGCCCTAGGTTTACGGGGTGGAGCCATAGCAGCTATTGGCACACAGCAAAGAGAGGAGGAGAAAGACCCAGGCAGAGGGAGGAAGGAGACAGAGGGGGAGGGAGACGGTGATCAGCTGGAAGGAGCAGGTTCAGGAGGGCTAATTTCCACCTCCTGCTCTCCATCCCCAGAGACCCTAGTCCTCCCTTCTGACTATGCCCCGTAAGAGAGATGGCCCCAGCCAGAGGAAGATTCTGCCCTCCGCTGCTGCTCCTGGTGCTGGGGCTGTGGGTGGCTGAGGACCCAGTCAGCACCAGGCCCGGGAACATGACCCCAGCTCAGTGGTTTGAAACCTAGCACGTGCAGCCCAGTCCTCAAGGCTGCAACGCCGCGATGCGCAAAATCAACAAGTTCTCCAAACGCTGCAAAGACTTCAACACCTTCCTACATAAGTCCTTCTCCAGTGTGACCACCAGTTGTCAGACTCCCAACACAACCTACAGGAATGGCCTTAATAACTTCCACCAGAGCCAGACGCCTGAATCCCTGACCGAGTGTAAGCTCACCTCAGAGAGATACCCAGAGTGCAAGTACAACAAGGAGGAGAGGAATGCTTCTTAGATTGTGGCCTGTGAGCCTCCTAAGAAAAAGGACTCTAAGAAATTCAAGTGGGTTCGTGTCCATCTGGACAAGGTCCTTAATGTTTCTGTCTTTCCTTGGCCTTGGGTCCTGCCGTAGCTCCCTCTCCAGGCCTCTGGACCACTCCTCCTCTGTTCAGTTAGTTCTCTTCTGACATCTCTTGAGGCCCTTCCTAGCTCAGGTTCTTCTGAGAGGATGGGGGTCTGGGGGTTCGAGTGATGCCTTAGTAGTCTAAGCTCCAGAAAGATGGTGATCTCTCAAATTTCTGTTTCTGTTTTACTGGAATCTTATCCTCAAAAAACTTAGGAGTGTAGATTCTTGGTTTGTTCCTCATACTTCTCTCCCCTAACTCGTTTTCTCATGGCAGCATGACAAGGCAGGGGGTGGAGGGAAGAACTGGAAAGTGAGTCTGTGGGATTTATGCAAAGAGCTATTCTTATTCCTAAACTAGGTCTCTTTCCCAGCTCTGCTGCTGCTACTAAGTTGCTTCAGTCGTGTCCGACTCTGTGCAACCGCATATGACAGGTCAGAGTGAAGAACTGGGCAAGAGGCTGCAGGTAGAGAGGCAGAGTCAGGGATCTCCAGCTTAAGATCTCATCCTTTGGGAACTCTTCCTTTCCTTTCCCTCCATTCGGACTCAGACACTGAAAGTGTTTGGACATGAACACTTAAGAGTTGATTCTCAAATATTTAAGCAAGAGGAGAATATTTAGGGGCATAGGAGGGATAGGAATACAGTTTTCTCAAAGAAGTTCCTTCCTCTGTCTCCAGATCTCAGCCTGCCTCTCTGAGCTTCCTCCCCTGCTTATCTCTTCCACATCTCTGTGCAGAAGCTCCTGGCTTTTCTCTTCTTTCACCTTCCTCCTTAAGAATCCAAAACAATCTAAAACCCAGTACTGAATTAAGCCTTATGTCCAAACACAGAATAAGACTTTGATCTTTGCATTAAACAACTTCATTTGACCAGAGTGGATATAGATGGATTTTTTTCTTTTCTGAATAGAGGGATAGAGTTCCTGACACTCTGACATCTCTCCAAGAAGACTGATGGTAAGCCTGAGTGTAAAGGGGATGATGTTTCAGAGAACACCCAGTTGCAGGCAAATGAGAAGCAAGGGGATGGTGTCCTGAGTCTCGAAAAGTTTGAATATGACTGACATACCCAAGCCCTTGGAATCCTGAGCTTCTCCTCCTGGAGAAGGGACTGTGCAGTGTCAGGGTTCCTACCAGTCTTTGCAATATCCACACTCTTCCTGTCACCAAACATGGTTGAACAATCCAAGGCCCCAGTCTTCATGCTTGTGAGGGGTGGTGTGTTCAAGGCAGACTCCCAAGACCACATCACATCATGAAGCCACATTAGCGACTGGCTGATCCCAGGCCCAACTGAGAAAGTTAAGGAAGTTCATGCTTGTTCCCTTTGTAGAATGCTTGGAAATTAACCCCTGAAATCCCCTTAAGTTCAGAGGCAGCCCAGGAAGGTTAGAACTACTTTACCACACCACTGGGCCCCAGGCCCCAAGGAACCTCCTTAGACAGGCTGTGACTGGGCCCACCCCCCCGACATACTCTCCTCCCAGGTAGGGCACTTGCCCCTCTGCCAGCTTATGCAGTTTTCCTGGCTCCTCTTCAGGAGTGGGGCTCTGGGTTCTGGGTTCTCTGAAGCCAACTTCATGGAGACAGAGGTCACTGTGGATGGAGGTAATTTGGGAGTTCCCTAAGAGTCAGACAGCCCAAGTGGCCCATCAGGCCTGTCACAAAGCTTTGCATTTATCAGCCTTTACTGAGCAGCCCCTTCCCAGGGAAACACTGTACAGTCTTCTCCCAATTTCGATCTCCTGCTGACACCCCAATACTTCACCTCTCATGACAAATCAATTACAAGAGGACAAATGGCTTTCGAGACTGTGCAGGTCCCTGTTGATGATCTCCATTGTGCAAGACTTCCCATGTCTCTTCCTATCAAACTGGGAAAGAAAGGGTTTCCCAGAATTCCCTGGTGGACCAGTGGTTAGGACTCTGTCCTTTCACTGCCAAGAGTCAAGGTTCCATTCTTGGTCTGGGAGCTAAGATCCCACAAGACACGAGGTGCAGTCAAAAGATAAAAGGGGGGAGGGGTTCCAGCACCTGAGCACAGGCTGCCCTTTCCCAGAGGGTGGCTCTGACTCCCCTGTGACCTGCAGGTGCAGTCCATAGTCTGGACTTGGGTGCACACAGGGCTGGGCCCCCCGTCTCCTGCTTCCACCTCCCAGCCTCTCCACATTACCACTGTTTCCTCAGCCCAAGGACACACATATTCTCCATATGTCCTTTCCCACTCCAGTTCCCAGTCCTGGGTCTTGTTAAAGTGAGGTCAGACATTGCCCAGGGTATCTGAAAAAGAAAGACGGGTGTCTGCTGTTCCTGACTGAAGAAGACCTAATTACCTAGCCACCCTGGGTTGTTCAATGGTCTCTGGGCTTCAGCTATTTTAGGAAACCTGCTCCCCTTCCTGGCCCTGCTTCTCCCCTAGAACAAGCCCCAGTGACCCCACCCTTCATATCAGGTATACCCATTTGTGCCAGTTCTTCTGGTGGCTTATCACAGGGGCATTAATTGTTGACCAGGACACCTGAATGAAAGAAAACAGCTGGTAAGAGAGGAAGGCAGGGGAACCTGAGGGCTCTAGGAACGTCAGATCTGCAGTTTCCCCCAGAGCCAGATACTTGTCTTCCCCTAAGAGGGGCTAAGCAACTTAATCACGGGCTTTTATTTAAGACCCAAGTGCTGAGAATTCTCCCCAATAGAAGCAGCCTCCCAAGTCGTAATACAAACCAGACCTTGAGAATTCCAAGAGAGGTGAGGGTGGACTTATCAGAAAGCAACAAGAGGAATAGGGTGGAATGAAGGGGAATCAGGGAAAGTTCCAGAGCAGAGTTCCCTGGGGAACACTTTTAAGCATAAATGGGGTTCCCACCCCATCATTAAGAGTAGAGGAAGGGCAATTCAGCAAAAAGGCCAGAAAGAGATACTAGACACATTCAGCAAAGCACCGTGTGTTTGCTGCTGCTGCTGCTGCTGCTGCTAAGTCACTTCAGTAGTGTCCGACTGTGTGACCCCATAGACGGCAGCCTACCAGGCACCCCCCGTCCCTGGGATTCTCCAGGCAAGAACACTGGAGTGGGTTGCCATTTCCTTCTCCAATGCATGAAAGTGAAAAGTGAAAATGAAGTCATTCAGTCGTGTCTGACTCTTCATGACCCCATGGACTGCAGCCTACCAGGTTCCTCTGTCCATGGGATTTTCCAGGCAAGAGTACTGGAGTGGGGTGCCATTGCCTTCTCCACATCATGTGCTTAGAAAAGGGCAAATTTCTCCATGTGACCTGGAGGAGACAGGAGATGGCACAGAAATAAAATGCAAGCCAGGGTAGAATTCTCTTGATGCCATGGAAAACACTTCAACTCATAAAAGATATAGACAGTTACCTTGAATTCAAGGACGAACTGCACACAAGCTTTATACACCCGAGTAGACTGAGGGCCAGAGCGGTCCCAAGGTCGGATGGATGCATTTTGGCAGCTGGAACATCAGCTCAGCTCCAGTCTCAGGTCCCCGACTCCCAGGGCAGGTTCTCACTACACTGTGCTGCCTGGTGTGCCGTGCGTGGGGAACCCGTTCTCGGAATGGACTCCCAAACAGCTACAATCTCTCATTGTGAAATAATCCCCTTCTAGCCTTCCAGCTTTTCCTGCTGCACCCTGTGGTGAGAGATATTGTTTAGGTAGGGGGTATTGTCAAGAGACAAACCACGTGAGTTAGGAAGTCATGCCGGCATCTAAGGTGAAGAGAGTCAGCTTTATCAAGTTTGGGGAATAAGTCTCACATTTACTTAAGTGAGGTCTATTACAGGGTCACTAATTTCAGTGTCTTGACCTATTGGCTGACCTGCTTTGAACTTTGAATTAAACAGTCCTGATCAGATGACACCACCCTTATGGCAGAAAGTGAAGAGGAACTAAAAAGCCTCTTGATGAAAGTAAAAGAGGAGAATGAAAAAGTTGGCTTGAAGCTCAACATTCAGAAAACAAAGATCATGGCATCTGGTCCCATCACTCCATAGGAAATAGATGGGGAAACAGTGGAAACAGTGTCAGACTTTATATTTTTGGGCTCCAAAATCACTGCAGATGGTGACTGCAGCCATGAAATTAGAAGACGCTTGCTCCTTGGAAGAAAAGCTATGACCAACCTAGATAGCATATTCAAAAGCAGAGACATTACTTTGCCGACTAAGGTCCGTCTAGTCAAGGCTATGGTTTTTCCAGTGGTCATGTATGGATGTGAGAGTTGGACTGTGAAGAAGGCTGAGCACCAAAGAACTGATGCTTTTGAACTGTGGTGTTGGGGAAGACTCTTGAGAGTCCCTTGGACTGCAAGGAGATCCAACCAGTCCTTTCTGAAGGAGATCAGCCCTGGGATTTCTTTGGAAGGAATGATGCTAAAGCTGAAAGTCCAGTACTTTGGCCACCTCATGTGAAGAGTTAACTCATTGGATAAGACTCTGATGCTGGGAGGGATTGGGGGCAGGAGGAGAAGGGGACGACAGAGGATGAGATGGCTGGATGGCATCACTGACTCGATGGACGCGAGTCTGAGTGAATTCTGGGAGTTGGTGATGGACAGGGAGGCCTGGCGTGCTGTGATTCATGGGGTCACAAAGAGTCGGACACGACTGAGTGACTGAACTGAACTGAACTGATGCCTTCCCTCATTGCAATCGGATCCAGCCTGTGTTTTCATTCCCTGTCCTGAGTGTTTCCCTTCTCCAGAAGGGCTAAATCTTAATCTCGCTCATTTTCCAGGATCTGCCCCAAATTCAACTGCTTTTATGTTTTATGTAGTTCTGTTTCTCCTAAGGAAGCCAGAAAGGCAGACATCAGCAGGGCTCCGGGTATTTCCTATGAATAGGAGAGGGTATCTCCCACTTGGCATACATGTGTATGAGGAAAAGTATGTGATCACAGAGCTCCATCTCCCTCTACCAGCTGGGCCAGCAGACTTCCCTTGCTGGACCCTGCGGTGACTATGGCTAAGTCCTGTGATCTTTATGGTCCTTAGTAGTATTTTCTGAGAAATGAAAGAATGTAGAAAGATGATATCTAAGATCTCCCTCAGTTAAAAATTGTTTTCCTTGTAAGTATTTCTTCTTCTAAAAATCTGCTTATATTTCCCAGGAAGAAAGACCCTGTAAGATCTCAATATCAAATCTATTTTCTTAAGACTTTTATGCTTTTCACAGCACCAAAGTTGCTTTTATGAATCTATTCACCAACTGCATTCAGTTCTACCTGATTTGCTCAGTGGTAAAGAATCTGCCTGCCAACTCAGGAGATGCAGGTTTGATCCCTGGGTCAGGAAGATACCCTGGAGAAGGAAATGGCAACTGTCTCCGATATTCTCACAGGGGAAATCCCATGGAGGGAGTAGCCTGGCAACCTACATTCTATGTGGTTGCAAAAGTATTGGACATGACTTAGCAACTAAACAACTGACTGTGGAACAAATCATTCACATACAGTAGTCCAGAAATACAGATATACACAGAGGGGAAAGTTCTCAGCTACACCCACCCCCCTATCCTTACCCTACTGAATTCCCATCACAGATCAGCAAGAAATGGATTCTGTGTATTTTCACACAATTTCACACAATTTCCTATCTTGCTATGATAAAATTAAATGCCTTCAGTATATTCAGAGATATAAGGGGAGTATAGAGAAAACACTATCCTGTGCTTGCCAATTAATTCCCAAATGTCTTCAGCTCAAAACAATCCTCATGCCACTGTGACACTTTCTGGAACTCTTTAGGAATACACAATTCTTTAAAGAAAAATCTGACCCAGTTTTCTCATTTAGGAATGAGGTGGCAAGAATACATGGAAGAACAGTACAAAAAGATCGTCAAGACCCAGATAGTCATGATGATGTGATCACTAATCTAGAGCCAGACATCTTGGAATGTGAAGTCAAGTGGGCCTTAGAGAGCATCACTACGAACAAAACTAGTGGAGGTGATGGAATTCCAATTGAGCTGTTTCAAATCCTGAAAGATGATGCTGTGAAAGTGCTGCACTCAATATGCCAGCACATTTGGAAAACTCAGCAGTGGCCACAGGACTGGAAAAGGTCAGTTTTCATTCCAATTCCAAAGAAAGACAATGCCAAAGAATGTTCAAACTACCGCACAATTCCACTCATCTCACATGCTGGTAAAGTAATGCTCAAAATTCTCCAAGCCAGCCTTCAGCAATACGTGAACTGTGAACTTCCTGATGTTCAAGCTGGTTTTAGAAAAGGCAGGGGAACCAGAGAGCAAATTGCCAACATCTGCTGGATCATGGAAAAGGCAAGAGAGTTCCAGAAAAACATCTATTTCTGCTTTATTGACTATGCCAAAGCCTTTGACTGTGTGGATCACAAGAAACTGTGGAAAATTCTTCAAGAGATGGGAATACCAGGCCACCTGACCTGCCTCCTGAGATATCTGTATGCAGGTCAAAAGCAACAGTTAGGACTGGACATGGAACAACAGACTGGTTCCAAATAGGAAAAGGAGTACTTCAAGGCTGTATATTGTCACCCTGCTTTTTTAACTTCTATGTAGAGTACATCATGAGAAACGCTGGACTGGAAGAAACACAAGCTGAAATCAAGATTTCCAGGAAAAATATCAATAACCTCAGATATGCAGATGACACCACCCTTATGGCAGAAAGTGAAAAGGAGCTAAAAAGCCTCTTGATGAAAGTGAAAGAGGAGGGTGAAAAAAGTTGACCTAAAGCTCAACATTCAGAAAACAAAGATCATGGCATCCGGTCCCATCACTTCATGGGAAATAGATGGGGAAACAGTGGAAACAGTGTCAGACTTTATTTTGGGGGCTCCAGAATCACTGCAGATGGTGACTGCAGCCATGAAATTAAAAGACGCTTACTCCTTGGAAGAAAAGTTATGACCAACCTAAATAGTATATTCAAAAGCAGAGACATTACTTTGCCAACTAAGGTCCATCTAGTCAAGGCTATGGTTTTTCCTGTGGTCATGTATGGATGTTAGTGTTGGACTGTGAAGAAGGCTGCGTGCCGAAGAATTGATGCTTTTGAACTGTGGTGTTGGAGAAGACTCTTGAGAGTCCCTTGGACTGCAAGGAGATCCAACCAGTCCATTCTGAAGGAGATCAGTCCTGGGATTTCTTTGGAAGGAATGATGCTAAAGCTGAAAGTCCAGTACTTTGGCCACCTCATGTGAAAAGTTGACTCATTGGAAAAGACTCTGATGCTGGGAGGGACTGGGGGCAGGAGGAGAAGGGGACAACCAAGGATGAGATGGCTGGATGGCATCTCTGACTTGATGGACGTGAATCTGAGTGAACTCTGGGAGATGGTGATGGACAGGGAGGCCTGGCGTGCTGTGATTCATGGGGTTGCAAAGAGTTAGACACGACTGAGCGACTGAACTCAACTGAACTGAACTGAATGTAGAGGTCAAGAAACTAGAAGGAAGCTTGTGGTGGTGGATTGAAACTTGAACAGGCAATGACTAGTCATAATTTTCAATGCTGATATGAAATGGAGATGTAAATCTGTGTATGAACTTACATTCATAAAGTCCCTCTATCCGTTCATTCAAAGAGTCTGGGAATAGCAACACCCCAAGAGTAACAAGCATTCTTAGCTTTTAGCCAGAACTTGGCTTTTAAATACCATCAGTTCAGTTCAGTTCAGTCGCTCAGTAGTGTCCAACTCTTTGTGACCCCATGAATCGCAGCACACAAGGCCTCCATGTCCATCACCAACTCTCAGAGTTCACTCAGACTCATGTCAATCAAGTCAGTGATGCCATCTAGCCATCTCATCCTCTGTTATCCCCTTCTTCTCCTGCCCCCAATCCCTCCCAGCATCAAAGTTTTTTCCAGTAAGTCAACTCTTCTCATGAGGTGGCCATAATACTGGAGTTTCAGCTTTAGCATCATTCCATAACTATCCTTAAAAGAACCTTGGAGAAAGGGCTTCCTGAAAAAGTGGCTGACCCCAGGGCTAGGACACGGAGCACAAAAGAGGAGACTAGAATATTTTGTGCCAAAAAAGCAAGGAAGTACCCAAAGAATGATGGAGACATGTCAAAAGGACAAAAAGTCATTTTAAGGGGTTCCCAATGACCAAATCTGTGACTGTTTGAGCATCAAAATAAATAATGAAAATAACAGATAATATAAACTACTAAAAAAGTGAGAAACCATGAAGCTACACTTGTACAATAAATAAATAAATAAGTTGAAAGTTTGATGAAGAACAAGATATTGACATAGTTTCAAAGTACTGTCTCCCCCAACACTTCCTAATCACAAAAGGGAAAATAGTCACTATATGTAGAAGCCTGGCAGACACTACCTTAATAAATGATCGAAGTGAATCACATATTTAACAGGGAAAACATCTAAATGTCAAGTGCCACCTAATAAGGTACAATACAAATAACAGGGCAACAATTCCTTGACATTTTTATCAAAGACACACATGTTGAATTTAGTCATGAGGATACACCAGACAAACCCACATAGAGAGGTATAGCTTCAAAATAACTATCAAAATCATCAGAGCCAAGAAAAGACTGAGGCATTGCTCCAAGCTGAAGAAAAATAGACATGACAACTAAAAGCAGCAGATTATTCTAAATGGAAATTTTTTTCTCTGAAAGACACTATTGAGGAAATTGGCAAAATGTGACTGTGCCTCTGAAGATTAGAGGTAGTCATGAATCAAGGATCATTTCCTGATTTTGATGGCTATTTGATGATCATGATGAAGTAGGAGAACGCCCTTGTTTGTACAAAATACACATTGCTATATTTGGCAAGTGGAAGGGAGAGGAAGAAGGTGAGGTGAAGGTGAAGAGAAAGTCGCTCAGTAGTGTCTGACTCTATCGTACTGTATAGTCCATGGAATTCTCCAGGCCAGAATACTGAAGTGGCCAGCCTTTCCCTTCTCCAGGGATCTTACCAACCCAGGGATTGAACCTAGGTCTCCTGCATTGTGGGTGAGTTCTTTACCAGCAGAGCCACAATTGAAGTCCAAGAATACTGGAGTGGTAGCCTTTCCCTTCTCCAGGGGATCTTCCCAACCCAGGAATCAAACTGGGCTCTCCTACATTGTAGATGGATTCTTTACCAAGTGAGCTATGAGGGAAACCCAGGAAGGAGGTGGTGGGCATCCATCTTCATTTGTCTCAGTTAGTTCAAGAAAAACAACTCATGGAACTCTCCTTTCAACTTTTGTGTAAATTCAATTTTTTTCAAAATTAAAAAGAAAAATATATCACAGTGGAAAAGTCCTGATAGATTTTGCAGACTTTCCTATGGGTGTTTTTAGATTATGCTACTTCACAGGAAGTGAGTGCAATAAGCAGGCCAGGGTGAAAACAAGAGAAAGTGAATTTAATGCATGGAAAGCATAAAAATATGACAACAATAACAAAAACTCATCTATGCATCACAAACTGCTTGGATCTTATAAGATTTTGAGCAATGAGATCTCAGAGTTCAAGTTTCCAGCACAGGGAGGTGAGGAGATAAAGAACATTGGCATGAGAGGGAACCAGGATGATCACTAAAGTGAAAGGAAGACCTGGGTTGCTGCTAAGTCGCTTCAGTCGTGTCCAACTCTATGCGACCCCATAGACGGCAGTCCACCAGGCTCCGCTATCCCTGGGATTCTCCAGGCAAGAACACTAGAGTGGGTTGCCATTTCCTTCTCCAATGCATGAAAGTGAAAAATCAAAGGGAAGTCGCTCAGTCTTGTCCGACCCTCAGCCACCCCATGGACTGCAGCCCACCAGGCTCCTCCGTCCATGGGATTTTCCAGGCAAGAGTACTGGAGTGGGGTGCCATTGCCCTGGGTTACTCTTATGCAAACAAACCTCCCTAACTCTATTTTCTCTGTGTACTGAGCCTGCCTTTATGTACTTGAGTCTTTCACTGTGTTTCCCCCAAGCTGAGTTATAAAATCTAAGGCCATTCTGCAGCCAGTGATACTTTTCATTTAAGAAGGCCAGATCCAGTGGCAGAGCTGTGCCCTGCACAGGAAACTGAAATTAGATTTGCTACAAGAGAAGCAACTGTGGTGTGTCCCTGAGTACATGCGGATTGGCAAGTGATGAAACAAAGAGGCTCATTGCATAAGTGGGCCCTGTGCCAGTCTGTGGGTTTCTTCAGGTCTTAGAATCCTCGTGCTTCTGCTGGCCCCACCCACAGGGACTGCTCTATATCTCCAGTCCCAAGGATGTGGGAGACCATCTGCCCCAGGGCAGACCAGCTGCCCCTGAGCCCCAGAACCTCTAGCTGGATCAGTTTGCTGTGACAGGAGTCACAGCAGAGACAAGGGTAAGACAAGGAGCTCTAGAGCTGAAGTTAGTGCCCAGGACACAGGACAGACTGGGGGAGCAGAGGGGAAAAGAGCTAGAACCACAGTGACAGCCTGCTGGGTGAGCAAGGAAGGAGTGTGTTATTATTTGCTGGGATGCAGAATATACCCCTCTTTTCACAGGAAACATGTTTCCTATACAGCAGGATTCCTGGCTTGCTTTCTCTCTTTTTTTTTTTAATTTACTTTTATTGGAGTATAGTTGCTTTATAATGTTGTACTAGTTTCTACTGTACAGCGAAATGAATCAGCCATACATATACATATATTTTGTATATGTACAAAATAATGCTGAAATTGAAGCTCCAATACTTTGGCCACCTGATGCAAAGAACTGACTCATTGGAAAAGACTCTGATATTGGGAAAGATTCAAGGCAGCAGGAGAAGGGGACAACAGAGGATGAGATAGTTGGATGGCATCACTGACTCAATGGACATGAGTTTGAGCAAGCTCCGGGGAGATGGTGAAGGGAAGCCTGGCATGCTGCAGTCCATGGGATCACAAAGAGCTAGACATGATTGAGTAACTGGACGGAACTGACCCTCAATGCAATGCTGCAATGTTACAGGATGGTATGCAAAGGATGAAGTACTTTTCTCCACACAGTGCTTGCTCATGTAGTTCATATTTGTACCATCAAAAATGTAACCTTTCTTACATTACTTGGGATGAATTGTCATAATAGCTCAGTTCAAATGCCTGTAACCTCCTGCAATCTCATAGGAAAAGCACTATATTCATCATACGAACTGCCCAATGGTCAGACACAGACACAGAGTCTGTGGTTCCCTGTTGCACCTGATCACAGGACAATACCACAATACCAATTCTAGTTCACTTTCGTGAGATCATCTAAACTTTGAGTCAGCACTATGGGCTATGCTCATTGGCTAAGGCCCTCAATTACCACCATGGTCCCACCCACCCTGGCTATCAGCATCAGTCCTCATGGCACAAGCCCCCCAGCCTCCTTTAAGTTTGGCTCAGCTGGGTGATTCATGTTGATACATGACAGAAACCAACACAATATTGTAAATCAATTATCCTCCAATTAAAAATTTTAAAAATTTTTAATGAAGCTCCTTACATGCATGCTAAGTCACTTCAGTCCTGCCCAACTTTTTGTGACCCTATGGACTATAGCCCACCAGGCTCCTCTGTCCATGGGATTTCCCATCAAGAATACTGGGCTGGGCTGCCATGCCTTCCTCTCAGGGACTGAACCCACATTTCTTACAGTCTCCTGCACAGGCAGGCATGTTCTTTACCACAAGCACCACCTGGTGAAACTCCCGGTGCAGACACAATAAACTTCACAGAATTACCCACAAGGCTCTGTGTGTCTGCTTGTGCCCTTCTTTAATGCACTTACATTCTGCTCTAGAAGCGTATCCGCTCCTTCGTGTCTGAGATTTGTGGGAAATAGAGAGATATGAGAATACAGTGGCTCATTCACATTTGGGTCAGGAAGGGACACAAGCTCTAGAATCTGGGAATGTAGACTGACAGAAAAGGGGACAGACGATGACAGCCCCTACTCTCCCTCCATCACAGAGCTGCACTCAGGAATCAGTGAGGAACAGGAAGGGAAAACTCTTTGCACACTGTGGTCAGGAGCAGCATTCAAGTGATTGCTTGAGAACTGTTCAAATCTTTTGCAGGACTTCACTCAGAATAGAACAGAGGTGGCTTGTCATCAGATTTGTACGTCTGTCCTTGAGTCTGGGGCTCCTGACTTTCTTTTGATCAGCTACTTTTCCAGGCCTAGATATATAGCGATTTCCATTCCTTCCACCCTCCATAAGGTCATTCATTCTTGTTCTTGGTAATCCTACACAGCGTAGCTGCACTTAAGCATCTTTTCCAGAGAAATCACTGAAGGATTGACTCCTCCGGGTGGATCTGTTGACTCAAGCTATTGCATGGAGATCCTAGGAAATTTTCAGGGCTCAGCAGAAACCACTGACTTCAGCTTAAGAAAGAGGGGCATGATATGATCTCATTCTTCCAACAGGTTTGGAGTGATAGAAGGAGGGCTTGGGATACTGCAAGGCTAGAGTCACACCGGTCATGAGGCAATGAACCTTCCTTGTCTCAGCAGACTGCATGTCTCTTCCCAGACATGGACACAGCATCTCCAACAGTCAACTCAGCTACCGCATCACTCTCTGCCTTGTGTCATCATCCCCTCTCCCATCACTCATTCTTGATGACAGGAAGCCATCCAAAATAACCTTCTAGGTTATTGCATCTGTATCCCAGGTCAGAAAAAAGCAATTTTTATCACCACAATGATGGCTCTTCCCAGAATCAGAACCAGAGGGGTGTATAGGAGATGATAAATGACAATTCTCATTTAGGGTAGACACTTAGGCCAGGTGTTTTCTCAGACTTGTTAAAATCTTGTGGCTAAAGCCAGATCTATTCTTTGAGTGTGAGGATTCAAGTTTCCTCATTGCTGAAGGTGTTTAGGCAGGTATACTAGCTCCGTAGGTATCCACTCACTTGGAATATGTAAGTGGAAAGGCATGAACCTGACTCATCTCCCTATCCAGGGCTGCTCCCCAGCCTACACCCAAATAAAAGCACCACAGGCCAAGCCAGTGTTTAAGAAGTTCGTGGTGAGAGGAGGCCTTCAGAGATCTGAAGCCCAGTGGAGGGAAGCTGTGTCCCACTGAGCTGGCATTGCAACAGGAGGACTCATTGACAAGGTGAGGCCTACAGTGGAACATGGGTGAGGAGAGAAGACAGAGAAGGTATGGGTTCTGATCAGATAAGAGTACCCTCAGGTGAGTGACAAGGTAGACAAAAGAGGGACTCGGTGTGGAGGGACGAGGACACACAGGGGAGAAGAGAGAGATGCTAGGGGCTGGCGCACAAAATGGGGCTTTGGAGGAAATGTGGATGAAGTCATGGATGGGATGAAATGCAGAGAAATAAATAGGGACACAGGGACTCCGGGACACAGAGGGATTGATGTGAGGGAGAACAGATGGAGCAAGGAATGGGAGGCACGAGGGGCAGAATGAATGAAAGAGGACAAGGTTACAAGGTGAGGGGGACAGAACCCTAGGTTTAGGGAGTGTGGCCATAGCAGCTGTGGGCAGACAGAGAGGAGGGGAGGGAAAAGACACATGGGGAGGGAGGAAGGAAACAGTGGGGCAGGAAGATGCTGATCAGTTAGAAGAAGCAGGTGTTCAAGGTGAGACTCCGAAGACAGTCATGAAGCCACATCAGTACTGCCTGATCCCAAGCCCAGTTGAGAAAGTGAAGGGAAGTGCACACTTGTCCCCTTCACAGAATGCTGGAAATTAACCCCTGAAATCCCCTTAAATTCAGAGGCAGCCCAGGAAGGTTAGAACTACTTTACCACACCACTGGGCCCCAGGCCCCAAGGAACCTGCTTAGACAGGCTGTGCCCAGGCCCACCCACACCCCCACACTCTCCTCCCAGGTAGGGCACTTGCCCCTCTGCCAGCTTATGCAGTTCTCCTGGCTCCTCTTCTGGAGTGGGGCTCTGGGTTCTGGGTTCTCTGAAGCCAACTCCATGGAGACAGAGGTCACTGTGGATGGAGGTAATTTGGGAGTTCCCTAGGAGTCAGACAGCCCAAGTGGCCCATCAAGCCTGTCACAAGCTTTGCATTTATCAACCTTTACTGAGCAGCCCCTTCCCAGGGAAACACTGTACAGGCTTCTCCTGATTTCCACCTCCTGCTGACACCCCAACACTTTAACCTCTCAAGACAAATCAACTGCAAAAAAGGTAAAAAGCTTTCGAGGCTGTGCAGGTTCCTGTTGATGATTCCCATTTTGCAGGACTTCCCATGTCTCTTCCTGTCCATCCCACCCTCATACACCCAGCAGCACAAACTGGAAAAGAAAGAGTTCCCAGAATTCCCTGGTAGACCAGTGGTTAGGACTCTGTCCTTTCACTGCCAAGAGTCAAGTTTCCATTCTTGGTCTGGGAGCTAAGATCCCATAAGACACGAGGTGCAGTCAAAAGATAAAAGTGGGGAGGGGTTCCAACACCTGAGCACAGGCTGCCCTTTCCCAGAGGGTGGCTCTGACTCCCCTGTGACCTGCAGGTGCAGTCCATAGTCTGGACTTGGGTGCACACAGGGCTGGGCCCCCGTCTCCGCTTCCACCTCCCAGCCTCTCCATATTATCACTGTTTCCTCAGCCCAAGGACACACATATTCTCCATATGTCCTTTCCCACTCCAGTTCCCAGTCCTGGGTCTTCTTAAAACGAGGTCAGACATTGCCCAGGGTATCTGAGAAAAGAAAGACAGGTGTCTGCTGTTCCTGGCGGAAGAAGACCTAATTACCTAGCCAGCCGGGGTTGTTCAGTGGTCTCTGGGCTTTAGCTAGTTTAGGAGGCCCAACCCCTACCACCACCGACCCTTCTTGCCCCTAGAGCAAGCCCCAGTGACCTCACCCTCACATCAGGGATAGCCACTTGTGCCAGCTCTTCTTGTGGCTTACCACAGGGGCATTAATTGTTGACCAGAACACCTGTGTGAAAGAAAACAGCTGGTAATAGAGGAGGGCAGGGCCCCTGAGGGATCTAGGAACGTCAGATCTGCACTCTCCCCCAGAGCCAGATATCTGTCTTCTTCTGAGAAGAGCTAAGTAAGTAAATCATGAGCTATGACTAAGACCCAAGTGCTGAGAATTCTCCCCAATAGGTGCAACCTCTAGAGTCATAATATAAACCAGAACTTGAGAAGAACTCCAGGAGAAGTGAGGGTGGAGTCACTATGAAGCAACAAGAAGAAAGGGGTGGAGTGCGGGGGAATCAGGGAAGCTTCCAGAGCAAAGATTTCCTTGGAGAGAGTTTTAAGCATAAATAGGGTCCCGCCTTTCCAATTAGGGGTAGAGGATAGGCAATTCAGAGAGAAAAAAAGGCCAGAGACATTACACACATATGGCAGAGCACTGCATGTTTAGAAAATTTCAAGTTTCTCTGTGGCACCGGGGATAACACAGAAATAAAATGTAGGCCTTGGGATACATCTCTTGAATATCATACAAAACATTTCTATTTATAAAAAATATATATAGACAATTACCTTGAACTCAAGGATGGACAAGACACAAGTAATGGAAAGAACCTTCCTGCTGGCATCCCATTATACACCTGAGGAGAATGAGGGTCAGGGTGGACCCAAGGTCAGACACTTGTGTCTTGGCGCAGAAGCAGAAGCCAGTGTCAGATCCCCAACTCCCCAGGGCAGAGTTCTCACTACGCAGTGTTGCCTGGTGTGCCGTGCGTGGGAAACTGACCCTGGGGATGGACCCGCCCCCCCCACCAAAGGGCTTCAGTTTCTCATTGTGAAACCATCCCCTTCTTCCTCTAGCCTTGGACTCCCCCCCCTTCTACCTCTTTCTGCTGTGCCCTGTGGTGGGAGAAGGCTTTGCTGCTCACCCCACCTGTTGAGTTAGGGGCTTGGAGACTCATACTGGGGTAACATCAGGTGCACTTATATCAGAGCAGCTAGAGTGAGGAGCAAGGAGGCAGGGTGAGGAGACGGGGCAACCTGTTTAGGAGGAAGGCTGCTAGTCCAAAGGCTCCCTCTCCTTAAAAAGCATCCCATGCTGGTTCTACCAAGGAAGCAAGGTCTCGAAAAAAGTCATTTGCTTAGAAATTTCTTGAGCCACACATCTTCCATCTTCTGCTTTCTTCCTGGTGTTAATCACTAGGACAGTTCCAACCAGTCCAACACTGTTTTTTTCTCCACAGGTGGGGATATAGTCAAGAGACAAGCCACATGGGTGGGGGAAGTCAAGGCAGGCATTTAAGATGGAGAGAGTCAGCCTTATGGAGTTTAGGAGACAACTCTCACAACCACTTAAGTGGAGTCTTTTAAGGAGTCACTAGGTTAAGCCTCTTGACCTACGGGCTGATCTGCTTTGAGCTTTGCATTTAACGGTCTCAGTGGCTTCCCTCATTGCAATCTGATCTGGCTTGTGTTCTTGCTTCCTGAATATTAATTTCATTCTCCAGAAAGGCTAATCCTTAATCCTCCTCTGCTTTCTTGGTTCTGCTGCAACCTCAATTTTGTCAATGTGTGTAAATTTATGTATACACAGTTCCTCGATGTGTTCACTCAAAGAGATTGGTAATAGCAACATCCCAAGTGTGACAAGCATGCTTAGCTTTTAGGCAGAACTTGGCTTTTATTTAAATACCATGTACTATCCTTAAAAGAGCCTTGGAGAAATGGCTCCCTGAAGAAATGGCTGCCCTCAGGGCTGGGACAGGGAGCACAGAAGAGGAGACTAGAATATCTTTAGCCAGAAAGCAAGAAAATACCCAAACAATGATGGGAACATCAAAAGGACACAGAAGTCAGTTTAAGGGGCTCCCAATGACCAAATGTGTGACAATCTGAGCAGCAAGATAATAATGAAAATAACTGATTAAATAAACAACTAAAAAGTGAGAAACCATGAGGCTACACTGATACAATAAACAAATGAATAAGTTGATAGTTTGATAAAGAACAGGATATCGGCATAGTTTCAAAATAGAGTAAGTCTCCTACATAAGAAGGAGTTACATTCTGACACCATATTTGTAAGTCCTCTTTTTCATTAGTCCAGAAAAGTTAGCTGAGAAAGGCAACTGACAGAACCTGCTATGTAGTATTATACTATAACAGGTTTATAATACTTTTCACACAAATTAATATAAAAATAAAAAAATTTAATCTGACAGTACAGTATCTTGAAAAGTAAAGTAGTACAGTACAACAGCTGGTATATAGGGGCTGGCATCAAGTGAACAGACGAGAAGAGTTACTAACTAGGGGAGGGAGAGGAGGTGGAAGATGGTTCAGCAGAAGAATCATCAGCAATAGGCGATGGAGGGCTGGCTGCAGTTTCACTCATACTTGGCATTGATGGCACAGGTTTTGGTTCCTTGCTGGATTCAATTCTACCTGTTGTTCAGCCATCAGTTGTGTCCGACTCTTTGCGACCCCATGGACTGCAGCATGCCAGGCTTCCCTGCCCTTCACCATCCCCTGGAGCTTGCTCAAACTCATGTCCATAGAGTTGATGATGCCATCCAACCATCTTATCTTCTGTCGTCCCCTTCTCCTCCTGCCTTCAGTCTTTCCCAGCATCAGGGTCTTTTCTAATGAGTTAGCTTTTCGTATCTGGTGGCCAAAGTATTGGAGCTTCAATTCTACCTACCCTCTTGTAAAAATGATCCAATGATGTCTGGGTAGTAGCCCTTCTACTCTCATTTCAAATGACACAGTAGCACTGGATTGCATTCTGAACAGTTTCTGCAAGCTTTGTATGTCTTTCTATGTTCTGGTCCTGTGGCTCAAAAACTAACAGTGCCTCCTCAAGTAAAGAAAATCCCCTTGCCATTTCTCATGTCATGAATCTCATCAGTTCTTAAGTTACTTCTTCCTCTTGTATCTCTTTGTCCTTTCTTTGGGCCTCCAATCCCATCAGGTCTTCACTAGTAACCTCTTTGTGTTGCACAGCAAGGAGTTCAGTGAAATTGTCCTCTTGCAGATCTAAGTCCAGCTTCTCACTGAGAGTCACTAAGTCACTGAAGACCTCTTTGGACTCCTCATTCACCTTCTCAAACCCACGAATTGTGAACAAACCGTGGGCAAAAGTGCTTCCAAACCCCGTTCTCAGTAACATTGGAACCTCATGCCAAGCAAAGTCAAAATTTTTAATGGCCTTGTAGATATTATAGTCCTTCCAAAACTGGTACAAGGTTGTTCATGATTTGCCACTTGCCTTTACTGCCTGATGAAAAATATGACATAAATAATATTTCCTGAAAGTCAGAATATCTCCCTAGTCTTTAGGTTGGATGAGCAATGTAGTATTCAGAGGCAGATGCACTACTTTGATGTTGAGATGAAAGTCAGCCACGAATAGGGGGCGTCTGGGAGCACTGCTGAGCAGCAAATGAATGTTGAATGAGATATCCTTCTCCAAGCAATGTTTCTCTATCTCTAGGATAAAGTGATGAAAAACCAGTCCTGGAAAATGGTTTGTGTAACCCAGGTTTTGGGGTTAGTCTCACATACAACAGAAAGAGTACCCTTGGCTATGTTCTTAAGGGCTCTTGGGTTCTCTGAATGGTAAACTAAGAAGGATTCAGCTTCATATCCCTGGGAGCATTGCCACCAAACAACAGAGCTAGCCTATCCTTTGCTGCTTTATACCCTGGCATCAAACTTTTCCTCCTTACCAATGTAACTTCATCTGGCATCCTCTTCCAGTACAGTCCCAGCTGTGTGGTTTGTAATGGTTGAAAACTTTCCAAAACTCAATTTTTCAGTTTATATTTAAAAGTGATGCACAGTTAATTAAAATAGGTGCTCCTCTCAAACAGGGTGCTTGCTCAGAAAAGGAAAGTGAGTGTTTGGACGCCTTGTTGGATGCCAGTAGAGGCCCTACATCCTGCTACTTCTCTCTGTTCTGTTAAAAAACAAAATTCAATGAGTAAATTTGAAGATTTAATTGGTTTTTTGAATCACTGATGAAAGGGGCAGCATCTCATCTAGTATATAAGAGAGGTGCTCCGAGGAGCCTGCAGTGGAAGGGTTTTATAGGCAGAAACTGAACAAAGCAAAAGTTACTGGTAAAAAAAGAGAAAGGATTCTTTCCATCAAGGTTCCCCTGCTGTTTGATTTCAGAGTCTCCTCATAAGAACTGACTTACATAATACCCGCCTCACATAGTTCTAGTGAGGGTTAGATATATGAGCTTTTCATAGAATGCAAGGTAACACTGATTTAATTATTATGATCATGTCAAGTGCATTTGTTTTACTGGTAGGTAGCATGTCTTTAGCTGATGCCTAAAATACAGGGAGACTGAAAATGTAGAGGTGAGTGGATGACAAGAGAAGGTTGGTAATTTTTACAAGATAGCAGTGCCCTAGATCCAACACCAGTGGAGGTGGTTGCTGGGGGTCTGCGAGACAGCTCTCCTCCTGCTGCTGCCTTGTTACGGTCTTTACAGACAGGGACCTGGGGACTGAAGTCGACGAAGAGGGACGTGGGGGACCCAAGTCTGGAGTGAAACAAGGGTGCTTCATTTGTAACAGCATATACTTATATATTTTCATACAAGGAAGCTTTAAGTAGCAAAAATAAAGCTGAGCAACAACAAAACCAGGTGAATAACAATCGTCACAGGGCCAGAAGACAGTCCATATCCTGAGTAATAGGGGCATGACTGAATAGTTTACAGTAAAGTAAAAGGTCACTGAAGGGAATCCACGCATGCACTCTGTCCCATGACCTCAGTCCTGAGAAATGTGTGCAGCTCTGCTCGTTCCTGTTTTCCAGGAATTGATAAGGAACAGAGGGCCCTTGAGAAACAGCACACAAAGGGAGAAAACAACATATGGGATTCCTTAAAGTTGAACGTCCCCTGACACTACCTAATATTTGAAACCATAGGATCTGAAAGTGATCCTGGTACCCTTGGGTCTACTTTCTATGCAGTCAGCATAGCCATTTTGTGAGCAGATACAAGTCAGTGTTGCATTGATGGTGGAGTTAGACAATTTTACAACAAAATATCGGGTGCTCACAGTTAGTCATTTGTGGACAGGTAAAGAAGACAGGAAATAGAAGCCCAGGATAAGGGTGTTCCTGAAGGTTAATAGCTGGGAGGTTGAGGTCAGGTGCAGGGTGCTAACAGCTGTCACATAACCTTCTCTGGAAGTGCCTTCCTGGTTCTATAAAACCTACTTAGCACCTGTTCATGAGACCAAATTCTGTGGGTAAACAGAAAGTACAGTGGAGCAGCATCCTCCTTGGGGACCCCATCTTCTCTACAGGCTTTTGCAAGGCAGTTCTTGGAGCTGGCCCAAGAAACAACATCTTTGGGATCCAGATCATTGCATGGAAACAATGAAACCTCAATCCTGTCTTGGGCAGGAGTAACAACCAGGGATGTCAGAAAAAGCCAACTTGGGGACAAAAGGCCACATTTATCAAGTTTTGCCTCCTAGAAAAAATCTCTAATCCATTCAAGTGATTTAATATTTGACCCAGTTGGGCCCAAGGAAGAGGCGAATGACTCTCCATGTTTTGTCCAAGAGTAGTGTCCTTGGTTTGTGTGTCTCTGACAAGACTCAGGATTTTCAGATCTAATCTCTCCACTCTGTCCATCTGATCACTGTATGATCAGAACTGGGAGGGGCCTCCAGGTTCACTCAGCTGGAACTTTCTCCAGGAACAAACAGTTGGAATCCCTCTGCAGTTGGAAGGAAACTTCTAGATTTTTGTAAGATTCTTCCATCTGGGTAATCTATTGTTTTATATATGTTTGTTTGTTTATATGCTATTTCTAGATGTCCATCCATCTCAGTGAAACTATTTCCCCACCCTTTTAAAGCCTCTGGGCCCAAGCTCATGAATTCAGAAGAAAATGAATTAGGTTCCAAAGTCTAAAATGAAAACAGATTTCTTTAGGGAATATTCTATATGCAAGGACACTACTCTTGGACTAAAAGCAAACTAGTGCAGCCGGGAGCAGGTGGAGGTTTAGGAGAGATTCCTAAATTGTGATAAAATCCCCAAAGAAGGTGAGACAGGTGCTGAAGGGCATCTGGAAGACCCCACCCCACCCCAGACACAGACAGTGTGTGGCTTAACAAGGGAAAACAGAAGTATATTTTTAGCTGTTTTCTTTCTTTCCTTTTAATATTTATTATTTATTTGGCTGCACTGGGTCTTAGCTGAGGCGTGGGAGATCTTCCATCCTTGTTTTTAGCTGCAGGGTGGCAGATCTTTGTGTTGTTTTTTTTTAAGTTGCCGCATGTAGGATCATTAGCTGTAGCATGAGGGATCTACTTCCCTGACCAGGGATGGAGCCCAGCCCTTGCATTGGGAGCCCGGAGTCTCAGCGCTGGACCCTCAGGGAAGTCCTAGCACTGTTTTCTTAGAACGTGCATGCGTGCGTGCTCAGTCTTATCTCCTTCCCTGCTATTTACTTTCCTTTAGAAAGTTTTGGGAGAATTCTGTGTCGGTCCAAGTGTTTAAGAGTTTTTGCTTTTCACACCCAAGGATGTGGGTTCATTCCTTTGTCAGGGATCTAAGATCTCACAAATCATACAGAACAAAAAAAAAAAAAAGGAAGAGAAAAGTTCTTGGATGCTCTTTGAAAACAAAGTAAGTGGAACACATCCAAAGTTCAAAGGAAGGTACACTGGCTGTAGTTACTCATAATCCTATGTCAAGGTAATTTTTGGTGCATAAAGTTTGATGAATCTGTTGAGTACAAAATATTGCCTGTGGGGAGAGGAAGAGAATGTTAATTTTTATAAAGACCAAGGGATTGGTTTGAGACACAGGATAAAGTTAGTCTAAAGAACATTTGGAACAAATTCCACTGACAATTAAGTTCTTGGGTCTAGAAGGACCTGTCTAAATGAGTTTGACAATCCTTGACCAAATGTGAGGCCCTGCACTTTTGGCCTATGCAGATTCTGTACCATAAATATTCTGTCCTTATTTGTTTTCTTCCCACACATATTCTGTACCACAAATATTCTGTCTCTTATTTGTTTTTTCCCAATTCCATTTTACCTTCCTTTTAGAGAAATTTAGAATTGCAAACATGAGTGTGGAAGGTGTGAGTGGAGGAACAGATGTTAGATAAAGGTGGCCATGGTGCATGTTTGCTAGGGTTTGGTTTCTGGATGTCTCAGGGAGTCATGATTAGAATACATGCATGCTAAGCTGCTTCAGTCGTGTCAGACTCTTTGCAACCCCATGGACTGTAGCCCCTCCGGCTTCTCTGCCCATGGGATTCTCCAGGCAAGAATACTGGAATGGGTTGCCTTGCCCCTCCTCCAGGAGATCTTCCCAACCCAGGAATCTAACCTCAGTCTCCTGAGGCTACTACATTGCAGGCAGATTCTTTACCACTGAGCCACTGGGGAAGCCCCCAAGATTGCAACAAGCCTGAGCAAAATTTAGCTGAATTGTTACAGGATGAATGTGCAAATTTTGTACATCAGAAATAAAAATGTACCTTCCCAGACTGGGACAGGAGGACCTTCAACCTCCCAACAAACAAGCTGTTTTTAGGGAGCCAACCCTGAGGTAGGGTCAGTGCCTTAACTAGAGGTGAAAAGGGCTAGGCTTACATACTGAGCCTTAAAGGAGGATGCACACCAGTGAGACTGGGCTCAGATCACCCTGACATCTCTTTCTTTCAGCTGGTGCCTTGTGACACCAACTAAATCTATACAAACTTATCTTTACAATTCCAGGCTCACTGGACTTTTGCTAGTGAAACTAGAATGGCTCCCTTATGCTTAATGAGAGCCATGGAATTTCAAACTTTCATAGCTTGCAACTCTCATTTCATAGATAAGTTTATACCTGGAGAGGAAAATGACATCAGTCATTAAAACATTTATTACTGAGGGTCTGCTGTGAGGCAGGCAGTATGATTCAAGGTGAATAATATATGTCTAAAGCATAGAGTGTTTGGGCAGAGACTGCTGCTGAGCCTGCCAGCTCACACCCCTTTCTGTGATCAGCGATATCCCCTGTACAATACTGACTCCTAAGGACCCACCGTTTCCTCTAAGTGAGGGAGACAACGTTTTGCTGCCACCTAATGACTCTTTTGGGTACTACCAGCTCAGGTTCTCCTAGATTTTTGAACTCTGGGATTCCGGCCTCTGTTCACAGTGTGACCATTAAGGATACTTCAACCCTTGACAGCCTGCCATTCTACAACTGCTTTTGATGTTAAAAGGCAATAGTTTGTCCATTGCAGAGCAAGAGACTTAACTGATTACAATTCGAGAAAAGTGTCTTCCCAAAAAGTAGGAAGAAAAGACGCACCCAGGAGACTGCAACACCCTGTAAATGTAAAGAGCGTGGTGCATGGGGGAGCAGGCAGCCCAGCGGCTGTGGTGGAGCAGTGGCCCTGTAGGACGGCTTGTCGTTCTTTTAGGCGTGACTCTCCCAGTCATCTACCACATTTTTGCTGCTGCTGCTGCTAAGTTGCTTCAGTCATGTCTGACTCTGTGTGACCCCATAGACGGTAGCCCATCAAGCTTCACCGTCCCTGGGATTCTCCAGGCAAGAACACTGGAGTGGGTTGCCATTTCCTTCTCCAATGCATGAAAGAGAAAAGTGAAAATGAAGTCGCTCAGTTGTGTCCGACTCTTAGCGACCCCATGGACTGCAGCCTACCAGGCTCCTCTGTCCATGGATTTTCCAGGCAAGAGTACTGGAGTGGGGTGCCATTGCCTTCTCCGACTTTCTTGCTAACCTCCCCAAAATACTTCTGCTGATTCTATTACAAATGATACTCTTATGTGCTTAATGGAAACCTTTTCAGGGACTATTTCAATATTAAGGAATGACCAAAGAATTTCTTAGTGTATAATCTGGTGATTCTTTGGCAATATACCAAATTTGTCTATAGCATGATAAACAGATAGAGATCAATGCCAGATGCTGATTAGAAAGAGAGGTCATTTCACTCAGCTTGTCACATGGCTTCCCATGTAAACTGTAGAACCCCAAATGCTCTTATATTTCTAGAGTCACAACTGTACTCCCAGGACTGTTTAGCATCATGACAGGCTTAGTGCCACAACCGGTGACCTCTTTAAGAGCTACAAAAATATTTAATATGAAAATATGTTTACTGACTTACACACAAGAAAAGCACGATATAAAAATTAATAATTTAATGTCCATGACACTATACCATTTATCTTTCAATTTAGGATTCATAAAGATTATAGTATATCTAAGAATAAATTTAAGGTCAAACTTTCATCCCATTATAAGAATTTTGCTGCATGTGTGATTGCCAAGAAATCATGAAAAAGTGAAAGTGAAAGTCGCACAGTCATGTCCATCTCCTTGAGACCCCATAAACTGTAGCCCACCAATATCCTCTGTCCATGGAATTCTCCAAACAAGAATACCAGAATGGGTTGCCATTTCCTTCTACAGAGGATCTTCCCAACCCAGGGATCAAACTCAGGTTCCCTACATTGCAGGCAGACGCTTTATTAACTGAGCCACCAGGGAAGCCTACTTCTTGGGGAATTGAGTCTGCTTACTTTCACCTCAGGGTGAAACTGCTCTCGCTTCTCTTCTCACAGTTAAAGGTGGATTGACTTGTTGGGGGATGCTGTCTTCACCAGTCCTCTCTGATAGCCCTTCCCTAGGCTCAAGGTTCCCTGAAAGTCCTTCTTCTTAGCTCTCAGAGTACATCTTACTGTCTCTTCTCAGTAAATTGGCACTCTCATCTTTTCGCCATGGGTGCTACATCCTGGATTAGCGAGGCGCTGGGTGTGTCTTAATGGTCTTTGTGTTCTAGGACCCAGCACAGTGCCTGGTACCCAACAGGGGCTTATGTAGTGCTTGTTATTAAATTAGTTAATAAATGAATTAAAGAATGTGAGTGGATTTTGAATTGCAACAACTGATAGAAAGGTAAATTCTCAGTGATCCTCTGGGATAAGAAACAGTGGCTGTACTTGGAAGTTGTATTCTGGAAATGTTTTTATAGATGTTCCAAAGGAATCAATTGAGAAGACATACGAGACTACTGAGGAAAGGGAAAAAAAAAAATATATCTAGTGACAGAGGATACCTGATTTATGACGCCCTGCCAGAGAGAAAAATCCTTGTCCTTTTAGCCTAATTTGGCAATTCTGATCTGTGCCGCTATTACATCTCCTTTTGCCCTTGGCAGGAGCCTTTGTTGGAAGAGATGGTGATGGTCCTGAGCCCCCTGTTTTGCTCTTCATGCTGGGACTGAGTCTGACCCCACCGACCCTGGCTAATGATGACCGCAGATACAAACACTTCCTGACCCAGCACTACGATCGCAGTCCAAAGGGCCGGGATAACAAATACTGTGAAACGATGATGGAGAGACGACACCTGACCAAACCTTGCAAAGACATCAACACCTTTGTTCATGGCAACAAGAATGACATCAAGGACATCTGTAAAGATAAGAATGGAAAACCTTACAGAGGCAATCTCAGAATAAGCAAGTCTCCCTTCCAGGTCACCATTTGCAAGCATAAAGGAGGGTCCACCCGGCCTCCATGCCATTACAAAGCCACCAAAGCCTACAGAGTCATCGTTATTGGCTGTGAAAAGGGCTTGCCCGTCCACTTTGATGAGTCCTTTGTGCCTCCACGCCAGTAGCCCAGAGCTGGCTCTGCTCTTCCTTCATAGCTTTTCCCCTTACACCGCAGCAACATTCATTGCTAGGAATCCAGAAAATGAGCTGCTGACCTTTTCTTTTCTGCTTTAGAATATACTTCATTAATAAAAATGTCTCTGAGTCTTCTCACTGTTTCTTGGTCTATTGATCTTTCTCCATTTTCCCTGTTCAATTGAAAGGGCTGGATGGGAAAGAAATGCCTGTTTTCTTGTCAGTCAGTTCTTGATCAGGCATTCAAGGAGTGGACTTTACTTTTCTGTGAAGGTAAAAATGTTAAATTCATCTTACAGAGATTGTTTGGAAAATTCCAAGGCTTAAGACCCCTAAGCAGAATTTTTAGGAGAAGCAAATTGTTTTTGCTGTCACCTAATAATTATTTTCACAAATGTTAAGCCTTAGGAAGAAGACTTTAGTACTAAATATCAACAGATTAATTATACTTTCTTTCTCTCTTTCTCTCTCTCTTGCACACACACAAACACACCCACCCACACATTATTTGGTAATCCTGCATAAATAACAAAACCCATTCAGGGTAGCCACCTCTTACCTTAAGTAGAAAATAATTTGATATTGTTTTTACTAGAACACTCCCAAGATATTTTCATGATTATTTTATATAAAGATAAAAGACTGATTACTACATTATTTTATCTTTAATATTTTATTAACTGTTATCTAGCAACTCTGAGGTCTTGGGAAGATCATACAAAGATTTCAAGCTTTTCCTTTGTTCTTCACCTTGATATGTTTTCAAATAAATACAAGCTTAAGTTAACAGATAGTCTCTGTAAAATATGCTAATTAATCCATGAGTTCAGTGTTACCTAATTTCATCAACAGATGCCTGGATATCTTACTTAGAAAATAGTTAATAAACTATAGTTATGCATTGCTGCTGCTGCTGCTAAGTCACTCCAGTTGTGTCCGAATCTGTGTGACCCCAGAGACGGCAGCCCACCGGGCTCCCCTGTCCCTGGGATTCTCCAGGCAAGAACACTGGAATGGGTTGCCATTTTCTTCTCCAGTGCATGAAAGTGAAGCCACTCAGTCATGTCCAACTCTTAGCAACCCCATGGAGTGCAGCCCACCAGGCTCCTCCGTCCATGGGGTTCTCCAGGCAAGAGTGCTGGAGTGGGTGCCGTTGCCTTCTCTGTGTGCATCGCTAGTTCTGCCACTTTATGAATAACTATCATGGTCACAGTGTTCCCCATGGTGGCTTCCCCTGCTGCCTACATCCCCTGAAATGGACCAAAAGCCCTGGTTCCTCAATACTTGGGTTATAATTCTGTGTCTTGGTGCCACACAGAGCCCAGCCTCACTGCAAGTATTCAATTTGTGGAGGAAGGGATGGAAGAGTAGGTTACTGGTTCATCTATTTCAAAAGCGAAAACATTGTCATTTCTTTCCAAAGTAGGAAGAAGAATTTTCCAAACCTCTTTATTGGAAAATCTGTCTTACTATAAAAATCAAAAAATCCTTAGGAAGCAAGATATTAACAATGTTTTTCTGAATTTTTTTGTCTTATTCTCCAATCAGTGGTGAAAGTGAAGTCACTCAGTCGTGTCCAACTCCTTGCAAACCCATGGACTGTAGCCCACCAGGCTCCTCCTCTGTCCATGGGATTTTCCAGGCAAGAATACTGGAATGGGTTGTCATTTCCTACTACAGGGGATCATCCCAACCCAGAGATCAAACCCACATCTCTTGGATTGAACTCAGCTCTCCCACATTGCAGGCAAACTCTTTACCCTCTGAGCCACCAGCGAATCCCAATCACTGGTAGTGTGTATTAATTGTTTAGTCATATCTGACTCTTTGCCACCCTATGGACTGTAGCTGGCCAGGCTCCTCTCTCCATTGGATTTTCCAGGCAAGAATATTGGAAAGTGACAGTCACTCAGTCGTGCCTGACTCTGTGACCCCATGGACTGCAGCCCACCAGGTTCCTCTGTCCGTGGGATTTTCCAGGCAAGAATGCTGGAGTGGGTGGCCATTTCCTACTACAGGGGATCATCCCAATCTAGGGATCAAACCCACACCTCCTGCCTCTCCTGCGTTGGCAGGAGGACTCTTTACCACTAGTGTCACCTGAGAAGCCCGCAGTTCAGTGTAGCTGTTATTTTATCAGATTGAAGCGAACAAAGGAAACCAAGAGAAATGGAAACCCTAAAAATGATCATTGCTGACACCTACTGGACACTTAGGCAGGCATTGTAATAAGCACTTTACATTGATTTTTATCATTTCTTCTTTACAACATTCCTCTAAGGAGAAGGACCCTGTGGACCTTGCCCCCACACCATGTCCTCTGCCTGCCTTTTGTCTATGGAAAACTCCAGTCAAAGAAAAAGTTTAATGAGAGAAATGAGAAAAGTGGAAACAAAGGGAAACAGTCAAGGGAGACTAAATAATAATGTAGTCAAGGACCCTTACTTCTTTCTCAAGGAATATAGATAATATTCTGAGCCACATCCCGTGAACTGTCTTACAGATACTAAAACACCAGGTGGAGAAGTTAACGTCATGATGACCAGACTGTTCCAAGGACATGAGCTGCCACAGTTCCGATAACTGGCCACAAAGAAATGGGAACAAAGGGATGCTTGAACTGAAGGCTAGCTGCACCTAAGCAACCAACATGTTGCTAGCCAGACCATCATTGACCAGTCTGAAGACGACTATCAGAGATGACTGCTGTTTCTGCATGTAGTCCCCCACCCCCACTGTGTCTGTAAAAGCTGTTGCCCCACTGGTTCCATGGGTAAGGGGGAGGCGGCCTTTGGATGGATGTCCACCACCCTCCCGCCACAGTTGCAGGCCTCTGAAATAAAGCAAGTTTTCCTTTCCACCAATCCAGCTTGCTTATTGCCTCTTAAGCGGTGAGCAGCTGGACTCCCCGCACTCTTCCAATAACATTGAAGTGAAAGTGAAAGTCACTTAGTCATGTCCAGTTCTTATGCGACCCCATGGACTATAAAGTCCATGGAATTCTCTAGGCCAGAATAGTGGAGTGGGTAGCCTTTGCAACCCCATGGATTTATACTGTCCATGGAATTCTCTAGGCCAGAATACTGGAGTGGGTAGCTTTTCTCCAGCGGATCTTCCCAACCCAGGGATCGAACCCAGGTCTCCCACATTGCAGGCAGATTCTTTACCAGCAGAGCCACAAGAGAGGCCTGGTAGCATTTTCATTATACCTATTCTACTTCTGAGGAATATACTGAGAGAAGTTAAGTTATTTCTCCAAGATCATACAGTTAGTGTGGTAAAACTAGGTCTTTCAGATCACCATATCAAAAGAAGTTGCTACTGAGATGAAACATGTCAGCAGAGCAGCCTAAAAGTATGTGTTGTGGGGATTTGGGGATTATTTAATTTTCTGTGTAAGCAGAAGCTTGAGAGGCACCCATTGATGTCTACATTGAACTCTGTTCATAGTATTTTTCCTTGTCTTACTAAGTCAGTTGGTTACTGTGACTAAGGCCATCCATGCTCTTGTTTGAAAAGTAAAATCTTCTCTGTCGCTAATCATGTTGCTAAACTATGTTGTTGGTCACAAAGAAGCAGAATGAGAGAAAGGAGACAGAACTGTGCACAATTAGTTTTGGGACAGACAACACAAAGTACATTGTGGTGATGAAGCTCTTACCCAAGTGCTAAGTGTATCTTCAAAAGTTGTATCCAGTGGTCCTGGGGTGTGGAGTAAATCGAGCCTCATTTCTTCCTGCCACCCTGCTTCCCACAACTCCTTCACTTCCCTCTCCTCCTAATTTCATATCCTGTATCTGCAGCAGCAGACACAGCAATGTGACATAGAGGTTTGGGTCTTTCTGTGCACAGGCAAAATGTGGTTGTGAACTGAGAAGGTAACATTTAAACAAATGAAATTATGCTTAATTCTGATCATTATTGTTAAGGATAGGCTGTAGGTAGAACAAGATGCAAGTCCCTCATCAGCGTTATAATCACACACAGTGTGATCCACCATCATGAAGCAGCATCTTTGAAAACAAAGGACAGTAGTAACCGTATGTATCAAACTAGGAACTCAGCTGGGTCTAACCCTTAGACTGCACATGTAGAAAAATGGCCTGTCTGTTGCTCCAAAAATTCTCCTTGCTGCTTTGAGTTGCTCACTTCCTGTTGAATCTGGGATGATTTTCCTTGCCCCTTGGTCTTCTCTAGGCATCTCCAAGGCAGTGATGGCTCTCCAGAGGACCCAGGCCTTTCTTCTGCTCTTGCTGCTGACCCTGCTGGGGCTGGGGCTGGGGCTGATACAGCCCTCCTATGGCCAGGATCGCATGTACCAATGATTCCTGAGGCAACACATGGACCCTGATGAGAAAGGAGGCAACTTGATGATGCAAAGGTGGATGATGACTTCACATCAGTGCAAGCACTTCAACACTTTCATTCACGAAGATCTTTGGAACATCCGTAGTATCTGCAGCACCACCAACATTCAGTGCAAGAATGGCCGGATGAACTGCCATGAGGGTGTAGTGAAGGTCACAGACTGCAGGGAGACCGGAAGTTCCAGGGCTCCCAACTGCAGATACCGGGCCAAGGCCAGCACCACAAGTTAGCCTTTGATGTTTGACTCCTTTGCTCCAGGCTATTCTCAGAGTAAACCCAAGTGTTCCAGATGAAAAGACGCAGGACTGGTTCTTTTAGTAAGGCTGTCTTATCCCCTCCCCTCAACTGCTGCCAATCAGTTGGAGGGCTGTACCTCCCACTGACTGTTATTCCTTCTCTCCTTCCTTCACGGCTGCAGACTTCTTGGCTCTAAGGAAAGGGGAAAGACACACACTCTCTGCTCTGCACATCCATAAACTGATCCCCACTACGACCAGTGACAGGAGTGTTGGATCTAAATAGGGTGAGTTATGATTAGAAGTGCTAATGCTGAGGATGCTTAGAGGGAAAGGCCCAGGAATGCTGGAAGAGGAAATTAAGATGGTGGGATTAAGAATAGACAGTGATCCAACTCGTAAGAACTAATGACCTGGATTCAATCTCACTGACAGTTTTTATAGCCTCTCCCCACTTTTGTTATCACCATCCTTTGGTGTCCATGGGGTATTGGTCCAGGATCCTCCATGCCCAGGATACCAAAATGCAAGCATGCTCAAGTACCTTGTACAAAATGGCACAGTGTTTGCATCTAAACTATATACTTATCTCTGCTGCTGCTGCTGCTGCTGCTAAGTTGCTTCAGTTGTGTCCGACTCTGTGCGACCCCATAGACGGCAGCCCACCAGGCTCACCCATCCCCGGGATTCTCCAGGCAAGAACACTGGAGTGGGTTGCCATTTCCTTCTCCAATGTATGAAAGTGAAAAGTGAAAGTGAAGTCGCTCAGTTGTGTCCGACCCTCAGCGATGCCATGGACTGTAGCCTACCAGGCTCCTCCATCCATGGGATTTTCCAGGCAAGAGTACTGGAGTGGGTTGCCATTGCCTTCTCCGATACTTATCTCTACATCATTTTTAATACCTAAACAAGGTAAATTTTATGTAAATAGCTGTAAATACAATGTAAATGCTATGGAAATAGTTGACAGCACAAAGCCAATTCAAGTGTTACTTTTTAGAACTTTCTGGGGAAAAGAAAATTTTTGGATGGGGAGGTGATTTTTAATCGGTGTCTATGGTTGGTGGAATCCCTGGGTGCAGAGCAGGTGGATTCAGAGGGCCAACTGTACACTGAAGTACCTTGAATCCTGGTCTTCTCGTCTTGTTTAGGCCTTTTGAACCAGGGATAGGGTATCACAAAAGAGAAGATACCTACCCCTTGTGCTATATTTGGCATAGTACTTGACATTCTCAGAAATGCTCTCAATAAATGTATCTCATTAGACTCTCACAGGTCTGAGGGATGGATTATTAGGCCCGTTTTGAGGCATTATGTTCAGAGAGTTGAGAATTAGAATAGAGATTCCACAGCATCAGGCATACTCTTCATGGTAAATGAGGACAGAGAGCTAGTTTAAACGGGAGACTTTTCCAAGCAACTCTCTGCCCTAATTTGAATAGAATAGCTCTTGTGATGGCAGCTTCAATTTTGATATTTGATTGATTAAAACAATATTTCAAAACTGGAGCTCCTTATGATAACATTATTAATGACAAATCAAGATCAATTATAATGACAATAATTAGGGAAATGGCTTCTGAGAAGGGGTGTGTGTAGTCAGAAGTGAAAACGTGTTTCACAGGCGTTGGGGAAGTGTCTTGAGGGAGACAAGATCCTGGAAAGCACCATCTTGCAGAATCAGTATAGTTGCAGCCTAGGATTTCAAGGAACCAAAGTCTCCTGCTTGGAAAATATTCTCCAAGTCTCTATTCATATTCTGCATCCCTTTTAAAGGGATGTGTGTGCTCAGTTGCTTCAGTCATGTCCGAGTCTCTGTGACCTCATGGACTGTAGCCCACCAGGCTGTTCTGTCCAGGATTCTCCAGACAAGAATACTGGAGTGGGTTGCTGTGCCCTCCTCCAGGGGATCTTCCTGACCCAGGAATCAAATCTTGGTCTCTTGTGTCTCCTGCACTGAAGGTAGATTCTTAACCGCCGAGCCAGCAAGGAAGCCCCTTTAGAGGGACAATCCTTTGCAATTCACAAACATAAAGCTTAAAATCCCATTTTCTTTAAGATACACACTCTTTTGAGAATTGATGTGGATGCAAAATAGCTAGCTAGAGCAAGATTTATTCCCCAGTTCAGATGGAAGAGAGGGCAGACAAAAGGTATTTGGAATTGCTGAAATAAACCTCAGGTTTTTTTACAATTTTTCTCTTGTCTCAGACAGGCTATAGCATATTTTCATTTCTTATAAACTTTATTACCTAATGAGACTTATCTTCCAGCCTGGGAACCAAATGGTAAAATTGGGTCCAAGTGCCTACACTGACAGAGAAAGGAATTTTAAGGTGGAGCTCAGCTCTTAGGGCAGTGGTGAGATAATGCTTTCCTCTCTCTTCCCTGTGGACCCACAGGTGGTCCTGGTGACTGAAATGGCATGCACTCTAAAGGTCCTAGGCTCTCTGTTGGCTCTACTGTTTCCTCTATGTGGGCTCCTTGTACACAGCCAGAACCTTTCCTGGAGGGAATTTATGAAACAGCACCACCTGAGCACAAATTGGGAATTCAGCAAGTACAAATGCAATGATCTGATGAGGGAAAGAGGCATTCCAAAGGACAAGAACTATCACATCTTCATCTATACCTCATGGCACAAAA
The DNA here is from genome assembly GCA_917880005.1 of Nanger dama. NCBI lineage: Eukaryota > Metazoa > Chordata > Mammalia > Artiodactyla > Bovidae > Nanger > Nanger dama. The sequence continues at coordinate 78,041,884 of CAKJTW010000003.1, forward strand.
TTGAGCGTATATGCCTGAGGAACTGGAGAGACCGCTACAGAAATGTATATATATGGGCCCCACATCCCTTCAAGACACTCAAGTGCATCTGGAAGAACAGCAAAGGCAATTACAAAGATTACAAGAGCTACAGCTACATTGAATTCCATTGCAGCATGAATGGGTTTGTTGATGTTGTAGAGGACATGCGGTTATTAGAGGATATGAGCAACTAGAAAGTCCACCCACACCCACAGCTTTCAGTGTTCAGTGCTTGCAAGTGGTGGCCCCGCATACATCAAGAGCCCTTACATTTATGGGCCAATGGTTTCCAACCCTTAGAGTTGTTTCACGTGGTTTTTTGCTCTCATAACTTTGCCTGTGTTGTTTCTCTGCCTGAAATATCCTTCTGCTCTCGTTTATATGATTTCCTTCTACATGTTTATTTTGGTTTGGTTTGTTTTTTAAAGATTCAGCACACATGGCATCTTTCTGACTAATCTGGAAAATTTTCTGATATTGATTCTCCTTATACCTTTGCAAGCTGAATGATCTTTCCGTCCCTAAATAAATTATATCATTTTAATGCGTGTGAAATTTATTTATGTGCACAGAGTATGTGTTGTGTGATTAGTACAGGTGTTCTAAGTGTGTATCATATAGCTTTTGCTTGAATGTGATTTGTGCTTTATGTAGGTGTGTATTATATGTGTGTGTCTAAAGCATATACTAGTTTTTCGTGTGTGTGTGATGAAAATATAACTGTTTATGTGCTAAGCTGGGGAGATTTTGTAAGCACTGATGGTGGGGGCATGCTGAGATCCACCCAGATTGGTTGTCGTGACCAGAGCTGATTAGGTATAAAATATGTAGCATGTTCCTGGCACATGGCAGCTGCTCAGCCATCACTGTTCTTCCTTCCTCATCCTTTGACTTGGTATTTTAACTTTGCCAAAATAAACATGACAAATGCCTATCAATCATCTCTCTTCCTTGCTTTTGTTAAGAATGTCTCTAAGGAGGCTATTGCATTTTAGATGAGTCAAACTGTTATGTCTCCTGATGAATAGTACATTAAGTAGGTGATATGAGCAAAATGAATTTATCTGATAAACAACCATGTTCACATGGCAGAGATATAGGGTAAGGATTTGTTATTGTTGTTTAGTACTTAAGTCTTGTCTGGTTCTTTCACAACCCCATGGACTGTAGCCCACCAGCCTCCTCTGTCCATGGGATTTCCCAAGTAAGAATATTGAAGTGGGTTGCCATTTCCTTCTCCAGAGATTCTTCCTAGCCCAGGGATCGAAGCTGCACCTCCTGATTCTGCACTGGCAGGAAGATTCTTTACCACTAAGTCACCAGGGAAGCTCCAGGGTAGGCAAAGAGGACTTTAAACATGAGGCTTAAGACTTACATTTTGTTGGAGGAAAGAGGAAGTAGATTGGAAAAGGAAATGTTAGACACAAGTAAATGGGGTTTACCAAAGTTGTTTGCTAAATTAAGGATAGAGAAACAGAGTAAGAAATGTTCATGTCATATAGTTTTGCCTGGGACAGGTATTTGAAGGAAAAATACTGAACATTAGAGGACTCTGTGTTCTTCAATCTCCTGCATCACTGAGTGACTCAAGCCCTGAAACTAATAGGGACAGAGAAATGGGACAAAGTAGATGATTAAATAGTTAATTCCACTAGGGGATTGTAAGTAAAGAAAAAGTGTGGGAGATCCCTATAAATTAGTGATTACTCAAGAAAGCAGGTTTGCTTAACCACAAAACTGAGCAAGCTTGCTTACAAATAAAATCCACACAGCAGAAGCATGAAACATGTCTCCAAAAAATAAAACACTGGTGGCATCAGACCAAGTATTCTTGCCTGGAGAATCCCATGGACAGAGGACCCTGGCTGGCTACAGCCCATGGGGTCTCAAAGAGTCGGACACTACTGAAGCAATTTAGTATGCACCCGCGCTGATTCTGAACAAACCTATCTTTGCTGGAGAAATATCTGGCAATCTACTTGTTTCAGGTCAACATAGTATAACAGCCTTGTGCTGTTGCTTAGTCTTTCCCATATCCACTTCCCCTATTTGGATAGATGTATATTCATTCACCGTGGATGATGATTCCAATCATGAAATGAAAAGATGCTCACTCCTTGCAAGGAAAGTTATGATATAACCTAGACAATTAAAAAGCAGAGACATCACTTTGTCAACAAAGTCCATATAGTCAAAACTATGGTTTTTCCAGTAGTCATGTAGAGTTGGATCATAAAGAAGGCACCACCCAGCTTTGGAATTGTGGTGCTGGTGAAGATTCTTGAGAGTCCCTTGTGTGAGAGACTAGCTGCCAATAGAGACCACCAGTCGGAGTTCAGAGAAAAGCAGTTTATTGGCAATTTCGGATCCGGGCCCCCACCAAGCCAATCGAAGGTGGGGAGCCCCCGAACACCCGCTTTGGGAGCCTTTTATCCTATTGTGCAGGGGAGGAGGGGGACTAGGCTACTCGGCAGAGCATGATTGGTGGGCAGGCAGGTAAGGTTTATGTAACCATTGGTGACAATTTGCAGTTAGCGTCGAATTCCCATTTCCTAGAGCTAGATCCTGTTTCTTAGGTTGCAGAGCAAACATTGCAGTGACACACCTGGTATCCATTGTTCCCTTTAAAATTTTGGGGCTTGCCGTCCCAGTAAAGCTGACCTAGTATTCAACTCCCTGGGAAACATTTTACTTCCTTCTTCATTTTCTTCCTCCTTGAGAATTCCAGACTCCTCTCTCCTTGGAGACCCCTAGACTTCTTATCAACCTGCCTAGGAAATGACTCTCTTTCACCTTGGACAGCAAGGAGATCAAACCAGTCAATCCTAAAGGAAATCATCCTGAGTACTCATTGAAAGGAGTGTTGCTAAAGCTGAAGCTCCAATGCTTTGACTATCTAATGCAAAGAGCCAGCTCATTGGAAAAGACCCTAATGCTAGGCAGATCTAAAGCAAAAGGAGAAATGGGCAGCAGAGAATGAGTTGGTTAGATAGCATCACTGACTCAATGGACATGAATGTGAACAAACTCCAGGAGATAGTGGAGGTCATAGGAGCCTGGGATCCTACAGTCCACTGGGTCAGACATGACTTAGTGGCTCAATAACGATATTCATTTCCCTTAGGGAAATATCCCTCCTCTTTTTGTGTGTATTGGTGGGGCTGTCCATTAAGGTTCCTGATCTCCTCTACTGAGTCAAACCATAGTAATAGGATCCAAGGTAGGCTAGCTGTACTCTCTCTTATAAAGAGACCAGAATGTACCTCTTTGACACAGGAAAATTTTGAGAAGTAGCAGATATAGGAGAAGCTTTGAAAATAGAGTATAGATTACCTTATAGAAGGGAAATTGACAATTACAATGGAAATCTCCATTTGTAAGGATGCCTCCCTCTTTCCAGGAAAGAAAAAATGACTCTAGTCATAAGACACACTTATCAAATAAAATCTGCATAACAAAACTTACCCTTGTTTACTGTACCTTTCCTGGTCACCTCCCATAATTTGCTGCCTCCACATTCTTCTTTCTTTGTTTTAGCTGAAGAGAGAATGTAAGCCCAAGTTCTAGCCACCTCATTGAGTTGCTCATCACTGAACTTCTCTCATGTCTATGTGGGGTATTCACACTAATAAACTTCTGTTCATTTTTCTTTTGTTAATCTATCTTTTGTTATAGAGACCCTAATTGAGAACTGGAAAAGAAACATGGAAAAGTTTTTGTTTTTTTTTTCCTACACTGTCATCAGAGTCTAAATCTCAAGTAGTTATGCAAGGATTTTTTTTTAAAGGTAAAGTGGATTCATGCCCATTTGGCACTGCTCAGCCTTTGATCCAAGTTTCTTAGGTTCCAGCTTTTCAAAGACAGATCCTGCTGCTATATGTTTTGTGTATTGTAATCTCTCCCAAATTCTTCCAGTAGATCCCCACTCATTCCCACAACTGAAACAAGAGAGAAGGGGCCAGGACACAACCTCTGAAAGAATGACATAAGCCCTAGAGGATATGACATAAGCTGTTTAGCACCAACTAGGTCCATTATGGCAGAAAATTTGACTTCCAGTAGACACTGTGTGGATCACAATAAACTGTGGAAAATTCTGAAAGAAATGGGAATACCAGACCACCTGACCTCTTGAGAAATCTGTATGCAGGTCAGGAAACAACAGTTAGAACTGGACATGGAACAACAGACTGGTTCCAAATAGGAAAAGCAGTACGTCAAGGCTGTATATTGTCACCCTGCTTATTTAACTTCTATGCAGAGTACATCATGAGAAACGCTGGACTGGAAGAAGCACAAGCTGGAATCAAGATTGCCAGAAGAAATATCAATAACCTCTGATATGCAGATGACACCACCCTTACGGCAGAAAGTGAAGAGGAACTCAAAAGCCTCTTGATGAAAGTGAAAGAGCAGTTGGAAAAATTTGGCTTAAAGTTCAACATTCAGAAAACAAAGATCATGGCATCCGGTCCCATCACTTCATGGGAAATAGATGGGGAAACAGTGGAAACAGTGAATGACTTTATTTTGGGGGCTCCAAAATCACTACAGATGGTGACTGCAGCCGTGAAATTAAAAGACGCTTACTCCTTGGAAGAAAAGTTATGACCAACCTAGATAGCATATTCAAAAGCAGAGACATTACTTTGCCTACTAAGGTCCATCTAGTCAAGACTATGGTTTTTCCAGTGGTCATGTATGGATGTGAGAGTTGAACTGTGAAGAAGGCTGAGAGTCGAAGAACGGATGCTTTTGAACTGTGGTGTTGCAGAAGACTCTTGAGAGTCCCTTGGACTGCAAGGAGATCCAACCAGTCCATTCTGAAGGAGATCAACCTTGGGATTTCTTTGGAAGGAATGATGCTAAAGCTGAAACTCCAGTAGTTTGTCCACCTCATGCAAAGAGTTGACTCATTGGCAAAGACTCTGATGCTGGGAGGGACCGGGGGTAGGAGGAGAAGGGGATGACAGAGGATGAGATGGCTGGATGGTATCACGGACTTGATGGACGTGAGTCTGAGTGAACTCCTAGAGTTGGTGATGGACAGGAAGGCCTGGCGTGCTGCGATTCATGGGGCCACAAAGAGTCAGACATGACTGAGCGACTGAACTGAACTGAACTGAGACTTTGTGCCTCATTATACACCCATTGTAATACTTTAGCATCCAAATACATACCAAAGGTGCTATGACAATTTCAAGGCTAACCATTTAAGGTTAAAAAAAAAAAAAGCAGTTGTTCAGTTCCTGGAAATCTCCATCTCTTCTCTGAAATGGTTGGCATAATCCTCCCAATCCTTAGCCTATGAAATTACCTGGCCCATAAAACCAACCACCCCATGTTTTAAGGCCTTTTGCCCTCTTCTGAGATGGCCCACACTCTCTGTGGAGTTTGCTTTTTCCTCCCAAGGTTGTTCTCACCTTTTGAGACAGATCTTCTGTCTATGGAATCTGTATATCTTTAATTAACCCACTTCTTATCTAAAAAGGAAAGTTCAGAAAAAGAACTGGATGTATATAACACAGTGAAATTGACATCTTGTCCTGAGAACACACTTTTCCATTATGTCGTCCTAGAAACAGTGCAAGGGATCTTTATTACTCCTACTCATGAAGAGATGGCACAGCTGAGCGGCTCTATCCACCCTCAGCTGATAAAGAATTTCCATCAGTGTTGTCTCGCCATTCATGCAGTTTTTCAGCAGACGTTGGCTGAAGAGAAAAAGAAAGCACTAAATGGTAAACATCATTCAGGTTCAACAAATTCAGTGTCTTCTCTGAACCCTGAGAAAGAACATGGTGCATTGTTTGAATGCTCACCTGAAAACTGGACTGATCAGAGGAAAACACCACCAGTTGTGGCTTACTGGGTAGTAGGGAGACTCTCCCTTCATCCCAAACTTCAAGAACTTTATGTCTGTTTTCATGACTCAGTTACAGAAATTGCCATTGAAATGGCTTTTAAATTGTTCTTTGGATTAACCTTGTAGCTGTGTTTTCTTGGTGCATAGTAACATTATGCACAGACCATCAAGCAGGGTTAGAACTGCTGAAATCTATTCACAAAGAGATGAGGCTAAACTTCTTTCCACTAATCAATACTGGACATAAAGCTGATGAAGACTGAGATGATAACGCTGCTGGATTTGATGCACTAAATCTTATTCTGAGACTTTTGAAGAAAATATTTGATCAAAATATGAAGAAGAGATTGTTAACTTATTTTCCATTTTGGTATATAACATTAATGTATTTACTGATTTGAAATCTGATGTATTTTATGTAAAATCAATAAAAGAATGTTTATCTTGGAAAAATACCCAACTGTTTGTGTGTTTTTCTCAAGACTAATATTGATAGCTGGCAAAACAATAATGAAATTGGGAAGAGATGACCAGGTTCTGTTACTAATTAGTATTGTGACCATGAGCAAGTTTATGTACCTCTCTGAGTTCAGATTTTTCATGTACAAATGAAATGAATGCTTTGAGGTGTCTAAAGATCCTCTTCAGTAAAATGTGCAATTTTTTTCCCTCTAACCTATTGTTTGGTACCTAAATTTGTAATATTGAGTACTGATTCCTTCTTAGATCAGATACTTTTCTTATAGGTGTTTTAGTAGATATCTCAGTGTGGGGGAAGAGAGGAGTAAAAATTAAACTTACTTTTTTATTTATTTGATTTTCTTTACTCATTCAGGTCAGTTCTATTTTGACTAGGATGTAAATTTTTAAACTATTTGTTCATATACTTTCATTGTTTTCTTTTTTTTTGAAATGTATTCAGGCATACACACATTTTATACAAGTCCAGGAATTTTAGGAAAAGTTTTAAGTAAATCTTTTTAAAAACCCAATTATGTTGAAAACACTGAAAAAGTTAACTAAAGAAATTCTATGGGCATTTCCAATCAATACAAAGTTTTGCCTTACAAATCTGGATGCATTGGGTTTTCCCAAAGGGATACCCCTAATGAACAATAATTTATTTGACCATGAGTAGAGAAAGAAAGGTACTAAGATCAGAATTTTCTTCAGCTGTCAGAATTTGGCAGATTGAAAGGAAGGAAGAATATGACAATTCTTAATTGACTTTTACCCAGTGGATTCTCCTGAATTCTCAGATGCCCCCATGACTTTATAGCACTGGGTTCTCTCTTCTTCAGGATTTACCTTTGGAAGGCAAATTAAACCAGCACATCTAAAGCCAGTCTCTGCCTTTCCCCTACCTCATGCATGAGACTTCCAGTTTAATCAGAATTAACTGAAAAACATAGTGGATGCACCATTTAAAATATTTGGTCTTAGAAGAAACACTATTATCCCTCTGTCATGAGTTTAAGAGATTTTCACCCAGGTGTGAAGATGCAAACCACTATACTTGTCCTATTAGTGACTTGTGGGCCTTAATTTTGGCATTCAGAACAGAGCCAGAAACTTTGGTAGAAAATGGCTACCAAGGATCCTCCCCTTCAGATCATAATTTTGGTCAAATGATAGATTCTTTACTACTGTCTTAGGACTGCTTGTGCATATATATAAGTATCAAAGTACTGTTTAAGAGTATTTAGCAAATGTCTTAAATTTCTTGATAATGTTCCCTCAAATACCATGAAGCCATTTTTAATATGGAGAATTATTCATAAATGCAGCCATTGATTACCTCAGATTTTCAAACAGACTGAACTTGGAACTTTACCATTAGGAACTTTTTGTTTCATTTAGTGAAATTTTGATCTGTTGAACTGCTTTCCTGGTCTCAAAAAATCATAAAACCACTATTTAATAACTGAAATAAAAAGACAGACTACTGATCTTATATAAGGCCAAGTCAGTTGAAGTATTGCAGATGTACTCTGTAATGTGCATGTTGCAGAGATGTTGCATTTTTAAGAAAGAAAATCAGACATTATCTTGGCTTTTGTCTCTAAATAGATATCAAAATAAGTGTGGTAAGTACTGTAAACTTAGCTGCTCATTTTTCTATATATGTTCAGGTTCACACCTAAGAGTAGATCCGACTCATTGGACAATAAGTGCCTGTCTGCAACTTTCTTAAATAAAGAGGGACATAGAATGCTTTTGTGGAGAAGGCAATGACACCCCCACTCTAGTACTCTTGCCTGGAAAATCCCATGGACGGAGGAGCCTGGTGGGCTGCAGTCCATGGGGTCGAAAAGAGTCGGACATGACTGAATGACTTCACTTTCACTTTCAGTTTCTTATCTATCACTTCATCTCTCACTGAATTCTTTCTGCCCTGAGGCATAGAGAACCTGAGCTTCAGTAAGTCTTGAGATCAGGTGTGTGATCACAATTAAAAGACAGTGAGTTTGAATCCCAATCTGGGTTGTGTGGTTTCACTGCCACTTAAAATTTCCCCCTCAAATGGTTTTGTGTTGCTTGCAACCAAAAATACCCGAATGGATAAACTCTATCTGCAAAGTTTGTGACCCTCACAATCACCAGCATGATCAGAGCATCTAGATTCAGAGATCTGCTATGCATATGAAGTACCTATCCTACAGGAAACATTAACTGTTTTTACTCAGCACTTTGTCAAAACCAAGTTAGTATGCATGATGCACTGTGATGCCAACTGTGCCAAAACATCATAGTCTGGAGCAGAAAAAGGTTCATTGCAGAGCCAAGCAAAGAGAATGGGTGTTTCATGCTCAAAAGACCTGAAATTGCTAATGGTTTTCAGGGAAGAGTTTTTAAGGGCAAAATTTGGGATGAAGGCTGTACAGCGTATGACTTTCTTCTGATTAGTTGGTGGTGAGGCAATACGATGATAACCCAGGACTCTTGTGTTCACTTGAAGTAACCATCCTCCACCTGGGTGGGGGCCTTATTTCCTCCTATAAAAGGACTCAAAAATATATTGTTATTATACCCCTTGAAGAGGAACTAGGACTCTGCTTTGTCTCTGCACTATTTTTGTTTCCTGACCACTTTTCCTTCATTTCTGCATTTCCTCATTTCTCTAATTAGTAACTGTCTGCATCAGCTCTTTGGAAAAGGGGAAGACCTATAAACAAGAAACAGAAAGACTTTTGTACCTGGAGGGTCCTGTAGGATTCTGCTCAGTTTCAAGCCTACTATCTTCATAATCTACCCTCCCCACCCCGCTAGGCTCATCTCCTAAAATTTCACTTTACTTGTTCTCTTAATAATAGTCACTTACAGTTCCAGGAGTATGTCATGCACATTTCAGTCACTGAAACGTCTTTCTTACTTGTTGCCACTTGGTGACAATCTGTCCATTGTTTACACCCCAGTTCAGTACCCTGGCCACTGAGAAGCTGCTAGCCTCCTATTCATGCTGATCCCTTCCTCCTAACTCATTTGTACCATACATTGGGGACTTAGCGTATGTTACCTTGTGAGTTTCCCTAGTGGTTCAGATGGTAAAGAACCTGCCTGCAAAGCCGGAGACCCATAGTTAATCCTTGGGTAGGGAAGATCCCCTGGAGAAGGGAATGGCTACCCACTCTACCATTTTTGCCTGGAGAATTCCATGGATAGAGGATCCTGGCAGGCTGTACAGTCCATGGGGTCCCAAAGAGTTGCCACCTACCCTTTCACATATGCTACTTTGCATGGTTTAAATGTTTCTCATATTCACTCACTCATTCATGCTTTCACTTATCCAACAGCTTTACAGAATGTCTACTATGTGATAAATGCTGTGCTGGCAATCATGATTGAAGAATGAAAAAGCCACTCTCCTGCAGGGAGTCATGTTCCCTAAAACAGTTTCTTCTAACCTGAGGACTTCAAGAAGTCCATAAGCCCACTGAAATGATAAATTCTTGATATGTTTCCATTTGGGGACAGCAGGTCAAATGGCTTTCATCAAATTCTCAGAAAAGTTTACAGTCATCGGTCTAGTGGTTGTGGTATAAATATGACACATATATACATAACTGTCAAAAATACCATTGTTGCTATTGTTCACTCTCTGAGTCCTGTCCAGCTCTTTGCAACTCGAGGGAAATATGACACATATATACATAACTGTCAAAAATACCATTGTTGCTATTGTTCACTCTTTGAGTCCTGTCCAGCTCTTTGCAACTCGAGGGACTGCAGCACATCAGGTTTCCCCATCCTTCACTATCTCCTCAGATTTGCTCAAACTCATGTCCACTGAGTCTGTGATGCCATCTATTTCATCCTCTGTCGTCCCCTTCTCCTGTCTTCAATGTTTCCCAGCATCAGGGTCTTTTCCAATGAGTCAGCTCTTGATGGTGGCCAAAGTATTGGAATTTCAGCATCAGTCCTTCCAATGAATGTTTAGGGTTGATTTCCTTTAGGATTGACTGGTTTGATCTCCTTGTAGTCCAAGGGATGCTCAAGAGTCTTCCCCTACACCACAGTTTGAAAGCATTGATTCTTCAGCATTCAGCTTTCTCTATGGTCCATCTCACACATCCATACATGACTACTGGACTTTTGTTAGCAAGATGATGTCTCTGCTTTCTGTATGCTGTTTAGGTTTGTCATAGCTTTTTTCCTAAGGAGCGAGGGTCTTTTAATTTTGTGGCTGCAGGCACCATCCACAGTGATTTGGGAGCCCAAGAAAATGAAATCTGTCACTATTTCCACCTTCTCCACTTCTATTTGCTATGAAGTGATGGGGCCAGATGCCATGATCTTCATTTTTAATGTTGTGATTTCTTTTTTTTTTTCCTGGCTGTCTTTGGCTGGCTGTTTAATTAGTTGCTGATCTCTTTTATTTTTTTCTACCAATCTACAATCTCTGCTTCTTAGTATTGTGCTGCATTTATGTAACACTCTGACCTGAGCAGGCAAAGTGAACTCCATTTCTCAGATCATAGGTTTTATTGCTAGGATACCAGTCTTCTGTAAACAGATAGTGTTGTATCAAATGGCCTTAGGAACATGTAGTGTGATTTCTGCCAAAACCAATCCTCTACAAAGCATAGGACCCTCTTAAAGACTGACAGGCCGCCTTTGTTAATTATTGAGATTCTTCTTCCACTTTCTCCCAAAGAAGGTGAACCCTAGATTCTTTGTTTTTCTTTTTTTTTTTTTTTTTTTAGGTTTATTTTATTTTTTTTGCTTTTTTAAATTTTTTAAAATTAAATTTATTTATTTTTTAATTACAATACTGTATTTGTTTTGCCATACATTGACACGAATCAGCCATAGGTGAACACAATCTGCCAATGCCGAAGCCCCCTCCCACCTCCCACCCCACATCCTTTACTTGAATCATCCTGTGCATCAGCCCCATGCATCCTGCATCCTACATTGAACATAGATTAGCATTTCGTTTCTTACAGGAAAATATACATGTTTCATTGCCATTCTCCCAAACCATCCCACTCTTTCCCTCTCCCTCAGAGTCCAAAAGTCCACTCTATAACTCTGTGTCTCTTCTTGTCTCACATATAGGGTCATCATTACTGTCTTCTAAATTCCATATATATGTGTCAGTATACTGTATTGGTGTTTTTCTTTCTGGCTTACTTCACTCTGTATAATCGGTTCCAATTTCATCCATCTCATTAGAACTGAGTCAAATTTATTCTTTTTAAGGGCTGAGTAGTACTCCATTGTGTATATGTACCACAGCTTTCTTATCCATTCATCTGCTGATGGACATCTAGGTTGCTTCCATGTCCTGGCTATTATAAACAGCGCTGCAATGAACATTGGGGTACATGTGTCTCTTTCAATTCTGGTTTCCTCGGTGTGTATGCCCAGCAGTGGGATTGCTGGGTCATAAGGCAGTTCTATTTGCAATTTTTTAAGGAATCTCCACACTGTTTTCCGTAATGGCTGTACTAGTTTGCATTCCCACCAGCAGTGTAAGAGGGTTCCCTTTTCTCCACATCCTCTCCAGCATTTATTGCTTGTAGACTTTTGGATCGCAGCCATTCTGACTGGTGTGAAATGATACCTCATTGTGGTCTTGATTTGCATTTCTCTGATAATGAGTGATGTTGAGCATCTTTTCATGTGTTTGTTAGCCATCCGTATGTCTTCTTTGGAGAAATGCCTATTTAGTTCTTTGGCCCATTTTTTTTATTGGATCATTTATTTTTCTGGAGTTGAGCTGCATAAGTTGCTTATATATCTTTGAGATTAGTTTTTCTTTATAGATTTCTGGTAACCTACACTCTTTCTTTTGCCACCTTGAACTTGGCTCCGACGGGGAAGTGACCTCCAGATTTGCGAATCATGTGAATCTTGAGTTTAGCAAACCTACAACTTCTGCCTCCAAAGCTGTGATAAGATCCATCTGCTTTCCCCAGCAATGCTCAGCAAGTTCCTCATCCCAAAACAGCTGTCAGAACTTCTGCCTGAGTGCCAAACACATGATCACTGAATGTTGAGTTCTAAGCCAGCTTTTTCACTCTCCTCTTTCACCTTCATCAAGAAGCTCTTTAGTTCCTCTTCATTTTCTGCCATTAAAGTGGTATTATTTGCATATCTAAGGTTGTTGATATTTCTCCCAGCAATATTGATTCCCTGCTTGTGAGTCATCCAGCTGGGCGTTTCACCTAATGTACTCTTCATAGAAGTTAAACAAGGAAGGTGACAATATACTGCTTTGATATAATCCTTTTCCAGTTTTGAAACAGTCCATTGTTCCATGTCCAGTTCTAACTGTTGCTTCTTGACCTGCATACAGGTTTCTCAGGACAGGTTAGATGGTCTGGTATGTGTGTTGTGATTAGCAAGTCAAAGGCTTTAGCATAGTCAGTAAAGCAGAAGTAGATTTTTTTAAATTCCCTTGCTTTTTCTATGATCCAACAGACGTTGGCAATTTGATCTTGTACATCTGGAAGTTCACAGTTCATGTACTGCTGAAGCCAAGCTTGAAGAATTTTAAGCATAATCTTGGTAGCATGTGAAATGAGTGCAATTGTATTTTAATTTTAGCATTCTTTGGAATTGAAATGAAAACTGATCTTTTCCAGTCCTGTGGACACTGCTGGCTTTTCCAAATTTGCTGGCATATTGAGCACAGCACTTTCACAGCATCATCTTTTAGAATTTTAAATAGCTCAGCTGGAATTCCATCACCTCCCTAGCTTTGTTCATAGTAATGCTTTCTAGTGGCTTCACACTCCAGGATGTCTGGCTCTAAATGAGTGACCACACCATCATGATTGTCTGGGTCATTAAAACATTTTTGTATAGTTCTTCTGTGTATTCTTGTCACCTCTTCTTAATATCTTCTGCTTTTGCTAGCTCCTTGCCATTTCTGGCAATTATTATTTACAGCATTTATTACTTCTGGCAATTATTACTAATTATTATTAGTTTATTATTTAACTTATATGCAGAGTATATCATGAGCAACGCTGGGCTGGAGGAAGCACAAACTGGAATCAAGATTGCCGGGAGAAATATCAATAACCTCAGATATACAGATGACACCACCTTTATGGTAGAAAGTGAAGAAGAACTAAAAAGCTTCCTGATGAAAGTGAAAGAGGAGAGTGAAAAAGTTGGCTTATAGCTCAACATTCAGAAAACTAAGATCATGGCATCCAATCCCATCACTTCATGGCAAATAGATGGTGAAACAGTGGCTGACTTTATTTTTCTGGGCTCCCAAATCACTGCAGATGGTGATTGCAGCCATGAAATTAAAAGACGCTTACTCTTTGGAAGGAAAGTTATGACCAACCTAGACAGCATATTACAAAGCAGAGACATTACTTTGTCAACAAAAGTCCATCTAGTCAAGGCTATGGTTTTTCCAGTGGTCATGTATGGATGTGAGAGTTGGACTATAAAGAAGGCTGAGCACAGAAGAATTGATACTTTTGAACTGTGGTGTTGGGGAAGACTCTTGAGAGTCCCTTGGACTTCGAGGAGATCCAACCAGTCCATCCTAAAGGAGATCAGTCCTGGGTGTTCATTGGAAGGAATGATGTTGAAGCTGAAACTCCAATACTTTGGCCATCTGATGCAAAGAACTGACTCACTGGAAAAGACTCTGATGCTGGTAATGATTAAGGGCAGGAGGAGAAGGGGACAACAGAAGATGAAATGGTTGGATGGCATTACTGACTCAATGGACATGGGTTTGGGTGGACTCTGGGAGTTGGTGATGAACAGGGAGGCCTGGCGTGCTATGATTCATGGGGTCACAAAGAGTTGGACATGACTAAGCGACTGAACTGAACTGAACTGCCATTTCTGTCCTTTATTGTGCACATCCTTCCATGAAATAGTCCCTTGATAGCTCTCATTTTCTTGAAGAGATCTCTAGTCTTTCCTATTCTATTGTTTTCTTCTATTTCTTTGCATTGTTCACTTAAGAAGGCTTTCTTATCTCTACTTGCTATTCTCTGGAACTCTGCGTTCAGTTGGGTATATCTTTCTTTTTCTCCTTTGCCTTTTGCTTCTCTTCTTTTCTCAGCTATTTATAAGGCCTCCTCAGACAACCTTTTGCATTTTTTTTTCCCCTTGAGGATGATTTTAGCCACCATCTGATGTACAATGTTATGAATGTTATGAATCTCCACGCATAGTTCTTCAAGCACTCTGTCTACCAGATCTAGTCCCTTGAATCTCCTTATCACGTCCATTGGTTAATCATAAGGGATTTGATTTAGGTCGTACATAAATGACATAGTGGTTTTCTCTACTTTCTTCGATTTGAGCATGAAGTTTGCAATAAGGAGCTGATGATCTGAGCCACCATCAGTTCCAGGTCTTGTTTTTGCTGACTGTACAGAGCTTCTCCATCTTTGGCTATAAATAATATAATCAATCTGATTCCAGTATTGACCACCTGGTGATGTCCATGAATAGAGTTGTCTCTTGGGTTGTTGGAAGAGGGTGTTTGCTCTGAGAGGTACATTGTCTTGTCAAAACTCTGTTAACCTTTTGCCCTGCTTTATTTTGTACTCTAAGGCCAAACTTACATGTTACTCCAGGTATCTCTTTACTTCCTACTTTTGCATTCCAGTTCCCTATGATGAAAATCAAAACTCATTCTACCAGCTGGGATTGGTGGTTCCAAAGTAATTTATATTGAATTTAGAGATATTCTGACAAAATTTCGGATGTTGTTATCCAGATTTTATTACCCCTATAGCCCTGGGGCTTCCTGGATAGCACTAGCAGTAAAGAATCCACCTGCCAGTGCAAGAAACATAATGAGACTCAGGTTTGATCCCTGGGTAGAGAAGATTCCCTGGAGAATGGAATGGCAACCCACTCCATTGTTCTTGCCTGGAGAATTCCATGGACAGAGGAGCCTGGCAAGCTATAGTTCATCGGGTCACAAAGAGTTGGACACAACTCAGCAACTAACATACATACACATTGTATAGGCTATATTTTAGAACTCAGCATTACCTAGAACAAGAATATTATTCAAAGATATTTTCATAAGGTATTACACACAAAAAATTTATAATAACTCCTTAAATACTCTCACACGAAGTTTATTTCTGCTCCAAGACAGCACTCTAGTTCACATCAGCAGTAGCTGATAGAGAAGATGGTGAAAAGGGAGAAATGGTTTGCTGTGCCATCTTTGCCCTTTGTTTTGTATTCTGAGAAAATTTCTATCCCTTCTTGTTTTTGTGAACTTACTGCATTTTATAATCCTTAAATCCTTCCAACAAATATTGAAGAATCGTGGTTTTATCATCTTATGACAACCATCAAAGCTTCTAAAGTTCCATTCCAGATATGTGAAGTGTGCATTCTTAGGAGTAGCTGGAAGTCAATTTACTTCATAGAGAAATTCTAACTCAATTAGAAGTAAGGAAAGGAAGCTATTAAGTAAATGTGTGGTCAATAAAAACCACCCTGCTTTGAAGAGCTAGAGCAAAGAGCAGAAGAGTGAGACAGCAGATCTGATGTTTTCTAACTGAATTTATCCTTCAATTATACTTTGATATAACTACAATATAATTTAACAATTAGAATCCAGTGAGTGCTAATAGGATCTGAACAAATTAGGGCTGAAAGAGCTCTGTGCCTGCAGAGAGGAAAGTTCAGAGAAGAGGATATTTGAGCACAGTCTAGAAAGATGGGTAAGCAACCAAATATACTAGGTTGGAAAGGAAAATCCAGGCAAAAGAAATAATGCTTGTAAAAGTATGAATGATATTTTTAAAGTTAAAACTGTGATTATCATAAAAGTTTAAAAAAAAAAACCCCATGTCATCGAATAAACTCATAAATAATCCCATTTTATTCAGTTCATCTTGAGGATGAGGAAATATTTCTCCTAATGAGGATATTAGTAACATGCTAAAAACAGTTCAAATGTGATTTTGGTTTACAGAAATGTATATTCTCTGCTGGACAAAATTCATTTGCATCACTATAAACAGGAAAGATATGCATGTTATTAGTTTTCCAGAAGCACATTTCTACTTGCAAGTCAAATGTATACACTTTCATAGTGTACAGACACAATGAACAGCATCTCCAGTGGGTCTGCTAGACAAATCTTGGTACTAAATGAAAAGACTCATGAAAAGATGTTCAACATCACTCATTATCAGAGAAATGCAAATCAAGACCACAATGAGGTATCATTTCACACCAGTCAGAATGGCTGCGATCCAAAAGTCTACAAGCAATAAATGCTGGAGAGGATGTGGAGAAAAGGGAACCCTCTTACACTGCTGGTGGGAATGCAAACTAGTACAGCCACTATGGAGAACAGTGTGGAGATTCCTTAAAAAATTGCAAATAGAACTGCCTTATGACCCAGCAATCCCACTGCTGGGCATACACACTGAGGAAACCAGAATTGAAAGAGACACATGTACCCCAATGTTCATTGCAGCACTGTTTATAATAGCCAGGACATGTAAGCAACCTAGATGTCCATCAGCAGATGAATGGATAAGAAAGCTGTGGTACATATACACAATGGAGTACTACTCAGCCCTTAAAAAGAATAAATTTGACTCAGTTCTAATGAGATGGATGAAATTGGAACCGATTATACAGAGTGAAGTAAGCCAGAAAGAAAAACACCAATACAGTATACTGACACATATATATGGAATTTAGAAGACAGTAATGATGACCCTATATGTGAGACAACAAAAGAGACACAGAGGTATAGAGTGGACTTTGGGACTCTGAGGGAGAGGGAAAGGGTGGGATGGTTTGGGAGAATGTCATTGAAACATGTATACTTTCTTGTAAGAAACGAAGCGCCAGTCTATGTTCAATGCAGGATGCAGGATGCATGGGGCTGGTGCACAGGATGATTTAGGTAGATGATGTGGGGTGGGAGGTGGGAGGGGGCTTTGGCATTGGGAGATTGTGTTCACCTGTGGCTGATTCATGTCAATGTATGGCAAAACAAATACAGTATTGTAATTTAAAAATAAATAAATAAATAAAAATTTTTAAAAAAGAAAAGACTCTCATATATGCAGATGACACCACCCTTATGGCAGAAAGTGAAAAATAACTAAAGAGTCTCTTGATGAAAGTGAAAGAAGAGAGTGAAAAAGTTGGCTTAAAGCTCAACATTCAGAAAATTAAGATCATGGCATCCGGTCCCATCACTTCATGGCAAATAGATGGGGAAACTGTGGAAACAGTGGCTGACTTTCTTTTGGGGGGCTCCAAAATCACTGCAGATGGTGATTGCAGCCATGAAATTAAAAGACACTTACTCCTTGGAAGGAAAATTATGACCAACCTAGACAGCATATTAATAAACAGAGACATTACTTTGTCAACAAAGGTTCATCTAGTCAAGGCTATGGTTTTTCCAGTGGTCATGTATGGATGTGAGAGTTGGACTATAAAAAAAGTTGAGTGCCAAAGAATTGATGCTTTTGAACTGTGGTGTTGGAGAAGACTCTTGCAAGTCCTTTGGGCTGCAAGGAGATCCAATCAGTCCATCCTAAAGGAGATCAGTTCTGGGTGTTCATTGAAAGGACTGATGTTGAAGCTGAAACTCCAGTACTTTGGCCACCTGATGCGAGGAGCTGACTCATTTGAAAAGCCCCTGATGCTGGGAATGATTGAGGGCAGGCGGAGAAAGGGATGACAGAGGATGAGATGGTTGGATGGCATCACTGACTCAGTGGACATGGATTTGGGAGGACTTCGGCAGTTGGTGATGCTGTGGTTCATGGGGTTGCAAAGAGTCAGACACAACTGAGAGACCGAACTGAACTGAAATCTCTTTTGTCCATTTCAAAATTTTGGATTATTTTCCCTTCTGAAGACACAGACACTTATGAATTGTTCAGGAAATGTATAGAGGTCCTCATGACTGATGTGAAGAGGAAAGAAGTCACAAGAAACAGTCTGATCTAGCAATTGGGCAAAGAAGAAACAGTATTGCATACCCAAATTGACCAAAGGGCTGAAGGTTGGAGGCCATTTTGAAAGCCAGGCCTTCAGCTCCACAGAAACAATAAAACTAAACCTCAGAAAGAAACTTGGAACTCATCATTCATATATATATAAATGTATCTTTCTTGTTCTTTTATTTTTCCTGATGTACGGTTTCTTTGTATTAACAAATCATTATTTATTTATCAATAGTTTGTTCATGGATATTTGGAACATTCCCAAATTTCAACTCTAACAAGCAGTGTTGCAATGGTATCTTTGTACATTTCTCTGTGCACACATGTGGGAAACTTTTTACCAAGATCTATTACTTTTACCAAATTTTGCCATATTTTCTCCAAACTTGTCAACTGAAAGAAAAAAAAAAGCAGTTAAGAATTGTGAGTTTAAGTTGTATTCATGATTTTGCTGAGTACTAGAGCCTGGGAGACCACAACTCAGTTAGCTCTGAGTAACTGCTCCAAAGAGGTAGGGGAGGAGCCAATTTATACATGATTTTTATAGCTAGGGAATACAGACAGTCAAGCATACATCTTGGTTAAAAAGAATTATGGCTAATCACAAAGAACAGACATCTCAAGTTAGTGATTTTAGTGATTCTTATGTATGGGAAACTGTAAGAATCTGGAGTCACTGAAATTCCTCCTGAGATACACATGTAACCATCCAAAGGCCCGTTTATTCAGAGCACAGAGTGTCTTATCTTGTTCATCGCCCTCAGTTCCCCACAGGATACCCTGTCAGTGAGCAACTGTAGTGGGTTGCTACTTAATCCTCATATA
Source organism: Nanger dama (assembly GCA_917880005.1). NCBI lineage: Eukaryota > Metazoa > Chordata > Mammalia > Artiodactyla > Bovidae > Nanger > Nanger dama. Next base: position 78,061,030 of record CAKJTW010000003.1, read on the forward strand.
ACTGGGTGATGTTGTTTAGTCTCTAAGTTGTGTCCGACTCTTTGCAACCCCACAGACTGAAGCCTGCCAGCTCCTCTGTCCATGGACAGAACACTGGAGTGGGCTGCCATTTTGCTCTTTGTTCTTCTTTGTGCACAACTTGATTATAACAGATTGTATTTTTCAAAGATGTCCATATCAACATGTCCCATTCTACATACACTTATAGTCTTCTCTATCAAAATCTTCCCTTTTCTTGAGTATGGGTTCAGTTCAGTTCAGTCGCTCAGTCGTGTCCAACTCTTTGCGACCCCATGAATCGCAGCACACCAGGCCTCCCTGTCCATCACCAACTCTCGGAGTTCATTCAGGCTCACGTCCATCGAGTCAGTGATGCCATCCAGCCATCTCATCCTCTGTCATCCCCTTCTCCTCCTGCCCCCAATCCCTCCTAGCATCAGATGGGTTAGTCTTAGAAAACCCCTCCTAGTGAATATAATGGGATGAAAATAATACTGTGTGACTTCCAAAGCCAGGCCATGGACTTCCTTGATGGTCCAGTGGTTGAGAATCCACCAACCAATGCAGGGGACATGAGCTCCATCCCTCGTCCAGCAAGATTCCACATGCTTCAGGGCAACTAAGCCACTGGGCCACAAATACTGAGCCCACCAGCAGCAGCTACGGAAACTGGCAGGCCCTAGAACCCATGCTCTGCAACAAGAGAAGCGACTGCAATGAGAAGCGCTCACATCACAACTAGAAGTAGCCCCCACTTCCACAACTAGAGAAAGCTCACATGCAGCAACGAAGACACAGTGAGGTCAAAAATAAATAAATCAGACTAAAAATAGAGCCGCCACGTGATCCTGCAGTTCCACTCCTGAGCATATATTCAGAGAAAAAATTGATCCAAAAGTATACATGCACCTTAATGTTCATTTCAGCACTGTTTACAATAACCAAGACATGGAAGCAACTTATTAATAAATACTCATCAATGACTAATGGATAAAGAAGATGTGGTACATACATATTACAATGGAATATTACTCAGTCATTAAAAAAATAATGAAAAAATGCCATTTGCAGCAACATGGATGGACCTAGAGAGTGTCATACTGAGTGAAGTCAGACAGAGAAGGAAAAATATTATATGACATCCCTTATATGTGAGATCTAAAAAGAAATGATACAAATGAATTTACTTACAAAACAAAAAGAGACTCACAGACTTAGAGAATGAACTTATGTTTGCTGGGGGAAAGGATAGTTAGGAAGTTTGGGCAGGTCATGAACACACTGATATATTTAAAAGAATAACCAACAAGAACCTTCTGTCTAGCACATGGAACTCTGCTCACTGTTAAGTGGTGGTCTGGATGGTAAGTGTTGGGGGAGAATGGATACATATATATGTAAGGCTGAGTCCCTTCACTGTTCACCTGCAAATATCACAACATTGTTAATCGGCTATACCCCAATACAAAATAAAAAGTTCAAAAATAAATCAATAAAAAGCCAGGTCATAACACATGAGACAACTTCTGCCTGGTTTTCCGTCTCTGTTGTGGGACACCCACACTTGGACCCAGTCATCAGGTTGTGAGGAAGATGATACCACATGGAGGCCTCGTGTAAGTGTTCTAGCCATATGTAAGGCTTCCCTGGTGGCTCAGAGGTTAAAGCGTCTGCCTCCAATGCGGGAGACCCGGGTTCGATCCCTGGGTTGGGAAGATACCCTGGAGAAGGAAATGGTAACCCACTCCAGTATTCTTCCCTGGAGAATCCCATGGACAGAGAAGCCTGGTAGGCTACAGTCCACAGGGTCGGAAAGTGTCGGACACGACTGAGCGACTTCACTTCGCTTCAAGCACATATGCATCAAAATATCACAATCATGAAAGGCAAAGACTGAATTAAAGGAAACACGTATTAAAAGAGACTACAAAGACCTGACTAGATCCAAGGTTTGAGCCTGGATGGGATCCTGAAAGAAAAAAACCTTTTTTCCTTTGTTGTAAAATATGCTAGTGTGGCAATTGATGAAAGTTGAATAGTCAAGTGAAGTGAAGTGAAGTCGCTCAGTCGTGTCCGACTCTTTCCAACCCCGTGGACTGTAGCCTACCAGGCTTCTCTGTCCATGGGATTCTCTAGGCAAGAATACTGGAGTGGGTTACCATTTCCTTCTCCAGGGCATCTTCCCGACCCAGAAATCGAACCCGGATCTCCCGCATCGGAGGCAGACGCTTCTGAGTATTAGATAATAGTAGAGTTTCAATTTAAATTTCCTGATTTTGATAAGGATACTTCTTAATCCCTTGTAAAAAGAATGATCTTATTTTTAGGAAGTGTATAGTGAAGTACTTAGAAAAGGGGAAACATGTCTATCATATACTCTTAAACATTCAGAAAAAAATTATATAGCTGTATATAAATATATGACTAATAAAACAAATAGGAAAAAAATTATAGTTTAGAGAATATAGACAAGTGATATATAGGAATTCTTTGTATCATTTTTGCAACTGTTCAGTACCTCTAAAATTATTTCAAAATAAAAATTAAAAAAACAATTTCAGTACAGTCACTTACTACCTGTGCAAATTACTTACCTTTGCAAATAAAAACACCTCATTTACTAAGATAAGATATTATAATTACTCACTTTCGTTTATAGAATCTAACCAAACTCTACTTTGTCTGGCACCCTGCAAATCACCAGCTATAGAAAAGTGAAAAAGCCCTAGTCACTAGTATCTTTAAGCTGAGTGGAAAAAACAACCAAGAAAACAGAAATATTTAATTAGAGTGATTAGTGTTACCTCTTAGTGTGATTTGTATAAACAGACATATAAAAGGGGCTTTAAAAACTCTTAATATATCATAAAATAAGTCCATCTCCTCTTTGGATGGTTACAAGCTTAAAGGAAAGTTTTTTTAGCTCTCTGAAAAAGACATCCTCAAATAGCTCACTTTCTAGCCAGCTCTCGACTTTCTGTTTTTCCAAGTGGGACAATGACTTGCCACAGCAGTCTGGCACCCCTGGTGTAGTCTCTCTGTGTTCAAATTTCCTCTTTTTATAAGGACACCAGTCACACTGGATTAGGGTCCACTGACTTCAGTATTCTTGCCTGGAGAATCCCATGGACAGAGGAGCCTGGTGGGTACAGTCTGTGGGGTCGCAAAGAGTCAGATATGACTGAGTGACTGAACAACAGCTTCAAATACAGTCATATTCTGAGATGCATCTCACATTTCTGACAAGTCAGGGCTTGAACACATAAATCTGGGGGGAACACAATTCAGCCTATAACAGCGATTATAAAGAGACGTTCCATCAGAGCTCCCAAGGACCTATGCAATAGTGTTAGGCATCCTCATATCTAGGTCTTTAAATGCAGTTTGACTTTTCTGAAGTGAGGATACAATGCACAAAGTTAACTTGCTCCCTGCTCTTATGACAACTGTTATGTGGTAACTACCTGTGGTTTGGGGGTTTCACAGACAGTAGCTTGTAAAGAAACGTAATAAGGAAAGAACTGATTTTTTAAAGTATCTCCCATTATTTTGGCTAACTGAAGGAATTGCAGGAGTACATGTATGTGTGTGTATGTGTGTGCGTGCTCAGTAGTAACGCAATGACAGGCTTCCTAGGGTGGCTCAGCAGTAAAGAATCGGCCTGCAATGCAGGAGACACAGGTTCAATCTCTGGAACTGGAAGATTTCCATGGGAAAGGAAATGGTGACCCACTGAAGTATTCTTGACTGGGAAATCTCATGGGCAGAAGAGCTTGGTGGGTTACAGTCCATGGGGTCACAAAGAGTCAGACACAATTTAACGACTAAACAACAACACGCAATGAAAGAATTGGTCAAACTGGCTGGAAGTAGGATCTTTCTCTAGTTCTATGACCTTGTCTAGAGCCAGATACACCCATTTCCCTGGTGGTTCAGATGGTAAAGCGTCTGCCTGCAATGCGGGAGACCTGGGTTCGATTCCTGGTTCGGGAAGACCCTCTGGAGAAGGAAATGGCAATCCACTCCAGCACTCTTGCCTGGAAAATCCCATGGACGGAGGAGCCTGACAGGCTACAGTCCATGGGGTCGCAAAGAGTCGGACACGACTGAGCAAAGAGGATCAGATGAAATGATTATACGCTGACAGAAGCCAAGTCTAGTCCTTCCAGTGATGTAAGCAAGGGTAGTCAGAAGCAGTCTCATAGCCAAGTGCACTGGCAACTTGCGAGAGCCACTAGAAGCTCAGGCAGAGAAAGTCGTGACTCCACAGTTCTCAGTGAAAGAGGGGGACTAGGGGATTTCCTCCTTGAGGAGACTCCAGTAGCAGAAAGAGTAATGACAGGGCAGTCAGGACACCCAGGGTCTGGTCTCAGTTGGACACTAACTAGTAGCCGCCAGGAGTAGGTCCCTTAACCTCTCTAAGACTCAGGGTGTTCTCCTGTAAAAGGCAGGGGTTTCATTTGGTCAGGGATGGCCGACAGGTGGCACATACACCCTCACCTCCCTCGAGCCTTCGGTAGAGACCACTGCTCCATCACACCACTGTTTACGCATTTTTCTACAACATTCTAGGCAGGCATTTCCACTTAGAGTTGGTCCACAAGCTGAAATCTACTTATTTTCCCCCTATTAGATGATCTCTGAAGTCCTTTCTAGCTCCTAAATGGAAGGTTCTAACTTAAGTAACAGAGGACCACCTTTTTGACTTAGCAGTGGCTCTGTCAAAAAAAAAAAGAAAATGGAAATTTAGGGTCATAATTTCATACACTCATCTCCCCCATCCCAAGATGGAGCAGGGTCTCCTCCTGGGTCGTACAGTCTTTCCTTCTATGTCAGAGATTTTTGTATATGAGTTTCACCCTCTGTCAGCTCACCAAGCATAACAGTGTCCCAGGCTATAGATCTTTAGTCTTTCTAGCTAAAATCGCCCACAATTTCAAACTATATTGGACATCAAGAAATCTACAAGGAAAGGAATTATCTTAGGGCAGTGAAAACCAAAAGTTAGAAGAAGTGGCATTTAAGGATTCCACTTGCCTCTCAGCACAAATGACCTCATTCACACTTCTCACCCCTGGCAAGAGTGCAATCACACAAACAGTACCCAAATGGCAAATTCAGGTTGTTGCAAGAGTGTTTTATTGAAAGAAGCAGCGATTTGGTTAATATGGGTCCCATCTCACAACCCTCTTCTCACCCCCAAAACACACAGGGGCAAGACTCGGGCCAGAGGCACACGTGTGGGTTGGATAGGAGCCCTAACTTGCTTGAGTTATTGCCCTCAGGTCAGGGAATCATGTGGTTATACGTGTGTGCGTGTGTGTGTGTGTGTGTTTGTGTGTGTGTTGAATAAGAAACCTAACTTGAGTTATTGCCCTCAAGTCAGAGAAGCCTGTGCTTGTGTGGAGGTGGCAGTGAGGGTAGGGGTGTGGCAGGTAAGAGCACCGCACCATCAAAGTGGACTGGTACATATGGGTTTCCCTCACAAGCCACAATGATATATTTCTGCTTCTGGCTAGTCTTGTAGGCACAGTTGGGGTACTTGGAGCTGCCGGTCTCGCGGCAGTCTGTGATGTTCATGGTGGAGTTGCTCTGGAAGCAGTTGGGCTGCCCATTCTTGCAGGTGATGTTTTTCTGGGAGCACACGGCCTTGACATCATCCAGGGACTCGTGCACAAAGGTGTTCACTGGCTTGCATCGTCCATGTGTCATCCTCCGGCGCTTCATCATCTGATTGCAGTAGTTGGAGTTGCTGCTGGAGGAGCTGCCAGAGTCCATGTGCTGCCTCCGGAACTTGGCGGCCGCAGATTCCTTGCCCAGGGAAGGCTGGACCTGCACCAGCAGCAGCAGCACCAGGACCAACAGTGACAACAGGACCAGGGACTTCAGAGCCATGATGACCGCACTCGAGAAATCTGCCAGGGAAAAAGGGCAGGGGAGGAAAAGCATCGCCTTAGAAAGAGAACCCCAGCTCCCACCTGTAGCCTCCCTGGCTTACGGTCAACCAGAAAGATGTCCGTCCTCCTAAGAGCTTTTCTAAGTAAGAAGACACTCACATATACTCTTCCCACAAGCATTTGACTCCCACTCCCTACAGAGGGGTCGTCCTCCCCTCTGGGTGGTGACCCCAGAAATGACCTAAAATCCTAGCAGTCTTGTTTTTGAATACAGAAAGTCTTTGATATGAAATACATTTGAAAAATAAAATACCTTTGTACCCAGCATTCACGTAGCAAGTTAGATGTTCCGTTTGAATAAATCATTAAATAAATAAGCCAGATTTTGAGTAAGACACATTGTATCCTTGAGACTGTTGTTGTTGTTCAATTGCTCAATCGTATCTGACTCTTTGTGACACCATGGACTGCAGGCTTCCCTGAGATAACCACCAGTATTCATCCAAGATCACAGTTGACAGAACCCTGTTGTCCTACAGCACAAGGAAAACTCAGTCCCTGTCCTGTGTCTGACAACAGACCACAAAGGATGCCACTGGGTTCCTAAGAGACAATCGAGCCTCGCCCAACCTAAAGGCTTCTCCTTCTCCAGCCCCGAGGGCTCTCTGCAGCCTGCGTGCTCCATTCCTGACCCCAGCTCTGCTCCCTGCCACTGTCTGCCCAGCCCGATTCTCAGGCTAGTCTCACTCACCCTGGATCTCCCTTCTCAAACCCTCAAGCAGAAGCAGCTCCTGAAACCACTTCTTGGGCTGCTTACCTGGGTCTCTAGCTTGGTTTCTGAGAAAGAAGGCAGTTTCTGCAATCAGTCTATCCCAGGGATGTGGAACTTATACAGATGAAAGGGGGCTTGGCTTCCAAGAAGAGCAGGGTGGGTGGAGCATCTTGGTCCATAAGAAAACAAGGTCATGTTAGGAAGGGGTGGAGAATTGCCCAGAGCGCCCTCTTAGGGGGAGAGTAAGCCTTTGCCAGTAAGAACCTTTCTTTCTATTAATATAAGCAGCAGAGACAACCACTGATATTCAAACCCCAATCAAGTCCTTGATCTGCATTAAATAGCACTTTGAGGTTAGCTAAAGACACATAACATATGATCATGGGAACAGCTGCTTTGGACAAAATTCCACATCTCCCACCAGCACCTCTGGGATGGAAGGCTGCAGGGAGTGGGGAGAGATGTCCAGCTGCCCTTTAGCTGAAAGAGTTCCCAGATCTGGAGAAGAATGTATTGTTCAGCCACTCAGTCATGTCTGACTCTTTGTAACCCCATGGACTGCAGCATACCAAGATTTCCTGTCTTCACCATCTCCTGGAGTTTTGCTCATACTCATGTCTGTTGAGTCAGTGATGCCATCCAACTATCTCATCCTCTGTCGTCCCCTTCTCCTCCTGCCTTCAGTCTTTCCTAGATTCAGGGTCTTTTCCAATGAATCGGCTCTTCACATCAGGTGGCCAAAATATTGGAGTTTCAGCTTCAGCATCAGTCCTTCCAGTGAATATTCAGGACTGATTTCCTTTAGGGTGGACTGGTTTGATCTCCTTGCAGTCCAAGGGACTCTCAAGAGTCTTCTCCAACATCACAGTTCAAAAGCATCAATTCTTTGACATTCTGCCTTCTTTATGGTCCAAACCTCACATCAATACATGACTCCTGGAAAAACCATAGTTTTGACTATATGAATCTTTGTGGGCAAAATAATTTCTCTGCTTTTTAATATGCTATCTAGGTTTGTCATCACTTTTCTTCCAAGGATCAAGCATCTTTTAACTTCATGGTGCAGTCACCATCTGCAGTGATTTTAGAGCCCAAGAAAATAAAATCTGTCACTGTTTCCACTGTTTCCCCATCGATTTCCCATGAAGTGATGGGACCTGATGCCATGATCTTAGTTTTTTGAATATTGAGTTTTAAGCCAGCTTTTTCACTCTTCTCTTTCACTTTCATCAAGAGGCTTTTTAGTTCCTCTTCACTTCCTGCCATAAGGGTGGTGTCATCTGCATATCTGAGGTGATTGATATTTCTCCCGGCAATCTTGATTCCAGCTTGTGTTTCTTCCAGTCCAGCATTTCTAAGCAGGGTGACAATATACAGCCTTGAAGTACTCCTTTTCCTATTTGGAACCAGTCTGTTGTTCCATGTCCAGTTCTAACTGTTGCTTCCTGACCTGCATACAGATTTCTCAAGAGACAGGTCAGGTGCTCTGGTATTCCCATCTCTTGAAGAATTTTCCACAGTTTATTGTGATCCACACAGTCAAAGGCTTTGGCATAGTCAATAAAGCAGAAATAGATGTTTTCTGGAACTCCCTTGCTTTTTCCATGATCCAGCAGATGCTGGCAATTTGATCTCTGGTTCCTTTGCCTTTTCTAAAACCAGCTTGAACATCAGGAAGTTCATGGTTCACGTATTGCTGAAGCCTGGCTTGGAGAATTTTGAGCATTACTTTACTAGCATGTGAGATGAGTGCAATTGTGCAGTAGTGTGAGCATTCTTTGGCATTGCCTTTCTTTGGAACTGGAATGAAAACTGACATTTTCCAGTCCTGTGGCCACTGCTGAGTTTTCCCAATTTGCTGGCATATTGAGTGCAGCACTTTCACAGCATCATCTTTCAGGATTTGAAATAGCTCCTCTGGAATTCCATTACCTCCACTAGCTTTGTTCATAGTGATGCTTTCTAAGGCCCACTTGACTTCACATTCCAAGATGTCTGGCTCTAGATGCGTGATCACACTATCATGATTATCTGGGTCATGAAGATCTTTTTGTACAGTTCTTCTGTGTATTCTTGCCACCTCTTCCTAATATCTTCTGCTTCTGTTAGGTCCAGACCATTTCTGTCCTTTATCGAGCCCATCTTTGCATGAAATATTCCCTTGGTATCTCTAATTTTCTTGAAGAGGTCTCTAGTCTTTCCCATTCTGTTCTTTTCCTCTATTTCTTTGCATTGATCGCTGAAGAAGGCTTTCTTATCTCTTCTTGCTATTCTTTGGAACTCTTCATTCAGATGCTTATATCTTTCCTTTTCGCCTTTGCTTTTCCCTCTCTTCTTTTCACAGCTATTAGTAAGGCCTCCCCAGACAGCCATTTTGCTTTTTTGCATTTCTTTTCCATGGGGATGGTCTTGATCCCTGTCTCCTGTACAATGTCACGAACCTCCTTCCATAGTTCATCAGGCACTCTATCTATCAGATCTAGGCCCTTAAATCTATTTCTCACTTCCACTGTATAATCATAAGGGATTTGATTTAGGGCATACCTGAATGGTCCAGCGGTTTTCCCTACTTTCTTAAATTTGAGTCTGAATTTGGTAATAAGGAGTTCATGATCTGAGCCACAGTCAGCTCCTGGTCTTGTTTTTGTTGACTGTATAGAGCTTCTCCATCTTTGGCTACAAAGAATACAATCAATCTGATTTCGGTGTTGACCATCTGGTGATGCCCATGTGTAGAGTCTTCTCTTGTGTTGTTGGAAGAGGGTGTTTACTATGACCAGTGCATTTTCTTGGCAAAACTCTATTAGTCTTTGTCCTGCTTCATTCCTCATTCCAAGGCCAAATTTGCCTCTTACTCCAGGTGTTTCTTGACTTCCTACTTTTGCATTCCAGTCACCTATAATGAAAAGGACATCTTTTGGGGGTGTTAGTTCTAAAAGGTCTTCTAGGTCTTCATAAAACTGTTCAACTTCAGCTTCTTCAGCATTACTGATTGGGGCATAGACTTGGATAACTGTGATATTGAATGGTTTGCCTTGGAAATGAACAGAGATCATTCTGTCGTTTTTGAGATTGCATCCAAGTACTGCATTTCAGACTCTTTTGTTGACCATGATGGCTACTCTATTTCTTCTGAAGGATTCCTTCAGAACCAACTAACTGCTCTGGGGTCTACATGCTTGTGGGCAGCAAACATACCATCATCTGTTAACTTATCTCACCTGGAGGGGTTTCAGAATCTGGAGAATAGCTTAAAGATATTGTTGTGTGTATCCATCGATGGGAAAACAGAACCTTGCCCCAAGGCTGCTCTTGACTGTTAGTGCCTCCCTGGTCTTTCATCCCTCCCTTCCCTAATTAACAACTGCTTGAATCTGCCCGTTGGAACTCAGGGAAGGTCATGGAGGTTGAAAGAAGGCTCTTTCCTATAATCAAAGAAGTGAAGGTTGCAAAGGCCTTGTGCCCAGCAGCCCCACAGGGCCCTGCACAGTACCAATCTGATTGATTTGGCCAAAATTCCACATCTCTCACCAGTACCTCTGCAGGGAGAGCGAGGAGAGGTTCCAGTGGACCCCAGCTGGAAGGGCACCCAGATATGGAGAATAAGAAAAGAGTACTTGAACATAGAAGAGAAAAGAAAGCCTCTGTGTGAGCTCACCCAGTTCTGGCCACTTCTATGCTCCTGGACTATTGAAGGAGGGTATGGGGCTGAGCTTATCTATAGTGACCCCTCCTTACATAGGCCAGAGTGGAGGAGAGGAACTTGAGATAAGACAAAATGCAAAATCCCCTTTAAAGAAGAAATTTGTTGTTGTTCAGTCACTAAGTTGTGTCCAACTCTGCAACCCCATGGACTGCAGCACACCAGACTCCTCTGTCCTTCACTGTCGCCTGGAGTTCTCAAAAATTAATGTCCCTTGAGTCAGTGATGCTGCCTTACCATCTCATCCTCCGCAGTGCCTTCTCATCCTGCCCTCAATCTTTCGCAGTTTCAGGCTCTTTTCCAACGGGTCAGCTCTTCACATCAGGTGGCCAAAGTATTGGAGCTTCAGCTTCAGCGTTAGTCCTTCAAATGAATATTCAGAGTTGATTTCTTTTAGGATTGACTGTTTTGATCTCCTTGTAGTCCAAGAGACTCTCAAGAGGCTTCTCCAGCACTACAGTTTGAAAGCATTAGTTCTTCAATGCTCAGCCTTCTTTATGGTCCAACGCTCACATTCATACATGACTACTGGAAAAACTGTAGCTTTGACTACATACACCTTTGTCACCAAAATGATGTCTCTGCTTTTTAACATGCTGTGTAGGTTTGTCATAGCTTTCCTTCCAAGCAGCAAGTGTCTTAATTTCATGGCTGCAGTCACTGTCTGCAGTGATTTTGGAGCCCAAGAAAATAAAGTCTGTCACTAGTCTTTACCCATCTATTTGCTATGAAATGATGGGACCAGATGCCATGATTATCACTTTTTTAATGCTGAGTTTTAAGCCAACCTTTTGACTCTCCTCTTTCACCCACATCAAGAGGCTCTTTAGTTCCTCTTCACTTCCTGCCATTAAAATGGTATCATCTGTACATCTGAGGTTGTTGATATTTCTCCCAGCAAATTGATTCCAGTTTCATCCAGCCCAACATTTTGCATGATGTATCCTACATGTAAGTTAAATAAGCAGGGTAACAATAAACAGCCTTGACATACTGCTTTCCCAATTTTGAACCAGTCTGTTGTTCCGTGTACAGTTCTAACTGTTGCTCCTGGAGCTGCATAGAGGTTTCTCAGGAGGCAAGTAAGGTGGTCTGGTATTTCCATCTCTTTAACAATATTTCCCAGGTTGCTGTGATCCAGAGTCAAAGGGTATAGAGTAGTCAATGAAGTAGAAGTAGATGTATTTTCTGGAATTCCCTTGCTTTCTCTATGATCCAACAGATACTGACAATTTGATCTCTGGTTCCTCTACCTTTTCTAAATCCAGCTAGTATATCTGGAAGTTCTCAGTTCACATACCACTGAAGGTCAGCTTGAAGGATTTTGAGCATTACCTTGCTAGTATGTGAAATGAGTACAATTATACAGTAGTTTGAACATTCTTTAACACTGCCTTTCTTTGGGATTAGAATGAAAAATGACCTTCTCCAGTCCTGTGCCCACTGCTGACTTTTCCAAATTTGCTGGCATGATGACAGCAGCACTTTAACAGCATCCTCGTTTAGGATTTGAAATGGCTCAGCTGGAATTCCATCACTTCCACAAGCTTTGTTCATAGTAATGTTTCCTAAGGTCCACGTAACGTCACACTCCAGGATATCTGACTCTAGGTGAGTGACCACATCATCGTGATTATTCAGGTCAATAAGACCATTTTTGTTTGTTCTTCTGTGTATTTTTGCCACCTCTTATTGTCTTCTGCTTCTGTTAGATCCTTACTGTTTCTGTCCTCTGTCATGCCTACCCATATATGAAATGTTCCCTTGATATCTCCAATTTTCTTAAAGAGATCTCTAATCTTTCCAATTCTATTGTTTTCCGCTATTTCTTTGCAATGTTCATTTAAGGCCTTTTTATCTCTCCTTGCTATTCCCTGGTACTCTGCACTCAGTTGTTTTATCTTTCCTTTTCTCCCTTGGCTTTCACTTTTTCTTTCCTCAGTTATTTGTAAAGCCTCCTTGGAAAACCATTTTTCTTCTTGCCTTTCTTTTTCTTTGGGATGATATTGGTCACCACCTCCTGTACAATGCTACAAACCTCCAACTATAGTTCTTCAGGCACTCTGTCTACCAGATCTAATCCTTTGAATCTATTTGTCACCTTCACTGTATAACCATAATGGATTTGACTTAGGGATTTCCTGGTAGCTCAGCTGGTAAAGAATCCCCCAAAATGCAAGAGACCCTGGTTTGATTCCTGGGTTGGGAAGATCCACTGGAGAAGGGGATAGGCTACCCACTCCCATATCCTTGGGCTTCCCTGCTGGTTCAGCTGGTAAAGAATCTACCTGCCAGTGCAGTAGACACAGGAGACCTGGGCTCAGTCCCTGGGTTGGGAAGATTCTCTGGAGAAGGGAATAGCAACCCACTCCAGTATTCTGGCCTGGAGAATTCCATGGACTGTGTAGTCCATGGGAGTCACAAAGAGTGAGAAATGACTGAGCAACTTTCACTTCACATAGCTGAATGACCTAGTGGTTTTCCCTACTTTCTTCAGTTTAAGCATGAATTTTGCAATATGGACCTCATGTTCTGAGAAGAAATAGAGAACCTCATATTTCTTAGCAGTAGAATTTCCTCCCGGAAAGATTCCTGTGTTTGCTGGAACACAATTTTATTTTAATTTATAATATCTTTAAAGTATAGGCAGGTTACACCATTGTGTCAATTTCAGGTGTCCAGCAAGGTGATTCAGCCATATATGTATATATGTGTCATGGAGGACAATTGTAATTCTTCTGGAGTGAGAATTATCAAAATATCTCTCCATGCTCTAGGTTTACACTGTCTCAGTCCAAATTCTGTTTTAGCATGTTTAACAGTGAGCAAGTTTCCTCACCTCCAAAATGAGGATGATAATAACACGTTCCTTTTAGGTTTGTTATTAAGACGAAATAGGGTAATATGCAAAGGACTTAAAGTAGTGCTTAGTGAGTGATTGTTCACATGGGGTGGGATTAAGATCTCCCACAGAAAGCCAGTTTAAATAATACTAGCTAGACTTTCTTGGTGATATAGCAGTTAAAACCCAGCTGCCAGTGGACAGAACATGGCCTGGGAACATACCGCACGTGGTGGAGCAACTGAGCCATGGACCACAGCTATCGACGCTTATGCACCCAGAGCCTGTGCTCTGCAACAAAAGCAACCTCTGCTATGAGAAGCCCATGCCCTACAGCGAAGCATAGCCCGTGCTTGCCAAACTACAGGAAGCTCGTGCAGGGTGAGGAAGACCCAGTGCAGCCAAAAATGAAATAAATTAAAGAATAAAACGAACTAAATAATACTGGGTAATCTTGGAATTGCTTTCTACAGGGGATAGAGTCAAGTAACTCCTGCTAAAAAACAGAGCTGAAAATAGCCAGGCGTTTCAAAGCCTTGGGGAGGGAAAAAGAGGGGGGAAGAGAGAGGAGAGGAAACCTGATTGGAATAACAGAATTCTTCACGCGGAAATTTTAAATTGCTTTGCCACATGAAATCTGAAAAGTTTTTTGTAAAGTCACCATTATTTTGTAATGTGTATAAATTTAGAAGGGGAAGTGGGGCCAAGAAAGACATAGTGAGGCATGAGATTTTAGTTTCCTGTTTCCGTAGGTCACCCACCACCCAAGTTTTGCTTGTCTCTTAGTCTTCAGATCTTACTCATATCATCTTGAGAGGCATTGGAAGGAAAACTTTTCCTCTACCTTTAGTTCATGGAAGAGGAAAGGCTTCCCTGGTGGCTCAGCTGGTAAAGAATCTGCCTGCAATGCTGGAGACCTGGGTTCAATCACTGAGTCGGAAGATCTCCTGGAGAAGGGAATGGCTTCCCACTCCAGTATTCTGGCCTAGAGAATTCCAAGGACTGCATAGTCCATGCGGTAGTGAAGAGTTGGACACAGCTGAGCGACTCTCACCCACTTAGTTCATGAGGCCTGTGAATTAACTGACCAAAGAGAGATTAACAGAACAATTGTCAAAATTTATTCCTATACTTGTGGAGGAGCACAAAAGAAGCAGTTCCCCAAACAGCATGGGTAAAGGTTTATACATCAACTTAATGGGAGGGAGAGGGACTCTACAGGAAATAAATGAGCTTTAGGGGAATAAATGGGACGTAAAAGAATTTGTGGTAATGTCTGTCTGTGCAAGTATGAGTGGTCTGATTTCTTCTGGGCTATAAAACTCCCCTAAGGGGATTTACAGCAGTTTTACTTTCAGAAGACTCTACCTATTCAGATAAGAGATTCTCCCCAAAAAGCTTCTTTCTGCATCTGCTAAGTCTCAAATATCTTTTTTATATAACTTTTTTAAACAATAACAAAATTTATTTATTATTTTTATAAGAAGTACATTAAAAAATTTATTTGACCAAAGTTAAAATGATAAAAAAAACTTTATCAAGGCAAGTAAGCTATTGCTTTGCATTTTGTATGTAGGAGAAACACATTGTTGTGTTTTTCTTAATTTAAATGTATTTATTTTAATTGGAGGCTAATTACTTTACAATATTGTATTGGTTTTGCCATACATCAACATGAATCTGTCACGGGTGTACACGTGTTCCCCATCCTGAACCCCTCTCCCACCTCCCTCCCCATACCATCCCTCTGGGTCATCCCAGTGCACCAGTCCCAAGCATCCTGTATCCTGCATCGAACCTGGACTGGTAATTCGTTTCTTATATGATATTATAAAAATATCTTATTTAAAATAATCTACCTATCAGCTCTGCAGATCTGAGTGGATACCCACAGTAATCACTTTAGAATGTGTCATTTATTCAGCAGTGGTAATACAGAAATAAGTTACAGGACCTGCCCTAGAGGTGCCCAGGATGGTTTGTATTCACCAGGTGAGTCCCACCTAGGTGTTGGGCATGGCTGCACAAAAATAGTCATTCTTGTGGCATCTTTCCAGTGCAAGAAGAATTCCAAGGCATTGGTCCAACAAGAAGATTTCAGAATCACCGTTCAAATATGAACAAGTTTTCAGTAACCCAAATAAGCTTCTTCAGTAGCCTACAAGGCATCCCAATCTATAAGAAGTCATTTTACCTGTTTGTGCATGTCAATCTGTCCAATCCCTTGGTTTGGGGGTAGGGATTGTTTGCTTGTTTTTGTTTTATTCTTTGGCTATGCTAAGTGACTTGTGGGATCCCAATTTCTTGACCAGGGATCAAACCTGGGCCCCTGCATTGAAAGCACCAAGGTAATGCAGGGGAGAAAGAAACATTTTCCTCTACCAATTTAAGTTTCAGTGACTGGGGACCTGTCAATCAAACAAAACATAGATTAACAAAAAAAACAAAGCAAATTTAATTGTGTATATATGTACACAGATAGCAGTGAACCATCTTGCAAACTATGACTTTAAGTGATTATAATGTATCAACGTAGGTTCACCAGCTGTAACAAATGTACCCTTCTGGTAGGGGATGTTGATAGTGGGGGATGCTAGGCATGCGGCAGGGATGGGAGTGGGGATACACAGTTGCTCTTAGTACTTTCTGGTCAATCTTGAATCTAAAACTGCTATAAAATATAAAGTCTATTTAAAAGGGAGATGCTGATTTCTTCAAAAGTTTCAAAGACCTAAATAAAAAGAGAAAGACTGTGGAAATGTAACAGATTAAAGGTGGCTGGACCCCTCTGGTGGTACACTGGATAAGAATCCCCCTGGCAATGCAGGGGACGTGGGTTTGATTGCTGATCCCGGGAAGATTCCACACGTGGCAGAGCAGCTTAGCCAGCGTGCTGCAACTACTGAAGATGATGGGCCTAGAGCCTGGGCTCCACAAGAGAAGCCCAGATGAAAATCCCAGGAACAAAGCAAAGGATGCCCCCAAAGAGTAGTCCCCATTTATGGCAACTGGGGAAAGCATGTGCACAGCAACAAAGACCAGAGCAATGAAAATAACTAATCAATTAATTAATTTAAAAAATAACAGCAGCTAAAGAGAAGTTAAGAAACAGAGACATTACTTTGCCATCAAAGGTCCATCTAGTCAAAGCTATGGTTTTTCCAGTGGTGATGTATGGGTGTGAGAGATGGACTATAAAGAAAGCTGAGGACCGAAGAATTGATGCTTTTGCACTGTGGTGTTGGAGAAGATTCTTGAGAGTCCCTTGGACTGCAAGGAGATCAAACCAGTCAATCCTAAAGGAGATCAGTCCTGAATATTCATTGGAAGGACTGATGCTGAAACTGAAGCTCCAATACTTTGGCCACCTGATGCAAAGGCTAACTCACTGGAAAAGACCTTAAATCTGGGAAAGACTGAAGGCAGGAAGAGAAGAGGATGACAAAGGATGAGATGGTTGGATGGCATCACTGACTCGATGGACATGAGTTCGAGCAAGCTCTGAAAGTTGGTGATGGACAGGACAGGGAAGCCTGACATGAGGCAGTCCATGGAGTCACAGAGTCGGGCACAGCTGAGCGACTGAACTGAACTGAACTGAACTGAAGTGAAAGAGACACACAACTAAATGTGCCACTTCACACCAGGCTGGAACCAGTGCTAGAAGGAAAAAGATGCCAAAGATATTGTTGGATCGCTTGAAAATTTGTATACAAAAACAGATTTAATAAAAGTACTGCATCAAGGTTAAATTACTGTGCCAGCCAAAGCCATCAGTTTACCATTTTCTGAATTTTCCTTTTGAATCATTTGCCATTCCTGCTGCCAAGGGTGCACTTGCCCATCCATTCATGTCCTATTCACCTCCAAGCTTCAACTAACTACCCCCTGACCTTCGATAGACTCTCCACGCTATTTCAGCAGGAGGCATCTAATCTTCCTCTGAATGCAGAACCTCTTTCTGCACTGCTTACATGATGCTTCTGTGGCCTTGCATTTTCAGTTGTGTCTTTATATAAGTTTAGTTTACAACTAAATGGGAAGCAAACTAACATAGGGATATGGTGTTATACTTCGTTTTACCTCATTGACCTCCCTTATGATAGACGTGCACTGTAATTAACTTATTTGATAATTGTTTACCAAGCATCTATTACGCACTAGTCCTATTAACACACAGAGATGAGACACAGTACCTGCCTTCAAGGCACTTACAGTTCTATAGGGGGAGCAAAACTACTACAGAAAGTTTTCAGTGAGCAAGGAACATAAGGAAAGGAAAAGGAATTGTTCCAAGGAAGGCACCACAGAGTAGCTGACCCTTAAACTGAGACGTGGAATTTGTGTAGGTGTTCACAGGTGGACAAGTCTCTCTGGTACACTGCTGAGAGAGGTTGGATGAGACAGGGAAGAAATCTGTATAGCCTCCAGGTCCATGGCTCCAGACTTTTGCATGATGACACCAGCCTCGGGCTGCTCCATGGAGACAGCTGAAATGTACACAAAAGAGAGGAGCAGGTGGGTGACCTCAGGAGACTGAAGCCTTTGCTGGAGAAGCTGCAGTGGGGGCAGGGGGCAGGTTCAGGGTTTGCACCAGGCAGAGAAATGAGAAGGAAGGCTTGATATTAATCAGGAACATGTAAAGGTCTGTGAGATCGATAGGATTCAATGAACCTATCCTGAGAACAAGTCACCAGGCACTTGGGCAGGCTGTACCCAGTGGCCATGCACCTTGAGAGGAAGGGCTGGCTGCTCTCTGCATGAATAGGTTGATTAGACCACGATAAATAAGGCCAATAAAGGAGGAAATTAGACCACTGAGAGAGAAAGGGGAAATCAAACGGAAGTTCCTTATTCTATCAGTGATTTTTCATTGCCATTAACGTATGAGATAATTGGTTAGAGATGGGTCTACTTCTTCCTCTGTTTTGGCAAAAGGAAAACTACATAGAAAACTAATGAAATAAGTTTCAACATCTATCCTTAGTAATCCAGTAGATAAGCTCACAGCCCTTCTCTGCAGCTCGATAATAATGATGCTGAATCTGTGTTTGCATTCTGATTTTTCTCTCTCTCTTTTCGGCCATATAACTTGCAAGATCTTAGTTTCCTCACCAGGGATGGAAACTGTGCCTTCTGCAGTGAGAGGATGGGGGTCCTAAACACTAGACTGCGAGGGAATTGCCTCTATTCTTACTACTTATAAGATATTAATATCTGAACAGAATTCATCATTGCTTAACACAGTTTGGTGGCTGCTGCTGGTGTTTCAGTGAGTACTCCTAATGACAGCTGCTGCTGTTAAAAATGTTAGTTTAGCGTGGTCCTCCAGGAAAGTATCACTCAACTTCTCTGTCTAGTAATGAGGCTCATTACATCACTCTTTCCTTTGCAGAAGGACCTCAGAAGCTCATAGATACACTCCCAACTTTGAGGGTCCCAGTGGAAAGAGAGCTGCTCCCCTGAGATTGTGCTGCTGTGCACTTGCTTGAGTAAGATCTTACATAGCTTCTCATTGTGAGCTGATCCCTATTTCATTCCAATGATAGTTTGCAGCCAGTACTGTCTCTTTCTTCAAGAAATCAGAGTTTCTCTTCATCATTTTCCTGAGGCCATGCCAACCCTGTGACACATCAATAACATAATTAGGAAGTGTTATAAATTGTCAAATATTCAACAGATAACTAAAAGGCATTCAGTAAGACTGGACTTTTTATGTTTATCATGCAATTTGATACTTCTAAGGTAAACAATGAGTACAAACATATTGTATGAATTCCAAACTAGCAGAGACTAACTGGATGTGGATCTGTTGAGATAGGCTAAGTTGTAACATACAACCTCAAAAACTTAAATAATATAAATTTAATTTTTCATTTCTGCTACATGCTATCCTTGATCCAGCCAAGGGTTTATGCCTTATGTAGTCACTGGGGAAAACAGATTGAAAAACATGCATATTGTAGCAAGATGAATGGATTTCATAAGCCTGATATTAGTTTGTTATAAAAGATATGTTCAATGTGATTATATTTAGATAAAATTCAAGAACAGGCAAAATTAAACTGTATTTTTAAAGACACGGACATAGGAAATGAAAATAGTAGAAGAAGAAAGGAAATTGCTATTTCAAACACAAATACAATGCTTTCTTCTAGAAGGAAAGACAGGACTGTGGCCAGAAAAAAAGCACATGGTCGGAGGCTTTGGAAGTGCTGGCGGTGTTCTGTTTCTGACCTTGGCTGAAGTTATCAGTGTTTGCCACATAGATATTCTTTAAACTTTCTGAACATGAGTGTTTTGGGCATTACTACAAATTTATAAAATGCTTAAAAAGAAATATATTATTAGGTGAATAGATGGGAAAATTGATGGTTCGCTCGATTATTTGCTGGTGTAACTTCAGAGCATCCTTATTTCAGAAAGCTGAAAAGAAAGTCAGAGATAAAGAATGGCATTGACGGGACACCTGACAAGGAAGAGAAAGCACTCTAAGTGCGCCAGCTTGATGAGTTTAGGCTGGGGAGAGGTGTACATACCCTGAAGAAAGAGTCCAGACAGGAAAAGCCACTGAAAGAAGCAGCACAGAGAAAGAGCATTGCCCCAGGAGCTGGCAGAGATAGGATCCAGCTTCGTTCCTGTGTGTCGCAATGTGTGAAAGAGAAGGGGGCGGGGCGGAACGTATACCACATACGGAAAGCGATGCAAATGCGAAACAGAGAAGTTGACCTGGAATATGAGCAGAGCAGTAATGTTCTTTTCGTCTATGGAAACTGGTTGCACAAGTGGAACTTGAGACACTTCCCTCCCCTTTCACTCAAATATCTGTTTTGAAATAGGTTTCTAAGAACACCTGCATCACCTCTGTTGTCATCTAGGTCATGGGGTAAATTATCTGTATAATCTGATTTTATGACCCATTACTGAAAGTGAAAGTTAGTCACACAGCTGTATCCAGCTCTTTGCGACCCCGAGGTCTGTAGCCTGCCAGGCCCCCTGTCCATAGAATTCTCCAGGCAAGAATACTGGAGTGGATTGCCATTTCCTTCTCCAGGGGATCCTCCCAACCCAGGGATCAAATCCGGCTCTCCTGCATTACAGGCAGATTCTTTACTGAGTCACTAGGGAAGCCCATGACCCATTACTGATGGGTGTTCATTTCCAATACATTAAATCACAGCTACAGGTTTTACTGTCATCACACACATTCAAAAACAGTATTAATCTCTAGGGATTCTTCTTATGTAATTTGACACATCACAACTGTGGTTTTATAACCAAAAGTGGGGTCCACCAGCTTGCTGCTCAAAAAGCAATAGAGACAACGTTGGTGGAAAGCAAAGTTTGTTTTATTTTGCATGCCAGCAATGGGGCAAGGGAGGAGGGTAGGAGAGGATCTCTCCAAATGCCAACTCGCCCACCACTCATAATCAGTGGGCAGGACCTTTTACAGGAGGGGGTCTAAGATGTAGAAACAGCACTGTTAGCTCTGACAGTCATCTTGAAATTGGTCATTGGTGGTCTAACCAGCATCATCTTGATTGTTTTCTAAGCACAGTTAATCTTCTATTCTAAGGTCAGTTTGTTCCCTTTCCCTTGAGGAAAATTTTCATAACTTCTGCAGTTTATTTCATGGCTACAATCTGGTCATCATGTAGTTAACTTCTTCCACTTGCTGGAAGTTTTAGTCTCTAAAAGACAGCTCACAAGACATGGCTCAGATTATTATCTATAGCCCTTGAGAAGGAGCTAAAAGTCCGTGACTGTGTTTAATGACTAAACTTTATCAGTCTTATTGGACTATTGTTCTTTGCTTCTGCATTTTCTCATTTCTGTGATTTAGCTTATTCTTTGGCTAAATTTTTTCCACAAACAAAAGGAAAGCTGAGGATATACATTCCTGGTCCATTTCAGTTTCTTTATATGCATAAAATGTGATATTTATCTCCACAAATTGCTCTGAAGAATTTGAAAAGAGCTAATAGAGTGGATAGACTAAATATATTGGTTGCAGCTTCATGACTATTTTGCTGTTTTCAGGGAAAATTATTCACCTCTCTAGATCTCAGTTTTATCAGTGTAAAATAGATAGGCTGGATAATTGGCAAAGTAATCAGTTCAGTCACTCAATTGTGTCCAACTCTTTGCAACCCCATGGACTGCTGTATGCCAGGTTTCCCTGTCCATCACCAGCTCCTGGAGTCTACTCAAACTCATATCCATTGAGTTGGTGATGCCGTCCAACCATCTCATCCTCTGTCATCTCCTTCTCCTCCTGCCCTCAGCATCAGGGTCTTTTCCACTGAGTCAGCTTTTTGCATCAGTGGCCAAAGTATTGGAGTTTCAGCTTCAGCATCAGTCCCTCCAGTGAATATTCAGGACTGATTTCCTTGATGATGGACTGGTTGGACATCCTTGCTGTCCAAGGGACTCTCAAGAGTCTTCTCCAACACCACAGTTCAAAAGCATCAGTTCTTCACCATCAGCTTTCTTTATAGTCCGCCTCTCACATCCATACATGACTATTGGAAAAATCATAGCTTTAACTAGACAGACCCTGATGACAAAGTAATGTCTCTGCTTTTTAATATGCTGTCTAGGTTGGTCATAGCTTTTCTTCCAAGGAGCAACTGTCTTTTAATTTCATGGCTGCAGTAATCATCTGCCGTGATTTGGGGGCCCCCAAAAATAAAGTCTCTCATTATTTCCACTGTTTCCCCATCTATTTGCCTGAAGTGATGGGACCAGATGCCATGATCTTAGTTTTCTGAATGTTGAGTTTTAAGCCAACTTTTCACTCTCCTCTTTCACTTTCATCAAGAGGCTCTTTAGTTCTTCTTCACCTTCTGCTATAAGGGTGGTGTCACCTGCATATCTGAGGTTATTGATATTTCTCCTGACAATCTTGATTCCAGCTTGTGCTTCTTCCAGCCCAGCGTTTCTCATGATGTTCTCTGCGTATAAGTTAAATAAGCAGGGTGACAGCCTTGACATACTCCTTTCCCGATTTGGAACCAGTCTGTTGTTCCATGTCCACTTCTAACTCTTGCTTCTTGATCTGCATACATATTTCTCAAAAGGCAGGTCAGGTAGTCTGGTATTCCCATCTCTTTAAAAATTTTCCACAGTTTGTTGTGATCCATACAACAAAGGCTTTGGCATAGTCAATAAGGCAGAAGTAGATGTTTTTCTGGAACTCTTTCTCTTTTTCCATGAGCCAATGGATGTTGGCAATTTAGTCTCTGGTTCCTCTGCCTTTTCTAAATCATAAAGGATAATTTAAACGTATACCTGTGTGCATGTGTGTGTGTTTATATACTAATATATATATATATATATATATAATGTATATATGTGGATGGATTTGGGGTATGGATTTGGTTCAACTTTTTAATGATTCCTGAAAAACTGACTGACATTCTTCTGAGTGAGTGTAGACTAATGCACAGAAGTTCTAATTTACTGTTTAAAAGATAATTTTGTAAGGTCTGTAGTTTGTTTCCTAACCTGTAAACTGGGGATAATTAAAGTACCTTACTGTTCAGCAATACGTGAACCATGAACTTCCAGATGTTCAAGCTGGTGTTTTAGAAAAGGCAGAGGAACCAGAGATCAAATTGCCAACATCTGCTGGATCATGGAAAAAGCAAGAGAGTTCAAGAAAAACATCTATTTCTGCTTTATTGACTATGCCAAAGCCTTTGACTGTGTGGATCACAATAAACTGTGGAAAACTCTTCAAGAGATGGAAATACCAGACCTGCCTCTTGAGAAACCTATATGCAGGTCAGGAAGCAACAGTTAGACCTGGACATGGAACAACAGACCAGTTCCAAATAGGAAAAGGAGTACATCAAGGCTGTATATTGTCACCCTGCTTATTTAACTTATATGCAGAGTACATCGTGGGAAACGCTGGGCTGGAAGAAACACAAATTTGAATCAAGATTGCTGGGAGAAATATCAATAACCTCAGATATGCAGATGACACCACCCTTATGGCAGAAAGTGAAGAGGAACTAAAAAGCCTCTTGATGAAAGTGAAAGTGGAGAGTGAAAAGATGGCTTAAAACTCAACATTCAGAAAACGAAGATCATGGCATCCGGTCCCATCACTTCATGGGAATAGATGGGGAAACAGTGGAAACAGTGTCAGACTTTATTTTTAGGGCTCCAAAATCACTGCAGATGGTGACTGCCCCCATTAAATTAAAAGACGCTTACTCTTTGGAAGGAAAGTATGACCAACCTAGATAGTATATTCAAAAGCAGAGACATTACTTTGTCAACAAAGATCCATCTAGTCAAGGCTATGGTTTTTCCAGTAGTCATGTATGGATGTGAGAGTTGGACTGTGAAGAAATCTGAGTGCCGAAGAACTGATGCTTTTGAACTGTCGTGTTGGAGAAGACTCTTGAGGTCTTCTATAGGGAGTTCCAACCAGTCCATTTTAAAGGAGATCAGCCCTGGGATTTCTTTGGAGGGAATGATGCTGAAGCTGAAACTCCAGTACTTTGGCCACCTCATGCGAAGAGTTGACTCATTGGAAAAGACCCTGATGCTGGGAGGGATTGGGGGCAGGAGGAGAAGGTGACAACAGAGGATGAGATGGCTGGATGGCATCTCTGACTCAATGGACATGAGTCTGAGTGAACTCCAGGAGTTGGTGATGGACAGTGAGGCCTGGCGTGCTGCGATTCATGGGGTCGCAAAGAGTCGGACACGACTGAGTGACTGAACTGACTGAACTGACTGACTGAATGTGTTCCCTCAAAGTTCTTGTATTAAAACCTAACTCTCAATATGCTGACATTAGGAGGTGGGTGGAGCCTTAGGGAGGTGATTAGGTCAAGACAGAGACTTCATGATGGAATTAGAGATTACAGAGAGCTCCCTTACCTTCTTCTTCCAGGTGAGGTAATAAGAAACAGTGGTTCATAACTATGGAACTGTATGTCCCTGTTTGCCTACAACTAGGGAGGCCTGGTGTGCTGCGATTCATGGGGTTGCAAAGAGTCAGACACGACTGAGCGACTGAACTGAACTGATCTCTATTTATGCCTGCTCCCTGGAAAATTTAATAATAGTGCTCCTTTTCTTTCAATTCTTGAAAATGTCCCAGTTTGGACAGTAAATTTTATGTTCACCCTAATTAGAGCCCATAGTAAGCCCTTAATTGATTTTGTGGTAGTGTTATTATTACCAGTATTGATACTGTTTCCTTAAGAGTCACAATTTCAGTTTCAATTTTGAGTTATTAGGAGTGACAATGACTGTTTTTCATTGGAAGGGAGAGATGAACTGACGGGCCTTTAAATTCTGTCTTTACGTAGAATCAGAGAGCAGCGTAAACAGAGGGGACATGTCAGGAAACGCAGGGCAGGCAGATCCAGGCTTGGGGCACCTGTGAAAGTCATGAGTCATTGTAGACACACTGAGATTAAGATCAGAGGAATGTGCGGCAGGCACTGGCAAGTGGAAAGCAATGCCTCTGAGAGAGACTCGGGACCCTGTGTATAGACCAAGCATGACTCTAGAAGGGTGGTGGTGGGAGCCATGTCAATGCCTGAGTCTGAGGTGGGGGATGGGGGAATGGGATGGAAAAAAAAAAAGGAAACAAAGGAAGTGGATGAAGCCTGGAAGAAGAGATGTCTAAACTATGCACCCAGAAGTTTGCCTTTGAATGCTCTGTTCTGTGTCATAGAAGAAAGAGAAGCCAGGAAGGAGGGAGTGGACTCAGCATACCTGCATCCCCTGTCCTGCCTTGTCTCCTGAACTGCCTCTCCAGAGTCCTTAGTGACTGTTTAGCTTCTGGGGGATGCTGCCTGACAGCAGTTTCAAATCAGACCCTTGCAAATAGCATCTCAAAGCTGAAAGCTGGCCAGCCAGCTCAGATGACTGGAGTGGCAGCCCTTATTCACCAGAATAATAAAATCATTAAGTTCTCAGGGGACAGTGGAATATTTATTTAACATTTCTGAGATGCTGCTATCGGAGAAGGCAATGGCAACCCACTCCAGCACTCTGGCCTGGAAAATGCCATGGATGGGAGAGCCTGGTAGGCTGCAGTCCATGGCGTCACTAAGAGTCAGACATGACTGAGCGACTTCACTTTCACTTTTCACTTTCATGCATTGGAGAAGGAAATGGCAACCCACTCCAGTGTTCTTGGCTGGAGAACCCCAGAGACAGGGGAGCCTGATGGGCTGCCACCTATGGGGGTGCACAGAGTTGGACACAACTGAAGAGACTTAGCAGCAGTAGTAGATGCTGCTATTTGCTCAAGTTCCAGAGAATCTCCTC
This sequence comes from Nanger dama, assembly GCA_917880005.1. NCBI lineage: Eukaryota > Metazoa > Chordata > Mammalia > Artiodactyla > Bovidae > Nanger > Nanger dama. Next base: position 78,086,547 of record CAKJTW010000003.1, read on the forward strand.
TTCCAGAGAAAAGCATTTGAAATGAAATTCGGAGTGGAGAGTGGTAGGATGGATAGACATTCAGAAAGTTTGCTCTGAACTTTCATTGTCTTTTCAGCTCTTTAGGTCATGCTCCTCATCATCCATCCATTTTCCCCAATGGTTAAACTTAAGAAAGAAAAGAGTGCATTCTTGCCCTCTTGCCCTGCTTATCTGTCTGTTATCCTCTGCCTCTAAACAACTTCTTATTCCTGATTAAAGGCCCACTTAACTCTTCATCTGTGATTTCATGGAATACAACATAATGAAACTATAGACTCTGGGAGTACACAGACAGAAATTTGAGCCCAGAGCCACAGTATAACCTAAGACCAGCAACATCATCTTGGTTATCTCTTGCTGCATATCACACTACCAAACAACAACACTTTCATTCTCTCTTCTGATTTTATGGTTTCATTGTGACCCTTCCATCTTAAGCAGAGTATGATAGGGGTAGGGGGAAAGTTGCAAACATATTCTAAACATTTTTAGTAGTCTTATTTATTATAGTGATGGGGCAAATAATTCTCAAACTCTTTTAGGTATATTACAAGAGTGAGCAAATGAGTTCAGTGTCTGACACTTTGTGACCCCATGGATTGCACCATGCCAGGATTCCTTGTCCATCCCAAGTCCCCAAGTTTGAGCTTGCTCAAACTCATGTCCATTGAGTCAGTGATGCCATGCAACCATCTCATCCTCTGCAGTCCCCTTCTTCTCCTGCCCTCAATCTTTCCCAGCATCAGGGTCTTTTCCAATGAGTCAGTTCTTCACATCAGATGGCCAGAGTATTGGAGTTTCAGCTTCAACATCAGTCCTTCCAATGAATAGTCAAGACTGATTTCCTTTAGGATGGATTGGTTGGATCTCCTTGCTGTCCAAGGGACTCTCAAGATTCTTCTCCAAAACCACAGTGCAAAAGCATCAATTCTTTAGTGCTCAACTTTCTTCATACAATGAGTACTAATGTTAATGTTGTGTATTGGAAGAAGGGACATATGATAACCTAATGGGAAGGTAATGCAAGAGAGAAAGAAATTTTTTTGTCTGTCCATTACGGTTCAGTGACTGGAGACCTGCAAATCAAACAAAATATAAATTAACAAGAAAAGAAAGCAAATTTAAATTGCATACATATATACACCACCAAGAGTGAACCATCATGTGAACTAGGCTTTCAGTGACTATGATGTGTCCCCTGGTTCACCAGTTGTAACAAATGTACCCCTCTGGTGGAGGATGTTGATAGTGGGGATGCTGGACACGTGGCAGGGGTGGGAGTGGGGGTAGTGTATGGGGATTCTCAGTGTTTTTGCTCAGTTTTGCTGTGAACCTAAAACTGCTCCAAAATATGAGGCGTATTTAAAAGGAAATATTTTAAAAGGAGATGATGACTTTTTCAAAAATTTTGAAGACCTAAACGACATAGAAATAGTATGGAAATGTAACAGAATAAAATTGCCTAAGGAGACATACAACTAAATGTGACACTTCACCTCAGGCTAGAACCTGCACTAGACGGAAATATGCTATCAAGGATATTATTGGGCCAATTGACAAATCTGTATACAAACTAGATTGATAAAAGTATTGCATCAAGCTTAAATATACTGCTTCCAGCCAAAGTTGTCTATTTACCATTCTCTGAATTTCCTTTTGAATCATTTGCCGTTCCTGCTGCCTAGGGTGCACTTGCCAATCCGTTCACATCCTGTTCACCTCCAAACTCCAAATAACAACCCCATGACCCTCCATAGTCTTGCCTGGCTGTTTCAGCCCTGAGGGATCTGGTCTTCCTCGGAACTCACAGAACCTCATTCTGCACTACTTACGTTCTGCTTTGGTGGCCTGCATTTTTAGTTGTGTCCTCATGTAAATTTAGTTTCCAACTAAACGGGAAGCAAACTAACATAAAGATATGAAGTTATACTTCCTTTTGCCTCATTGACTTCTCTTATGTGCACTATAATTAACTTATTTGACAATTATTTACCAGGCATCTATTACACACTAGTCCTTATTAACATACAGACATGAGACACAGTACCTGCCCTCAAGGCACTTACAGTTAATAGGGAGAGCCAGACTATTACAAAAAGTTTTCAATGTGCAAGGAGCATAAAGGAAGGAATAGGAATTGTTCCAAGGAAGGCTCCATGGAGTAGCTGGCCCTTAAACTGAGACTTGGAATGTGTGTAGGTGTTCACAGGTGGACAGGTCTCCCTATGATACACAGCTGAGAGAGGGTGGATGGCACAGGAGAGGAATCTGTATAGCCTCCAGGTCCAAGACTCCAGACTTTTGCATGAGTGACACGAGCCTCAGGCTGCACCATGGAGACAGCTGACATGCACATAAAAGAGAGGAGCAGGCAGGTGACCTCAGGAGACTCAATAAAGCCTTTGCTGGAGAAACGAATGTGGGAGCAGAGACAGGTTCAGGGTTTGCATCACTCAGGCAGAGAAATGAGAAGGAAGCCTTGATATTAATCAGGAACATGTAGTTTTGTAAGATTGGTAAGGTTCAATGAATCCATCCTGGGCACCTGGGCAGGCTGTACTCACTGGCTGTGCACCCAGAGAGGAGGGACTGACTGTTCTCTGCACAGATAGGTTGATTCAGTTCAGTTCAGTTCCATTGCTCAGTCATGTCTGACTCTTTGTGACCCCATGAACCGCAGCACACCAGGCTTCCCTGTCCACCACCAGCTCCCGGAGTCCACCCAAACTCATGTCCATCGAGTTGATGATGCCATCCAACCATCTCATCCTCTGTCATCCCCTTCTCCTCCTGTCCTCAATCTTCCCCAGCATCAGAATCTTTTCCAATAAGTCAGCACTTCGCATCAGGTGGCCAAAGTATTGGAGATTCAGCTTCAACATCAGTCCTTCCAATGAACACCCAGGACTGATCTGCTTTAGAATGGACTGATTGGATCTCCTTGCAGTCCAAGGGACTCTCAAGAGTCTTCTCCAATACCACAGTTCAAAAGCATCAGTTCTTCTGTGCTCAGCTTTCTTCACAGTCCAACTCTCACATCCATACATGACTACTGGAAAAACCATAGCCTTGACTAGACGAACCTTTGTTGACAAAGTAATGTCTCTGCTTTGTAATATGCTGTCTAGGTTGGTCATAACTTTCCTTCCAAGGAGTAAGCGTCTTTTAATTTCATGGCTGCAGTCACCATCTGCAGTGATTTTGGAGCCCAGAAAAATAAAGTCTGACACTGTTTCCCTTGTTTCCCCATCTATTTCCCATAAAGTGATGGGAACAGATGCCATGATGTGAGCTTTAAGCCAACTTTTTCACTCTCTTCTTTCACTTTCATCAAGAGGCTCTTTAGTTCTTCTTCACCTTCTGCCATAAGGGTGGTGTCATCTGCATATCTGAGGTTATTGATATTTCTCCCGGCAATCTTGATTCCAGCTTGTGCTTCCTCCAACCCAGCGTTTCTCATGATGTACTCTGCATGTAAGTTAAATAAGCAGGGTGACAATATACAGCCTTGATGTACTCCTTTTCCTATTTTGAACCTAGGTTGATTAGGCCACAATAAATAAGGCCAATAAAGAAGGAAAATAGACTACTGAGAGAGAAAGGGGAAATCAAATGGAACTTCTTTATTCTATCGGTAATCTTTCATTGCCGTTAATGTATGGGATAATTGGTTAGAGACTGGTCTACCTCTGCCTCTGTTTTGGCAGAAAGGAAAACTACATAGAAACCTAATTAAATGAGTTTCAACATCTATCCTTAGTAATCCAGTAGATCAGTTCACATCCCTTCTTTGATGCTCGATAATAATGATGCTAAATCTCTGTGCTTGCATTCTCCTTTCTCTCTCTCTCTCTTTGGCCATATAACTTGCAAGATTTTAGTTCCCTCACCATTGGTGGAATCTGTGCATTCTGCTGTGAGACCACAGAGTCCTGAACACTGGACTGCCGGGAAATTTCCTCTATTCTTACTATTTATAAAAAATTAACATCCGAACAGAAATCGTCATTGCTTAACACAATTTTTTGTGTGGCTGCTGCTGGTATTTCAGTGAATACTCCTAGTGACAGCTGCTGATGTTAGAAATGTTAGCACTGTCCTCCAGGGAAAGTATCACTCAACTTCTCTGTAGTAATGAGACTCACTACATCACTCTTTCCTCTGCAGCAGGACCTCAGAAGCTCAGATACACCCCCAACTTTGAGGGTCCCTATGGGCAGAGAGCTGTTCACCTGAGACTGTGCTACTGTGCACTTGCTTAGGTTAGATCTTACATAGCCTCTCATTGTGAGCTGACCCTTATTTTGTTCCAATGATAGTTTACAGTCAGTATTATCTCTTTCTCTAAGAAACTGGAGTTTCTCTTTATCATTTTCTTGAAGTCATGCCAACCCTGTGACAGGAAATCTATTCCCTGGAGAATCTCCTGTGTTGTGCTTGTTATGTTTTCCTTTTGTTAGTAAAGATAGTTCCCAAAATGCCAAATGGACTTTTCATCCACACTGGGGCCTTGGGGACTTAATGTAGGAGAGAGAAAATGAGACAGAGATAAATGAAAATCTGCAGCAGAGTTCATGAGCCTCAAGATTGATTTGATTAAACCTGGAAGACTTTTCTTCAGGAAAGTGTTTCTTTTGTGGGCTTCCCAGGTGGCTGTTTGGTAAAGAATCCACCTGCCAGTGCAGGAGACACAGGTTCCATCTCTGGGTCAGGAAAATTCCCTGGAGAAGGAAGTGGCAACCCACTCCAGTATTCTTGCCTGGAAAATCTCATGGACAGAGGAGCCTGGAGAGCTACAGTCCATGGGGTCGCAAAAGTATCTTTCATACTTCAATTGGCAAGTTTAATTCAAATGATCATTATGTCTACTACCATGGGCAAAAATCCCTTAGAAGAAATGGAGTAGTGTGCATAGTCAACAAAAGAGTCCAAAACGCATTACTTGGGTACAATCTCAAAAAAGACAGAATGGTCTCTGTTCATTTCCAAGGCAAAATATTCAATATCACAGTACTCCAAGTCTATACTCCAACCACTAATGCCAAAGAAGCTGAAGTTGAACCATTAGACCATGTGGGTATGACCTAAATCAAATCCCTTAAGACTATACAGTGGAAGTGAGAAATAGATTCAAGGGATTAGATTTGATAGAGTGCCTGAAGAACTACAGACAGAGGTTTGTAACATTGTACATGAGGCAGTGATCAAGACCATTCCCAAGAAGAAAAAAAAATGCAAAAAGGCAAAATGGTTGTCTGAGGAGGCCTTACAAATAGCTGGGAATAGAAGAGAAATGAAAGGCAAAGGAGAAAAGGAAAGATATATCCATCTGAATCCAGAGTTCCAAGAACAGCAAGGAGAGATAAGGAAGCATTCTTCAGTGAAGAATGCAAAGAAATACAGGATAATATAGAATAAGAAATACTAGAGATCTCTTCAAGAAAATTAGAGATAGCAAGGGAATATTTCATGCAAAGATGGGCACAATAAAGGACAGAAACAGTATGAACCTAACAGAAGCAGAAGACATTAAGAAGAAGAGGCAAGAATACACAGAAGAGCTGTACAAAAAGATCTAATGACCCAGATAACCACGATGATGTGATCACTCACCTAGAGCTAGACATCCTGGAATGTGAAGTTAAGTGGGCATTAGGAAGCATCACTACAAACAAAGCTAGTGGAGGTGATGGAATTCCAGCTGAGCTATTTCAAATCCTAAAAGATGATGCTGTGAAAGTGCTGCACTCAATATGCCAGCAAATTTGGAAAACTCAGCAGTGGCCACAGGACTGGAAAAAGTAAGTTTTCATTCTAATTCCAAAGAAGGGCAATGCCAAAGAATGTTCAAACTCCTGCACAAATGCACTTATTTCACACACTAGCAAAGTAATGCTCAAAATTCTCCAAGCGGGACTTCAACAGACACGAACCGAGAACTTCCAGCTGTTCAAGCTGATTTAGAAAAGGCAGAGGAACCAGAGATCAAATTGCCAACATCCATTGGATCATAGAAAAAGCGAGAGAATTCCAGAAGAATGTCTACTTCGTCTTCACTGACTGTGCTAAAGCCTTTGACTGTGTAGATCACAACAAACTATGGAATATTCTTAATGAGATGGGAATACCAGACTACCTGACCTGCCTCCTGAGAAATTTATGCAGGTCAAGAAGCAACAGTTAGAACTAGACATGGAAAAGCAGACTGGTTCCAAATGGGAAAGGAGTACATCAAGGCTGTATATTGTCACCTTACTTATTTAACTTATATGGAGAGTATATCATGTGAAATGCTGGACTGGATGAAGCACAAGCTGGAATCAAAATTGCCAAGAGAAATATCAATAGCCTCACATAATGTAGATGACACCACCCTATGGCAAAAAATGAAGAGGAACTAAGAGCCTCTTAATGAAAGTGAAAGAGGAGAGTGAAAAAGTTGGCTTAAAACTCAACATTCAAAAACTAAGATCGTGAAATCCAGTCCCATCACTTCATGGCAAATAGATGGGGAAATAAGGGAAGCAATAACAGACTTTATCACTGCAGATGGTAACTGCAGCCATGAAATTAAAAGACAGCTGCTTCTTGGAAGAAAAGTTATGACAAACCTACACAATATATTAAAAAGCAGAGACATTACCAACAAAGGACCATCTAGTCAAAACTACAGTTTTTCCAGTAGTCATGTATAGATGTGAGAGTTGGACCATAAAGAAAGCTGAGCACTGAAGAACTGATGCTTTTGAACTATAGTGTTGGAGAACACTCTTGAGAGTCCCTTGGTCAGCAAGGAAATCAAACCAGTCGATCCTAAAGGAAATCAGCCCTATATATTCATTGGAAGGACTGAAGTTGAAGCTGAAGCTGAAGCTCCAATAATTTGGCTACCTGATTCAAAGAATTGACTCCTTGGAAAAGACCCTGATGCTGGGAAAGATTAAAGACAGGAGGAGAAGGGGATGACAGAGGATGAGATGGTTGGATGGCATCACTAACTCAATGTTCATGAGTTTGAGCAAGCTCTGGGAATTGGTGATGGACAGGGAAGCTTGGAATGCTGCAGTCCATGGGGTCATAAAAAGTCACACATTACTCAGTGACTGAACTGAATTGATACCTCTAACAATAAATATGCTTAAAGTGTTGTTAGATTTTATATATATGTGTGTGTGTGAGTGTGTGTGTGTATGAGTGTGTGTGTGTACATGTACTATATATATATATTGTTACTTGGCATATGGCATCTTAGTCTCCCTACAAAGGATCAAACCTGTGTCCCCTCAAAGTGTGGAGTCTTAGTCACAGTTTGTGACTAAGCATGCTAAGTCGCTTCAGTGGTGTACCATACTTTGCAACCTTATAGAATGTAGCCTGCCAGGCTCCTCTGTCCATGGGATTCTCCAGGCAGGAATCCTGGAGTGGGTTGCCATGTCCCCTTCCAGGGAATCTTCTTGACCCAGGAATGGACCCAGGCGGGTTCGATCTTACATCTCTGAGGCCACCCTTTAGGCAGGTGGGTTCTTTACCACTAGCGCCACCTGTAACCCTAGGGAAGTCCCTAGAACTAGAATTATATTTTCAATTGTTGGTTTCTAAGTGACTAAACAAATTTTAGTTTGTTCTTTATAATATTTATTTGTTTGTATGGCAGTATCAAGTTCTTACTTCTGGCATTCAAGCTCTTCATTGCCACACATAGACTCTCTAGTTGCAGTACGTGGGCTCAGCTGTCCCCAGCATGTGGGAAGCATGTTCCTTGACAAGGGATTGAACTTGCATCCCCTGTATTGCAAGTGATAACCTTAACCACTGGACAATGAGGTTCTCCATGACTAAACTTCAGTCCAACTCTTTGCAACCTCATGAACCGCAGCACGCCAGGCCTCCCTGTCTGTCATCAACTCCCAGAGTTTACCCAAACTCATGTCCATTGAGTCAGTGATTCCATCTAACGATCACATCCTCTGTCGTCTCCTTCTCCTCTTGCCTTCAGTCTTTTCCAGCATCAGGGTCCTTTCAAATGAGTCAGCCCTTCACATCAGGTGGCCAAAATATTGGAGTTTCAGCTTCAGCATCAGTCCTTCCAATGAACACCCAGGACTGACCTGCTTTAGGATGGACTGGGTTGGATCTCCTTGCAGTCCAAGGGACTCTCAAGAGTCTTCTCCAACACCACAGTTCAAAAGCATCAATTCTTCGGCACTCAGCTTTCTTCACAGTCCAACTCTCACATCCATACATGACCACTGGAAAAACCATAGCCTTGACTAGATGGACTTTTGTTGGCAAAGTAATGTCTCTGCTTTTTAATATGCTGTCTAGGTTGGTCATAACTTTCCTTCCAAGGAGTAAGCGTCTTTTAATTTTATGATGAAACTTAAAAATCATATTTGTTTTACTTTTTCTTTTCCCCTTTTCTTTTAAAGCATGGAGCTAGTTTATCCAAGACATTTGAGGTCCTCTAAGATCAGGGCCTAGCCCATGCCTCCTGACTTGGCAGGTGGATTCTTTACCGCTGAGCCACCACAGAAGCCCTGTTTTACACTTTTTATTGAATTTTTAAAATTGATTGACAATTTTTCAATTGAATTTTTATTGATTTACAATCTTATGTTAGTTTCTGGTGTACAACAAAGTGATTCAGTTTCATATATATACATACATACATATATTGGGTTTTTGTTATGATTTTTACAGGATATGGAATATGGTTCCCTGAGCTATGGGTTTTTACAGGATATTAAATGTGGTCCCCTGAGCTAAATAGTAGGACCTTGGTGTTTATTTCATATATAGAAGTTCATATCTGCTAATCCCAAACTCTTAATTTATTCCTCCCCAACCCCTTTCACCACAAGTTTGTTTTCTGTGTCTGTGAGTCTGTTTCTGTTTTGTATATTTTCTATTCCACTGTTTTACAATTTTTATGCATCAAGCACCACAAGAAGGCTCCCCTTGCCTACTCTCCCCCAGATTGCTGGTATCTGCATATAGAGGCCCTTGTGGCTATGGAAACTTAAGGAGAGGCTTTTGGACCTGAAATGCTCACTGGCATCAGGGAATAGATGCAGATCAAGAAAGAAGGGTCTCACAAATTTTCACATGGGCTAACCTCTTCCTTCTGCAACTTCACTCACAAGCCCCCTCAGTTCAGACTCTTCCCATCATTCCAACAATCTGCATCTCAGAAGAAGCATGAGGCTTCTATGAGGAAAGGAGTGGGAGTAAGCTCTGACATTTATACTAGAAAAGGAAGGCTACAGGAAGTTTCTTCCTGCTTTTTTGTAGGTCCTTGTGCCATGAAGGTAAATGGCATGACATTTCCATCAGTATTTGAAAGCTATCTGGCAAGGCTCTGTGAACTACGGGTACCATCAGTTCTGTTCAGAACTGTGTGTCCTCCCTGTTTTCAACCCCAAAATAGCAACCCACTCCAGTATTTTGTCTGGTGAATTCCATGGACAGAGGAGCCTGGCAGGCTACAGTCCGTGGGGTCACAAAGATTCAGACATAACTAAGCGACTAACACACACACACACACACACACACACACACACACAACACATATCACTATCAGGACAACAAAAAGTGGAAGAAATTAAGGTCAAAGGGAGAAATGGCTTTATTTCCTTTACATCCTCTGAATAGCCTTAACAATGGTTTTAGCCATTGACTAACGTCAATCAGTTAATGTGTTTGATCTCATACAGCACCTTGTGGAATCTTCCTTCTTGCAATATTGATCATTTAAGATAATGGGGGAATTAAAGACACTTGCAATAGACTCTTCCAGAGACGAAAAGAAATGCAAACCAAATGGATGTGACAGTTCCATTTTTTACCCCCATGAATGGTGTTACTAACTTTTAGAAACCTTTCTAAAGCCTTGTTAACCATAGTAGCTGAGCATTAATGTGGGTTAGAATCAAGCTTTCCATCATAGCATCAGTTTTCAGAGGATCCATTATAATGCCTAACCTAACCTCAAGCAAAGTGCTTGCACCTTTTTTGGTGCTTGAAAGACCGTCTGTAAGGACCCCTCTGTAGCTAATACAAGCTGCTCTGGGGTAACTCAGAAGAAGGTACAAGCACTTTGCCTGAGGTCACACAGCTTAAAGGTATCAGAGCTTTTAATGAAACTTTAAAAATTTTTCATTTACCATCTTGTTTTCTAGCTGTGCTGTTTTTGTTGCTGCACGTGGGCTTGCAGTGAGTGCACTCCACTTGAGTGAGCAGGAGTTCCTTTCTAGCTGTCGTGCAGGGCCTTCTTACTGCACTGGCTTCTGTTGCAGAGCCCAGGTTCTATGGCCTGGGCTTCTCTAGTAGAGGCTCTCGGGCTCTGGAGGGCAGGCTTTGCAGCTGTGGTGCGTGGGCTTATTTGTGCCCTGGCATGTGGACTCTTCCTGGACCAGGGGTAGAAGCGTTGTTCCCTGCTTTGGCAGCCAGATCGTTAATCACTGGGGCCACCAAGAAGTCCTTAATATAACTTTTAATTATATCTTTATATGTATTCACACAAAGATCCTGCTTTCCTGCTGACAGCAAGCTTCTTTGACTTTTCTTAGAGTAGATGGCAGGAGACCAAGAGAGAAGTCAATGGCAATTCTTCTTAGAAAAAATATTGTTGCATTAAAAGAAAGATACCCTGGAAAGTGTATGTTACCAATCAGTCTTCTGAAGGATAACAAATGGGAAACTGCAGTTATAAGGAGGGGGGAAACATTTTACCTAGAGGGTTCTTGGGAGAAAGATGTGGACTGACCACATAAAAAGTAGTCAAGAATTCTCTGAGCAGCCTTGGAATTCCAAACATTCCTCCATCCATATCACCTACCTGAGGAGGAGTCCAAAATTTCAGGTAAATGTGCAGTCTTCACTGCAGCAAGCAGAGGACTGGAGAGAACCTCAGAATGTCTGATTTAAGGGGCAACTATTTTAAATGACATTTTAAATTTGTTTCCAGTTTTAAAAAGTAGCACATATTCAGTAAAAAAAAAAAAAAGTTAGAAAATTTGGAAAAATTCCAAATCTAGTCAGTTGTAATTTCACCAACCAAAAGACAAATGCTTTTTGTATTTGCAAATTTCCAACCAGTACTTTTCCTGATTACACTTAAAACTAGAAAATGTGTGATGAGATACATACAAGTTCTGCTTTTTCACTCAGCAGCATAAAAGGAATGTTTTCCACTCCCATATAGTTCTCCTAGGGTAGAATTTATGGCAGCAAAATTTGCCATCCCACGTTGGTGCCCATCACTTGTTTAATCTTTGTCTTACTGCTGAGCATTTCAGTTACTTTCCCTTCTCAGGACAGCAGCCTGAGAGCTGGTAACTTCGAAATGTTGCCCTCAGTGGTGGTGAACTATCCTGATGAGCCTTCTCAAGTGCACCTGATGAGAAGGGTAGGGACTTAAAGTTCTTGAGTTTTGTTTCAGTTTAGAGCATCAACCTAAAGCGCCACAGTGGCTCAAACCGTAAAGTGCCTGCCTGCAGTGCGGGAGACCCGGGTTCGATCCCTGGGTTGGGGAGATCCCCTGGAGAAGGAAATGGCAATCAACTCCAGTACTCTTGACTGGAAAACCCCATGGATGGAGGAGCCTGGTAGGCTACAGTCCATGGGGTCACGAAGAGTCGGACATGACTAAGCAACTTCACTTACCTTACCTTACCTTACCTTACCTTAGAGTGTTAACACATTTCACTGCTGGTGAAACAAAATGCACATTCTTCTAAGCAAAGGCCCTTATTTACCAATCCATGGCGGGATATCTGGGCCAGCCTCAATGCCTGTTGACATTTCGCAGACAAAACCCTGAAAGCTCAGGCTTGACTTCACCTACTTTCCAGTTTATTTGTCTAAAACTTTTCTTAAAGTGATCAAATTATGAAATGGATGACTGTTCCAGAATTTTCTATTATTTCTTTTATAAAAATGGCTTTTACTTTTCACTTTTTGCCAGATTCCAGAGATGACAACACAGTTTGACTCAGTGAGTGGTGTCCACCAGCGTAGCAATATTGTTGCAGGGCAATCCCTCCCATCAGAAGGATCTTAGAAGAATCACAGGATATCGTAAGCATTTCTGTCTTTATACAGATGCCCATCTTCACAATTAGCACCTCAATTTTAAGATTAATCTGCCTGAGTTAGTCTCCTGGAAGAGGTTAGTACTCCTTTATTTGTGGGGCAGCAATATTCTCTCCACAGAAGAGAAACCTCTGTTTTTTGTTGGTGGCGGTGTTTGGTTTTTTTTTTTTTTTTGGTCCCACCATGTGGCCTCTTAATTCCCCAAGCAGGGAGGGAACAGTGCCCCCTGCAGTGGAAAAGTGGAGCCCAAAGATGGAGGCTCACATGGTCCCCTGGCCCAGAACATACAGACCAGTAGCCAGAGCTGGTGGCTCTACAGAGCAGGTGCAGCAAAACTCCCAGTGAGTGTTTGAACCTCCACTAAAGTGCTCTCTTAGCTCTAGCTCAGCAGGATTAATGAGGAACTTCCGGTTTGGAAGCAAGACTTAAATGAACTCAGGGAAAATTCTATCAAAAGAAAATAGATCTAGAAACAGTTTCCCTTTTTTCCCTCCTCCATCCTCACTGTAAGGAGTGAGATCCCTACTACCACTGAATCAGCTGTCCGCCCCTCACACCACAGACTCCAGGGTTAAGCACTCACTTTACCTAAACACACAATTGATTCCACTATTTATAAATGCAGTACACAGGGTGACAGCACTGGCTAAATTGGTTGGCAGCAGGATCTCTCTCTAGTTCTGTGCCCTTGTCTAGAGCAGATGCGAGTGTGCACAGAGGGTCATATGAAAGGATTACACGCTTAAGAAGCCGAGTCTAGTCTTCAATGATGTAAGCAAGGGTTGTGGAGAACTGAGTAGCAGTGCTCGGGGAACCTGTGACAGCTACCAGCAGCTCAGGCAGAGAAAGCGCTGACTCCACAGCTCTCTGTGCAGGAGGCAGATGGGGATTTCCCCCTTGTAGCAGACTCCAGTAGTGGAAAGAGCAACACCTGAGTGGCCAGGACACCCAGGGTCTGGTCTCAGTCAGACAGTAACTAACAAATGCCAGGAGCAGGTCACTTAACCTCTCTAAGACTCAGGGTGCCCTCCTGTAAAAGGCAGGGGTTTCGTTAGGTCAGGGATGGCCGATGGATGACACAAACACCCTCCCCCTCCCTCAAGCCTTTGGTGGAGACCGCTGCTCCATCACATCACTGTTTAGGCATTTTTCTACAGCATTCTAGGCAGCCGTTTCCACTTAGAATTGATCCACAAGCTGAAATCTACTTATCATCCCCTCATTTGATGATCTCTCCTTTTTAGCCTCTGAAAGGAGAGTTCCAAGTTTCCAAGCAAGAGAGAAGCATCTTTCTGATTTGGCAATAGCTCCTCAAAAAAAGGAAAATGGGGACATCCCTGGTGGCACTGCCTGTCAATGCAGGGGATATGAGTTCGATCGCTGGGTCAGGAAGAGTCCACATGCCCTGGAGCAACTAAGCCTATGCACCACAGCCACAGAAGCCCTCATGTACCAGGACAGCATCAGTAACTCAGGGGGTTGCAAGTGTGTTTCATTGAAAGTAGCAATGATTAGGTTAACATGGGTCCCATATTACAACCCACTCCTCACCCCACAAACTACACAGGGGCAAGCCTCAGGCCAGGGAGCATGTGTATGTTGGATAAGAGCTCTAACTAGCTTGAGTTATTGCCCTCATGCCAAGGAAACATGGGTGTGTGTGTGTGTGTGTGTGTGTGTGTGTGTGTGTGTGTATGTGGTGGGGGTTGCAGGGATTAAAGCCTTCACTACCTTGAGTTGTTGCCCTCAGGGCAAGGAAACACAAGGGAGAGGCAGATGCCTTTGTGATGAAGTGGTGCATCTCACTGCTCTGGCCTCAGGTGGAGACCTACACTGAAGCATCGAAGTGGACTAGCACGTATGGGTTTCCCTCCCAAGCCACTATGATGCGTTTCTCCACCCGGGTGGTCTTGTAGGCGCAGTTGGGGTACTTGGAGCTGCCAGTCTGGTGGCAGTCTGTGATGCGCATGGCGGAGTTGCTCTGGTAGCAGTTGGTCTGCCCATTCTTGCAGGTGACTTTCTTCTGGGAGCACACAGCCTGGACATCAGCCAGGGACTCATGCACAAAGGTGTTCACTGGCTTGCATTTCCCCTGAGTCATCTTCCGGCAGAGCATCATCACGTTGCAGTAGTTGGAGTTGCTGCTGGGGGAGCTGCCAGAGTCCATGTGCTGCCGCTTGAACTTGGTGGCTGCAGATTCCTTGCCCAGGGAAGGCTGGACCCGCACCAGCAGCAGCACCAGGACCAGAAGTGGCAACGCGACTAGAGACTTCAGAGCCATGATGACCTCACTCCCCTCGAGGGATCTGAATGAGAAAAGGGAGAGATGAGGAAAAGCATCCCCTTAGAAAGAGAACTCCAGCTCTCACCTGTAGCCTCCCTGGCTTACAGTCAACCAGAAAGATGTCTGTCCTCCTAAGAGGTTTTCTAAGTAAGGAGACACTCACGTATACTTTTCCCACAAGCATTTGACTCCCACTTCCTACAGAGGGGTCGTCCTCCTCTCTAGGTGGTGACCTCAGAAATGACCTAAAATCCTAGCAGTCTTGTCTTTAAATATAGAAGGTCTTTTGATATGAAATATATTTGGGAAATAAAATACACTCTTGCAACTCATTAGGTGATCCTTGTGAATAAACCATTAAATAAATAAGCCAGATTTTGAATAAGACAAGTTGTACCCCTGAAATAACCACCCAGTATTCACCGAGGATCACAGTTGATAGAGTCCTCTTGTCCTCCATCACAAGGGAAGCTCAGCTCCTGTCTTGTGTCTTACACCACACCATAAAGGACACCACTGTGTTCCTAAGAGAGATTTGAGCCTCCCCAGCCAGGGTGCTGCCCCTTCTCCAGCCTCATGGGTTCTCTGCAGCCTGTGTGCTCCATTCCTGACCCCAGCTCTACGCACTGCTCATGTCTGCCCAGCCTGATTCTCAGGCTAGTCTCAGTCATTCTGGAACCCCCTTCTCAAACTCTCAAGCAGAAGCAGCCTCTGAAACCAATTACAGGGCTTCCTACCTAAGTCTCTAGCTTGGTCTCTGAGAGAGAAAGCAGTTTCTGCAATCAGTCTATCCCAGGGATGTGGACATTATACAAATTAAAAGAGGGTTTGGGTTTTAAGAAGAGTAGGGTAGGAGGAACATCTTGGTCTCGGTCCACAGGAAAACAAGGTCATGTTAGGAACAGACTGAGAATTGCCCAGGGCACTCTCTCTGGGGGCTACTAGGGAGAGTGAGCCTTTGCCAATAAGAACCTTTCTTTCTACAAGCAGCAGAGAAAGTCACTATAGCACTGATGCTTGAACCCCAACCAAGTCTTTGTTCTGCACTAAATAGCCCTTGCTGCTGCTGCTAAGTCACTTCAGTCATGTCCAACTCTGTGCGACCCCATAGACAGCAGCCCACCAGCTCCCCCATCCCTGGGATCCTCCATGCAAGAATACTGGAGTGGGTTGCCATTTCCTTCTCCAATGCATGAAAGTGAAAAGTGAAAGTGAAGTCGCTCAGTCGTGTCTGACTCCTAGCGACCCCATGGACTGCAGCCTACCAGGCTACTCTGTCCATGGGATTTGCCAGGCAAGAGTACTGGAGTGGGCTGCCATGAGTTTAGCAAAAGGCACATCGCATATGATCACAGGAAGGGGAGAAAAAAGAAGGTCCTTTCTCTCCCCACAAGTCCTGGAGCTGCTTTGGCCAGAATTCCACATCTCCCACCAGCACCTCTGCAAGGGGAAAGGCAAGAGGTGTCCAGTTGCCCCCAGCTGGAAGGATCCCTAGATCTGGAGAAGGGATGAGTACCTGAACACAGAGAAGGAAGCCTCTGTGTGACTCACCCAGTTCTGGCCACTTCTATACTCCTGAGCTGATGAAGAAGGGTGTGTGCTGATCTTATCTACAGTGACTTATCCTTCCATAGGCCAGAGTGGAGGAGAGGAACTAGAGAAAAGCCAATGCAAAATCTCCACCTTCTCCCTTAGAGAAGAAATAGAGAACATCATATTTCTTGGCAATAGACTTTCCTCCCAGAAAGAGACCTGTATTTGCTGGAAGACAATTTTTATTATTTACTTTTAAGATATAGTTGAAGAATTGATGCTTTTGAACTGTGGTGTTGGAGAAGATGCTTGAGAGTCCCTTGGACTGCAAGGAGATCCAACCAGTCCATCCTAAAGGAAATCAGTCCTGAATTTCATTGGAAGGACTGATGTTGAAGCTGAAACTCCAATATTTTGGCCACCTGATGTGAAGAACTGAGTCATTTGAAAAGACCCTGATGCTGGGAAAGATTGAAGGTGGGAGGAGAAGGGGACAACAAAGGATGAGATGGTTGGATGGCATCACTGACTCGATGGACATGAGTTTGAGTAAGCTCCAGGAATTGGTGATGGACAGGGAAGCCTGGCATGCTCCAGCCCATGGGGTCACAAAGAGTTGGACATGACTGAGTGACTGAACTGAATTGAATTTAGTGTGTTGAGGGGAGCAAATAGGGATTCTACAGGAAATAAATGAGATTTTTAAGGGAATAAATGGGATGGAAAATAATTTGTGATAATATCTATCTATGCACATGTGAGTGGTCTATCTTTTCCCAGGCTGTAAAACTCCCATAAGTGGATTTATAGCAACTTTACCCTTGAAGATTCTGCTTTTATTCAGATATGAGATGCTCCAAAAAAGCTTCTTTCTGCATCTGCTGGGTCTCAAATATCTTGTTTAAAATAACCTTCAAAAAAAAACTAACCTTCATATCAACCCTGCAGATCTGAATGGGTACCCACACTAATCAGTTTAGAATTTAATCTTTAATTCATTCATTCAACAATGGGAGTACAGAAATAAGTTAGAGCCTGCCCTAAAAGAGCCTCATAGGATGCTTTGCATTCCTCAGGTGAGTCCCACCAAAGTGTTAGGCATGGCTGCATGAAAATGGTCATTCTTGTGGCATTTTTTCAGTGCCAGAAGAATTTCAAGGAGTTGGTCCAACAAGAAGATTTCAGGGTCACAGGTCAATTATGAGCAACCTTTCTAAAACCCAAGGAAGATTCTTCAATAGCCTACCATGTAGGTATCCCTAAGTATTGTTACCAAAAAGTGGGGTTGGGCTGCTCACCGCCCAAGAGGCATTAAAGAGGCCCAGGTTGGTGAAAGGAAAGTTTGTTCTGTTGCCAATGCTGGCAGCTAGGGGGTGGGGAGGGCAGACATCTGTCTAAAGGCCGACTCCTCCACTGTCAGTCAGTGGGCAGGAACCTTTATAGGCTGAAGATGAGGGCTACCTGTAGAAACATTTATTCTGTCGAGGATATTACTGGGCCAACAGATAAATTTGTATACAAAAAGAGGAAGCACACTAACATAGGGGTACTGTGTTTTGCTTCCTTTTACCTCCTTGACTTCTCTTATGATAGATGTTCACTATAATTAACTTCTTTGACAATTATTTACCAGGCATCTACTACACAGTGGTTCTTATAACCACACAGAGATGAGACACAGTATCTGCCCTCAAGGCACTTACAGTTCTATAGGGGGAGCCAAACTATTACAAAAAGTTTTCATTGTGCAAGGAGCTTAAGGAAAGGAAGAGGAATTGTTCCAAGGAGGGCTCCTCGGAGTAGCTGACCTTTAAACTGAGACTTGGAATGTGTGTAGGTGTTCACAAGTGGACAGGTCTCCCTGTGATACACAGCTGAGAGAGCATGGATGGCACAGGAGAAGAATCTGTATAGCTTCCAGGTCCACAACTCCAGACTTTTGCATGAGTGACACAAGCCTCAGGCTGCGCCATGGAGACAGCTGACATGCACACAAAAGAGAGGAGCAGGCGGGTGACCTCAGGAAACTGAAGCCTTTGCTGGAGAAGCTGCAGTGAGGGCAGGGGCAGGGGTTCAGGGTTTGCACCAGGCAGAGAAATGAGAAGGAAGCCTTGATATTGATCAGGAACATGTAAAGGTCTGTGAGATCTGTAGGGTTCAATGAATCCATCCTGAGAACAAGCCGTCAGGCACTTGGGCAGGCTGAACCCAGTAGTCGTGCACCTAGAGAGGAGGGGCTGACTGCTCTCTGCACAGATAGGTTGATTAGACCACGATAAATGATGCCAATAAAGAAGAAAATTAGACCACTGATAAAGAAAGGGGAAATCAAATGGAAGTTCTTTATTCTATCAGTGATCTCTCATTGCCATTAATGTATGGGATAATTGATTAATTTAGAGATTGGTCTACCTCTTCCTCTTTTTTGCAAAAAGGAAACCTACATAGAAAACTAATGAAATGAGTTTCAACCTCTAACCTTAGTAATTAGCAGACCACTTCACATCCCTCCTTGGCAGCTCGGTAATAATGTTGTTAAATCTCTGTGCTTGCATTCTGCTTTCTGTCTCTCTCTCTTTTTGGCCAAGAACTACAATCTTAGTTCCTTCACCAGGGGTCAAACCTGTGCCTTCTGCAGTGAGAACACGGAGCCCTAAACACTGGACTGTCAGGGACTTTCCTCTGTTCTTACTACTTATGAGAAAGTAACATCTGAACAGAATTCGTCATTACTTAGCACAGTTTGTTGTGTGGCTGCTGCTGCTATTTCAGTGAATATGCCTCACGACAGTGAATACTCCTCACTGATGGTAGAAATGTTCGCATGGTCCTCCATGGAATGTATCACTCAACCTCTCTGTCTAGTAATGAGACTCACTACATCACTCTTTCCTCTGAAGAAGGACTTCAGAAGCTCATAGATACACTCCCAACTTTGAGGGTCCCTGTGGACAGAGAGCCCCTCACCTGGTGTGCACTAGTTTGGGTCAGATCTTGGATAGCTCCTTTTGTGAGCTGATCTCTAATTCATTCCAATGATAGTCTGTAGTCAACATTGTCTCTTTCTTTAAGAAATCGAGGATTTCTCTCTGTCATTTTCCTGAGGCCAAGCCAACTCTGTGACAGGAAATCTATTCCCTGGAGACCCCCTGGTAACCCTTCTGCTGACTCTTCTATTACGCACGTCTTCTCTTTTCATATTTTCGTCATCATTTAACACCCAATGACTTCACCTCAGCCTCACGGGTCTCTGTAGGCACCTGAAAGATACAAAGCCTTTGCCTGGTTCTGGACTTCTGCACTTTCTGCATGAAATGTTTTTTTATGTTTCAGTTTAAATATTTCAGGTTTAAATATTTCAGGTTATATTTCAGGTTTCAGTTTAAATTTCCCTTCATTAGAGGTTCTTTTCTGACTACCCTCTCTATAGTCCTTGTCTTAGGGCCTCCAGATGGCTACAACAAACTTCCACAGACTGGGGGGCTTATGAACAACAGAATTTCATCTCTCATGGTCCTGAAGGCTGGGAAGTCTGAAATCATGGCACCAGCACCTTTGATGTCTAGGGAGAGCCTGCTTTCTGGTTCATAGATAGCTCTTTTTGCCAGGGTTTTCTTGGTGAAAAGTGAAAGTGAAGTTGTTCAGTTGTGTCTGACTCTTTGTGACCCCATGGACTGTGGCCCAGGCTCCTCCGTCCATGGAATTTTCTAGGCAAGAGTACTGGAGTGGGTTGCCATTTCCTTCTCCAGAGGATCTTCCCAACCCAGGGATTGAACCCGGGTCTCCCGCACTGCAGGCAGACGTTTTGGCTCAGCAGTAAAGAATCTGCCTGCAATGTGGGAGACCTGGGTTGAAGACCTGAGTCTGATCCCTGGGTTGGGAAGATCCATGGAGGAGGGCATGGCAAACCACTCCAGTATTCTTGCCTGAAGAATCCCCATGGACAGAGGAGCCGGGAAGGCTATAGTCCAAGGGATCTCAAAGAGTTGGACATGACTGAACAACTAAGCATATCGCACACACAGTAGAAGAGGCAGGGGACTCTCCAAAGTATCTTTTAAAGGACACAAATAAAAAAATAAAATAAAAAGACGCTTAATATCATCCATGAGGGCTCCACCCTCATGACTGATCACCCTAAAGGCCCCACCTCCTAACGCTATCCCATTTGGAATAGGATTTCAGCATAGGAATTGGGGGAGGTTGAAAAACTTCATTCTGTAGCAATTCTCTTCTTTTCATCCACCAGCACCTCAATCCAATCATCTTACTTTTCCCTTCATAGCTCTTATTAGAATCTTCAATTATTTGTTACTTCTTTAACATTTCTCTGCCTCCACTATGAAGTATCTTCAAAAGAGTAGGGCCCTGCTACATTGTTAATCAATTATGCTCCAATATAAAGTAAAAAGTGTTTTAAAATTATAAAGAAAATGAAAAGAATATGGTCCTTTCTCTTTTTCACAGCTGAGTTCTAATGCTTAGCACATTTCCCATATTTTTTGGCCAATATTAGGCATTTAAATAATAGTTGATGAATGAATGAATAAATGGATATTAAAAAATTATCCTCCATTAACTCTTTGGCATTTTACAGTTAATTTTTTAATTGGAATATAATTGTTTTACAATGTTTTGTTAGTTTCTGGTACAACATGGTAAATCAGATATAGATATAGATACACACACACACACACACACACACACACACACACATATATATACCTCCCTGCCTCCCTATTGAGGAGGGGAATATACTCCCACCCTGCCACCCTCATCCCACACAGGTCAACACAGCGCATCAAGCTGAGCTCCCTGTGCTGTAAGGCGGCTGCCTGCTAGCTCTCTGCTTACACATGGCAGTGCATATACGCCAGTGCTACTCTGCCAGTTTGCCCACCCCTCCTCTTCCCCTTGCTGTGTCCAAGCAAGAGGTGCTATTCTCTACGTGAGGACCTCTATTCCTGCTCTGTAAGTAGATTCATCAGTACCATTTTTCTAGATTCCATATATATGCATTAATATAACTCAATCAAGCCTTGATTATATAACTACTTAAAATATTCTCTTGCTAAACTAGAGGTAGGTGCTTGAAAGTCAGGAATTATATCTAATTCACATAAACACAATAGTGTACATGAATCCCACAATTAAAATAATTCAAACCATTCAGTAATAGGTAGAACTAACAGAGGGTTTTTTGTTTGCTTGCTTTGCTTTGTTTTTTCAGTCATTACACAAGCCTTACTAGGCTTGGCAGTCTTAGAAATCTCTCTAAGATTTTCTTATTATCTCCCTGTGCCACCCTCATCCCCACCACACACATATTTTAATGTGCTGATTCATTCCTGCCCTAAAAGAAGTTAGTTTTCTAAGGAGACAATATCCTTACTTTTCGTTCAAGAAAAGAAAAAGACACAGAAATTTTTATCAGAAAAGTGAAGATTATACACCCACTCTTTACAAAAGAGTAGATCTGGGGCAAATGTCTTTTCTAAAACTTTCCTTGGAAGTGAAATGCGAAAGAGAAGAATGAATGGATATCTGTTGGGAGTTCCCATATAGAGGCCCTTCTGGCTATGAAACCTTAAAGAGACACTTTCTGGACTCAGAATGCTCAGTGGCATCAGGGAATAGATGTACATTAAGAAAGCAGGTTTTCTCAGATTTTCCTTCTGCAACTTTATTCACAAGCCCCCTCAGTTCAGATTCTTCCATCATTCCAAAAATCCGCATCTCAGAAGCATGAGGCTTTTATGAGGAAAAGAGTGGGAATATGTTTATGCATTTATCCTGGAGAAGAAAGGCTACAGGAAGTTTCTTCCTGCTTTTTGTAGGTTCTTGTGCCATCAAGGTAAATGGCATGACCTTTCCATCAGTATTTGAAAGCGTCTATCTGGTAAGGCCCTGTGACCTATGGGCACCATCGGTTCTTTTCAGAACTGTGACTCTTTCCGATTTTCAGGTTTACTGCCTAGTGGGATGAAGACTACAGTGACACTTAAGGGCAAACATGAGAAGGTAAAGACTCCCGGCACCCAAAGGAGACCGTAAAATATTTCAAGAGCATTTTCCAAAATTCATCAGGAGCCATGGGGAAAGGGGGTAAACATGTAGGGATAAAGAACAAGTGAAGTAGGGAGAGGGGAGAAGAGGGTGAGATGTGTGAAGAGTGACATGGAAACTTATATTGCCATATGTAAAATAGATAGCCCATGGGAATTTGCTGTGTGTCTCAGGGAACTCAAACAAGGGCTCTGTATCAACCTAGAGGGGTGGGATGGGGAGGGAGATGGGAGGGAGTTTCAAGAGGGAAGGCACATATGTATACCTATGGCTGATTCATGTTGAGGTTTGACAGAAAACAACAAAATTCTGTAAGGCAATTATGATGCAACTAAAAAAATAAATGAAAAGAAGTGAAGTGAAGTGAAAGTCAGTCAGTCGTGTCTGACTCTTTGTGACCCCATGGACTATACAGTCCATGGAATTCTCTAGGCCAGAACACTGGAGTGGGTAGCTTTTCCCTTCTCCAGGGGATCTTTCCAACCCAGGGATTGAATCCAGGTCTCCCACATTGCAGGCAGATTCTTTACCAGCTGAGCCACAAGGGAAGCCCCTTATAAGAGCTTTTCATATTCTAATATGTATTGCAAATATCTTAGAACCAACTATGATAAGCAGATTTCTTAAACTCTCCTCAACCCACAGGAACTACTCTTTCTCCCCAGAAAAGCATCTGATCAGACTAATGTTTCTCCAGTACTGAGCTTCTAAAGTACAAAGTGATTAGAGATCCTTACAAGTCACTATCAAGACAACAAAAAGCAAAAGAAATGAAGGTCAAAGAGAGAAATGGCTTTATTTACTCTTACCTCCTCTGAATGGACTTAACAATGGTTTCAGTTATAAAGTCTTAACCGGTAACCATTGACTGATGTGAATCAATGAACGTGTTTGATCTCTTAGAATACCCTGTGGAGTGGGGGTGCTGTAGAGGCGGCCCTTTCCATTTACCTTGAGAACTACGCGACCAGCATGGGCTCCTGGGAACAGCTCGCTATTGCAGAGTTTGCAAGATCTCTTCTTGTTATTCCTAATACTCTGGCAGTTAATGCTGCCCAAGACTCCACAGATCTGGTTGCAAAATTAAGAGCTTTTCATAATGAGGCTCAGGTTAACACAGAACGAAAAAATCTAAAATGGATTGGTCTTGAATTGGTCAATGGTAAACCCCGTGACAACAAACAAGCTGGGATGTTTGAACCAACCATAGTTAAAGTTAAGAGCTTGAAATTTGCAACTGAAGCTGCAATTACCATTCTTCGAATTGATGATCTTATTAAGTTACACCCAGAAAGCAAAGATGATAAGCATAGAGGTTATGAAGATGCTGTTCACTCTGGAGCCCTTGATGACTGAGCTGTTTTATTTATAACAATGTTAGATGCAGCTTGCTTGTACTCCGAATATTACACATTAAAGTGCAACAGGCTACCCAAAAAATAGAATACCCTGTGGAATCTTCCTTCCTGCACTATTGATCATCTAAGATAATGGGGGAATTAAAGATCTTTGAGATCAATTATTCAGGAGAAGAAAAGAAATGCAAATCAAATGTATTATAAGTGATGGTTCCATTTTTAACTCCCCTGGATGGTTCTACTTTTTAGATACTCCTCTCTAAAAGCCTTGTTAACCCATAGGAACTGAGCGTTAATGTGGATTACAATCAAACATTTCATCACAGCACCAGTTTTCAGAGGATCCATAACCTAATCACATATGCCAACTTTCCCTTTGTCATGTCCCTATTTGGCTGTCAGTCACACAGAAACCCCTGAGTTAGGCCCCTGAGTAAAAGAAGCAGCTGATGTTTTTCAAAATATACTGAGCTGGCTAAAGAGCTGGTTCCCAAGGAGAGACGCCAGGATCCAGAGTAAAATGCCCAGTTGATTCAGGCTGACGTCAAGATTCTAGAAGAGCCAGCCCAGTGGAAAGGCAGATGAGTGTGTCGCTCCTGACTCTTTGTGACCCCATGGACTTTCGCCCTCCAGTCTCCTCTGTCCTCTGAATTTGCCTGGCAAGAATACTGGAGTGCATTACCATCTCCTTCTCCAGAGGATCATCCAGACCCAGGGATCAAACCCGCTTTTCTTGTGTCTCCTGCATTGGCAGGGGGACTCTTTACCACTGTGCCACCTCAGAAAGCAGGTACCACTGGCTGTATTGGTCAGCTGGTAATGTTTGCATGAACAGTGGAGAGGAGGCTCCTGTCTACAGCCAAAGGGGCTAGGAAACGAGCTAGCTCTCGATGGGAGAGCGCTGGTGAGACATATGAATCTCTGGGGTTCCAGTCAAGGTTCCGATCCTAGAGGGCAGCTAGAGTTCAAAGCAGAAAACCCAGACAGATGATCATTGAGATCATAACAGAAAGTACGATACCATATGACTGGTAGAATATTCTGACCCATATGTTTAATGACTTAGCAGACTCGGTGTTTGGAAGGACAGGACATCCTTCCATTCATCCATCAAACATTTCTGAGCATGGACTCTGTGCCAGATATGGGGGATTCAAAGACACATGAGTCCTAGCGCAGATGTGACCACTCATCTGTCTCCAAGCCTGGCCAAATTTCTGCCTTGGGAGGAAAAAAGAGAAGCTTCTAGAAACTTCACTTTCTCATGAAGGCTTCACTTGTCTTCCCTTGCCTTCCCTTATACCCCTACCCTTTCCTTCTGCTTTTTTCTCCTTCTTGAATCGTTTTCTTCCTTCAGATGTTCCATGCCCTTGTCACCATGAACTTACCTAACTCTAGGTGTCTGGTGTCCTGGTTGAGGTTAACTGACTGGCAAGTTTATTTCCTCTGGGCACTCAGTTCAGTGTACATTGGCATGTGCATTTACACATGCATGTGTATGTATGGACACTTGTGCGTGTGCACGTGGTTTGAGGTAAGACTGTCTCTCTAGTTGGACAGGAATATAGGGAAATTCACTTCCGTAAATAAATGTGGAAGTCTGCCCTGTGTCAAACACAGATCTAAGTACAGAGGATAACTGTACAAATATGCACGGACCTTTCTCCTGATGGTTTCTCAATTAAGCTGAAGCTGAGGGTCTGGATATGACAGACCTAATGTGAGTGTATTTTTCATAGAATAATGGGCAGACCCTGTAGTTACCGCTCTCTGTCCCATAATCCACATAAGAGAAAGTTCTTTTTTATATATATATAAGCGTTTAAGGGTGAAAATACAGCAAATCTGACTATAATTTTAAGCAATGTTGCTTAAAAGAGCTAATATCATGTTTACTTTTTCACAGGTATAATGTTGATTCCATCACATAATGTGATATATGCATTCAGTTCAGTTCAGTCGCTCAGTCGTGTCCGACTCTTTGTGACCCCATGAATCACAGCACGCCAGGCCTCCCTGTCCATCACCAACTCCCGGAGTTCACTCAAACTCCCATCCATCGAGTCCATGATGCCATCCAGCCATCTCATCCTCTGTTGTCACCTTCTTCTCCTGCCCCCAATCCCTCCCACCATCAGACTCTTTTCCAATGAGTCAACTCTTCGCATGAGGTGGCTAAAGTACTGGAGTTTCAGCCTCAGCATCATTCCTTCCAAAGAAATCCCAGGGCTGATCTCCTTCAGAATGGACTGGTTGGATCTCCTTGCAGTCCAAGGGACTCTCAAGAGTCTTCTCCAACACCACAGTTCAAAAGCATCAATTCTTCGGCACTCAGCCTTCTTCACAGTCCAACTCTCACATCCATACATGACCACTGGAAAAACCATAGCCTTGACTAGATGGACCTTAGTCGGCAAAGTAATGTCTCTGCTTTTGAATATGCTATCTAGGTTGGTCATAACTTTTCTTCCAAGGAGTAAGCGTCTTTTAATTTCATGGTTGCAGTCCCCATCTGCAGTGATTTTGGAGCCGAAAAAAATAAAGTCTGACACTGTTTCCATATTTGGAAAAAAAACAGATGGTTTTATTTCCCATATAGCTATGGGACTTGTAAAGGAAGGCAATCTGGATTGGGCTCCTGTTCTTTCATTTGTTAAGCGAGAGCTTAACAAATTCCCTTCCTTTTGCGGTACTTGAAAGACTTAGTCTGCAAGGACCTCTCTGTAGCTAATACAAGCTGCTCTGGGGTGACTCAGAAGAAGGTACAAGCACTTGGCTTGAGGTCACACAGCTTTAAAGTATCAGGGCTTTTCATGAAACTTTTAAATTTTTTATTTGCTTATTTTATTTGGGGGCTGCACTGGTTTTTTGTGGCTGCACGTGGGCTTACTCCAGTGGCAGTGGGCAGGAGCTCCTTTCTATTAGTAATCCATGGACTTCTCACTGCACTGGCTTCTCTGGCTGCAGAGCACAGGCTCTAGGGCCTTGGCTTCAGCAGCTGTCACTCTCGGGCTCTAGAGGGCAGGCTCTGTAGTTGTGGTGCACAGGCTTATTTGTACCCTGGCACGTGGCATCTTCCTGGGCCAGGGCTGGAAACATTGTCCCCTGCTTTGGCAGGTGGACTCCTGACCAGAGCCACCAGGGAAATTCTTTATGGAACTTTTAATTATACCTCTATCTGTATTCACACAAAGCTCCTGCTTTCTTTTGACCTCGAACTATGCCTTTTTTTTTTTTTTTGAAGAAAAATGTCAGGAGACCAAGGGAGAAGTCAGTTCTTCTAAGAAAAACTATTGTTGCATCAAAATAGTGATTCCCTGAATGCTGTGTGTTACCAATCAGTCTTCTGAAGGACAACAAAGGGGCACATGCAGTTATTCATGGGTCAAAGCATTTTACCTGGAAGATTCTTAGAAGAAAGGGGTATTGACCCCATAAACAGTAGTCAAGAATTCTCTAAGCCGCCCTGGGATTCCAAATGTTCCCCCATCAATATCATGTATCTGAGAAGTCCAAGATTCTAGACGAAGGTGCAGTCCCCACGGGAGCAAGCAGAGGGCTAGAAAGAACCTCAGAATGTCTGATTTAAGGGACAACTATTGCAAATGACATTTAAATTTTTTTTTCTAGTTAAAGAAGTAATATATATTCAATAAAGAAATGTGAGAAAATTTGGAAAAATCTCAAATCTAGTCAGCTGTAATCTCACCAACCAAAAGGCAAATTGTGGTATGTACTGCTTTTGCACTCATTATAAAAGGAATGTTTTCCACTCCCATATGGTTTCTCCTAAGGTGGACTTTATAGCACTATAGTTTGCCATCCGACATCGGTACTCTCACTTGTTTAACCTTTTTCCTATTGCTGAGTATTTCAGTTACTTTCCCTTCTCAGGACAGCAGGCTAAAAGTTCATCAGTTCAGTTCAGTTCAGTCGCTCAGTCGAGTCTGATTCTTTGCGACTCCATGAATCGCAGCACGCCAGGCCTCCCTGTTCATTACCATCTCTAGGAGTTCACTCAGATTCATGTCCATCGAGTCTATGATGCCATCCAGCCATCTCATCCTCTGCCGTCCCCTTCTCCTCCTGCCCCTAATCCCTCCCAACATCAGAGTCTTTTCCAATGAGTCAGCTCTTTGCATGAGGTGGCCAAAGTACTGGAGTTTCAGCTTCAGCATCATTCCTTCCAAAGAAATCCCAGGGTTGATCTCCTTCAGAATGGACTGGTTGGATCTCTTTGCAGTCCAAGGGACTCTCAAGAGTCTTTTCCAACACCACAGTTCAAAAGCATCAATTCTTCGGCGCTCAGCCTTCTTCACAGTGCAACTCACATCCATATATAACCACTGGAAAAACCATAGCCTTGACTAGACGGACCTTAGTCAGCAAAGTAATGTCTCTGCTTTTGAATATGCTATCTAGGTTGGTCATAACTTTTCTTCCAAGGAGTTCATAGCTGTTTGAAATGTTGCCCTCAGAGGTGGTGGCCTTTCCTGATGAGCTCTCTCAAGTGCACCTGATGAGAAAGACAGGGACTCATTTTCCTTGAAGTTCTTGATTTTTGTTTCAGTTTAGAGTGTTAACAACACACCTCACTGCTGGTGAAACAAAAATACACGCTTTTCTAACCTAAGTGTCTTATTTACCAACCCATGGAGGGAGATTTGGGCTAGACTCAATGACTGTTGGCATTTCACAGACAAAACCCTGAAAGTGCAGGATGGATGGAACAAAAGAACCCTGGAATTACTATGTGCTTGCTGACTTCATCTACTTTCAATTTCATTTTTCTAAAACTTTGCTCAAGGTGTTGTTCAATTGCTCAGTCGTGTCCAACTCCTTGTGACCCCATGGACTGCAGAACTCCAGGTTTTCCCTGTCCTTCACTGTCTCCCAGAGTTTGCTCAAACTCATGTCCACTGAGTCAGTGAGGCTATCCAATCATCTCATCCTCTGTCATCCCCTTTTCCTCCTGCCTTTAATCTTTCCTAGCAGGGGTCTCTGCCAATGAGTCAGCTCTTTGCATCAGGTGACCAAAGTATTGGAATTTCAGTTTCAGCATCAGTCCTTCCAATGAATATTTAAGACTGATTTCCTTTAGGATTGACTGCTTTGATCTCCTTGCAGTCCAAGGGATTCTCAAGAGTCTTCTCCAGCACCACAATTTGAAAACATCAGTTCTTCAGTGTTCAGCCTTCTTTATGGTCCATCTCTCACACCCATACATAACTACTGGAAAAACCATAGCTTTTACTATATGGCCCCTTGTCGGCAAAATGATGTCTCTGCTTTTAGTATGTTGTCTAGGTTTGTCATAGTTTTTCTTCCAAGGAAGAAGCATCTTTTAATTTCATGCTGCAGTCACCATCTGCAATGATTTTGGAGCCCAAGAAAATAAAGTCTGTCACTGTTTCCATTGTTTACTCATCTATTTGCCATGGAGTGATGGGACCAGATGCCATGATCATAGATTTTTGAATGTTGAGTTTAAGACAGCTTTTTTACTCTGCTTTTTCACTTTCATCAAGAGGCTCTTAGTTCCTCTTCATGGTGTCATCTGCATATCAAAGGTTGTTGCTATTTTCTCCCTGCAATCTTGATTCCAACTTGGACTTCATTTAGCCTGGCGTTTCACATGATCTACTCTGCATATAATTTAACAAGCAGGGTGACAATATACAGCTTTGATATACTCCTTTCCCAATATGGAACCAGTCTGTTGTTCCATGTCCAGTTCTAACTGTTCTTTCTTGACCTGCATGCAGGTTTCTCAGAAGACAGGTAAGGTGGTCTGGTATTCCCATCTCTTTTAAGAATTTTCCAAAGTTTGTTTTCGTCCACACAGTCAAAGGCTTTAGCATAGTCAATGAAGCAGAAATATATATTTTTCTGGAATTCCCTTGCTTGCCTTATGATTCAGCTTAACCATCTGGAAGTTTTCAGTTCACTTGCTATTGAAGCCTAGCATGGAGAATTTTGAGCATTTGCTACTTTGCTAGCATGTGAAATGAATGCAATTGTATGGTACTTTGAATATTCTTTGGCATTGCCCTTCTTTGGGACTGTAATGAAAACTGACCTTTTCCAGTCCTGTGGTCACTGCTGAGTTTGAGTGCAGCACTTTAACAGCATCATCTTTTAGGATTTGAAATAGCTCAGCTGGAATTCTATCACCTCCATTAGCTTTGCTCGTAGTGATGCTCCCTAAAGCCCACTTGACTTTGCATTCCAGGATGTCTGGCTCTAGGACAGTGACCACACTATTGTGGTTATCCCAGTTATTAAGACCTTTTTGTATAGTTCTTCTGTGTATTCTTGCCACCCCTTCTTAATCTTTTCTGCTTCTGTTAGCTCCATACCATTTCTGTCCTTTATTGTGCCCATGCTTTGCATGAAATGTTCCCTTGATAGCTCTAATTTTCTTAAAAAAAAATAAGAAATTTCCAATTCTATTATTTTCCTCTATTTCTTTGCACTGTTCTCTTAAGAAGGCTCTCATCTCTCCTTATTGTTCTTCAGAACTCTGCATTCAGATGGGTATCTTTCCTTTTCTTCTCTGCCTTTCGCTTCTCTTCTTTTCTCAGCTATTGGTAAGGCCTCCTCAGACAACTATTTTGATTTTTTGTGTTTCTTTTTCTTGAGGATGTTTTTTTATCATCACCTCCTGTACAGTGTTACAACGCCTGTCCATAGTTCTTCAGGCACTCTGTCTATCAGATCTAATCCCTTGAATCTCTTTGTCCCTTCCACTGTATAATCACAAGGGATTTGATTTAAGTCATATCTGAATGTCCTAGTGGTTTTCCCTGTTTTCTTCAATTTAAGTCTGAATTTTGCAATAAGGAGTTCATAATCTGAGCCATCGTCAGCTCCCAATGAGCATATTACAAAATGGATGACTGTTTTGGAATTTTCTACTACCTTTTTTAAAATGGTCTTTATTTTCACTTTCTGCCAGACTCCAGAGATGACAGCAGAGCCTGACTCAGTGGGCGGTGTCCCGCAACGTAGAGACATTCTTGTAGGGCACATTCCTCCTACTGGGAGGAAGTATTCCTTGTGTTTTTTTCTCTGCTTGGTGAGTCACTGCTCTAAGTCACTCACATCCCACCACCTTGCTTCCTCTAGGTTAGTGACAGGGAGCAGAGGATGTTAACTCAGTTCCCTTTAAGGAATCTGGTGAACACAGGCTGTGCCCCCAGTTGATGAAACCATTGAGTAACAAAAGAAAGTGACAATGATGGAACATAGCAAAGAATATTTAATATGGATAACAGGAATTTCTGAAAGTGAAACATATGCAAAGATGGGAGCCAATACTAAAAGCTATAATTCAGTAACACAACTGAAAGTTTAAAAAAGGTTTGTGAGTGCAAAATGAAAGTGAATACACTATAACTGAGGATATCAATGTAAAATGACCAATACCAAGACATAGTTTAGTGAAATGACAAAACTAATGAAAAAGAAAAAAATCATTTGGGCAGCTAGAAATAAATGTGACTTATATGGAAAAAAATTTAAGATATTCAAGGGAAAAAATTTTAAAGCAAGAATTTTATTTATTTTAAGAATTTGTTTTTAATTTGGAGGCAGTTTTACTGTTCGACATTTATTAGAAGGATTTTTTTAAAAAGCTATGTTTTCAGAGCTTCTGTTTTAGAAAATAAACTTACTCTATATGGAGAACAAAACCCGGTATTTTAGAGTTATAACTCAAAACTTTCAAAGCTATATCCATGGCCTGTTCAGTTAACATATACTGTGATGTAATTAAAATTTCCAGTGTCCTTCATTTCTGGGTAGGTTCCTGTTTCCACCTGGTATCATTTTTCCCCTGCTTTAAAGACTTCCTTCAGGCAATGAATTCTTTTAGCTTTTGTATGTCTGAGAAAGTCTTTGTTTAATAAGTCTAATAAAATGACAGCTCTCATAAGCTTTATCAATTTTAAAAGGTATAAATAAAGGTCATGTAAATAGGGATGTTACAAATATTTTTTTAAAAGAATGTGAATAAATTTGTGCCAATATACTTAAATATTTTCAATGAAATGGATATATTCCTAGAGGAAAAAACAACTTGCCAAATATTACCTCAAGAAAAACTAGAGATATCACTTTTATGTGAAATCCTAAAAATAAGACAAATGAATGTATATGTAAAACCAAAACAGACGCACAGATATAGAACACAAATTTGTGGTTAGTATGAAAAGGCAAAATGATAGGATACTGAAAGAGGAACTCGCCAGGTCAGTAGGTGCCCAACACGCTACTGGAGGTCTGTGGAGAAATAACTCCAGAAAGAATGAAGGGATGGAGCCAAAGCAAAAACAATACCCAGCTGTGGATGTGAATGGTGATAGAAACAAGGTCTGATGCTGTAAAGAGCAATATTGCATAGCAACCTGGAATGTCAGGTCCATGAATCAAGGCAAATTGGAAGTGGTCAAACAAGAGATGGCAAGGGTAAACATCGACATTCTAGGAATAAGCAAACTAAAATGGACTGGAATGGGTGCATTTAACTCAGATGACCATTATATCTACTACTGCGGGCAGGAATCCCTCAGAAGAAATGGAGTAGCCATCATGGTCATCAAGAGTCCAAAATGCAGTACTTGGATGCAATCTCAAAACTGACAGAATGATCTCTGTTCGTTTCCAAGGCAGACCATTCAATATCACGGTAATCGAAGTCTATGTCCCAACCAGTAACGCTGAAGAAGCTGAAGTTGAATGGTTCTATGAAGACCTACAAGACCTTTTAGAACTAACACCCAAAAAAGATGTCCTTTTCATTATAGGGGACTGGAATGCAAAAGTAGGAAGTCAAGAAACACCTGGAGTAACAGGCAAATTTGGCCTTGGAATGCAGAATGAAGCAAGGCAAAGACTAATAGAGTTTTGCCAGGAAAATGCACTGGTCATAGCAAACACCTTCTTCCAACAACACAAGAGAAGACTCTACACATGGACATCACCAGATGGTCAACACCGATATCAGATTGATTATATTCTTGGCAATCAAAGATGGAGAAGCTCTATACAGTCAACAAAAACAAGACTGGGAGCTGACTGTGGTTCAGATCATGAACTCCTTATTGCCAAATTCAGACTCAAATTGAGGAAAGTAGGGAAAACCACTAGACCATTCAGGAATGACCTAAATCAAGTCCCTTATGATTATACAGTGGAAGTGAGAAATAGATTTAAGGGCTTAAATCTGATAGATAGAGTGCCTGATGAACTATGGAAGGAGGTTCATGACATTGTACAGGAGACAGGGATCAAGACCATCCCCATGGAAAAGAAATGCAAAAAGCAAAATGGCTGTCTGGGGAGGCCTTACAAATAGCTGTGAAAAGAAGAGAGGTGAAAAGCAAAGGAGAAAAGGAAAGATATAAGCATCTGAATGCAGAGTTCTAAAGAATAGCAAGAAGAGGTAAGAAAGCCTTCTTCAGCTATCAGTGCAAAGAAATAGAGGAAAAGAACAGAATGGGAAAGACTAAAGATCTCTTCAAGAAAATTAGAGATACCAAGGGAACATTTCATGCAAAGATGGGCTCAATAAAGGACAGAAATGGTATGGACCTAACAGAAGCATAAGATATTAAGAGGTGGCAAGAATACACAGAAGAACTCCACAAAAAGATCTTCACAACCCAAATAATCACGATGATGTGATCACGCATCTAGAGCCAGACATCCTGGAATGTGAAGTCAAGTGGGCCTTAGAAAGCATCACTACAAACAAAGCTAATGAGGTGATGGAATTCCAGTGGAGCTATTTCAAATCCTGAAAGATGATGCTGTGAAAGTGCTGCACTCAAAATGCCAGCAAATTTGGAAAACTCAGCAGTGGTCACAGGACTGGAAAAGGTCAGTTTTCATTCCAGTTCCAAAGAAAGGCAATGCGAAAGAATGCTCAAACTACCGCACAATTGCACTCATCTCGCATGCTAGTAAAGTAAGGCTCAAAATTCTCCAAGCCAGGCTTCAGCAATACGTGAACTGTGAACTCGCTGATGTTCAAGCTGGTTTTAGACAAGGCAGAGGAACTAGAGATCAAATTGCCAACATCCGCTGGATCATGGAAAAAGCAAGAGAGTTCCAGAAAAACATCTATTTCTGTTTTATTGACTATGCCAAAGCTTTTGACTGTGTGGATCACAATAAACTGTGGAAAATTCTGAAAGAGATGGGAATACCAGACCACCTAACCTGCCTCTTGAGAAATCTGTATGCAGGTCAGGAAGCAGCAGTTAGAACTGGACCTGGAACAACAGACTGGTTCCAAATAGGAAAAGGAGTACATCAAGGCTGTATATTGTCACCCTGCTTATTTAACTTCTATGCAAAGTACATCATGAGAAATGCTCGACTGGAAGAAACACAAGCTGGAATCAAGATTGCCGGGAGAAATATCAATAACCTCAGATATGCAGATGACACCACCCTTATGGCAGAAAGTGAAGAGGAACTAAAAAGCCTCTTGATGAAAATGAAAGTGGAGAGTGAAAAAGTTGGCTTAAACCTCAACATTCAGAAAACAAAGATCATGGCATCCAGTCCCATCACTTCATGGGAAATAGATGGGGAAACAGTGGAAAAAGTGTCAGACTTTATTTTTAGGGCTTCAAAATCACTGCAGATGGTGACTGCAGCCATGAAATTAGAAGACGCTTAGTCCTTGGAAGAAAAGTTATAACCAACCTAGATAGCATATTCAAAAGCAGAGACTGGTGTGCTACAATTCATGGGGTCACAAAGAGTCGGGCACGACTGAGCGACTAAACTGAACTGAACTGAAGGTGAAAGGGAAGGAGGGTAAGGACAAATGATGAGTATGGGATTAAGAGACACCAACTATCATGTATAAAATAGGTAAGCAACAAGGATACACTATACAGCACAGGGAATTAAAGCCATTATCTTGTAATAACCTACAACAGTATAATCTGAAAACATACTGAATCACTATTCTGTACACCTGAAACTAATATTGTAAATCAACTATACCTCAGTTTTTAAAAAGAAGAACTAGAAAACCCAGCATGTCTGTAGTCATTAAAGAAATTGAAATGGAAGCTTCAAATAGTATTAAAGAAAATATCAGGGCCCTATGGCCTTTACAGATGAGTTCTGTAAATAATAAAATAACATATAATTCCAGTTATAGAAAATAGAGAAAGAAGGGATATTCCCCAACTAACTTCTGAAGGTGAACACAGAATCTGGATACCAAAATCAAACAAGATAATACCAAAAATTTTTCCGACCAATTTCATTCATGAATATAAAATTTTTAAAAATCTTTAATTATTAGCAAGTTAAATCCTGTTGAAAACGTTTTTATAGCAAGTATTAAGTAAGGAAGGTCACCAAAGACTATCACACCACTACAGGTACTGACTTCAGGGAAAAAGATGGAAAATAAGAGTATCCAGTTTTTTCACCATGATCCCATGAGGGTAAAATCCCCACATCAGTTTACACAGTGAGCCTCTACCCAGTCAGTCCATGGATGGCTGCCTAGAGTCAAGTGCCCTACTTTGATGCAAAGCCCTGTTGCCATTTTGATGGGGTCTCAGAGAACATGGTCACCTATCGCTGCTCTTTCTATGGTTAGAAACACTTCCTTCAGAAGGGGACTGTGTGTGTGTGCACGCACATACATATATATGACTGGCTTCCTTGGTGGCTCAGAGGTAAAGAATTCGCCTGCCAATGCAGGAGACACAGGTTCAATCCCTGGGTTGGGAAGATCCCTGGAGAAGGAAATGGCAACCTGCTCCAGTGTTCTTATCTGGGAAATTCCATGGATAGAGGAGACAAGCTAGCTACAGTCCACGGGGTCACAAAAGAGTTAGACAACTCAGTGACTAAACAACAACACATATAAAATACATATATATATATATATTATATATAAAAATATAATTATATGTAATGAAATATATATACAATGGATTCCAAGAAAGACAGACTTTTTTTTTCCCAAGGCAGCCAGACTGCAAAGCTTATAACTCAGATGTTCTGTACAGATTTTCCTTTATACCTATGGCACTAGGATATTAAATACTAGGAAGCACAAGAGCAGGAAAGTTATGGTAAACTCATAAATCTCTGGGGTTTTCTGAAAGTTAGTTTGTATGAATATTTATGCTGGCTTAATTTTCTATTTAATCATCTGTTATCCTCCATTCCTGTGTGGGTAACCAAGAAAGTTCCAACTCATCTCTCCCCATCTTGAGAGGAACCCAGAAAGAAGCCTTGGTCTCTGCTTGACCCCGGGACAATATACAGGCTAGACATACTTCTTTCCTGATATATCATGTGAAATGCAGGGCTGGATGAAGCACAAGCTGGAATCAAGATTGCCAGGAGAAATATCAATAACCTCAAATATGCAGATGACACCACCCTTATGGCAGAAAGTGTAGAAGAACTAAAAAGCCTCTTGGTGAAAGTGAAAAAGAGAGTGAAAAAGTTGGCTTAAAAATCAACATTCACTAAGATCATGGCATCCACCTCCATCAGTTCAGTTCAGTTCAGTTCAGTTGCTCAGTTGTGTCCAACTCTTTCATCACTTCATGGCAAATAGATGGGGAAACAATGGAAATGATGAGAGACTTTTTTTTTTTTTGGCTTCAAAATCACTGCAGATGTTGACTGCAGCCATGAAACTAAAAGACAGTTGCTCCTCAGAAGAAAAGCTATGACCAACCAACCTAGACAGCATATTAAAAAGCAGAGATATTACATTGCCAACAAAGGTCCATCTAGTCAAGGCTATGGTTTTGTATGGATGTGAGAGTTGGACTGTAAAGAAAGCTGAGTGCCGAAGAATTGATGCTTTTGAACTGCGATGTTGGAGAAGACTCTTGAGAGTCCCTTGAACTGCCAGGAGATCCAACAAGTCTATCCTAAAGGACATCAGTCCTGAATACTCATTGGAGGACTGATGCTGAAGCTGAAACTCCAATACTTTGGCCACCTGATGCAAAGAACTGACTCATTTGAAAAGACTCTGATGCTGGGAAAGATAGAAGGTGGGAGGAGAAGGGGACAACAGAGGATGGGATGGTTGGATGGCATCACCGACTCAACGGACATGAGTTTGAGTAAGCTCCAGGAGTTGGTGATGTTCAGCGAAGTCCATAGGATCGCAAAGAGTCGGACACGACTGAGCGACTGAACTGATTGACTGACCCCGGGACTGGGGTGGCTCGGCGCCCCCTGCGGGCCAGTCCAGATGGCCGAGGCCACCGGCAGGAGACGCCGAAGGGGCCGCGCGTTATGCAGTCGCCCGGCTCGGCTACCTCTCCTCCAGGCAGCGGCTCCTTCACGGGCTGTGTCCCGCGCATCAGCTATTTGTTTCTGTAAAGAAAGCGGAGTAGTCCCGAATCCCCTCTGCAGGAACCCATTGGGAAGAAAGGAGCTGCAGGTCCGGCAGGAGGACCCTGCGAGCCGGGCCACTAGGGGCTGCTCTTGGCCTGCGACATCGGGAGTTCCTTTTAGAGTTGCCTGTGGCGTCCGGTCCCATCACTTCATGGGAAATAGATGGGGAAACAGTGGAAGCAGTGTCAGACTTTATTTTTCGGGGCTCCAAAATCACTGCAAATGGTGACTGCAGCCATGAAATTAAAAGACGCTTACTCCTTGGAAGAAAAGTTATGACCAACCTACATAGCATATTCAAAAGCAGAGACATTACTTTGCTGACTAAGGTCCGTCTAGTCAAGGCTATGGTTTTTTTCCTGTGGTCATGTATGGATGTGAGAGTTGGACTGTGAAGAAGGCTGAGTGCCGAAGAATTGATGCTTTTGAACTGTGATGTTGGAAAAGACTCTTGAGAGTCTCTTGGACTGCAAGGAGATCCAACCAGTCCATTCTGAAGGAGATCAGCCCTGGGATTTCTTTGGAAGGAATGATGCTGAAGCTGAAACTCCAGTACTTCCGCCACCTCGTGTGAAGAGTTGACTCATTGGAAAAGACTCTGATGCTGGGAGAGATTAGGGGCAGGAGGAGAAGGGGACGACAGAGGATGAGATGGCTGGATGGCATCATAGACTCGATGGACATGAGTCTGAGTGAACTCCAGGAGCTGGTGATGGACAGGGAGGCCTGGCGTGCTGCGATTCATGGGGTCGCAAAGAGTCGGACACGACTGAGCGACTGAACTGTAACTGTGCACAAGTCAGCCCAGCCAGCAAGGCTTGTGTAGCCACCCCGTGGCAGCAAGGCTTTTCCAGGGTAGATGCCTTTTATGAACTGCTGCTGCTACATCGCTTCAGTCGTGTCCGACTCTGTGCGACCCCATAAATGGCAGCCTACCAGGTTCCCCACCCCCCCAGCCCCCCACCCCACCCCTCTCCGTCTCTGGGATTCTCCAGGCAAGAACACTGGCGTGGGTTAAAAGGGCTTATTCCCTACGACCTCCGCCCCAACTCTCCCCACCCCTATCTTGTGCCACACCCAAAAACCTACACTATGGGGAGACTTTTCTGGTGGTCCAGTGGTTAAAACTCCGCTCCCAATACCCGGGCTCAGCTTCCATTCTTGCTGGGATAAATAAGATCCCACATGCCCTGCGGACCCCCCACCCCCATGCCCCCGCTGCTCAGTCAAGAAGAAAAACAAGGGTCTGGTGTAGAGTGAGGGTTTGGGGAGAGGCTAGGAGAGAGAGATTCTAGTGGCTAGGAAAAATAAGGGATCCGCAGGCAAGAGAAGAAGCATTTACAGGGAAGACTTTGGCAGAGTCTCAAAGCTCCGGAGATGTAGAGGGCAATTGGCTTCCCATGTCAGAGCTGGGAGGAACCTAGGTATCCAGGTGAACAGGGGCCCCTGTCCTTACAGCCCACACGGATGGGCCTGATGGAGCCCTTCGTTTGGTAGTGGCAGTAGGGGGCCGGGTTCCTGCCTGGGCAAAGCAGTCTGTGACGCTGACGTCGTGAGAGCTGCCGTGGCAGCTGTGCAGGGGAGCCGCTGCTGGTGCAGGGCACAGCTGGAGTTGTACAGAAATCTGCTATGGTGGCCAGATCCTCGTGAATGAAGGTGTTGATCTGCTTGCATCTACCCCTGTGGATCAGCCACCGTCGCCTCATCATCACATCACAGTATCGGTGGTGTCCCCCAGGAACCCACGACCTGGGGTTATCTACGTGCCGTCTTGAGAAGGGCAGGCCTGGAGCGAAGACAGTTAGCTCCAGCAGGAGGAAGAGGAGAAGGGTCCACATCAGGTTCATGTTCCCTGTGAAAGCAGGTCAGGGAAGGATGGGGTCAAGGAGCAGGCTATGGTCCCTTTCCCTCAAGATAACTATTTCTAAGAACTCTTGGCCCAAACACTTACTGTTCTTGACGGCCTCTGTTGTTTTATAGTCAGTAAGTGTCCAACTCTTTTGTAACCCCCATGGACTATATAGCCCTCCAGGTTCCTCTGTTTATGGGATTGTCCAAGCAAGAATACTGGAGCGGACTGCCAGGGGAATCTTCACAACCCAGGGGCCAAACCTGCATCTCTTGCACTGTAAACAGGCCCCTAGCTATGCTTACTCTTGTACTCACAGAAACTACTGTTCTCACATCCCCTTTCCACTTCACTGCCGCACCCCCCCACCCCCGCTTCTTTGAGAAAGTGATAAGGAGAGAAGAGAAGAACTTGCCAAGAAAGAAGGTGACTTTCACCCACTCATCCCTTAATGGGTCTAACTCTCTGGTGATTTTTCTCCTTACTCAAGTAGTTAACCTAAAGATGTATATCTCTGAAGTGTTTGCATATATCAGCCTCCTGATTCCTCCACAGCCTATGAATGAAGCAGGTGTCTCTGCCAAACTTTCCTTCCAGTGGGTGAGCTTGAAGGGTAATTGACAATCCATATGCCTCGCATCTTAGAAAATATTTCTACTTTCTTAAATTACTTATGACTGTTTTAAATTTTGTTTAAAAGAAAGTGGGTGTATTCAGTTCTAAGAGAGTGAATTTCATGTTTCCCTCTCAAAGTCCTCAGCCTCCCTCCTCATGGAGGCAGAATAAAGACTCTGGCTTCTCTATGTATAAGGAGTAAGGACTGGGTGTCAGGTTCCTGTTTCTGGGTCTAATATGCCGATTCCTTTCTTGAATACCTGAGAGTCTCAGGGCAGGGCTTTTGCAGAGCAGATGACATCCATGGAGACAGATCTGTCCCTCTCAGCAGTGGATATTCCTAGCAGAAATGGAACCTTCATTGCCTTCCCTCTTTCCTCTAATCCTATAGAATAATATTATGGACATTTTCTTCCCAGACTGTAAGGGGAAGGCTATTTGGAAAATTCTCAGATCTGTCAATGATCTTAAACAGCCTGCCTCATAGGACTCATTTCATGTTTACTATTTCACACCCACAGTCTTTATCAGCATCACACAGAGTACCTATGACATCACTACAAATATGAAGAAAGAAACCTGTAGTTTGGTGCCTGTCTTTCACAAACTTGCTCTTGGAGGCAGGCTAATCACCTCATCCTACTCATCTCCAAAGTGTAGATTAAAGACTAGAGATCTCTTTCAGTTCAGTCATTTTCTGTCTTTCAAGCCCTAATAAAGCATTGCTTGTGTGTGAGCCCATGTGTGATTTTCTGTGTGTACCCTATTGGCTTATACATGTTCAAGTAGGGAGAAATGTTTTGTTTGCAAACTGAGTTTCCCTTTGTGATTTGTTAATCCAATTAAATCTAATTTTTCTGAGAAACAGTTGTTAGTGAATTTAGGCAAAAAAATAAATAAATAAATCACTTTTATGTAAAGATTATATTGTTTTTGTCTCCACAGTTTAAATTTTTGTGAATGTTTTTATTGTAGGAGAAGCTTTCTGAGGCTTGGGTCTGCATTTCAGTAAGGGAGGGAAGAAATCAATATACACACCTTCCAGAATGCCAAAATCAGCTAGGCTAGCAGACCTGATAATGAGGGTGGGGGGAGGGGCACCTGCAAGTTGTAGTGTAAGTAGATTTCATAGATCTTATATTGATAATTCTCCTTGGTAGATAAGCCTCAAAAGCCTTTTGTCTGTTTCGGCAACAAGGCAAGAGCTGACTAACAGCAGTCAGGAAACTGAGTTGGGATATCATAACTAGATTTCAATATCCTTTAACTTCTGCTTGATCATTAGCCAAGAAAAAAGGAACTGTCTCTTTTTAACTTTACTATCCTTAGCTCTGCTGCTGCTGCTGCTAAGTTGCGTCCTTAGCTCTATTCTTGTTTAATTCACACAATAGTTCTGACAAGTATGTTATTATTTACAGAGTTCACTATGTCTTGTGCTCATGGCCCTGCATAGCTGGCCACATGGCTTAAAGTACCCCACCCTCTGGTGTGTTCCACATGGCCAAGTGTCAATAGTACGCAGAGCATATTGTTTCTCAGAAGCAGAGCTCTGATTCAAATCAAGATCCTTTCCCTGACCTTAACTTTTATTTATTTTTAATTTGTTTGGTGGTGCCAGCTCTTAGTTTTGGCACCCGGGATCTAGTTCCCTCACTAGGAATCGAACCAGGGCCCCACGGGGAATGTGGAGTCTTGCCACTGGACCACTATGGAAGTCCCTGACCCTTACTTTCTGAAGAGGGTATGTGGCAGGCCTCAGGGCACAGAAAGGTTTAGAAATTTATTCTCCATGAAAAACGTGTCTTCATGTTGAGGAAAAAGGTACCTTTGTAGTGTGACACTAACCTAGTTCTCTGAAAACAACCAATAGGAAAATGCACACTACCTAAAATTAGTATTTGTGATTGGTGGCACCCTGCTTATTTAACTTCTATGCAGAGTACATCATGAGAAATGCTGGGCTGGAAGAAGCACAAGCAGTTACTGAACGATATGCAGACTAACCAACTAAAATTTATATGAAGAGATTTAGTGTAAGGTAAAGGTGCACAAGTGGAAAACTGTGGACAGACCAATCAGGAAAATCATAGAAGTGTACTCCAAATACAATTTTAAAGGTGGGGACTGTGGTTGCAAATCAGTCATGATGTTGTGTGAGTCGCCTCTCAGGACACTTGTAGCAAGCGTGATGGGCAGTATCTGAGTGAACAGGATGCGATCAGTAGGTAGGAGAGTGAGTGAACACCCCTGAACTATTGCTGCTTTCACCGAAGTCAGGGACTATCCCTCTCTAGTTGATCCCTTGCGGTGAAAGAGACTCGGTGCACCAACATCTTAAAGATCTTAAAGATAACACAGGAATGCGGATTTTTAGGTGAATTATCCCAAAAAAATTGAGGAGTTAATATCTAAAACCTAGTATTAAATGTAAAATTGTATATGCCAGTCCAGAGCAGGTTTTTGAGCCAGCTGCATCCCTTGTGACTACAGTGTATGATTTTTAGTTCATATTATAGACATTTAAGTACAGGTCCTTCTCCAGGGTGGTTGTCAGCATCACAGAAGGGCTAAACTATATTTAAATCATTTTGACATCCTCATCTCTCATGAAAATTCTTTTCACAAAATATACATGGAAAAAACACTTGTTTCATGATAAAAGTTATTAATGCATTTTAGGCAGAACAGGATTTCCGGCAGAATCCTATCAGCACTGCACTGAGTCCTATCTAGGTCACCATTATGTCAGTGCTTAAAGACATCAGTGGTAAAATAATTGCATTTCTAGATGACAGAAATATAGAAAGGCAGTAAAAATAAGTAACGTG
Source organism: Nanger dama (assembly GCA_917880005.1). Classification (NCBI taxonomy): domain Eukaryota; kingdom Metazoa; phylum Chordata; class Mammalia; order Artiodactyla; family Bovidae; genus Nanger; species Nanger dama. The sequence goes on from CAKJTW010000003.1 coordinate 78,128,598, forward strand.
GATTAATTTTCAGGGCAGACTGTATAGTACCATTTAAGGACCTAATCTAGTTTTCTAACTTAGAGGTTAGTCCAGAGATTTAACATCTCTTACCTGAAGGCTCTTCATACCTTAATATACTTTTCCTGTCTGTACAATGTCCCACACCATCTTAGTCTAGAATGCTCATTTATCCCCTAAAGTCCCTAAACTCTACTTATCCTTTATGCTGCTACTGCTGCTAAGTTGCTTCAGTCGTGTCCGACTCTGTGCTACCACATAAACGGCAGTCCCCCAGGCTCCCCATCCCTGGGACTCTCCAGGCAAGAACACTGGAGTGGGTTGCCATTTCCTTCTCCAGTGCATGAAAGTGAAAAGTGAAAGTGAAGTCACTCAGTCGTGTCCGACTCCTAGCGACCCCATGGACTGCAGCCCACCAGGCTCCCTGCTCAAATGGACATTTCCTCTGAAAACCTTCCTATCCCTTTGTTGGCAGTGCCCTTCAAAAAAATGTCTTCACACAATGTTTTTACCTCTATCACACTGTAATAAAATCATGGGTCTACCATAATTATGATCTGCTTCTCTGAGGACCAAGAGTTTGTTTCATGCATCAAGTTATACGCTCTGACTTCCATTGTTCCAGGAATGCAATGTCTTATCCACTAATGCTCATTTTATAAATTAAAAAGTTTTTTCCTGTTAACACTGAGAAATGAAATGTACTAGAAAGATAAATGGTGGCTCTAAGGCAGACTGTTTTGTAGAAAATAGCACAGATTAAAAAGAATGCAGGAATTCAAGCTCTAGCTTGGAATCCCCTCAATGATACTAAATGTTCATTCTCTGGTAGATTTTATAGACTTTCTTTTAGGTGTTTTAGGTTATGCTACTTCACAGGAAGTGAGAGCACAAATCAGGCAAGGGTAAAAACAAAAGAAAGTGAATTCAGTGCATGGGAAGCAGGAAAAAAAAATGACAACAAGAACAGAAACTCATAGATGCAAACTACTTGTTTATAGGATTTTGTGCAATGAGAAATTCAGAGCACAAGTTTCCAGCATAGGGAGGTGAGGAGATAAAGAACATTTGGGTGAGAGGGAACCAGGATGATAACTAAAAATTTAAAGTGGAGACCTGAGTTCCTCTTGTGCAAACAAGCCTCCCTGGCTCTTATTTGCTGACTACTGGGCCTGCCTTTATGTACTTTAGTCTTTCAATGTGTTGCCCCCAAGCTGAGTTATAAAATCTAAGGTCATTCTGAAGCCAGTGATACTTTTTATCTGAAAGTCCAGACCCAGTGGCAGAGCTGTGCCCTGCACAGGATGCCTAGAATTAGGTTTCCTACAAGAGAAGCAGCAGTGGTGTGTCCCTGGGGACACACGGATTGGCAAATGATGAAGCAAAGAGGCTCATTGCATAAGTGGGCCCTGTGCCAGTCTGTGGGTTTCCTCATGCCCTCAACTCAGAACCCTCATGCTTCTGCTGGCCCCACCCACAGGGACTGCTCTATATCTCCAGTCCCAAGGATGGGGGTAGACCAGCTGCCCCCGAGCCCCAGGACCATCAGGATCTGTTCTCACAGGAGCTATAGCAGAGGTACTGGGTAAGACAAGGAGCCCTAGAGCTGAAATTAGTGCCCAGGGCACAGGACAGACTTTGGGGTGAGGATAAAGGAGCTAGAAACACAGTGACAGCCAACGTCTGCTGGGTGAGCGAGGAGGGACTATATTATCAGTTGCTGGGATGCAAGATATACCCTTCTTTTCACAGGAAACATGGTTCTAATACAGCAGGATTCTCGGCTTTGCCTCATTTTGCTGCTGGGGCTCTTGGGAATGGTGATCTCACTCCATGCCCCACCTGGTACTTTAACTTGGGCTCAGTGGTTTGAGATTCAGCACATAAATATGGCCCACCCTCAATGCAATGCCGCAATGCGAGTGGTTAACCGTTACAGAATGGTATGTAAAGATAGAAATACTTTTCTCCACAAAACATTTGCTTATGTAACTGGTATTTGTAACACCCCAAATGTAAACTGCTCTAAACCAGGCAAGATGAACTGTCATAATAGCTCGGTCCAAGTGCCTATAACCTACTGCAACCTCACAAGAAATGCACTGAATTACACAAACTGCCGTTACCAACAGACATCAGCACAGAAGATCTTCATCATCGCCTGTGAGAACAGATCATCCCGGGACAGTCCCAGGTATCCTGTGGTTCCAGTTCACTTGGATAAGATTGTCTAGATTTGGGGTCAGCACTTTGGCCCATGATCACCTGCCAAGCCCCATGATCACAGCTGCAGTCCTGTCCCCCGATCTTCCTGAGATATCAGCATCAGTCCTTATGGCACCAGCCCCCTGTGCCCTTTAAGCTTTGCTCAGCTGAAGCTACTTATGTACCCACAATAAACTTTACAACATTACACACAAGGCTCTGTGTGTCTGCTTGTGCCCTTCTGTCCTGTGGCTACATCCTGGTCTAGAGGCGTTTCTCCTTCTCAACAGAGATTTGTGGGAAAATGAGAGACGTAAGGATAAGAGGTTCCTGTATCTTGAAGTTGTGCAGACTTTTCCTTCTCTCTGCTGTAGGGCAGGAAACTGAGGCTTCCATTCATAGCTGACTATTTCAATACCAGGAGGCTCAGAGTCCTCAGAAACAAATGTATTTTATTCTGATCTAAGAATCATACACTAAATGATAGCAGTAAACTATATGGTGTGAAAATGAAAAGAAAGGGGAATATCATAATCGTGATAAGACCAAAAGAAAAAAGCAAATTTTAGTCTCAGAGATCCATTTTTAAATAAGTATATCAAATCTTCAGGTATGTATGGTCATCCTAGGGGTGGATCCAGAGTTTGAGTCTAATGTGGAATGATATAAAGTGTTTGGGTAGTACATGATCAGATTCTAGTACTACCTGAAGAAGGGGTGACACTCTTTTCTGAGAACTTCTATGTCCTGGAGGAGGGCGCAGCCTGTCATGTGATGGAGAAGGTGAGGAAGGAGACCTGGAATGGGGCCCTCTCCCAAGGATGGGTCGGTGGCTCATTCACATTCAGGTCAGGAAGGGGCACAGGCTCCAGGACTCCGGAAATAGACTGACAGAAAAGGAGGCAGATAATGACAGCCCCTACTCTCCCTCCATCACAGAGCTGCACTGAGGAATCAGTGAGGAATGAGAAGGGAAAGCTCCTCACACACTGGGGTCAGGAGCAGCATTCAAGGGATTGCTTGGGAGACAGGCTGAATCTTTTGCAGGACTTCACTCAGAATAAAACAGAGGTGGCTTGTCATCAAATCTGTGCCTCTGTCCTTGAGTCTGGTGTTCCTGACTTCCTTTATATCAGCTCCTTTTCCAGGTCCAGATATATAGCAATTTGCTTTCCCCCACCCCCCCCACCCCCCATATGATCATTCATTCTTGCTCTTGGTAGCACTACACACACCAGCTGCACTGGAGCATCTTCTCTGGAGAAGCCATTGGAAGAGTTGTTCCTCTGGTTGGAGTTCTTGCATGGAGACCCTAGGTTTGGAAAATTCTGGGGCTCAGCAGAAACCACTGACTTCAGGTTAATAAACATGGAAAGACATGATCTCACTCTTTCAAATGCTTTGGAGTAACAGAAGGAGGAGTTGGAATACCGCAAGGCTGGAGTCACACCAGCCACGATACAGGATGCAGTGAAGCGTCCTTGTCTCTGCAGATCATTTGTCTCTTCCCAGACATGGACGCAGCATCTCAGACAGTGAACTCAGCTGCCCCATCACTCTCTGCCTTGTGTCGTCTTCCCCTCTCCCATCACTCATTCCTTCATTCACGCAACAGAAAACCAATGTGCAGGTATTGTCTTCTAGGTAGTTTTCTAAGGTCGTGTGGATGCAATATAAACAAAGACACACTTTTGCCCTTATGGTGCCTATTCTACTGGGAAGAATTGAACTTACAAAATTATTTTTTCAGGTGATAAGTGTTAGGGAGGAAAACTATACTGAGGAATACAATGTACAGCCATCTCTTGGTATCTTCAGGGAATTGGTTCCTGAGCCCAGAAGATATCAAAATTCACAGGTGCTCAAGTCCCTTATTAAAAAAGAGTAGTACTGTTGGCCCTCCACATCCACGGGTCTCACATCCACGCAGCAGCCCACCTATAGTGGGTCTCAGTTAGTTCATAGAAATCAATCTGCAGTGTGGTTGTCAGGGACCCAAAAAGGAGTAAATTCTGAGCAATATGAGAAGTTGGTCATTCAGAAACTAAGGGAGTAGTCATACCGAGAGAGAGAGAGCTTTCGAAGGGCCTGACATGAATATAGATTAGTCATGTTAGAAAAATTAAAATTAGTCTTGCAGGACAAGAGCATTTTAATCATGAGCATTAATAATAGAGGTAAACGAGGCTCAGGTGCTTCATACCTGTGAAGATACAGGTAAAGAGCAATTTCTTATGGGGTACCAATGGAGTATGTCAGATACTCTAGTCATGTGACCTGGAAGACGAGTCTGCCATCTGTGCAGGAGCTGTGGGACAGTCAGGAACTCGTGCTACCCAGGCCAAATCCCAGAGGCAAGGGATAAGGTAATGGCAACACAGCAGAAGAAAAAGTGTAGATTTGGGATTATGTTTTCAACTTCAAATGATCAGATTTCAATGAAGGATTCCAAGTGGAGGGAGAGGAGTGTCAGGAAAATGTACCTTCATCCTCTCGAGAAGCCCCTATTGTTCTCCCTCCCCGAGGCCACGCTCTCCCTCCTGCCTTTAGGCTTCTCCACCCTCTTCCCGCTATTTCCCTGTTCCTCAGCTTCCCCAGTTCCTGTGCTGAAGATTGGGTTGGGGTCAGAGGGAGGTGGTGTCCCTAAAGCTTAAAAGTAGCTCATCTTTTCTAGGAGGCATGAGGATTCAACGCAGAGCAAGGAAGATTCTGTGCTCTGTGATGACGAATCCGTGGCTTGGCTTCCACCACCCTCCGTGATAGACATTCAAGATCTGGCTGCATTAAACCTGAGGCCAGAAGCACAGTGGCCACTATTAGAAAAATTAATTGTCCACATCAGCATATTCCAAGGACACGTTCCTAAGCCTCTTCTCTTCCCTAAGCCTCCATTTCCAATTTTGTAAAATGCTCACAATAGTACCCGATCTCAAAGAAGTCTTGGAGGAGTGAAAGTCATTAGTGGTTGCAACACACTCTGTAAGGTCCAGCATGAAGCGAACGGGCAGTTCACATTGTTGCTGCTTGTGCTTTATGTTCTAACATCAGGAACATTGCAAAGCAAGTTCCTCTGGAGAGTACAAAGAGGGTTGTCTCAAATGACCCTCAGATCAGGGCAAGAAGGTCCCAGGGTCAGGTCAGGAGATGTGAGAGGAGAGGAATCTGATCTAAACCGTGTGGTTGGTTTTTGTCTGTAATTGAGATTTTACGTGCTGTGTTCCCCTTTGAATCACATAAGGGAGAGAGACGATGACAACATGAAGGGACCTAGAGGGTATTACGTTTGGTGAAATGGCAGACAGTGAAAGACAAATACTGTATGAGTTCACTTACATGTGGAATCTAAACAGCAAATGAGCAAGCATAACAAAACAGAATCAGAGTCATAGATACAGAGGACAAACAGGTGTTTGCCAGAGGGGAGTGCAGTGAGGAAATGAAAGAGCCAGGTGCGGGAGATTAAGATGTACAAAATTCTAGTTATAAAACAAGTGAGTCTCAGGAACACATTTACAGTGTGGGGAATATAGTCAAAAACTATGTAGTATCTTTGGTAACAGATGACAACTAGATGTCACGGTGTTCATTTTGAAATGTATAGAAATATCGAATCACTCTGCTGTGTATCAGGAACTAACAGTGTTGTAGGGCAATTGTACTTCACAAACAAATGAAACAAACTCATAGAAAGAGATTAGATTAGTGGTTACCAGAGGTAGGGGATGAGAGGGAGGAGGAATGGGATGAAGACAGTCAATCTTCATCTTCAGGTTAACCTATTTTCAGGTTAAAAGGTAAATAAGTCCTACAGCTGTAATGCATATGATAGATACAATTAACACTGCTGTATGCTACATATGAAAGTCACTAAGTCGTAAATCCAAGAGTTCTCATAAAAAGGACATTTTTTTCCATTTCTTTAATTTTGTATCTATATGAGATAATGAATGTTCACTAAACTTATTGTGATAATCACTTTATCATGTTTGTAGGTCAAATCATTATGCTGCACACCTTAAACTTATGTAGTGCTGTATGTCAATTGTATCTCAATAAAATTTGAAGAAGTAAAAAAAGAATGAGGCAAGAAGTAGGGAAGAGAGCACAGAAATCCTGTTCTCATCCCCAGTTCAAGCTACCTATGAAACACAGCCTTTTTGAAACTAAAACTTTACTTATGTTATTAAACATAACCGCCTAATGGATAACTATTATTTGTGTCTGAAGTCAGAGTTATAATAATTTCATAAGGACAATGCCTACTTCAAAATGCTTAGTATTTCAAGGTATATTGAACTCAAAACTGGTGACATGCGAAAACTTAGTGAACGGGAACAGCAGGGTGATTAAAATGGACAAGAATACTGAGTAGATCAAAGCGTTCACACATTCCACTGAGTTAAAAAATGCGACCCACGGCACACCATATGGACATTACCAAATCTGGCACAAGACACCAGGACCCAGCTGTACCAGGCCAGTGCACTTCTGAACTTACCAGAAATTCAGTCTCACCTGGAAGGTGAAATTTGTCTGGAGGGGATTCAAGAGCCTTAGTGGCAACTGATAATGAGAAAGAATTCTTCATTTCCTTTTTAACAAAATGTGCGAGCCTTTTGCCACAGTTCTTCCATTGTGAGCAGTTATCTCGAAAACAGAGGTTCAAAACCAAGTGGAGGATTAAATACACTCATTCATTCGTCTATTTTAATACCCTCTACACCTTCCGCAGATTTTGACCAGCTTCTGGCCTACAGGGTCCTCTGCAGCTTTGACTGCTCAGGAGTTCCTCCGGTCACAGCGGTGTGCTGAAGGCCCTTCCCTCCACGCACTTGGCCTTGCTGCTGATGGCCTAACAATCTGAAAGAGCAGTTACACTGTCCCCAGAAACAAGGAACTGTTATGGCTTAATGTGCAGCTTATCAGAACTCTGATGATGAAAAGAAAACCGAAGTTTCCCTCTCTTTCTCCATTTCTGTCTCTCTAAGATCTTGGTGCACACATCAGACAAATTTCTCTCACATTGTTTTTAAGGTGACTGCAACAACTCCAAACCTTATACCACCTCAGGAATAAGTCCGGCAGAAGATAGCCCTGTCTTCAACTGCCAACATTTCCATCAAATATATCTGGTTGTGTAAAAGACTGACCTCAGAATCAACACCTGTGATCTGAGAAATGGAATGCATGTGCTGATTAGGTCAAGAATGGTTCAAGGACCCTTATGGTCCCACAAACCATTTTGCAGCATCTATTAGGGTCTTACCTGTCAAACCATTTACCTATGTGAGGCTAGATTCTCTTTATATAATTTAGCAAAACATCATAGTACAATGGATGAAGGCAAAAGCAGATATAGAATCCAACTGTCAACACAGTCAGCCAGTAAAGAAAATGTGAAACAACGGTATTCTGCTTATAAATATTTTTTTTTTGTTTTAGAAAATAGGCTTTAAAAAATACATGATATATATCAACATTTAATGATCCACTATTGCTATTATTAAATGAATTTTGAGTTAATGATTCATCATTCTAAAATGTCTTGGTCCTAATTTCTAATAAGGTAAATATATATGGATATAATCAACATAATCAAAAGCTCTTTGCTGTTCTCAATAACTGTTGTTTATTTTTTAAATATGTATTTACTTAGGCTGCACTGGGTCTTATTTGCACACGGGATTTACACATGGGATCTTCCCTCTTTAGTTGCAGCAAATCTTTAGTGTAACATGTAAACTCTTAATTGCAGCATATGGGAATCCGTTACTTGACCAGGGATCAAACCCAGGACCCCTGCAGTGGGAGCACAGAGTCTTGACAATTGAACCACCAGGGAAATTCCTTCAATAACTTTTAGTGATACTGAGAGCAAACATTTGAGTCCTGCTAGTATGGAATACTGGGCAGAGGTTGGGGGTGTGGCTGAGGTGAGGTTGTCCCATACTGAAACTTGGGTTCATACCCACCCTGCTGCTCTCCCATAACATTTTGTGAGGCCAAAAATCCAACAATTATTTTTCTGGTACCAAGCTATTATTCTAGGCAGTGGGAGGTGGATATTGGTTGTAGCTGATCTATCAAAACAAAAAATTGTGTTTGGTCAGTTATCATGACTTCCACAGAGTCTCAAAATGGGGACTGTTTTACTGAGAGGTCAAATGAGGTTGAATTCAGTGGGCATTTTCCATGGTCTTTATTAAGATGCCTTAGAAGAAACTCAGGCACTGTGGTGATCACCAATACCTAGTCTTTGTTTTCCACTCAGTCACAAAGTGAGTCTTGCCTATGCCTTTGTTGCATTTAGAAAACTACAGAATCTGGGAGCTCAGGAGTCAGCACTTCCAAATCTTCCTTCAGGTGATTCTGTCCTCACCTGTTCCCACGCTGGCATTTGGGACTCACTGTAGCTGACTCTGACTTCATAAGCCTATGATGGAAATTGATAGTGTCTCGATACTGGGGCAATTTCAAGATGAGAGGAAGTGGAGGTACCATTTGCCTTGGGAACCCAAGACAACTCCCCCACAAATACTTCTAATCAGGGACCTGCATCTTAGCATAAGCCTGCGTTAACTTGACCCCACCATCACCTGAGTGCACACAATTAACCTACTGTTTTTGACATTTTTGACATTTTCCCATTGAATAAAGGGAGAAATGATCAAAGGTTTTGGCTGAGACACCTACGTGAAATAGAAGACCTCAGTTTATTGTACTTGTGCCTATAGCAGTCAGATGCTTAAGTAAATTTTTTGAATAGATATAAATTAATTCATAAATATGAATATAAATATATTCTTATAAATACTTTTTATTAAGGAAACAACATTTTTACCTTGGAAACAAAACCCTGATAAAGCAGGTATTTCAGCCTGGATGATATGCCCTCCTTAAACAAGAGACTCAGAAGCAACCTACACGAATGACACTCACCTTAAACCTACTATGCATCCTGGCTCCCTCTAAGGAGCAGCCACAATGACAGAGAACATCAAGCTCTGTTGCTACCTGCTATTTTGTAACTCTCAGGGCCTCAGTATTATCTCTAAAATGGGGATAATTATACCTGCCTGATGGAATATTGTGAGAGTCAATTTAAATTTTAAAATTCTTTTACAAATGAGAACTTTCAATATGCTCTTAAATATGTTCAGTGTGAATATAAAATAAGTTATCTATCCTGGAATCTTAGTTTGTGCTTAGTCGCTCAGTCATGTCTGACTCCTTGCGACCACATGGATCACAGGCTCCCTCTGTCCATGGGGGATTCTCCAGACAAGAATATTGGAGTGGGTTGCCATGCCCTCCCTCCAGGGGATCTTCCCAACCAAGAGTTTGAACCTAGGTCTCCCACATTGCAGGTGGATTCTTTACCATCTGAGCTACCAGGGAAGCCCAGTATCTTACATATATAAAACATGGTTATTATTTTAACACTCTCCAATATTAAAAGACCAAAATTTAGCACTTTCTTAATGCAGTGGGCAGCGCGTCAGTCTCATAAAAGACCAAAGTTTGATCGAATTGATACTGACTCCTCAGATTCTGTTACAAGAAAAACCAACTGAATTGTGCCAAAAATATTCACTTTCCCCAGGCTTCACTAGGTTCAGCAACACCATGTGTATTTGGAAGGGTTTTCTGTTGTCAAGCCACAGCATCTCCCACCCTACCTCCACACAGGAGCTTCAGAACATAAGGCCCTAGGAACTCCCATAGTACCTGGGGTAACTCGCCAATAGCACGGGCATTATAAATAAACACATGATGCTTAATATTGCTGCTTTGTTCCACTATATTCATTCCAATTTGTTTATACTTGAAAATAAACAGAATATCCTTAATATGGGGCTGTATAAAATACAATAGTATATCCTTACAAAGGGATACTATTCAGCCATTAAATAGAAGGGGCTTCCCATTGGCACTAGTGGTAAAGAACCCACCTGCCAATGCAGGAGACTTAAGTGATGAGGGTTTGATCACTGGATTGGGAAGAATACCCTGGAAAAGAGCATGGCAAACCACCCCAGTGTTCTTGCCTCCGAGAATTCCATGGACAGAGGAGCCTGGGGGCTACAGTACATAGGGTCTCAAAGAGTTGGACAGTTGAAGCAACCAGTACGTTAAACAGAATGAGGAACACTCTTGCCAGGCATGGAATATGTCCAAAATATATTGTCAGTGGGAAAGAAATATTCAGTGTAGAACACTGAATATAAAATGTTACTACTTATGGGGGAGGTGGGGAAGAGGCATCCATCCACATGTCAACAAGCTTATAAATGTGTGTATCATGTAGATGATATAAAGACTGTAAAAGTATACCCAAAAAACTTAAAAATTATTGCATCTGGAAAATAAAATTTGGACCTATTAGACAAGAACCAGAGGACAATATTCTTTTTACTAGATTTGCTCTCTTAATATGTTTGAATTTACATCTGTCGCTTACACGCATCTGTGTTTTTAAAGGAAAAAGTCAAATAGACTACTTCACTGCAGCCCCTTCTCCGTCGAGTAAGGGAGGGTCCCTGGTAATAGAAAGCTCAAACAAAGCTCTCTATTTGTTTTCAAAGCTCATAACTCATATTTATGAAATAAAACATAAACTACCATGGTGATGCAGCACAGAGCTGACCTCGGAAGACCCAGCTGGGAAGCTGCAGATATTCCCTCCTTCCTCCACCTGCCTCCTTCAGCACATCAGCCTCCTTCAGCACATCAGCCTCCTTCGTGATGGAGAGTTCCTGGTACACAGTAGGCGCTCATAGTCTGAAACCTACTTGCTCACTATCCTGAGGTTTTCCTCAGTGGTTAAAAAGAGGCGTTTGAAAGTTCGAAGCCAGGTCGAAGAACCAGAAAGTCATTAAAAGTTCTGGTCCCGCTCGGCCCGCGAGTGTCAGGCGGCGCAGCGCCCCCTGCCGACCCAGGCAGCGGCCGTGGGACCCTCCCCCGAGCGCAAAGGCGCTGAGCCCGCGTGTGGGGTCTCCGCAGCTCCAGGCCCCCTCCTCTTCTAGCAGTGCTTCCTCCTCAGGCTGTGCTTGCAAGTCTAGGGTTTGTTTCTAAGAAGGAAGCGGAGGCCCTATGGGGTAGAGCATCGAAACCCCTGTCAGGAGCCCTTGGTCTGCGCCTCAGTGGCGGAAGCTCTGCGGGTGAAGAGACCCGAAGAAGGACGCTGTGGGTCCGTTCACCCGGGCCTTGGGTCAGCGTCATCGCGATCAGTGAGCCCAGAGAACATCATCCCAGGGAGGGAACATGACTTTCCCGTACAGATGCCCACCATCCTATCAGCACGTACGCGCGCACGCAAGAACTTGCTGACTCTCCGGGTCCCTGTGTCCTTCAATCCCGCCCGGGAAGAGGGCGAGGAACTCGAGGAACAGGGGAGAACCAGCCAAGAAGACGGGCCAGGCTGGAGCGAGGCGCAAGCCCAGCACAGAATTTCGCAGCAGCTCCTGCCCTCTGCTGGCGGAAGGCTGATTTACGCTGTGAGAGAGGCCGCTGCGTGGGGTCAGCGAGGGGTGCGGCTTTGGGAGGGGAAGCGTTTGAACAGACTGAGGATCCCCACAGATAAGAAGGGGCTTGTATCGCAGCACATGTCCTACTAGGAAAGGGGGAGTCTATACCAGCCCCCCATTTGACCTCGTGGGTAACCGGCGTGGAGCTTTAGTCGCACAATAGATGGTAAAGGCGGGCATGGAGCCGCTATCCATCAGAGACCTTGGCATCTCAAGAATGTTGTGTAGTGGCAATTGATTTGAGGAGCCTTATTCAGCAAACATTTCTTGAGTACCTACGTGTGAGACGCTGTTAGAGGTATGTGGGAGTCATCACAGAATACAGCGGACAAAAAGAGAGAGAGAGAGAGAATAAACATAAAGTATGCAAGCTGTATAGACGGGATGATGAGCTCTGTGGGGAAATTACAGCAAGAAGGACAATGAGGCGAAGCTGCCAGCAGCATTTTTAAAATAAGGGTCATGAGGGAGCCAGGAGACAGCGGTGTCCCAGACCCAACACGCAGATTGACAGGTCTGTCTTGAGGGCACCAGGACTGATCTTAAAGGCTTTTCACGCTTGTTTCTGTCACAAGAAGCCCCACCGCCAGGTCAGAATCTTCAAGGAGGGAGTGACAGGCCATACTTGATGCTGCTGAGCCTGGAGAATCAACTTGGCTGGGGTGGGGACGTCTCATTTCAAGTGCAAGGAGTGCCCCCTAACTTCTACTTATGGAGCTAAGGAGTCAGTTGAGGAGACTGACAAAGTTCTTGGCCTGGAAGAAGACTGTCTTGTCCAGGTTGAGTTGGAAAAGGATCTGAGTCGTGTTCGCTGTCCTAGAGGAGGGAATGAAGAGACAGAGAGTAGGGGATCTCTATCTCACTTCCCCCAACTTACCAGCCCTTCTTGCCTCAGACCCCAGACCCCCAGCACGCTCCCCTTCTCTTTTTCCTCCCTTGTCTGAGCACTCACATGATAGGCTCACTTTGTCTTACCTTCCTTTGTCTTGTGCACCCAGTTCAAGCTCCTGCCTCTTCTCTTCGCTCCATCCCACTACCTTGACTCTGCACATTCTCCTAGAGATCTCTACAGGTAGCACAGATCCACCTCATTTCTAAATAGCCACATGGTACTAATGGAATCCTTGTATCAAGGAGCCATGTGTTTGAAAGTCAAAGTTAGTTGCTCAGTTGTGTCTAGTTCTTTGTAAACCCATGGACTGCAGCCCACCAGGCTCCTCTGTCCATGGAATTCTTCAGGCAAGAATACTGAAGTAGGGTGCCATTTCCTTCTCCAGGAGATCTTTCCGACCCATGGATCAAACCTGGGTCTCTGATGCTTTACCAGCTGAGCCACTAGGGAAGCCACGTGTTTAATTCCCGCTTTTATCTCTACTTTTCTGTGTCGGTTAGATAAATCACTCCATGATTCTAGTTGTCAGATGTTAACTGGAGGATTTGGAACAAAACAAGTTCTCTTGTAATTCTCTGAATTCCTGATAAAGGACTAAGGGTGTATGTGTGGAGAGGAATGTCTACAGAAAGTACAGTCTTCATTTCTGAATTTTTCTACTATGGAAAGCTTATTTTCTTAAAAGATTATGCCTAAATCAATAGGAAATAGGTCGATTACCTGAAATAAAATAATAATAATATATATACATACATGTGTGTATATGTGATATAGTTAATTTTCTGTCAACTTGGCTGGCCCATGGGGTGCCCAGATGTTCAGTCAAACCCTATCCTGGGTATTTCTGTGATGGTGGTTTTGGATGAGATTAATATTTAAACTGGTAGACTAGGGGGACTTCCCTGGTGGTCCAGTGGCTAAGACTTGGTGCTCCCAGTGCAGGGGGCCCAGGTTTGATCACTGGTCAGGGAACTAGATCCCATATGCTGCAACTAAGAGTCTACATGCTTCACCTAAAGAGCCCTTATGCCATAACAAAGATTGACAATCCCATGTGCCCCAACTAAGACCTGGCATGGCCATATAAATTAAAAAAAAAATTTTTTAGTTAAAAATTGCTAGACTGAGTAAAACAGATTCCTCGCCCTTATGTGGGTGGCCCTCTTCCAGTCAACTGAAGGCCTGAATAGTTTGCTGTCAGTCAGCATACATTAGCAGAGTAGTTCCATTCTTGGCTATCTCCAGCGAGGTTCACCAGTCTCTGGTCTAATAGGAAAGCAAAAGGCCTGCAACTCATTAAACCTAACAGGAACCTTTGATGGGTGCTATGCAGTGTAAAATATCTCTGCATCATTCACAACTTTTATGACTTACGGTGTGCTGAAAATAAAGGCAAAATATGTTGAAACTAATAATAAAGACACCACCTCTTTGATGTACCCATTTCATACATGGCAGTTGGAATTAAGCCTCCCAATAAGGCTGCCCAATAGGTAACACTCCCTACACTTTCTAGTGTTTTCTCACCTGTACTCAAGACCCAGCATGACCCACTGGTAGACCTAGGATGTCTGTGGACAGTATCCAGGAGGAATTTTACTGTTTCTCTTGTAGATAAGGGAAGGTAAGCTCCTTGGCTGAGGTCTCATGGTTGGTGAGGAGCAGAGCTGTGAGTCAAACTTTGTTCTCTATTTTTAAAAAGCCATGCACTTTAACAGACAAACAAGCTTGTTCCTCTCACATAAGACCAAGAGGAAGCATGGGATGATACCCCACACATGAAAATATCCTGGCTTTGGAAGAAGAACATACCTTAACAATTAACAGCCCCCAAATTCCTCTGAATGGCATCAAAGGGAAAGCCTTAACTGCTAAAAATTATCAGCAGTAATGTCTATTATTGAGAAACAAGTGGAATAGCTCAAATGGAGAAGCCAGACAATTAGGGCATAGATCCAGGTAAGCCTGACTTTATCTCAAGCTTTCCCAGACATCAGATATCCTGCATGATAGCGCCATTCCAACTGTATGATTCATTAACATTTTCCTTTTATCAACTCAGTTTTTACACAATTTTGTTCTAAGCAATAATACATGTGAAAACACAGATTTGACACACTGATTATCCACCATATTAAAATAGTTCAGTCGCTCAGTCGTGTCCGACTCTTTGCAACCCCATGAATCGCAGCACGCCAGGCTTCCCTGTCCATCACCAACTCCCGGAGTTCACTCAGACTCACATCCATCGAGTCTGTGATGCCATCCAGCCATCTCATCCTCTGTCATCCCCTTCTCCTCCTGCCCCCAATCCCTCCCAGCATCAGAGTCTTTTCCAGTGAGTCAACTCTTCACATGAGATGGCCAAAGTACTGGAATTTCAGCTTTAGCATCATTTCTTCCAAAGAAATCCCAGGGCTGATCTCCTTCAGAATGGATTGGATCTCCTTGCAGTCCAAGGGACTCTCAAGAGTCTTCTCCAACACCACAGTTCAAAAGCATCAATTCTTTGGCCCTCAGCCTTCTTCACAGTCCAACTCTCACATCCATACATGACCACCGGAAAAACCATACCCTTGGCTAGACAGACCTTAGTCGGCAAAGTAATGTCTCTGCTTTTGAATATGCTATCTAAGTTGGTGATAACTTTTCTTCCAATGAGTAAGTGTCTTTTAATTTCATGGCTGCAGTCACCACCTACAGTGATTTTGGAACCCAAAAAAATAAAGTCATTCACTGTTTCCACTGTTTCCCCATCTATTTCCCATGAAGTGATGGGACCAGATGCCATGATCTTCGTTTTCTGAATGTTGAGGTTTAAGCCAACTTTTTCACTCTCCACTTTCACTTTCATCAAGAGACTTTTTAGTTCCTCTTCACTTTCTGCCATAAGGGTAGTGTCATCTGCATATCTGACGGTATTGATATTTCTCCAGACAATCTTGATTCCAGCTTGTGTTTCACAGCCGCGCGGGCGACTGCGACCGGCACACTAAGTGCGGCCAAGAGGAGCTACCCCACGTCCAAGGTCAGGTGCAGAAGTCGAGAGGACCCCATGCCCGAAGGGTGGTGGCCAAGAGGAGTTACCCCACGTCCGAGGTCAGGGGCAGCGGCCGAAAGTGCCAGGCTGCGACAGCTCAGCAAGAGCTGAAAGGAGCTACCCTGCGTCCAAGGTCAGGGGCAGCCGGGCGGGGCGGGGCGGGGCGGGGGTGGGGGAGTGGGGGGTGCACCCCGCACCTGAGGCCAGGGGCAGCAGCCAGGAGGAGCAACATGACATCCAAGGAGTGGTGGCTGCATGGGTGCAGGAGGGCCTAGAGGAGCTATCCCACATTGAAGGTCAGGAAGGGTGATGGTGAAGAGATAACCCTCGTCCAAGGTAAGGAACAGCAGCTGTGCTTTGCTGGAGCAGCCGTGAAGAGATACCCTGCGCCCAAGGTAAGAGAAACCCGAGTAAGATGGTAGGTGTTGCAAGAGGGCATCAGAGGGCAGACACACTGAAACCATATTCATAGAAAACTAGTCAATCTAATCACACTAGGACCACAGCCTTGTCTAACTCAACGAAACTAAGCCACATTAAAATAAATCCCTAACAATTAACACCTTAAATATTTATCTGTGTCCTCCTTGACATCAGTGAACTCACTTCTCACCAATTGCACACATTTCATATTTTTACAAACAGCTGTGCCTTGAGGTTGAGAAAATTCTACCTGGAAAAATGCTTTCACAGAAGAATAAAAACCCAAAAACCCAAGCACAGTAGGAAAAAATGAACCCCCAAACCAAAGACTTGGTCATATTTAGTCAACTCTGTTCAAAAGAAAAGCTACTCCAAGCAGTGTTCATAATTATAAAATGTTATTACCACAGTCCTTTCATTGCCAGCAAGTGTTCATTGTTGCCCCCATAACAGCCACTGCATTAGGAAAGCTGTGTCCAGGAACGTCTTAACAGTTGGCAACTCCCTATCAGCAGGTTAGGGACACACATTGCAAGAGCTCCTTAGGGCTGAAGAAATTTCAAGTACTGAAAATCAAGATGGCTTTGATAAACCCTGTGTCCAAAGCCCGCAACAGTTGTTTTTACCACAATGCAAAAGACCTTTTTCCCAAGACTATATCTTACAATGTCCTCAACTACAAATGATAGCATAGTGACATTGGCTGCTAATTCAGTGGCTGTTATAACACAGACGGGGCAATTAAGCTAATGAAATAACAGAATGAGCTCACATTTAGCAGTCTTTTGATACTAAAGAAAAATCGTCCTGAGTATTCCAATTTAATTATGGGTTTGTATTAATCCCTTTTCAAATAAACAAATCCTCAGTCCAAGCTCTTTCTTGTCATTTGGGTTTGATTTGAAGGAAATGGAGGGCAGTTAAAAATGTGCAGAGAAAATCTCTAGAAGAAACTATCAGAAAATATGTTTGGGGATGTTCTCTGAACACAGTCTAAAGAAGAATGGTCAAGGAACAGGCAGAGTATCAGCCAGACTCCTCTTGGGACACTTAACAAGTCTGATGGCTCATAAATCCAAATGTGTGCAGGAGTCGGATAGGTATCATTCCTGAGTGAACAGACAGAATGGGAGTCAGGAGGGAGGAATGGAGCCAGGGAAGACTTCTTGAGCTTTTAGAAGTGGCTGTTTCTACTCAGCTCTAGCTGATGGTTACACAGGCACACTTTGAGGCTCTTTTAAGGCAAGCCAAGGGTCATATTTTCTATATGAAAATCTCTCTTTGGAAATGTTATCATTGACTCCAAAAATTATTTAAAACATTAAAAAATAATATCAACAATAAAACCCACTGACTAAGCCGATCAGATCTGCTTTTGAATCAGACAGATCCTATAACTGGAATATATGGGTTTGCCTCATATTATAGACACTTGAGTACCCTTGTGGCTCAGCTGGTAAAGAATCTGCCTGCAATGCGGGAGACCTGGGTTTAATCCCTGGGTTGGGAAGATCCCCTAGAGAAGGGAAAGGCTACTCACGCCAGTATTCTGGCCTGGAGAATTCCATGGACTGTAAAGTCCATGGGGTTGCAAAGAGTTGGACACTACTGAATGACTTTCACTTTCACTTTCTAGAGCCTTGCTGCTCACTGAGATTCTAAATCATTGCAGAAGGGGTACGTTATTCTTAATTCACTTTTATACCCTTTTCACCTATAAAAACTGGTTTTAGAAAAGGCAGAGGAACAAGAGATCAAATTCTCAACATCCTCTGGATCATCGAAAAAGCAAGACAGTTCCAGAAAAACATCTCTTTCTGCTTTATTGACTATGCCAAACCCTTTGACTGTGTGGATCACAGTAAACTGTGGAAAATTCCTCAAGAGACGGGAATACCAGACCACCTGACTAGCCTCTTGAGAAATCTGTATGCAGGTCAGGAAACAACTAGAACTTAGAAAAAGTTAGAACTGAACATGGAACAACAGACTGGTTCCAAATAGGGAAAAGGAGTACATCAAGGCTGTATATTGTCATGCTGCTTGCTGCTGCTAACTTGCTTCAGTCGTGTCTGATTCTGTGCGACCTCATAGACAGGCTCCCCCATCCCTGGGATTCTCCAGGCAAGAACACTGGAGTGGGTTGCCATTTCCTTCTCCAAAGCATTAAAGTGAAAAGTGAAAGTGAAGTCGCTCAGTTGTGTCCAACTCTTAGCGACCCCATGGACTGCAGCCCACCAGGCTCCTCCATCCGTGAGATTTTCCAGCCAAGAGTACTGGAGTAGGGTGCCATTGCCTTCTCCGTCACCTTGCTTATTTAACTTACATGCAGAGTACATCATGAGAAATGCTGGGCTGGATGAAGCACAAGCTAGAATCAAGATTGCCAGGAGAAATATCAATAACCTCAGATATGCAGATGACACCTCCCTTATGGCAGAAAGTGAAGAAGAACTACAGAGCCTCTTGATGAAAGTGAGAGAGGAGAGTGAAAAAGCTGGCTTACAGCTCAATATTCAGAAAACTAAGATCATGGCATCCAGTCCCATCACTTCATGGCAAATAGATGGGGAAACAGTGGAAACAGTGGCTGACTATATTTTGAGGGGCTCCAAAATCACTGCAGATGGTGATTGCAGCCATAAAATACGTTTATTCCTTAGAAGGAAAGTTATGACCAACCTAGACAGCATATTAAAAAATAGAGACATTACTTTGTCAACAAAGGCCCATCTAGTCAAGGCTATGGTTTTTCCAGTAGTCATGTATGGATGTGAGAGTTGGACTATAAAGAAAGCTGAGCACCAAAGAATTGATGCTTTTGAACTGTGGTGTTGAAGAAGACTCTTGAGAGTCCCTTGGACTGCAAGGAGATCCAATCAGTCCATCCTAAAGGAGATCAGTCCTGGATGTTCATTGGAGGGACTGATGTTGAAGCTGAAACTCCAATACTTTGGCCACCTGATGCAAAGAACTGACTCATTTGAAAAGACCCTGATGCTGGGAAAGATTGAGGGCAGGAGGAGAAGGGGACGACAAAGGATGAGATGGTTGGATGGCATCACTGACTCAATGGACATGAGTTTGGGTAAATTCCGGGAGTTGATGATGGACAGGGAAGGCTGGCGTGCTGCGGTCCATGGGGTCAAAAAGAGTCGGACATGACTGAGTGACTGAACTGAGCTGAACAACTATAAAAAGGGCTTTCCAGGTGGTGCTAGTGATAAAGAACCTACCTTCCAGTGGAGGTAGACATAAGAGACACAGGTTCAATCCCTAGGTCAAGAAGATCCCCTGGAGGGTAGCATGGCAATCTGCTCCAGTATTCTTGCCTGGAGAATCTCAAGGACAGTGGAGACTGCAGGCTGTGGTCCATAAGGTCGCAAAGAGTCAGACATGACTGACACAACTCAACACACATGCAAGCACCTATAAAAATATTTCACACCCAGTATATATATAAAAAGCTACTTGATACTCAAAATAATTAGAGAGTTCCACAAAACAAGATGACAGAACATAGTGTTAATAGCTCGGCCTTCAGTCCTATCCCGGAGAAGGCAATGGCACCCCACTGCAGTACTCCTGCCTGGAAAATCCCATGGATGGAGGAGCCTGGTAGGCTGCAGTCCATGGGGTCGCTAAGTGTTGGACACAACTGAGCGACTTCACTTTCACTTTTCACTTTCATGTGTTGGAGAAGGAAATGGCAACCCACTCCAGTGTTCTTGCCTGGAGAATCCCAGGAATGGGGGAGCCTGATGGGCTGCCGTCTATGGGGTCACACAGAGTCAAACACGACTGAAGTGACTTAGCAGCAGCAGCAGTCAGTCCTATCCAGGTCAACATTTGTGTCCATATTTATAGAAGGACATCAATGGTAACATGATCACATTTGCAGATAAGAATACAGAAAGGGAGAGAAAAATTACATGAATTCATTTTGTTGAAAGATGATATTATGCCAGTTTAAGAGTCTGATTCCAATTTTTCTCACCTAGAAGCTGGACCAGTGACTTAATGTCTCTTAGCACTTAGGCCTTCCCTGCCTTTGTGCACTGTTGCACACCAATACCTTTGTCCAGAATGCTCATCCTTACACTAATGCCCAGCAAACTCCTGCTCATCCTCATGACCCAGCACAGAAGAGGCTTCCAGCCTCCTCCTAGAAGCCTTCCTGGACCCATCAGGGAAAGTAACTTCCTCCACCTCCTGAACTCCCATTAAATCATGCTTACACCAGTGATATTATTGTATTTCTATCACAAATTCAGTTTCTCTACTTCCCAGAGATTACTTGGAAATCTAGACTCCATTTCATGTATCTTGATATACCCTGTGATTAACACAGTTTCAGGAAGAGTGCACTGTTCATAAATGACTGGTTTACAAAAAGAAAATTCCCAATTTACATAATGAAATATAAGCACTGGGAATGTACATGACAGCTGTGTAGAAAACAGCCTGTGCGCGCATGCTCAGTCGCTTCAGTCGTGTCTGACTCTTTGCGACCCTATAGACTGTAGCCCACCAGGATCCTCTGTCCATGTGATTCTCCAGGCAAGGATATTAGAGTGGGCTGCCATGCCCTCCTCCAGAGGATCTTCTCAACCCAGGGATCAAACTTGCATCTCTTGCATTGCAGGTGGATTATTTACTGCTGAGCCACTGGGGAAGACCAGAAAACAGCACAAATGTGAATAAATGCAAGATTCTAGAAACCGAGATTGTATTCTTTTACAGAAAGTCTTCTGTGTTTTTTCAGATTGTTGGCTGATATAGAGTAGGGGCAATAATCAGGTTCAGACTGAAAATTAATAAATCTAATACAAATGAAACAGAGGGAAGAGCTTAAGAAGCACTTAACAAACTGTACTAACCTCTGCACAGTTTTGAACAGCAAGAAGTGAATGATGAGATGGAGAAAGCTTATGTGAATTAAAAACAAGGAACATTACTAAAAATAAAAAGGAACCTGGATTCCTCCTTTGCAAACAGCCTTCCCTGGCTCTATTTCTCCTGAGTATTAGGTTTTTTTTTTTGGGGGGACATTTGTGGGATCTTAACCCACTCCAGTGTTCTTGCCTGGAGAATACCAGGGCCGGCAGAGCCTGGTGGGCTGCCGTCTATGGGATTGCACTGTCGGACACAACTGAAGTGACTTAGCAGCAGCAGCAGTGGGATCTTAGTTCCCTGACCAGGGATTGAACCAGGGCCCTTATCAGTGGAAGTGCTGAATCCTAACCAGTGGACCCCCAGGGAATCCTCCTCTCTTTTTATATTACATGGCTCTGTAGTGGGCTGAAGTAGGATTAAAAATTGGAGAGGGGGTGGGGAAGTCTAAACTGGCCAATAGAATCTTAGGAGACTTTACTGATATCTGATTCCATAGTACTTTCGGAGCTTGAATTGAGGCACCTCACTGAGTTCAAAATACAAATCTGGAACAAGATTGTACAAGAAAAAGAAGACAGCACCTCCCATAACATATTCCACTCCTCTCCTGGTTTTCGCCCTTAACACAAGACTTGGCACATTTAATGCAGTCAGTAAAGGATTCCACTAATTCAGAAATGAAAACTAATTCTCGTATCATAAATAAATATCTTTTCACATTATACACCTTTCTCTGTATATTTTTTCTCTTTTTATTCCTTTTCTTCACACATTTCTTCTTCATTTTCTGGACAACCTCCTGGGCTATGAAGCTATGGGCTGGATAGCTATGGTTGCCAAGCTGGTTTCTAGTAATTCTCAAAAACAATCATGGGTCCTTCCAGAAAGTTCTCTCTTGAGTTAGTTCCTGTTGATGGGCAGTATATTAGAGATGGTATCTCTAGAAGGCAAGTTTCCTTCTTGGGATTCCTCTCCTGAATCTGGAATGGAGACTGCTAAATAAGTTGTTGAACAAAGGAGACCCCTGACTAAGATGACTACATATGGGATATTTTTAAGATTTCCTTCAAAGGGTCATGAACTGATAGCAGGAAGACTTCTACACCCCCTCACTGCCATGGCCACTCTCATGCCCATGTCAAAGTCCCAGGCTCTCAGAAGAGAAATGGGATACTCCCGGTGGGTGTCCAATCCTTTTCACCTCTAGAGAAGCCCCTGTATGTATAAGATTCATGTTCTGTGGTTGTCAGAGACCCATTCAAGCCATCCATGCAGAGTTGAGTACTGCTCTGTGATGCTACATGGACTGGAGATCCCTTTGCTCCCTTGTATCACATCTGTAGAGATACTTGGCAGTGTCTACCCAGCCAGATTTTTTTAATATATATTCTTCTGAAACCAGCTTGCTCTAACAAAGGTTTTTGCCAAAGAAGATACCCTAATATACTGTGTACCCCAGCTCCCTCTAAGAGGCAGCCCAAAATAAATGGAAACACTTGACTTTTGAGGAAGACATTCCTGGTTCTGTCACTGTTAAGTGTGTGGGCTTCTGTCTGATCATCTTTAAAGTGAGAATAATACTATCTATCTTCTGGGTTCTCCTGAGGGTTAAATGAGTCAATTTAAGTAAAGTGCTTACCCTGCAGAAGTTGCTTGAAAATGAGAGCTTGCAATTTGCTCTAAAATTTTCTACATATGAAATTAAATTAGCTGTTCTTACTTGTATCTAATTTATCTAACACATATAAACAAGCATATGCTTTCTCCAGTATTAAAGGACCAGAACTTTGAAATAATAATGCTGACTTCCATATGCAGATATGTTACTGGGCTCTCAATACAAGGAAACATCTCCTGGGCTTGTTGTTATGCTCTGAATAATAATAGTCTCCCAGGCTTCCTGGGGCCAGTGACACCAGATGCACCTAGACTTGGCATTGCCCCACCCCACAACATTCAGGAGCATCAATGCTCGGATTCTGGGAACCTTCATCATGTATGGGAGTGAACTTGTCAACAGCTGAATACAAACAGTTTGTTGCGGCACTTTTGTTCCAGGATATACATTGCATCTTATTGATAGCAGTTAAAGACTGGAACAAGCTGTTGGATTGTTTCTATGATTAAATAGCCATAGATCAGAATACCATGCAGCCATTAACTAGAATGAGGTATATTCTTTGCCAAAACATAGTTCAGTTCTGTTCAGTCGCTCAGTCGTGTCCGACTCTTTGCAACCCCATGAATCACAGCGTGCCAGGCCTCCCTGTCCACCACCAACTCCCCGGAGTTCACTAAGATTCATATCCATCGAGTCAGTGATGCCATCCAGCCATCTCATCCTCTGTCATCCCCTTCTCCTCCTGCCCCCATCCCTCCCAGCATCAAAGTCTTTTCCAATGAGTCAACTCTTTGCATGAGATGGTCAAAGTACTGGACTTTCAGCTTTAGCATCATTCCTTCCAAAGAAATCCCAGGGCTGATCTTCAGAATGGACTGGTTGGATGTCCTTGCAGTCCAAGGGACTCACAAGAGTCTTCTCCAACACCACAGTTCAAAAGCATCAATTCTTTGGTGCTCAGCCTTCTTCACAGTCCAACTCTCACATCCATACATGACTACTGGAAAAACCATAGCCTTTACTAGACAGACCTTTGTTGGCAAAGTAATGTCTCTGTTTTTGAATATGCTATCTAGCTTGGTCATAACTTTCCTTCCAAGGAGTAAGCATCTTTTAATTTCATGGCTGCAGTCACCATCTGCAGTGATTTTGGAGCCCCCAAAATAAAGTCTGACACTGTTTCCACTGTTTCCCCATCTATTTGCCATGAAGTGATGGGACCAGATGCCATAATCTTAGTCTTCTGAATGTTGAGCTTTAAGCCAACTTTTTTATACACACCAGTAAACTTACATAAATATATAAGTGTATGTGTTATGTATAGACTGTGAAAGGATACAAAGAAACTGAATACTTGTTCCTTTTAGAAAAGAAACTAGTGCCTAAAAGACAAATATTAGAGGAAGATATATTTTTCAGTGGATGCACATCACTAAGTTTGAGTATATATATGTATATATAATTCATGTATTTATTTTTGGCTGTGCTGAGTCTTCATTGCTGCACAGGCTTTTCCCTAGTTGCAGTGAGTCAGGGCTACTCTAGTTGTAGTGCGTGGCTTCTTATTGCAGGGGCTTCTCCTGTTGCAGAGCAGGGGCTCTAGAGGACACCGCTTGAGTGGTTTCCAACTGCTGGATCCTTAGTTGCCATTCTCAGGCTCTAGAGCACAAGCTCAACATTTGTAGCACAAGCTCAATACTTGTGACCCAAGGGCTTAAGTTGCTGCACAGCATGTCGGATCTTCCTGGAGCAGAGATCAGTCTGTGTTACCTGCATTGGCAGGTGAATTCTTTACCACTGAAGCCACCAGAGAAGCCCCTTGAGTTTTTATTTTTACCATATGCGCCGCACTAGCAGAGACAGAGACACAAACGATAGAGAGAGACAGACCCTCATAGAGAAGCTTGCTCTCTGAGCGGAAAAGAGAAGCGCTCTCCTGAGCTCTCTCCCGCCTCCCCTGGTCCTCTTCCATCTTCTCTCCACTGCTGGAGGCGCACGATTAACAGGGGACGCTCAATAGTTGTGTCCGTTGCTCCCTTTCTCCGTTTTGAAAAACTGTTGACTATGCCACAGCAGAAGGCAGAATGAGACAGAGCTTGGAGCCAGGTCGCTGCGGAAGGGTGAAAATCTGGTACTTTGGCAGCGGGTCTGTTTTAAGATATTTAAATACTATGGGTCTATTTCTCTGTTGTTCCCCTTCGAGTTCAAAAAGGCTTTTAAAAAGATAACGCCGGTCTCAGCCTTGCTAAGCAGAGCCGAAGGGTTAATTTGCTCTATTGCGCTGACTCGCGGGGACCCCCTGCCGGCTTGTGCAGTGAGAGGCGCCTCAGCGGGAAAAGAGGGTGGAGCCGCCAGAAGAAAGGCTGCCAGCCAGGATCATTTAGAAGAACCGTTCTTGAACAAAAGAGCCCGGGACTCAGCATCACCCTGGGGCTTCCTGAAGTAGATGCTGCCCCACTCCCACCCCCATGCGCTGCGAACCTGCGAAGATTCCCCAGGTGAAAAGGGTACCAAGGAAAAGCTGGAAAAGAAGCAGGTGTCTGCCTAGGATGTCACGGGGCCCCTGCGCTCATCTGGCAGGAAGGGCAATCACACCTGCCCGAGACAGCATAACCCTTCTCCAGTCGTGCACCCACGTCTCCTCACCCCACTCCCTGTCACACGAGGCGCCCTGAGAGTGAGACAGACGGTGGGCTGGGTCAGTGAGGGGTGCAAATTCGAGGAAGGAGTCTAACCAGAGGCACCCCCACCGAAGGCATCCCAGTTAAGGCGCTGGTGTGCTGAGATCCTCAGGGCGTCCATGAGGGCCTGGTGACCTGGGAGGCCAGCTGATGACTGATGACTCTGCTGGTTCAGCACACAAGCCTTTCGGATATACCAGGACCAGATCCTAGACCTCTAAGGAGAGTCGGGGGGCCAGGACCTCAGAGAGACCATGTACTGGGTGATGAGTTTTCAGAGGTGGACCCACCAGTTATTCCTTCAGGCACCTGGTAGGCTTGGCGCTGCCTGTCATTTATCCCTTGCAAGCTCTGGTGAAAGAAGGTATTGAAGGACTTGCAGACCCTAGAGACCACCCCCCTGTGCTGCATCATCACGTGGTGCTACTAACTGGACCCACGTGGGATCCTGGACCTGGGGCGCTCCTGTGGATACTGGGGAATCTGGGGACTGGGAGAAAACAGTCTGATGTAGCAGCAGAAACCTGGAGAAGGGTCCGTGTGATTACTGTTTTCCGTGAAAGACACACTGTGATGATTAGTCTCTTTCCAGAGACAAGGTGGCTGCCCTCCTAGTTGAGAAATGTAGTGCTGCAAGTTCTCACAACTCTCAAAGGGAGTTTTCTGACACTCCCTCTTCTGCATCAGCTCACTCACTTGGCCACACCCTCTTCTACTTGGCCCATCTCCTTTCTTTCCTTCTCTGGGGCTTCCCCGTCCTGTATTGCCATCTGGCCCAGCTTTTTTCCCCTAAGTTTTTGGCCACATGGGATCTTAGTTCCTCCACCAGGAATCCAACCAGCAACCCCTGCAGTAGAATCGCAGGAGTCTTAACCACTGCACCACCAGGCAAGTCCGTGGCCAGCACATTTCTGATCATAGTGCTGGAGTTTAGAGATCTTCGAGGAACTGAGGTGGGGGAAGCTGTCAGACACGTAAAGAGCCAAATTCCCCCCTCCTCTAGACCTGGTGCAGAGGTCCCGTCTTATCCCAAAGGAACTATGATCCTCACCTAACCCCTCTTCAGTAATTGCCATAACTTACATTGTGAAGTGCTGCAGGGATTACAAAGCATTTCCCCCAATCTGATCCTTACCACCACCTTATGAGTTAAAGCAAGCATTTTTACAACCGCATTTTATAAAGAGATAAATGACTCTCTGATGTTTGTGAGCTGCCCAAAGTCAGCTAAAAAGTGAGAGAGAGCCTAGAATAATGATGAACCCTTCACATTCAATAAAGTTCCCCACCAATAGAAACCTGCCTCATGCTGCAAACTAAGAAAGCCTGACCAGTCTCCGCTTCCTCTCATGCTCACTTAGACTTATTTCTAACTACCTCACTCACCCCCTTACCCACTCTTCTCCCCAGGACCACAGAAGGGTCACAGCTGTTACCGCCCCTTGAGCGAGAGTCCTCCCCGCCACAGTCTTGATCTCATGTGTGCAGCCCCCTCTACTTGGCCCCGGGCTGAGGTTCTCGCAGTTAAGGTTTCTGGGCTCCCCCAGATAATCGTCCTCCTCTCCCTGAGTCTTTTTGTTGCCACAGGTTATGTGGGAAAGGAGTCTGATTGTTCGTGACATCTGGAATGGCAGTGGTAAACAGGAAGAGAGCCTAACTAGAAAGCATAAATCCTTTGGCCAAATGCAACCCAGTCTGAGCAACAAGTCAGCCTCTAGACCGACTGTCCTCTCCCCTAAATAGCCCTGGGGCTCTCTAATTTGAAGCCAGGAAATCAATGGGTCTAGAGAAAAGAATATTCATAGATTCCCAGTAAGGAAGAGGCTCTCAGAGATAGCTGGAAGGAAGGGAAAAGGGCCTGAGGATGGAAAGCATCAAGAGGAAGAGCTGAGATCTGAGGAAAAGAACTGATTGACTATATGGGCAATCCTGCTCCCTCTAATGCCCTCCCAGGCTCCTTTCACCATGAGAGCCAGAGCTTTGGTTTTGAGGCTCTTTATTCACAGTCCGCACTCCCGGGTCAGCTCTCCCTTAACGCAATGCAGCCTGCTTGCTGGGTCATCCCTTCACTCAGCCAAGTCTGCTTTTCTATTAGTTGGTTCTTTCAACCTGACCACTCAGCCCTGATTGGCCCCATTCTTAGATTCAGGGCTTCTCCTGTGGTTCAGACCCCATTCTGATCTGCCACAGGCCTATAGACAAGAATCGTTATCCCTCATCTGGAAAACTGAAGTAAAGGATACACTTTCACTTATGATACATGTTGCATAGCTCTTGCTAAGTAAATCTTTACCAAATGAAATGGAGCCACCAGCTAAGTGAAAGCAAAGTGCTCGAGTCCCTAAAACAGGCATCTCAGCCATCTAGCCATTTACAGTGTGATGGGGTGATGACAGGGCTTCTCCTGTTTGTAGAGCTCTTTCTTGGTCTCCCAGATTTCTGTTTGGGCATCTACACGGTCACTGCTTGAGAGTACTTTCTCATAGGTCTGCATGCCTTTGGGACCTGCAATGATGACCCTATTCAGCTTGTTCTTGTTTTGGAGGAGGTGGAACATAAAAACAAGCTATATGTTGACTCTTTCTAGTGCTGCAAAACTTTACCCTCTCCAAGCCTTTAACTTTTCCTTTAGGTTATAATTCTCAGACTTTCAGTCATGTCTTCTGACCTCTGGCTCTTCTAAAAGGTCTCCCATCTCACTCTTGTCCACTTCCCTGGTGGCTCAGACAGTAAAGAATCTGCCTGCAATGCACGAGACCAAAGTTCAATCCCTGGGTTGGGAAGATCTCCTGGAGGAGGAAAATGACAACAGCACTCC
Organism: Nanger dama; assembly: GCA_917880005.1. Classification (NCBI taxonomy): domain Eukaryota; kingdom Metazoa; phylum Chordata; class Mammalia; order Artiodactyla; family Bovidae; genus Nanger; species Nanger dama. The sequence goes on from CAKJTW010000003.1 coordinate 78,156,701, forward strand.
AGCATTCTTGCCTAGAGAATTCCATGGACAGAGGATCCTGGTGGGCTACAGTCCATAGGGTTGGCAAAGAGTCGACACAGCTGAGCAACTAACACACACATCTCACTCCTGGCAATGCTGGTGAGCAGAAATAAGTCCGTCCTTCTTCAGAGACAATTAGCCTATATTCCCATCACTTCCTCCTATACTGTGGCCTGACTCTGCTCTACCAAGGCATCAGGAGCCTCGTGCCAGACTAAACTGCCATGGGAAGGGAAAGGATCATGTGAGTCTTGCCTGTCTTGTGCCCTGTGGCTCCAGCTTTCCTACTTAAGAAGTCGCCTCTGCTTCCTATTAGGGACTTAGGGGTCACTGAAGTCCTGCCTTATGCTGAAGGGACCCAGGGAATGCAGTTCATGCTTGCCAGCTGCTTCTACAGGGGAGTTTGTAGCCAAGGTGGCCTATTTGCCTCTGTCTATCCCAGAGAACTGAAAGGTTGAATATGTATCTCTATGTAGAAAGCAAAAACCAGAGTCAAGGGGAAGAAAATAAAAATCAGAGTCAAGGGAAAGTCAAGTGTAAAAGTTTTTTCTAATGCCAGCCTTGAGAATGGTTACATAACTTCCTGAAATCCTTTCTAGGCCTACCCTCTAGTCATGTTGAATCAGGGACAGCCAACTCCAGGTCCTAGTCTGGCTCTGCCTGGAACACATGATTTTCTGGGGTAATTATTTATCCTCCCAGATTCAATGTGGTGACATCTTCAGCAGGAAAACTTTCCAGTCCCTTGCCATACACTTCCCAGACCTGCGGTTGGGCTCATATCTTCCCCCATTCACGCTTATATTATGATGATTGGATTACTGGGTTTTTTTCCCCAGCAAACTGACAATTCCTAAAGGGCAAGTAAAAGTCGTTCAGTTGTGTCCGACTCTTTGAGACCCCATGGATAGTCCATGGAATTCTCCAAGCCAGAATAGTGGAGTGGGTAGCCTTTCCCTTCTTCAGGGGATCTTCCCAAGCCAGGGATTGAACCCAGGTCTCCCTCATTGCAGACAGTTCAGAAGAGAATACGCAACACTAATCTCTGATGTTTCTGTCTTGAATGTTATCACACAAGGACTCTATAATGTTTATAGAATAGCAAAACTGGGATCAATGGATCAAAGGACCCAAAACACTCCTTTTGGCTCCTGGTATATTGCAAATTGCCCTCCAAAAAATTAACACCTATTTATAATGCTATCTGCTGTGGAATATAAGTTTCACTGCAACTTTGCTGGTTTATAAGGAAAAAATCACCCTAATTTTGAGGGGGTTTTTTGTTTGTTTTTGTTTTTGCTTTTTGGACGCACTGTCAGGCATGAGGGAATCTTAGTTTTCCTACCAGAGATGGAACCCATCCCCACTGCAGTGGAAGTACAGAGTCTTAATCACTGAACTGCCAGGGAAGTCCCTATTCTAGTAACATGCTTTTCTTTACTAGTAAAGTTAGTTTCCCCAATGTTTATCTGACTAACCATGACCTTCTATTGTGAACTGTCTCTTTATATCTTAGTAATCACTTTCTCTGACAACTTACCAAAGCTACAGCCAAATTTCTTTCTCCCCTTAAGCAAGGAGTCACAGGCCCAATCTTGTAATTGAATAAAGGATTTGTTTCCTAACTTCCATAGATCCATATCAATGGGCCTCAGAGAGTAGTTTACAGCCTAAGTCTGTTACAAGACCCAGGGCAGTTAAGATTCTCCACATTACAGACTTTATTTTCTTGGTAGGAGTTGCATCATCAAAAAGTAAGAGAATACCAAAAAACACCTACTTCTGCTTTATTGACTACATCAATGCCTTTGACTGTGTGAATAACAACAAACTGGAAAATTCTTAAAGAGATAGGAATACCAGACCACCTGACCTGCCTCCTGAGAAATTCGTATGCAGGTCAAGAAGCAACAGTTAGAACTGGACATGGAACAACAGACTGATTCCAGATAGGCAAAGGAGTACATCAAGGCTGTATATTGTCACCCTGCTTATTTAACTTATATGTAGAGTACATCATGCAAAATGCCAGGCTGGATGAAGCACAAGCTGGAATCAAGATTGCCAGGAGAAATATCAAAGGCCTCAGATATGTGGATGACACCACACTTATGGCAGAAAGCAAATAACTAAAAAGCCTCTTGATGAAAGTGAAAGAGGAGAGTGAAAAAATTGGTTTAAAACTAAACATTCAGAAAACTAAGATCATGGCATCTGGTTCATGATCCTGGCAAACAGATGGGGAAACAATGGAAACAGTGACAGACTTTATTTTGGGGGCTCCAAAATCACTACAGATGATAACTACAGCCACGAAATTAAAAGACGCTTGATCCTTGGAAGAAAAGCTATGCCCAACCTAGACAGCATATTAAAAAGCAGAGACATCATTTTGCCAACAAAAGTCCGTCTAGTCAAAGCTATGGTTGTTATTCCAGTAGTCATGTATGGATGTGAGAGTTGGACCATAAAGAAAGCTAAACAGAAGAATTGATGCTTTTGAACTGTGGTGTTGAAGAAGACTCTTGAGAGTCCCTTGGACTGCAAGGAGATCCAACTAGTCCATCCTAAAGGAAATCAGTCCTGAATATTCATTGGAAGGACTGATGCTGAAGCTGAAACTCCAATACTTTGGCCACCTGATGTGAAGAACTGACTCATTTGAAAAGACCCTGATGCTGGGAAAGATAGAAGGTGGGAGGAGAAGGGGATGACAGAGGATGAGATGGTTGGATGACATCACCGACTCTATGGACATGAGTTTGAGTAAGCTCTAGGAGTTGGTGATGAACAGGGAAGCCTGGCATGCTGCAGTCCATGGGGCTGCAAAGAGTCAGACATGACTGAGGGACTCATCTGAACTGAACTGAGAAGCTACAGATAAGAAATACAGTCTGGGACTTCCCTGATGATACAAGTCAGTAAGAATCTACTTGCTGATGCACGGGACTGAAGGACTTAGGTTAAAATTTAAGCCCGGAAGGCAGGCTGTGCCTCAAGGAAAATAGCTTACTCCTTATCTGGTGACTCAGAGCCTCCTGACCGATTCTTAACAGATAACTTATGACCTGGTCAAGGAACCCCCTCCCAAGAATGTATCTCTCTGTCGGACTTTTCTGGGTAAAAATTGACCAAATGCCGCAGGGTGATCAGCCAACCGTTTCAACTTAATTACCTGCAAACTTTTCCCACCAATCAAATGTCTCCACCTCACCTATGGCCCCTACTTCATTGTATCCCATACCCTGACCTCATCCCCACCTACCTGTGACTTTTTGTATAAAAGTCCCTCACGACTGGCGTTCGAGGTTCACTCCTTCCAAGGAGATCGAAACCCGGCGCGCCCGGCCTAATAAATCCTCTTGCTGATTGCATCGAATTCGAGTCACTGTGGTCTTTGGGGCGACGATTCCCGAGAAAAGGCCGCGAGGTCTTACAGGACATGGGTTCAATCCCTGGTCCAGGAAGATTTCACATGCCTCGGAGCAACTAACCTCATATGCTGCAGCTACTGAAGCTGGTGAGCCTAGAACCTGTGCTCTGCAATCAGAGAACCCACTGCAAGAAGTCCTAAAGCAGCAACGAAGACCCAGCACAACTTAAATAAATAAATAGAATTATAGTTTTAAATCTTAAAAAAGAAATATAGTCTGACAGTTTTCAGCAGAGGCCTAAAATTTCTGGAAAAGCACAAGAAAAAGATCCATCCTGTCTGTCCCTTGAAATTTGCCAAGTCCGTTCTCTAGAATGTCTTCTCTTAAAGCTCTAGACGGAGAGGGAAAGCAAGAGTACTAAGCAGGTAATACTGCCAGAGCATAGGTCAAGGGCATGCCCACCCTGAAAACTTCTTAGCCAGATTTACAATCAGCTGTTTAAGTTGTTGTCATGTAAATTTCAAGGACAGTCTTTTTCTCCAAAAATGTGGCCTGAGATTTTATTCCCTCCCTATACCTCCCTGAAAGTGGCCTCTCCCATTTCCTCTGATAGATGGTTAGGGAAAGAATGTTTCTGCCATGGTGACAATGATTTTTCACAGTACATGATAGCAAGCACTAAGGAATTTGGCATGGAACAGTCTCACCCACCATTCAGACTTTGAAGCCTGCTCCAGTTCATTTCAAAGTTCACACATACTGCCAGTCTCCATTTTGCTTTTGTTTAATCACCAAGTCATATCTGACTCTTTTTCCACCCGATGGACTGTATCCCGGGGGCTCCTCTGTCCATGGGATTTCCCAGGCAAGAATACTGGAGTGGGTTGCCATTTCCTTCTCCAGGGGATCTTCCTGACCAAGGGATCAAACCTACGTCTTCTGCATTGCAGGTGGATTCTTTACTATCTGACCCAACGGTTTACTTAGTCCTGCCTGACTCTTTGTGATCCCACGAACTGCAAGACGCCAAGCTTCCCCGTCCTTCACCATCTCCCGGAGCTTGCTCAAACTCATGCTCATTGAATTGGTGATGCCATCCAACCATCTCGTCTTCTGCCGTCCCCTTCATCTCCTGTCTTCAATTTTCCCCAGCATCATGGTCTTTTCTAATGAGTCAGCTCTTTGCATCAGATGGCCAAAGCGTTGGAGCTTCAGTTTCAGCATCAGTTCTTCTAATGAATATTCAGGATTGATTTACTTTAGGATTGACTGGTTTGATCTCCTTGCAGTCCAAGGGACTCTCAAGAGTCTTCAACACCACAGTTCAAAAGCATCAATTCTTCGTCGTTCAGCTTTCTTTATAGTCCAGCTCTTGCATCCATACATGACTACTGGAAAACCATAGCTTTGACTATATAAATCTTTCTTGGCGAAGCAATGTCTCTGCATTTTAATATGCTGTCTAAGTTCATCATAGCTTTTATTCCAAGAAGCGAGCATCTTTTAATTTTGTGGCTACAGTCACCATCTGAGCCACCAGTTTAGGCCAGAACTGTTTATCCCTTGATCTCTAAAGAAGCAGCATTCTTTCAGTCTGAACTCTGGGCCCCGCCTTCATGGCTCAAGTAGAAACTACCCTCCGTATGCCCATACAAAGTCAACTCCAAGAGTTCATCTGTATTTTGTTTAGAGAACATTTCTAAACTAGTTTCTTCTTGGCTGACAATTCTAAACTTTTCCTACCCTGAAAATATTCTCCCTCTGATCTGTCCTCATTGTCCTCCTCCTCACTCTAAAATGCTTCTTTAAAAAAAAAAAAAAATTACCAACTATAGAGGATCCAGAGAGTCAGCAACACATCTCTTTCAGGAACTCATCCAATTCACTCAAAAATTTTTGATCAGATACTTACTGGGAATCTGCTATGACTATATACCTGACTTTGCCTAAGTGCTGAAGATACAGCCAGAACTACCCATTGGCCCAAGAAAGAGGAGTCCCTTTCCTGGGTCTCACATTTAAGAAAATCCCATATGTAACTAATAGACAAATAAATAAGTTTACTATAGAATACAGAGGTGCCTCTGTCACTTGGGATCCTCTGCAACCTAAAATCATTCTGAACTTCTGCTTCCAGGACTGATATGGCTGTAAGCCAGGGGGAAACACCTCCCACATCTCTTGCGCAAACCCTTAAAGGTGACTGTGTCTAAGTGACAAGACTGCTTGTAGATTGTGCCTCCGCCAGACATTGCTTCCAAGTACAAGGGAGGACCAGGCAGCAGAAGCATATAGGTTAAGTAAAAAAAAAATTTTGTCAAATTCTTCCTCTCAGAGAGCATGAATGGAATACATTTTAAAATAATATTTGATTTATCTATTGCTGGCTGTGTTGGGTCTTCGTTGCTGCAGACTGTTCTCCAGCTGCAGAGAGTGGGGGCCACTCTAGCTGCAGACTGCAGGCTTCTCGTGGAGGTGGCTTCTCTTGTTGCAAAGCATGGTCTGTAGGACGCACAGGTTTCAGTTTGTGGGGCCCGTGGGCACAGTAGCTGTGATTCCCTGGCTCTGGAGCACAGGTTCAGTACTTGTGGCGCACGGACTTATTTGCTCCACAGCATGTGGAATCTTCCCAGATCAAGGATTGAACCCACATCTCCCGCATCAGCAGGCAGATTCTTTACCACTGAGCCACAAAGGTAACCCTCGAAATACATTTTTATCCTATGATGTATCACAGTACCAAGCACCTATTTTCCTGTTTCCCTTCATGTTTCAATGCATAGTTCTGAAGGTAATCAAAAATTAACACAATATTCCTAACAGTTATACATTGCAGCCAAGGCACAGTTTGCAATAGCCAACAATGTCGTTACTTTTAAATCTGTATATATGTAGGTTAGGACAACATGTATGAACTTGATACTAATTCTTTATAATTCTCTGTGTATCTAGATACTGCTTTAAGATATAGTAACAAAGTTGCAATATAAGGTATATAGTACTTTATCTAATAAAATAATCCTTAATACAATATAATAATGTTAATTTAACATATGTAACCCCATTATAGTGTGAGAACATGATACGTAAAACCAACAATTCATTTCCAAATCTAACTATTACTTTAAGAACTATATTGATAATACCAGTTGCAATGGACTTAACAGAGCAAAATATTTTCAAATTAAATTCATTTTTAAAACCAATAACTATAATTCAAGAAAGTCTGGCTAATTTGACATCTATTGCTATCCAGAGGACATAAATTATGTAAAAATGTGGACAGAGATTTTGCTAAAATGAAGGCAAAAAATTTTTTTCAGCTATGCCTTTAGAAGGTCAATCTTTGTGCCCTGCTTCCTTTAAACAGAAGACATTCCACATTGCATTGATTCTCTGATGTTTTCAACTCCAGTATTCTTGCCAGGACTTTGGAAGGAACATGATTATATGGAAGTTAAAGAGCTATTTCTGGTATGAAGGATGTATATGCCTATAGTAAGAAAGTTTGAGGAGGAGTATATTAGACTCTGGGGCTCTCCATATGTTTCTGGGTCACTGATGCTATCAGCATTTGATGACAATTAACAGAGGCTGGAGAGTTCATGCATGAGTGGGTCATGCATTTTTTTGCTTCCTCCCATCCCAGGGGCCTTTAGATTGCCCTTTTCCTCTGCTTTCAGCCATCCTTCCAAAGATCATTTCCTTTTCCTTTCCCAAGATTCTTATCAACCAGGACTGGAATAACCTTTCAGTTCAGTTCAGTTGCTCAGTCTTGTCCAACTCTTCTCAACCAGGCTGCAGCACACCAGGCTTGTATACAACCACATTGTATCAAGAGCTAGAACAGAGCCAGAGAATGCTGCATATAGAGAATATTGGGGTCAAGAAAAGAAACAATCTTGTTCATTTACAAAAGCTCTGAATCCCCAGAAAGGAGCCAGAGAGGGCCTCTAAGTGAGCAGATGAATGTGATTTCCAAATGAGCTAGAAATGAGGAAGAACAGAATAAGAAAGGACAGGAGGGACAGCTGAGTTAGCTGGGGCATGGTGATGAGAAGTCAGATTCAGGATTGACTTAGGAAGGGACCTGGAAAAGAAAATTAGGAAGAGCCATGCCAAACACAGGGGCCACTGCATCCCCATGGCACTCCCAGGAGTGTGCAGGACCAACAAAGCAGAGAGGTGAGTCAAGGACAGCAATGCCCCTCTCCCTTGCTCCCAGCAGACAGCATCTCTCCCTCTACCTAACTCTTGGGTTTCTTATAGATGCAGAGACATCTGTAGGAGAGAGACACACACAGTCACCATTCGTTCACACTCCACCTGCATGACAGATACGTACACATGCTCTAGAGACAGGAAGACAAAAGTACAGCCATTTTGGAAAAGGACTAGTGAATGGTCTTGGGAAGCCAAAAGACAAAGGCTCCAGGGGCCTTAGTTCCAGAGACAAAAATCAGGCTCACAGCAGTAAAAGGTCACCTTTATCTCTGTTACACTAAGGTGTATGCTTAGTTGCCACAAAACAAGAAACTCAGCTATAAATTTTAACCTTATCTGTTCTAGTGCTTCTTACAGAAAATTATCATGTACTTCTATTCTCTCACAGAAGCACTCCTATTCCTGATAGCTATCTTGGAGCCACCTGCTGCAGATCAAACAAGTTTCATGATTTCTGGAGAATATTGGTGATCACCAGACAAACCTTCCCTTTTGTTACAAAAAACTTGCCCTTTCTACTCAGGGAACTGACACTTTTCCCCTCATCTTCTCCTTTATGCACAAGCTATCTCTTTCGATAAAAATTTTTGCTTACCTGAAAGTCTTTTGTTGTTGTTGTTCATTACATCTTTATAACTCATTTTTTTTATTGAAGTATAGTTGATTTATAATATCATGTTAGTTTCAGATGCACAGCACAGTGATTCAGTTATACAAGTATCTATCTATCTATCTATCTATCTATATATATATATATCTTTTCAGATTATTTTTCCTTAAAGTTATTACAAGGTATTGAGTAGAGCTCCATGAGCTGTATAGTAAGGCCTTGTTGGTTGCCTAAGAGTCTTGTGGAAGCGATTACTCATTTTTGTGGTATTGCAGTCCAAAAAGGTGGAAAAGGCCCTATAATACCCCCACATATGTACACATAGCTGTATGTGCTCCCTCTTCCAAAGATTACCCTGATAATAACATTATCTTTGTAGGTAAATATACTGAGAAGACCTACCTTCCCTTCCAAAATGAACAACAGCTATTGCCAGTCAAGGCTGATGCTGGTTGGAGAGCTTTGCTTGTTTTGCTACAGCTTAAAAATACCAGGGCTTCTTGTGGATTTTTATGGTGTTCCCATGGTTAAGAATCTGCCTTGCAGTGTAGGGGACACAGGTTTGATCTTTGGTTGGGGAAATAGACCCCACATGCCACCTGGCATGGACAAAAATAATAATAATAATGAATATTTAATTATAAACAAACAAACGTAAAGGTTTCCTTTAGGTTGATGACCAGGAAAGGAACTCAGTTCCCTTGAAGGAATCTGCCCAGCCCAGGATGTGGTCCTCAGTTGATGAAAAGATTGAGTAACAGTAGGAGACTGCTTATAACTCTAAAGCACATGGGACAAATCAGATGGATGCCAGCCAACTAATATTGAACACACATGGTGATTTGTCAGACTTGTGTTCAGTCGCTCAATCACGTCTGATTTTTGCAACTCTGTGGACTGTAGTCCACTAGACTTCTCTGTAGGGGATTTCCCAGGCACGAATACTGGAGTGGATTGCCATTTCCTCCTCCAGGGGATCTTCTGAAGGGCTCAAACCCATGTCTCCTGCATTGGTAGGCAGATTCTTTACAACTGAGCCATCTGAGAAATGATTTGTTTAGGTATTTTTAAAAGGATGCTTCACCTCTTACTGAAGTGAATTGTTTTGACCAAGAGCTTTTACTTCACCTTGTCAAATTATAAACATAGTGTTATTTTTAAATCTCATAAATATATGTATGTAAATCTTATTTTTAAATCTGCCTTTGAGAGAAAATTTTAAAAGTAGAAATTGTGTTTATATCTGAAATAAGTAATGCAAACATCCAGTTTTTGTGGAAGAACTGATGAGGATCTAGGGTCAGGTTCCCAGCTGTCTGCACTAACCCTCAATCCCTGGTATGAGTTTTAGCATATAAACCTGGGAAGCCACACCATCTCTGAATACTGAGCAATCAAGATCCAATATCCCTTTACTTCTAATGGAGAGAGCTGAGTCGGATTTCCTGCAGACCATGACCACTAGTCTTTGAAGGGACTCAGCCTTCTTGTGCAAAAGTGAGGAAGAAAATCTTGCAGGTGGAGGTCACTGATATGCAGCAGTCACTAGGCAGCAGTGAAATGCATGAAAACACTGGCATGATGAGGACATTGTTTCTACGTTGGTGTCTCTGTTCCTGTTTTCCTATACTACACATTCTCTTACTCCCCATTTAACTAGTTGACAGAAATAAATGTAAATGGTGCATTAATCAAGTGAATGTGGTGTGTCATAAATATGTTCTCTCAGGATTGCCTGTAATTTGAAATCCTGAAGCCTATGGGCTTTATACTCAATCTTATTACTCAGAATAAAACACATATCCTTTCTTGTAGTTCTTGGCCTGCTGAATCCTTCAAAGTCCTAAGAGAGATGTAAAGAAATCTATTCTAACTCAATTTGGTCAATCCAGTGAATCTTTATCACTGTTAGAGAATTTTCTTGGTCTTGCCTTCCCTCCCTGGGGCAAGAATCATTTTGAGCCCAGAGTCACGTTTAAATTATATTCCAGCAACACAGGAGTCGAACCAGTAGAAATGTACTATGTCTATTTGTTGAATATCTAACTTGGTCCCCAAATCTATTAATAGGCCCTATTAACCTGAAAGGGCCCCAAATCTCTATTTTAGAATACATATTTTTTTAATAACTCCCCCTTTCCATGCTGTAGAAAGTACAGTTTTCAAAGCACAGTCAAATGCCAAAAACCTAAATATCTAAACATTAGAACAAGGTGTTAATTCAGTTGGTAGTGATACCATCCTTAACCACAGCAGGGAATAAAAGGATGATGTTAGAGATTCCTAGAGAATTAACTTAAAACATACTGAGATTCCAAAAATGAATATAAAGCACAAGACACAGAATCAATAATCAAAGATCGAAGAAATATTTCTTTGGCAGGAGGTAGGGAACTGGTTTTAGAAATAGGCAGACCTCATAGATTCTCGCCATAGGCAATTCCCACCATTGCTTTTAAAAAGAATGTCTAAAACATAACAAAAGAACAGCATTCTGAAAATTCCTAAGTAGGAAAAGTAGACCACTAATAGCGGGACATATTTTGTTGCTGTAAGTCACTAAGTCACGTCCAACTCTTTTGCAACCCCATGGACTGTAGCCTGCCAGGCTCCTCTGCCCATAGGCAAGAACACTGGAGTGGGCTGCCATGTCCATTTCCTAGGCAGAAACACTGGAGTGGGTTCCACTGCCCTAGTGCAGGAGATCTTCCCGACCCAGGGGTCAAACCTGCATCTCATGCATTGGCCAGTGTATTCTCTACCCCTGGGCCAGCAGGGAAGCCCAACAGAGGGGTACAGACAATAATAATCCATGTCATTCCACGGAAAAAATAAAAATTACCATGTGGACACCAAGAAGAAGGAGACTTTAGTTAACTTTTTATTCTTCAGTTCAGTTCAGTCGCTCAGTCGTATCTGACTCTTTGTGACCCCATGAATTGCAGCAAACCAGGCCTCCCTATCCATCACCAACACCTGGAGTTCACTCAGACTCACGTCCATCGAGTCCATGATGCCATCCAGCCATCTCATCCTCTGTCATCCCCTTCTCCTCCTGCCCCCAATCCCTCCCAGCATCAGCGTCTTTTCCAATGAGTCCACTCTTCGCATGAGGTAGCCAAAGTACTGGAGTTTCAGCTTTAGCATCATTCCTTTCAAAGAACACCCAGGACTGATCTCCTTTGGAATGGACTGGTTGGATCTCCTTGCAATCCAAGGGACTCTCAAGAGTCTTCTCCAACACCACAGTTCAAAAGCATCAATTCTTTGGCACTCAGCTTTCTTATATGAAGACAACAGAGTCATTCTTAGAATACTAATACTTATTTAACTGACATTTCTTTCTGAGTGCTTTTGATGTAACAAGCACTATTCTAAGTGCTGTGCATATAGTGGTGAGCAAATCAGACAGTCACCTGCATTTTAGAAATTTTGTCCCCATGATGCTGAAAGCTCAGCCTCTCTGTACACTAGTGCCAAATCAAATCTCAAAGTTCTAAAGTAGAAAAGAATAGCTTTATTGCTCTGCCAGGCAAGGGAGACACAGTGAGTTCCTGCCCTCAAAAACTATGTGTCCTAACTGAGAAGGATTTCATGAGAAGTAGCAATGGTTCAAGGCTTGGGTCCCAGACAAGATTAGAGTGTGTGCAGGGCCTGGTTCAAAATTGGGAAAGGAGTATGTCAAGGCTCTATATTTTCATCCTGATAATTTAACTTATATGCAGAGTATGCAAAATGCAAAATGCTGGGCTGGATGAAGCACAAGCTGGGTTTTCTATTTTTGCTGTGCTTGTGGGAACTTAGTTCCCCAACCAGGTATCAAACCTGGGCCCTCAGCAATGAGAGAACAGAGTCCTAACCACTGGACCACCAAGGAATTCCCTGAAGAACAAGCTGGAATCAAGATTGCCAGGAGAAATATCACCAATCTCAGATATGCAGATGATACCACTATAAGGGCAGAAAGTGAGGAGGAACTAAACAGTCTCTTGACAAGGGTGAAAGAGGGGAGTGAAAAAGCTGGCTTAAAACTCACTATTTAAAAAACTAAGATCATGGCATCTGGTCCCATCACTTCATGGCAAATAGAAGGGGAAAAAGTGGAAACAGTGACAGATTTTAATTTCTTGGGCTCCAGAATCACTGTGGATGGTGACTGCAGCTATGAAATTAAAAGACACTTACTCCTTGGAAGGAAAGCTATGACAAACCTAAACAGTGTATTAAGAAGAAGGTCCATATGTTGCAGAAAGGGGGACCCCTCCAGGATCCGAGAGTTGGCTCTTGTCTAATACTCAGAGAGCTGACTCTTGTCTAACGCTCAGAAATGAATTGTCTGAGGAGACACATTGTCTGAGGAGACACACGTGCTAACAAAGCAAGAGATTTTATTGGGAAGGGGTGCCCAGGTGGAGAGCAGTAGGGTAAGGGAACCCCTGTTCTGCCACATGGCTCAAAGTTTCACATGTCATGGTAATGGGATTAGTTTCTGGGTTGTCTTCGACCAATCATTCTGACTCAGAGTCCTTCATGGTGGCACATGCATCGCTCAACCAAGATGGATGCCAGCCAGAAGGATTCTGGGAGGTGATCTGATACGTGGTGTCTCCTTTTGACCTTTCCCAAACTCTTCTGGTTAGCGGTGGCTTATTTGTTCCATGTTCGTTACCAGGGCCTCCTGTCAGAAAACAATTTACGCAAATGGTTACCATGGTGCCTGGCCAGGAGGGACAGTTTCAGTCAGTGTACTTCCCTAGTAAAAGCTATAGTTTTTCCAGGAATCATGTACGAATGTGAGAGTTGGACCATAAAGAAGGCTGAGTGTCAAACAATTGATGTTTTCAAACTACGGTGCTGGAGAAGACTCTTGAGAGTTCCTTGGACAGCAAGAAGATCAAACCAGTCAATCCTAAAGGAAATCAACCCTGAATATTCATTGGAAGGACAGATGCTAAAGCTGAAGCCCAATACTTTTAGCCACCTGATGCAAAGAGCCAGCTCATTGGCAAAGACCCTGAGGCTGTGAAAGATTGAAGGCAGGAGGAGAAAGGGGCAACAGAGTATGAGATTTGGGGGCTGGATGGCATCACTGACTCAATGGACATGAGTCTGAGCAAGCTCTGGGAGATGGTGAAGGACAGGGAAGCTTGGAGCGCTGCAGCCCATGGTGTCACAAAGAGACACAACTGGGCGACTGAACAACAACAGCAACAAAGGCCTGCACTCCCTTAATCTTGTCTCAAATGGTCAGTCTCCTAATCTTGAGACCAGCATCTCTGGTCCTGTTAATATTGATTGCTTCAGGGGTTTCTTGACTGCTCCTCCTTTGGTTAGCAATTGTCTGAATCTGCCATTTGGACCTCCAGGAAGACATGGGGCTGGAATCTTGCCTACAAGAAATGGGAGACAGAAAATGCCTCCATGCCTAGGAGCCCCACAGGGTTTCACTTAGTTTATCTACACATCTTGAATATTTCTCAAACTAATTCAGCAGGGCATATTTTAACTAAGAAAAGAAAATCCTTCTATTGAGGCAATTAAATACCACAGTGAGATCCCACTTTCATTACCACCATAACCAGGGACAGTGCAAGAGGAAGAAGGACACTGCCTTTGGCATCAAGACTATAGCTTGAGACCTCCTATGTGGCCTGCATCAATAAATTGTGTGAGGATAAATTATTTATCAAATCTGGGGAAGACAGAAGTCCCATATCATGAGATGAAAAGTTAGTGCAAGTCATCATCAGGTGGCTCTACTGGCTTGATAAGCAAAATCAAAGATACGGAGGGTTATAACCAAGGAGAAGTAGCTAAACTACCACATTCTATTTTTAACCATAGTTCATAAGAACTCTCCTAATTTCTTTTGAAGTTATTTCAACAGTATCACTTACTTCTAAAGGAAAACAAAGGACTAATGTGAAGCATTAATTGGTATTGATGCCAAAATCTTGGCTCTCCGTGCACGGATGTCAAACAGAAATATAGAGATAGAGTTATAGAGAAAAAAGATAGAGTGGCTTTATTTCCCTGGCAGGCAAAGAAGGAACACAGTAGGTTAGCACCTCAAACACTGTGCTCTCCTCCCTAGGGAATAGGGAGAAGTCTTGCAGCCAAGTAGGTGATAAGGATCAAGGCAGTGACAGGTTTGCATTCTTCTAATGGGTTGGTAGTGAGGTAAGGATGAGTCAACACCATCAGCCTTCCAGTTCCAACTGGTCTGAGGTCTACATGCTTCTTATCTGGGCAGCATACCATTGTTGATAGTTAACTTCTTCCTCTGGGAGGGGGTTTCAGTATCTGCAAAACAACTCAAAGATATTATCCTCTGATAGGGAACCAGGACCCTGCCCCAAGGCTGCACTATTGTTTCTCTTGACTCTTTCTCCCTTGTCTTGCATCTTCTCCCTTCCCTAATAAGTAACTGCTGAATCTGGCCATTGGAACTCAGGGAAGTTCATGGAGGCTGAATGAAGGCTATTTCCTATAATCAAAGAAATTGGGGACACAGAAAGGCTTTCTACCCAGGAGTCCTATAGGGCCCTGCTCAGCATCAGTATTTCTTATTGCTTAGTGGCTAGGTTACCCACTCCAGTGTTCTTGCCTGGAAAATCCCAGGCATGGGGGAGGCTGGTAGGCTACGATCTCTGGGGTCACACAGAGTTGGACAAGACTGAAGTGACGCAGCAGCAGCAGCAGCAGCAGCAGTGGCTAGGTTGCAAGCTGAAATCAAGATTGCCAGGAGAAATATCAATAACCTCAGATATGCAGATGACACCACCAATATGGCAGAAAGTGAAGAGGAACTAAAAAGCCTCTTGATTAAAATGAGAGTGAAAAAGTTGACTTAAGGCTCAACATTCAGAAAACTAAGAACATGGCATCTGGTCCCATCGCTCGTGGCAAATAGATGGGGAAACAGTGGAAACAGTGTCAGACTTTACTTTTGGGGGCTCCAAAATCACTGCAGATGGTGAGTGCAACCATAAAATTAAAAGACACTTACTCCTTGGAAGGAAAGTTATGACCAATCTAGACAGCATATTGAAAAGCAGAGATATTACTTTGCCAACAAAGGTCCATCTAGTCAATGTTATGGTTTTTCCAGTAGTCATGTATGAATGTGAGAGTAGGACTGTGAAGAAAGCTGAGCGCCGAAGAATTGATGCTTTTGAGCTGTTGTTCTGGAGAAGACTCTTGAGAGTCCCTTGGACTGCAAGGAGATCCAACCAGTCCATTCTAAAGGAGACTAGTCCTGGGTATTCATTGGAAGGACTGATGCTGAGGCTGAAACTCCAGTACTTTGGCCACCTCATGTGAAGAGATGACTTATTTGAAAAAACCCTGATGCTGGGAGGAATTGGGGGCAGGAGGAGAAGGGGATAACAGAGGATGAGATGGGTGGATGGCATCACCAGATGCACCTGAGTTTGGGTGAACTCCAGGAGTTGGTGATGGACAGGGAGGCCTGGTGTGCTGCAATTCATGGGGTCGCAAAGAGTCAGACATGACTGAGCGACTGAACTGAACTGAGTGGCTAAGTTTTGTCCAACTCTGCTGACAAGGGAAGGAAAGAAAAAGGAAGGGAAGGGAAGAGGAAGGGAGGGGAGGAGAAGGGAAAGCTACAGGCTGGCTGTCTAAGGGCACAGCTGAAACAACAGCTTGGAGGGAACATTCTGAAAAGATAGGGTACCATCCTTCAGGATGCAGTTTACATATTGAATCAGAAAACTCTAAATGATAATCCAATAGGATGATTACATAGGTATGATAACCAAGGAGTAGAAGCAGGAATGGTTTCCTTTACCATCACTCCTTCTGACCCAGGGAAATTTCATGCTTTTATCTCTGTAATGCTGGGCTCTGTCAAGTCAAAGGTTCAGGTACCCAAAGAGGATGCACTCTTGACAAGGGATATATCAAGGGTCTCCCTGAACTACAATCTACAGCTGGTGCCACGACACTTTGGATTTCTTAGGTCTAGGGAACAGAAGATGAGGAGTTACCGTACTGCCAGGGCTGCTGCTAAGTCACTTCAGTCGTATCTGATTCTGTGTGACCCCATAGACAGCAACCTACCAGGCTCCCCCATCCCTGGGATTCTCCAGGCAAGAACACTGGAGTGGGTTGCCATTTCCTTCTCCAATGCATGAAAGTGAAAAGTGAAAGTGAAGTTGCTCAGCGACCCTCAGTGACCCCATGAACTGCAGCCCACCAGGCTCCTCCATCCATGGGATTTTCTAGGCAAGAGTACTGAAGTGGGGTGCCATTGCCTTCTCTGCTGTCAGGGCTAAGCAGCTCTAATTAGAAAGAAGAGGTAGGACTCTTTTTTACACAATGAGAGCAGAGAGGAATTAATGCAGAACCGAAGTGATCTACTTGGGTGCTTCCCAGCATTCCCATGTAACTGTGAGTCTATATGTACTACAATGTCAGCTGGAGAAAGATATGACTATCAAGGGTTTGGACCATTCAGGATAGAGGGTTTGGGTCCTAATACCAGACAAGCCACTATTACAGCTGAGGGGAGGGGGAATGAGAATGAGTGTAAAGGAAGGAGAGGAGAGCTGCAGCCCTGAAATCAACTGCAGTAACAGTGACTATATTTTCCCTCTCCTTCTTCTAAATTTCTCTTCAAATATGGAGTCCCATACAAAGCTTGAAGGAATCGTCTCTTGAACCTATCTGTCAAAGCAGATCTGTGTGGTTCTAGGGCAAGTGTGAAAATGCACTACTAAGATCTCCTGCTGTGGTAATCATAATTAACTGATGACCCCAACTGCCAGCCTGTGAATCTGCTATACTTCTTATAGGCTGCTCTCAGACAATGACTGAGTGTAGCTTGGTTACTAAGTCAGGCCTATTTCTCCAGGAAGCACACTTCTCTGATAGCCACCTTGAGCTCAAAGACTCTCCATTAGCCTGGCTGAACCTTTTTAGAACTGTGCCTATCCAACCTGTTTTCTTTCCCTCCGTCTTTCACAGAGGTCAGACCTGCATTGCAGACTGTGATGAGTTGTGAATTAACTTTTATTTGGGGGCAAAATGAGAACTTAGAGGCCAGGAGACAGCATTTCAGATAGCTCTGAGAAACTGTTCTGAAGAGGCACGAGTCAAGGTCCATATATATGTGATTTTGGTGAAGGAGGGGGAATACACGCAATCAAGCACACATTTTCGCAAAGGTTGCTGCTAGTCATGTGAAGGTTACTGCTAGTCATGAGGAGCACACATCACCATGAAAGATGTTGGTGCTTTTCTAGATATGAGAAGATGCAAAAATCGGGCTCATAAAAATCATCTCCTGAAAATATATGGACTTTTCTGCCAGTTTTTCCCACAGCATAAAGTGCCTCGTTCCTGATTTCCACCCTGAAATCCTTTCAGAGGATGCTACAGGTCAGCAGCTACAGCAGGTCATAATTTAATCCTCATAAATGTAAATGGTGGTGGTGGTTTAGTTGCTAAGTTGTGTCCAACTCTTGCAACCCCATGGACAGTAGCCTCCCAGGCTCCTCTGTCCATGGGATTCTCCAGGCAAGAATACTGGAGTGGGTTGCCATTCCCTTCTCCAGGGTATCTTCCCAGCCCAGGAGTCGAGCCCAGGTCTCCTGCATTGCAGGCAGATTCTTTACCAACTGAGCTACCAGGAAGCCCCCAGATAGAAAGTACCAATTTGTCATCAGCACTTGACAAATTGGCACTTGCTAACTTGCATTCTAAGTACCAATACTACCAGGAGAGCATATGTTTAAAGGTGAAGATCAGACTTAGATTGCCAAGGTTTAGAACTTGTTCTCACCTAACAAGCTTTTGGATCTCAAGAGGAATATTTAGCCCCCTGAACTTTCACTTTCCTTGGGTGCAAAATCTATCCTTTAAAAGTACGGGGACCAAATAAGGCAGTACCATATAACAGCGCTTGCCACACTACCTGTCACATAAGGTTCTCATGGTAGCTATTTACCTGGTTTAAAAGCACTGGTTTAATATTAAAGAGAAACTAACAAGTAAGAAACATTAAATCTATTATCTGTGGAAATCAATTTGGTCGCCTAAATCTGGCTTCCCTTGTTCATCTTCCCATTACTGCAGTCTGTCCTGGAGAAAGAAATGGGAACCCACTCCAGTACTCTTGCCTGGAGAATCCCATGGAGGGAGGAGCATTCGCAAAGAGTCGAACACGACTGAGCGACTTTACTTTCCTTTACTCCATTTCACACAGGAGGTAAAAACTCCAAGACTTCAGTGTTCTCCAGAAGGTAAAACAAAGAACACTGGTAGTTAATACAAACCCAAATTCTTTGCCGTATGTGACGCGTTTCTGGCGAACCCAGCATAGGGCCAGCCCATACCTACCCAACCCCGCCCCTCCGATTTCTGGAGGCCGAAACAAATCGCAATGCAGCGTGGAAGTCACCTAGCTTCCGGATAGCTACTCTGGACTTGAGGTGCACAAACGGCCTCCAAGGCGATTTACAGATCGGTTGTTTATTGGCTACTAGCAAGCACTCGCTCTCCGCATTGGCTGTTACTGCCCGGCGCCAATGTTCGCGCAGGACGTTCGCTGCAGCTAGTGAGAGTGACAGACACTGCACTTAAGTTTCCGGTTCCGGTTCACCGCTGGCGCCATGGCGACCGCTAGAGGGTCGTGGTATCTGCTTACAATAGGCAGATGGCGCCGCAGCTTTGGAATAGCTTCCCAGTTCCGAGTGAGTACCTATTTTCCCTGCTTTCAAAAGATGCTTTGGATCTCAAGAACAGCTCCTCTCCGAGGAGGTGCGCTTTCGGCAGTTCCTCCTTTAGCCTCCTGCAGCCACCCTCTGTGCCCCCCATTAGCTTTTCTTTTTCTGCAGGCGCTTGCTGCCCTCGTGCCCGGCGTATCCCACGTAGATAACAAGTCCGATTTCCTGGGGAAGAGGCCCCATCGCCGGCACCCTGGCATCCTGCAGCTGTCATGCGTGCGGCTGCCGCAAGGATTGGTTGAAGCCGCGCAGTTACTGCTGCTAGGTGAGTAAAGGTGGGAAATGGAAGCTCAGGAAGCAGAGATTGGACCCTGCGTACAAGTGATTCCTCTTTGCATTTTTGGTCCATAGAGAGCTCGATGCCCAATATGGAGAAACAGGTGCAAGCCCTAACCAATTATCTCTGGAGCCGGCATTTACCTGTAGAGCCAGAGGAGCTGCAAAGACGCGCTGTTCTTCTTGAGAAAAAAATCCTGGAAAACGCAGGTAGGTCTTAAAAATAAAGAGTAAGCCAAATAGAAAGAGCAGAGGGAAATGAAGAGCGAGTAGTAATTCTGCAGCCTCTTAAATAGATACTGCAATTTCTTATTTGACTTTCTAACCAGAGTAGTTATTCATAATGTTGCCTTTCTAAAAGAAGATAAGTAATTTTAGAGATTGCCTACTAAATTCAGGGCTTTTGTGGAGGTGAATGAGTGCTTCAGTCTACTGTTGAAGTTTAGATCTTTCTTTCCCAAGTCCACTGGATTAAAACCGTCTAAGTTTTTGTTCAGGTCAAATAAAGTATTGGAGAGGTCCAATACTACAGGGAAAGGAGAATTAGTTTGTCAAGTTGTTTTCATGACTGTGAGTTCCTTCCTATTAAGAGGACTGCCTTTTGTTCATCTTATATTCCCTGAACTTCTTGTAGTACCTGGTTCGTAGTAGGCACTCCATAGGTAAAATAGTACTGAACTGAGCACAATTGTAAAACAAGTTTTTCAAGCCCCTTTCCTTCCTATAGAAACTTTGGAAACATCACATTATTAAATTTGGGGGAAGTGAAGAAATCTACAAAGTACTGTCTTTATCCTATCCTTTAACTTTTTATTACACTTGCTTTTAATACAGAACAAAACCTGTGAGATAGAGTTGGTTGAATTGAATGAACTGCTGTTAGAGGCAATATATTATCTGATATACTGTGGTGGTGGTGGTGGTAGTGATTATTATTCTTACCTGAAACTCTCTAGTTTGGATTTTCTCTTAAGCATTTTCCATGTGGGAATTGGTAGGGAATGGCAGGCAATAAATTCAGATATTGTATCTGAGCCCTGTTCTTCCTAGGTCCTTACTTCCAGTCCTTGTTCTTACCCCAGACTCATGTCAAACAGAGAAACATCATGAAGAAGTCCTGCGTGCCTTGCGCAGAACTACCTATCATTGGCAAGAACTGAGGTAAGGGAGACTAGAAGGGCTGCAGAAGAAGGAAAAGTTTGGCTTTTGAGAAGGAGAGTTGGGGAAATATAATTACACCATTTAGTGTTTGAAAAGGCAATCTGGTTTGTAAGCCTCCCTAAGACTTGTCTGTGTTGATCAGTGAAAGGGTTGAGCTGGAAGAGCCCTTTGCAAAGATTTCATTTCCTAAAAGTCTGGAGGGTAGCTGCAGGATAGAGGTTAATTCCCAGTGGTATGTCTGATTTTTCTGGCAGCTACAATGAGGGACTGAGCCTGGTGTATATGGCAGCAAGACTGGATGGTGGCTTTGCAGCAGTTTCCAGAGCTTTCCATGAGGTGAAATTCCCTCAACTTCCAACCAGAAACTTTACTATCAGTTCCCTTTTACATAAAGTAATCTGGGGCAAGATTCTGGAGACATTACATGTGCATTTTTTCGAGAGGTTCTCTTTTTTCCTCTGAAAGGAATTTTTGACCCAAAAAGGTTTAGAATCACTGTTCTAAGAGCTTTCTATTCTATAAGGCATTTACACTGAATCTTAAAAGACATTCATGTCTCATTTCCTGTTGCAGTCCCCTAATTCATGTTTACCAAGACCCTAAATAAGTGTCTGTCTTCCCCACTGTGGGGTATTGAATATTTCTTCAGATCCAAGCTCGCCTTCCAGAGTTCCAGCCACAAACCTTAATGGACTTTGGCTCGGGTACTGGCTCTGTCACCTGGTGAGTATCTTTCTCTGTCTCTGTCAGTTCCAACTCTAGAGAGCTAGAGCTAGCTTATGCCATGTCAATATCAAGAGACTGGAGAACCAAAGGAACAAGAGGAAAATTGTGAACTGATGTGTTTCTTCCCTCAGATTAGACAAGGCATGAGAAGGTATATAAATTAGGGTCAGAACTTAAAGAAATGTCAAGTGAAAAAAACCCACGTTTAGAAGGATAAAAAAGGAAAGGAATTTGATCTCGGACAGGAATTTACATATCATCAAGATTTTTTTATGTGTGTTCACATAGTTTTTGAGTCTTAAGAGTTGTAGATGAAACAAGAAAATAAGATTGCTAGTTTTTCCAACTATTTTAACAAAGCGCTCTGTTTCCCCAAGGTTGGGTTAGGGACAGAGGGGTCTCTTGTAGGGATAACTTTGTCATAAGAACTGATGATTTATTTTTTGCCACTTTAGGGCTGCTCATAGTACTTGGGGCCAGAGCCTACGTGGAGTATATGTGTGTGGACAGCTCAGCTGCCATGTTGGAATTGGCAGAAAAGCTGCTGAAAGGTGAGGACAAATGTAAGGAAGGGCTTTTCTAAAGTTGAAGGCATTTGCAAAGCAAAGGAGTACCAGAAAGGGTCTTTTATTGGGGAGTAGAGGAGAGGCCTGAAAGTTAAAGATGGGTCTGATGCAATGACCTTGTTGAAGATGCTGGAGGCCTCTGTTGGACTATGGATGGGTAGGGTAAGAATAACAGGACAAATGACCCAATATTCCCCCTGCCCTTTTTTTTTTAGTTGTCTACTCTGTTGCATCTCATCTTCAGCTAGCATTTTGTCCCTTCAGTTTATACCTACACTCATAGTTGCCACATCTCTACTTTCCTCCACAGGTGGTTCAGGATCTGGGATGCCTTGTGTTCCAGGTGTCTTTTTCAGACAGTTTCTACCTGTATCACCCAAGGCAAGTGGCAGTGTTTAAAGTATGCCAGATGTGGAGTATGCAGATGGAAAACTGTGGCCCTGGCTTTACAACCTAGCATTGAATGTTAGAAAGTAAAAGAAAGCAGAAGAAACTTAGTGGGATAGACCTTTTTGTACTCTTTAAAAGACGGAGATGTCAGGTCATTCATTCTCCTCGTCTTGTGCACCAGGTGCAATTCGATGTGGTGGTAGCAGCCTTTTCTCTCAGTGAACTGCCCAGCAAGGCCCGACCGCACTGACGTGGTCCAAACCTTATGGCGCAAGACAGGTCGTTTTCTGGTAAGTGGAAGCCCCTTTTCCCTTCAAGTTTTTAAGCAGCTTCATGGCTTTGTTTCATGCCTTTCCTTGTCCCCATTGGAGCTTGTCTTCATTTTTCACCATTTTCATCCTACATAGATCCCTTTGTGCCTCTTTTCAGGTTTCCATCTGCATCATATATGTAATACCCGTTTCGTTTACAGTCCCTATTCTATTTGGGAATGCTCTTGCAGAGCTACTGACATTCATGTTTTCATGTAATTCAAGGCTTCTTTCTTTCCCTTTTGTAATCAGGTATTGGTAGAGAATGGAACAAAAGCTGGGCACTCACTTCTCATGGATGCCAGGGACCTGGTCCTTAACGTAAGGTTCTAGCTCCTTCTTTCACCTTACCTCCTTTCCCCACTTATTCTCACCAGTTCTTGGCACTCCCTTGAAAACTGAAGGGACTGGCATATAGTAATAAGGATGACTCTGGAGATAGTAGGCACATGAAGTCATGATACAGGGTAGCAGTTGGCAAACTCCAGCCTGTGGATCAGATCCAGCCTGCCACCTGTTTTTATATGAGCAGTGCTTATTTGTGCATCTATAACCATGTGTCTGTGGCTGTTTTCACCATTACAGATAGCAGCAGGAAACAGATTTTGCCTAGTCTCTGGATCTTTAAAAAAAATTTTTTTGCCAGCCCCTGATCCAGGGCACTTCTGAACTAACAACCTTATCTGTTTAGGACCATATGAACCAGTGTATAATCGCAAATTTCATTGTCTTGAAATGGGATTTTTTTTTGAGAGTGAAGGTTACTGACAAGGGAGAGTACCATACTATGTGCCAAGTTTCTGCCTTTCTCTTGCTGCAAAGAGAAAGTTCTTTGTTTGGAGTATTAGAGAAACAGCCAGCTTAATTCAAAGAACATAGTTAATAATTATCAGAATTGAATGTTAGAGGAATCCTCAATTTATTGAGTGCAGAGATTGAGTTAGAACAGACCCCTCAGCCCAGCCTAAAATTTTTTTCATTTCCCTTGATTTCAGAGAAAAGAAAAGTCACCTTTGGACCCTCGACCTGGTTTTGTCTTTGCCCCAGTGAGTATTACTTCTGCCTTTCCCAGCAAGCAAAGATCTGAACTCAGGGCTAGCCAGGAAAAGAGGGCTAGCCACCATCCTACACTCTTGAGTCCTCCTTAGTGATTCCCCTGGCTTGCCCTTTCATCTGCTCTGTGCTCCCTTATCCCTAGCCCTTCTTGACTCTATTAGTCGTAGTTTCTAGGTTTCATGATCTGTGGTTCTCTTGTCTTACCTCATGTCTTTGTGTTCACAGTGTCCGCATGAACTTCCGTGTCCCCAGTTGACAGCCTCTAAGCCCCTGGCCTGTAGCTTTTCCCAGGCCTACCATCCCATCCCCTTCAGCTGGGTATGTACTCTGAGAATACCATGGTAGGGAGAAAATAGCCTGGGAAAGCACAGTGAAAAAGATTCAGAGATGGGAGGATTTGGGAAATTCCACAGAATGCTTGGAGATTTTGGGGTCTGAATGTATATGACTTATAGAATATGAGAAGAGTCACAGGAATGAGGTTTAAAGAAATTTTCTTTCCCTCATCTTTTCCCACAAGCCATCTCTGTATCCTTGTCTTAGAACAAGAAGCCAAAGGAAGAAAAGTTCTCTTTGGTAATCCTTGCCCGCGGATCTCCAGAGGAGGCCAGTCGCTGGCCCCGAATCACTCAGCCTGTTCTTAAACGGCCACGCCACGTGCACTGCCATCTGTGCTGTGCAGATGGGCACATGCAGCATGCTGTGATCACGGCCCGCAGACATGGCAGGTGTGGACGGGCGCGACCAGAGTTAGTGGGAGGCAGCGGAGCCTGCAGCCCATGTTGACCCTGTCTTTTCTGTAGGGATTTGTATCGCTGTGCCCGGGTCAGTTCCTGGGGAGACCTTTTACCTGTGATCACACCATCGGAACTTCCTCCCTCTCCTGCTCAAGATGCGCCTGAGAGTTGACAACGGATGTGTGACAAGTGTTTTCTTCTATCCTGACGGCCGAGGCGGAAGCTACCTGCGTCCAGGATGGGAGTGCTATTACTGTTATGGAAAAAAAAAAAAAAACTAGTTCAAATATCCTCCATTATAGTACACCATATTCTTTGAGCTTACTCGGCCATCCTCTCGTATCGGGGGACATTCAACTTTAAGGGATACGATATGTTGCATTTTCTTCCTTTGTGTGCCATTTGTCAAAGACTCTGTTCCTTATCAGTTCCTGGGATACAGGATCGAGTAGAGCTGCACACAATTCTCAGGACTGCTGCTGCTGCTACTGCTAAGTTGCTTCAGTCGTGTCTGACTCTGTGTGACCCCATAGACAGCAGCCCACCAGGCTCCCCCATCCCTGGGATTCTCCAAGCAAGAACATTGGAGTGGGTTGCCATTTCCTTCTCCAATGCATGAAAGTGAAAGTGAAGTCACTCAGTCGTGTCTGACTCTTAGCGACCCCATGGACGACAGCCTACCAGGCTCCACCATCCATGGGATTTTCCAGGCAAGAGTACTGCAGTGGGGTGCCATCACCTTCTCTGTCTCAGGACTGAAATCATGGGAAAGAGCACCTGCTTGGATTCCCTTCAGTGCCTCTCTTCAGTGACTGTTCAGTGACCTTGTACTTGTTAGACTATCCATTTTGTTGCAACTGGTGGAATTTCATTCTTTTTAATGGCTGAGTAATCATTTTACTGAAGATATATAAGCATGCATTTCTTATAAGCATGCTAATAAAATACCCTTGCTCCACTAGAGACTTGGGTCCCTCACATCCTTCTTTCTGTCTCCAGCTACTTGTTCAGAGCGTGGAAACCTAACGAACTCACTTTCTCACCCGGGCTTTCAAGACCTCCTTGAGAGGACATGCTGTGTCTTTGTGAGTGATACAAGTCCTGTGTATGGGCTTTATTGGTTTTCCACGTAGTCCCGAGGGATATTGCTCTTTCTCTCTTTTTTCTCTCTTTTTTTCGTTGACTCCAGCCCCCAGGTCCCGGTCTGTAAAAGACCGCAACAAATGGCACCCGAAACATGGACATGGTATTCACCCTTGGCAAACAGGATGGAGTGACTGGGACCTACAGAGGTCGGTAAGTGCGGGGTTATGGGACAAATGGCTGGAAAACCCCACCATTTTTCTACTTTACTTCATCATTTAAGGTTCAAAGACTTTTGGTTTTGTGTCAACGCATAGAGGCATGCCTTCAAACAGTGGTTAAACATAATCCCTGGTTCCCTGATAAAGGCAGTTTTGATTTAGAAATTTGGCACCAGGTCAAAAGAGAATGTTGGAACAAGCCACTAAATGGGGAAAAAATATTCCAATAGATTTCTGGCCCCTATGGACTCTCATTAAAGCTGTGATTCTGCCATTTTAAGATAATTCTAGCCCTCCTGATATTCGACAACAGGTGGAACACTTGTTACATGAATATGAATTAGATGATGAAACTTTTCAGAAGGTCCAATTAGAACATAAAATATTTCAAAATTTTCCTACCAGCCCTGTTCTGGCGGCCCCAAATGCTCCTCCTCTCGCAATAGGCAGAAAACCGAAAGTCCCTTCAATTTAAGGACAAAATGACTAACAATGACTCTTCGGAGGCTCTCTTTGACACTAAAGCTGATAATGCTTTTTTGGATAATAATGATAAGCCTTTAGCACACACTCGTATTTATGAGAAAAAAGCTATCTACTCATTCTCCTTCACGACAGAGGCTCTCTGAGTTGCTGGCTTTGCAATCTTGAGTCTCTGAGGCCAGTGGTTTTTCTGCTTTTCCTGTGTTAAGAAATGTTAATGCCCAGGGGCAAATAATACCTCAATATGAAGGCAGTGATTTTTATCACATGCAACAAGTGAAAAGGGCTGTAACTATATACAGCCCTCATTCACCTTTACTAAAGAACTTTTATTAAACGCTATGGCATCTTCTACTGGAAATTTTGTTCCTTATGACCGGCAACTTTTGATAAGGGCTCTTCCTAAACCCGGAGAATACTTTCAAGGGACAGTGTGATTTCAGGATATGGCCCAAGAAGGTGCCAATCCTAATGCTCAAGCTGGCACTCTCCAAAACCAAATTACTTTTGAAATGTTAACAGATACAAGGTAATTTGATTCTATAGAAGCTCAAGCACAAAGCCCTCCTTGATGGAAAACTATCTTGACTATTATTGTAGTCATCTTATTCTTGCTCTTTGCTTTTTATATCAGTAACTGTATAATGAACTTTGTATCTAAGTGGCTTAGGCATTTAAGTTACAAATGATTGTTCATGCTCCTGCAGTTTCCACTGCCTCGGGGCCCCTGGATCAGAGACCCTCAATAGAATATCTTGCCTCAAAAATTTAAGGTCTACACTCCTTTCCAGCAGGAAGAAGTTACAGAACAATTTCTTCACCCCTTTCCCTGGCAACCATATTCTCCTAAAAGCAGGACAAAATGCAAGAGTTAAAGCTTAGGCAAAAATCCAGGGCCCTGTAAGGAAGAGGCAGACATTCTCACTCATGCTTTCCTTAAGCCTTGTGCAACAATGTATCTTGCTGGAGAACTGACCTTTCTTTAGGTCCAAAGCTAAGGATTACACAGCACAATGTCTTACTCATGGAAATGCTTTTCCTAGACCGTATGTTAATGATTTTAATTATAACAAATATTTCCTGGGAACCTATATCTCAAGACTTGTACCCCTGATTACACAGCAACAATATTTCTTGCCCAGAGACTTCATCTGGAACCTGTTCTCCCTGTCTAATCTTGTGCCAAAGTTATCTCAGGATGTATGTCTTGGGAAAGGGCCTAATAGAACTCTGACAATGTTGAGATTTTCTTTTCATCTATCCTCAGCAGCTAGTTGAGAAGTGTATAAGGTCCCACTTCAACTAATGAGGCAGATACCCTTTCTACCCCCACAAACCTTCGACCTTTTACTTGGCCAATCTAATTTGACTTCTAAAAGAACTACTGTTCACCCTGGGATAATTGATTTAGATTATAAGGGAGAAATTCAAATTATGATGTCATCTCAGATACTATGGCAATTCAAAAAGGGGGACAAAATTGCCCAACTACTTCTCTTACTTTAGAATTCTATTAACACCTCTAATAGCATACAGACAGCTGGACTTGGCAATACAGATCAAGAACAATCCTTATGGACATCAATAATATCTGAATATGTATGACCAAATATAAATATCAAAATTAATGGCAAAAGATTTTCTGGTCTTCTTGATACTAGATCTGATATTACTGTTATTTCCAAATATGTATGGCCCAAATCTTGGCCTATACAGAGAATTTCTTGCCAAATTACAGGAATTTCTCAAGCCAAAATAACAAGAAGTCTCTATCAAAATACTCAAATTTATCCTTGTGAGGGACCAGAAGGCCAAACAGCAACATTACAACCTTGTGTGATAGATGTAGCCCTTAATTTAATAGAGATTTACTTATACAATGGCAAGCACAAATATATATTCCACATTGTTCCTAGGGGCCACTGCTCATTTAACAATGCAATTATTAAAATAACTTGGAAGAATGACGAGCCTATTTGGACAGATTGAAATTAAAGCATATTGAGGAATCTTATTCCCCTTGGAATGCTCCCATTTTTGTTATAAGAAAGAAATCTAACAAATGGCATCTCTTAACAGACCTTAGAAAAGTTAATGCATCTATGAAACCTATGGATGCATTACAACCAGTTCCATCACCTACCACTGTTCCTCAAAACTGGCATATTATTATTACAGATTATTATTTACAGATTTTATTATTACAGGATTGCTTTTTACACCCTCTAGACCGAGAGAGATTTACTTTCTCTTCCTTATCCCTAATCACACCAGGCCTCATAACAATACCAATGGACTGTATTTCCTCAAGGAATAATGAATTCTCCCACCATGTGCCAATACTACGTAGCCAAAGCCCTGAACGTATAAGAACAATTTCCTAACTTTCTTGTTATTCATTATATGGATGATGTATTGTTTTCAGCTCCATCTGTTTTAGGAACTCAACACATGTTTGATGCAGCTCAACAATGCTTGAAAGACTCTGGATTAATCATTGCCCCTGAAAAAATTCAAACCTCTACACGTTACCATTACTTAGGATTTGTTATTAATAGACAACATATTACTCCACAACTAAAACAGATTCGCACTGATAAATTATCAACCTTGAATGATTTTCAAAAACTTTTAGGTGATATAAATTGGATTAGACCCTCTTTCAGTTCAATTCAGACGCTCAGTCGTGTCCGACTCTGTGCAGCACCATGAATTGCAGCATGCCAGGCCTCCCTGTCCATCACCAATTCCCGGAGTTCACCCAAACTCACATCCTTCAAGTCGGTGATGCCATCCAACCATCTCATCCTCAGTCATCCCCTTCACCTGCCCCCAATCCCTCCCAGCATCAGAGTCTTTTCCAATGAGTCCACTCTTCGCATGAGGTGGCCAAAGTACTGGAGTTTCAGCTTTAGCATCATTCCTTCCAAAGAACACCCAGGACTGATCTCCTTTAGAATGGACTGGTTGGATCTCCTTGCAGTCCAAGGGACTCTCAAGAGTCTTCTCCAACACCACAGTTCAAAAGCATCAATTCTTCGGCTCTCAAGCTTTCTTCACAGCCCAACTCTCACATCATACATGACTACTGGAAAAACCATAGACTTGACTAGACAGACATTTGTGGGCAAAGTAATGTCTCTGCTTTTGAATATACTCTCTAGGTTGGTCATAACTTTCCTTCCAAGGAGTAAGCGTCTTTTAATTTCATGGCTGCAGTCACCATCTGCAGTGATTTGGGGGCCAAAAAAATAAAGTCTGACACTGTTTCTACTGTTTTCCCGTGTTCTTGCCATAAAGTGATTGGACCAGATGCCATGATCTTAGTTTTCTGAATGTTGAGCTTTCAGCCAAGTTTTTCACTCTTCTCTTTCACTTTCATCAAGAGGCTCTTTAGTTCCTTTTCACTTTCTGCCATAAGGGCAGTGTCTCTGCATATCTGAGATTATTGATATTTCTCCCGGCAATCTTGATTCCAGCTTGTGCTTCTTCCAGCTCAGCATTTCTCATAATGTGCTCTGCATATAAGTTAAATAAACAGGGTGACAGTATACAGCCTTGACGTACTCCTTTCAGTTCAGTTCAGTTCAGTCGCTCAGTCATGTCCGACTCTTTGTGACCCCATGAATTGCAGCATGCCAGGCCTCCCTGTCCATCACCAATTCCTGGAGTTCACTCAGACTCGCGTCCATCGAGTCACTGATGCCATCCAGCCATCTCATCCTCTGTCGTCCCCTTCTCTTCCTGCCCCCAATCCCTCCCAGCATCAGAGTCTTTTCCAATGAGTCAACTCTTCTCATGAGGTGACCAAAGTACTGGAGTTTCAGCTTTAGCATCATTCCTTCCAAAGAACACCCAGGACTGATCTCCTTTAGAATGGACTGGTGGGATCTCCTTGCAGTCCAAGGGACTCTCAAGAGTCTTCTCCAACACCACAGTTCAAAAGCATCAATTCTTTGGCGCTCAGCCTTCTTCATAGTCCGAATCTCACATCCATACATGACTACTGGAAAAACCGTAGCCTTGACTAGACAGACCTTAGTCAGCATAGTAATGTCTCTGCTTTTGAATATGCTATCTAGGTTGGTCATAACTTTTCTTCCAAGGAGTAAGCATCTTTTAATTTCATGGCTGCAGTCACCATCTGCAGTGATTTGGGAGCCCAAAAAGTAAAGTCTGACACTGTTTCCACTGTTTCTCCATCTATTTCCCATAAAGTGATGGGACCGAATGCCATGATCTTTGTTTTCTGAATGTTGAGCTTTAAGCCAACTTTTTCACTCTCTTTCACTTTCATCAAGAGGCTTTTTAGTCCCTCTTCACTTTCTGCCATAAGGGTGGTGTCATCTGCATATCTGAGGTTATTGATATTTCTCCCGGCAATCTTGATTCCAGCTTGTGCTTCTTCCAGTCCAGC
This sequence comes from Nanger dama, assembly GCA_917880005.1. Lineage (NCBI taxonomy): Eukaryota > Metazoa > Chordata > Mammalia > Artiodactyla > Bovidae > Nanger > Nanger dama. The sequence goes on from CAKJTW010000003.1 coordinate 78,187,105, forward strand.
GTTTCTCATGATGTACTATGCATAGAAGTTAAATAAGCAGGGTGACTATACAGCCTTGATGTACTCCTTTTCCTATTTGGAACCAGTCTGTTGTTCCATGTCCAGTTCTAACTGTTGCTTCCTGACCTGCATACAGATTTCTCAAGAGGCAGGTCAGGTGGTCTGGTATTCCCATCTCTTTCAGAATTTTCCACAGTTTATTGTGATCCACACAGTCAAAGGCTTTGGGCATAGTCAATAAAGCAGAAATAGAAGTTTTTCTGGAACTCTCTTGCTTATTCCATGACGTACTCCTTTAGGCTTTGCTAATTATCAAGTGACTATTTAATACTTGGAAAGGAGATCTTGATTTAAATAGCCCTTGTTCACTTTCTCAAGAGGTGTGAGAGGAACTCTTACTTGGTGCAAAATAAGTTGCAAAAACAGTTTCTTACTCGCATTAGACTTGATTTACCTCTATAATTATGTATACTCCCCTGTCTTTATTCTCCCACAGGACTTCTTGCCCAACAAGAATACCCAATAGATGGATCTATACCCATTTTAGAGGAATAAAGTCACTTACACCCTACCTTGATTTAATCGCTCTAATCATTATCAATGGAAGAAATAGAACCAAAACTCTAATTGGCTCTGATCCTCATAAAATTGTAATACCTATTAATCTCAATTTGAGAACGCATTACAAACTTCAACCAATTTCCAAATAGCTTTTCTGGAATATTTTGGAGAATTTTCATTTCATTATCCTTCTAACAAGCTCTGGAATTTCTTCAAAAATACTGAATTTATTAACTCTCGCATTATCAGCTCACAATGTATACCTCAAGCTGATATTTTCTATATAAATGGGACTAAAAACTCCAAAGCTTCATTTTGATCTCTCAAAGAACATAAAATTTTTTATACTAAATTTCATTCTGTTCAACAAAACTAATTATATGCTCTTATTCAAGTTATTCACCTACATCCTTACCCCATTAATATAGTCTCTGACTCCTTATATTCAGCTTTTGTATTAAAAAATATAGAAACCTCCGCTATAAACTCCAGTCAACCTATTATTCAACAACTTTTTTCAAACTACAATCTATTATTAGAAACTGCTCTTCTCCCATTTATATTTCCCATATTCAAATACATTCCTACCTTCCCAGCCCTATGACTCATGGTAATGAACAAGCTGATAAACTTATTTCTTTTGCTACTCCCGAGGAACAACATGCTCTATTACACAATAATGCTGGCTCCTTGCACCAAATTTGGAAAATTCCATACTAACAAGCTAAAGATATCATTAATAATTGCTCTACTTGTAAACCCTTACATCTTCGACCCATTACACAGGGTGATAATCCCGAGGATTACAGCCTAATGAATTATGGCAAATAGATGTAACTCATTGTGCTGAACTTTCTCCATCTTCTTTCCTACATGTCTGTATCAACACAAATTCTTCTTTTATATAGGCCACACCTCTTCAAGGTGAGGCTACACAGCACGTTATAACTCACCTATTATCTTGTTTTGCAGTAATGGGAATTCCTAGTTTTATAAAAATAGACAATGGCCCTGCCTATATTTCTAGGCAAATCAAACAATTTTACAATCATTTTCTGTTAAGCACATTACAGGTATTCCTTATAATCCAGAAACACAAGCATAGTTGAACGAGCACATCACACACTGAAACTACAAATAAAAAAATTTTTAAAGGGGGATACACAGGAACACTTCTATCTTCTTTATCCAAAGCAGACTTTACTAGATTTCAATGTAAGATATTATTTAAACATGTAACTATTGTTAATACAGCTTTATTTGCTTGAAATTTTTTATTTTTAAATTTAAATTTATTTTAATTGGAAGCTAATTACTTTACAATATTGTATTGGTTTTGCCATACAGCAACATGAATCCGCCACGGGTGTACACGTGTTCCCCATCCTGAACCCCCCTCCCACCTCCCTCCCCATACCATCCCTCTGGGTCATCCCAGTGCACCAGCCCCAAGCATCCTGTATCCTGCATCAAACCTGGACTGGCGATTCACTTCTTATATGATGTAAATGTTTCAATGCCATTCTCCCAAATCATCCCACCCTCTCCTCCTACAGAGTCCAAAAGACTGTTCTATACATCTGTGTCTCTTGCTGTCTTACTTACAGGGTTACTGTTACCATCTTTCTGAATTCCATATATATGCATTAGTATACTGTATTGGTGTTTTTCTTTCTGGCTCACTTCACTCTGTATAATCAGCTCCAGTTTCATCCACCTCATTAGAACTGATTCAAATGTATTCTTTTTAATGGCTGAGTAATACTCCATTGTGTAGATGTACCACAGCTTTCTTATCCATTCATCTACTGATGGACATCTAGGTTGCTTCCATGTCCTGGCTATTATAAACAGTGCTGTGATGAACATTGGGGTACACGTGTCTCTTTCAATTCTGGTTTCCTCAGTGTGTATGCCCAGCAGTGGGATTGCTGGGTCATAAGGCAGTTCTCTTTCCAGTTTTTTAAGGGATTTCCACACTGTTCTCCATAGTGGCTGTGCTGGTTTGCATTCCCACCAACAATGTAAGAGAGTTCCCTTTTCTCCACACCCTCTCCAGCATTTATTACTTGTAGACTTTTGGATTGCAGCCATTCTGACTGGTGTGAAATGGTACCTCATTATGGTTTTGATTTGAATTTCTCTGATAATGAGTGATGTTGAGCATCTTTTCATGTGTTTGTTAGCCATCTGTATGTCTTCTTTGGAGATATGTCTCTTTAGTTCTTTGGCCCATTTTTTTATTGAGTCATTTATTTTTCTGGAATTGAGCTGCAGGAGTTGCTTGTATATTTTTGAGATTAGTTCTTTGTCAGTTGCTTCCTTTGCTATTATTTTCTCCCATTCTGAAAGCTGTCTTTTCACCTTGCTTATAGTTTCCTTTGTTGTGCAGAAGCTTTTAATTTTAATTAGGTCCCATTTGTTTAATTTTGCTTTTATTGACAATATTCTGGAGGTGGGTCATAGAGAATCCTGCTGTGATTTATGTTGGAGAGTGTTTTGCCTATGTTCTCCTCTAGGAGTTTTATAGTTTCTGGTCTTATATTTAGATCTTTAACCCATTTTGAGTTTATTTTTGTGTATGGTATTAGAAAATGTTCTAGTTTCATTCTTTTACAAGTGGTTGACCAGTTTTCCCAACACCACTTGTTAAAGAGATTATCTTTTCTCCATTGTATATTCTTGCCTCCATTGTCAAAGATAAGGTATCCATAGGTGCGTGGATTTATTTCTGGGCTTTCTATTTTTGTTCCATTGATCTCTATTTCTGTCTTTGTGCCAGTACCATACTGTCTTGATGACTGTGGCTTTGTAGTAGAGCCTGAAGTCAGGCAGGTTGATTCCTCCAGTTCCAGTTGCTTTGGCTATTCGAGGTTTTTTGTATTTCCATACAAATTGTGAAATTATTTGTTCTAGCTCTGTGAAAAATACCGCTGGTAGCTTGATAGGAATTGCATTGAATCTATAGATGCTTTGGGTGAAAGTGAAGTCGCTCAGTCGTGTCCAACTCTTTGTGACCCTGTGGACTGTAGCCCACCAGGCTCCTCCATCCATGGAATTCTCCAGGCAAGAATACTGGAGTGGGTTGCCATTTCCTTCTCCAGGGAATCTTCCCGACCCAAGGATCGAACCCAGGTCTCCTGCATTGCAGGCAGACGCTTTGACCTCTGAGCCACCAGGGAAGCCCAGATGCTTTGGGTAGTATACTCATTTTCAGTATATTGAGTCTTCCAATCCATGAACATGGTATATTTCTCCATCTATTAGTGTCCTCTTTGATTTCTTTCACCAGTGTTTTATAGTTTTCTATATATAGGTCTTTAGTTTCTTTAGGTAGATATATTCCTAAGTATTTTATCCTTTTCATTGCGATGGTGAATGGAATTGTTTCCTTAATTTCTCTATTTTCTCATTATTAGTGTATAGGAATACAAGGGATTTCTGTGTGTTGATTTTATATCCTGCAACTTTACTATATTCATTGATTAGCTCTAGTAAATTTTTTAAACTTACTACAGGGAGATATCTTAACAAGAGCAGAAAAACATTTTGAAGGATTACAGGATACCTCTCTTCCTCTGCCCATTTGGTATCAAGACGGGCTGACTAAACAATGGAAATCTGGGAATTTAATCTTATAGGGAAAGGAGTATGTTTATATTTCTCCAGATGGATCCAACAAACTCAGCTGGCTTCCTCTTCGGAAAATCTGCCCCAGGGGAGCCTCCAGTGTTCAAAATAAAGACAAAAAGACAAAATCCCCAGGAGGAAGAAATTCCAATACAGGCCATGGTGGCTCTAAAACTCTCCAAGAAGCACCGCCCTCGACGTCATCGACCTCATGATCTCGCTGCTGCTAAGTCGCTTCATTCGTGTCCGACTCTGTACGACCCCACCGGGAGTCGGCAGCCCACCGGGCTCCCCTCTCCCTGGGATTCTCCAGGCAAGAACACTGGAGTGGGTTGCCAGTTTCTTCTCCAATGCATGAAAGTGAAAAGTGAAAATGAAGTCACTCAGTCGTGTCTGACTCTTCACAACCCCATGGACTGCAGCCTACCAGGCTCCTCCGTCCATGGGATTTTCCAGGCAAGAGTATTGGAGTGGGGTGCCATCACCTTCTCCAATGATCTCCCTTACTAATCAAGCTGAAAATCTGGTTTATCAACAGGAAATGCCTCAGAATCCAGAAAATATTTTTGTTGCTAAGCTTGCTTTGCTTGCTTTTGCTTCCCCTGCTCAAGCTGAATTAATTAATCATACTTACTGGGCCTATATACCCAAGCCCCCTTTCCTGCAGGTTATAAAATGGACAGATAAAGGACCAATCACATCCACCGATGACTCAGTACATATGCCTTCTCCTTGGAGCTTGAAGGGGCCCTCTCATCCTGAGAAAAAGGAAGTCTAATTAATATTTCTCTAGGGTGTGAAGTGGAAAATTCTGAAAGAGACAGGAATACCAGACCACCTAGCCTGCCTTTTGAGAAATCTGTATGCAGGTCAGGAAGCAACAGTTAGAACTAGACATGGAACAACAGACTGGTTCCAAATAGGAAAAGGAATACGTCAAGGCTGTATACTGTCACCCTGTTTATTTAACTTATATGCAGAGTACATCATGAGAAATGCTGTGCTGGAAGAAGCACAAGCTGAAATCAAGATTGCCGGGAGAAATATCAATAACCTCAGATATGCAGATGACACCACCCTTATGGCAGAAAGTGAAGAAGAATTAAAAAGCTTCTTGATGAAAGTGAAAGAGGAAAGCAAAAAGTTGGTTTAAAGCTCAACATTCAGAAAATGAAGATCATGGCTTCCAGTCCCATCACTTCATGGGCAATAGATGGAGAAATAGTGGAAACAGTGTCAGACTTTATTTTTGGGGCTCCCAAATCACTGCAGATGGTGACTGCAGCCATGAAATTAAAAGATGCTTACTCCTTGGAAGAAAAGTTATGACCAACCTAGAGAGTATATTCAAAAGCAGAGACATTACTTTGCCGACTAAGGTCCGTCTAGTCAAGGAAATGGTTTTTCCTGTGGTCATGTATGGATGTGAGAGTTGGACTGTGAAGAAGGCTGAGCGCCGAAGAATTGATGCTTTTGAACTGTGGTGTTGGAGAAGACTCTTGAGAGTCCCTTGGACTGCAAGGAGATCCAACCAGTCCATTTTAAAGGATATCAGCCCTGGGATTTCTTTGGATGGAGTGATGCTAAAGCTGAAACTCCAGTACTTTGGCCACCTCACGCGAAGTGTTGACTCATTGGAAAAGACTCTGATGCTGGGAAAGATTGGGGGCAGGAGGAGAAGGGGACAACAGAGGATGAGATGGCTGGATGGCATCACTGACTTGATGAAGGTGAGTCTGAGTGAACTCCAGGAGATGGTGATGGACAGGGAGGCCTGGCGTGCTGCAGTTCATGGGGTTGCAAAGAGTCGGACACGACTGAGCGACTGAACTGAACTGAACTGAGGGTATGAAGTCCTTCCTATATGCATGGGTCCAACAGAATTATGCATTAACGTTAGCCAACAAACATGGGCTTTCGTTCTGCCTCCGAAGAAGAACTTTCGGACATTGCTTGGACGGTTTACTGCCCTTTCTTTCTATAAGAACCATGTCAACACTACTGAAACTCTAGGAAAAGGACAAAAATCATTATGCAAAGAGTTTCCATATAAAAACTTTAAATATACTCCTGTTCATTGGGACAAATGTCAGGCTAAATCAGGAAAATCAATGTTTGTGGCCAATTACAACATTGATTATTGGGGACCCCATGGTATGTAGTTGTCTAATTGCTCAGATGATATTAACAGCACTGGATATGATTATACTACTCTAACATAAAAGGTTACTAATACTACGATGGACTTTGCAGTTTTAACAAAGGGCTTCTTGGCTGGCTTGACGGTGGAATGGCACCTCTCGACCTCGAATCATCCTCAGTAAACGGATTGGGCCTGAACAATGGGACATCTGGAAACTTGCCACAAGCACCAAAGAACTTGGAACTTGGACTGGATATTTTATGGGGACCAGTCATAGTCATAATAACTATTCCTTTCATTATAATCATTCATATCATACAAGCTTGTGTTCCTCTTCCTTTTGTTATAGCTATAGGGAACATGCAGTTTAATAAGACTTTACATTCTATGACTTGTATAGATTGCAAATTATATACTTGTTTTAATTCCTCTGTCTCTCTGAAAAATGAATCCCTTTTGATTCTTCATTTGTGATGTAATCTATGGTTGCCAGTAGGTCTCCAATGACCCTGGAACGAGTCCAATAGCATGATTTGACTCCCAGCTACTTACTAAATCACTTCAATGATCTAAACAATTCATTGGATGGTTAATTCTCGGTATTTGGGGATTAATAGCCATTTGCACTACTGCCACTGTCTCAGGCATTGCTTTACAAACCTCAGTTCAAACATACAACTTTATTCAAAATTGACCAAAGATACTCATACTATGTGGACCACTCAGACTCAGATAAATGAGGAAATTCAAGATGAAATACAAGAAATAAAAATAGCCATCCAATAGATTGGAGATCAATTAATAGATTTGCAAAAACAAGCTATACTAAAATGTAACTGGAATTCTACTCAATTTTGTATTACCCCCATTCGGTTCAACTATAGTGCCTACAATTAGGAACAAATCAAATTTCATTTGCAAGACTTACATGATAATGCTTCCTTAAATGTACAATTATTACAAAAGAAATCTTTGAAACTTTCTCTAAGAGTCTACCCTCTTCCAAAAATCTGGAAACCTTAGCTGAACAGCTAGCTGATTAATTATCTGGGCTAGACCCTCAAGGATGATCTCAAAGCATTATACATAGTATTGGATCTCGAGCTATGACGCTGATAATTATCCTGATGGTGATATTTGTAGTTATACAGATGCCTTTCAACTAAAATTGTTCAAACTGAAGAAACTCATTTGGTCAGGGCGTTTTTCACAAAAGTATCTACAGTCACCTCCAATTATGAAAAAATAAAAAAGGGGGAATTGTCAGGGGACGGTCAACTTTAAGGGATCCAGTATGTTGCATTTTATTCCTTTGTGTGCCATGTCTGAAGGACTCTCTGTTCCTTATCAGTTCCTGGGATACAGGAACGAGTAGAGCTGCATGCAGTTCTCAGGACTGAGATCATGAGAAAGAGCACCTGCTTGGATTCCCTTCAAGTGACCCCCTTCAGTGACTCTCTTCAGCGACCTTGTACTTATTAGACTATCCATTTAGTTGCAACTGGTGGAATTTCATTCTTTTTAAAGGCTGAGTAATCATTTTACTGAAGATATATAAGCATGCTAATAAAATACCCTTGCTCCACTAGAGACTTGGGTCCCCCACGTCCTTCTTTCTATCTCCAGCTACTTCTTCAGAGCGTGGAAACCTACTGAGCTCACTTTCTCGCCCGGGCTTTCAAGACCTCCTTGAGAGGACACCCTGTGCCTTCGTTCATGGTACAAGTCCTGTGCATGGGCTTTATTGGTTTTCCACATAACCCAAGAGATATTGCTCTTTCTCTCTCTTTCTCTCTTTCTTATCGTTGACTCCAGTCCCCAGGTCCCAGTCTGTGAAAGACCGCAACACTCTCACAGCTGCTTTTCTTTCTTAATTTCACTTCTCAAATGATTGCCTTCTAGCTAGAATTGTACTGTGCACTGGTGTTTACTTCTCCAAGAAAATACTCCCTAAAACTCCCTTCTCTTGTGAGCATCATTCATTCCAGAAAGAAGGTCATGCCTGGTGTGATCATCTCAAGGACCACCTAACACCAACATTGACAATTTTGAAAATTTCTGGAAGTGAAGAATGCAAGCCTGATCTACCCCAATCCTTATCTATGGTCCTGGTTTCCACCTTCAAACTATAAGACCCCTTGCTATTCTCTTTTGAGGGAGGGCACAGTCTGTAGGACGTTAACCTTCACTGGCCTCCTTTGCCTGGCGCAATAAAAAAACTACTCTTTTATACTTCACCCAAAACTCTTGTCTTTATGTTTCTGTTCACTCTGGTGAATAGAGACGAGTTGCAGCAGCAGTACCCCTATATACCTGTGTTCACTTGAAGCTTTAATAATAATAAAAAGTTTTCAAAGAATGGAAATGAATCTTGTGATTTCTTAAAAGGTATAGAGGTCTGTTGTCATGGCATATCCTATAATGAAAAGGATCCTCAGATTTTCAGTGGTCCCCATACAAGTCTCCAGCTCATCCTCTCCTGGAAGAATCCTGCTGCAGATAATGGGGGGAGGGGCGAAGGGGAAAGTCACCCCCAGCTTTCTGAGAACTGGCTCAACAGGTCTCAGGATTGTTACACAGGCCACCTGAACAGGGTAATCAGCAGCTGCTTGGCTTCTATTTTTTCTGCCTTCTTCCCTTTCAACTTTCTCAACTCCCTCAGAGTTAACTTCATACACATTTGCCTCAAGAGTCGGTTCCCCTCAGGCCTCAATGTTCCATCTCCACCTTCACATGTCCAAGCAGGAGCCTTCAGTATACTTGGTTCGTTTCTGTTTTCCCCTAGGCCTTGCTGTTTCAGAACTAGAGCAACTTTCTTCATCTTAAAACTCTCAGTCCCTTTTCTATAATTTATATCAGGAAACAGGCATAGTCAAAAGTTGTAACAGTATCACTATTGTAATACTAGAAATCTCAACTTCCTTCTAGACATTTCCACACTGGAGCTATTTCTCTGGAGTGACAGAATAGGGGAGTCCCCCTCCTCTACTAGTTGTCACAGACTGGTGGCAACTCTACTTGCCAGCCCCACCTCCTTATTCCTGCTGCTGCTAAGTCACTTCAGTCGTGTCCGACTCTGTGTGACCCCATAGACGGCAGCCCACCAGGCTCCCCCCGTCCCTGGAATTCTCCAGGCAAGAACACTGGAATGGGTTACCAATTTCCTTCTCCAATGCATGAAAGGAAAAAGTGAAAGTGAAGTCGCTCAGTCGTGTCTGACTCTCAGCGACCCCATGGACTGCAGCCTACCAGGCTTCTCCATCCATGGGATTTTCCAGGCAAGAGTACTGGAGTGAGGTGCCATTTCCTTCCCTTCTTATCCCAAGTGGCCCCAAATCCCCTTTGAAAGGATGCAGTTCAGGTATCAACAGAGCAACCTAAAGGACTTGAGGCGGAGTAGACAGGGTATGAAAGGCTTAGATCAAATGTCCTGAGTGAGGCAAGATCAGATTGTCCCCAGGACAAAACAGCTGGGGAGAGCTACTATAGCCACTCTGGATTAGAACAGCCCCAGGCTAGAACTGACTCGACAGCCCCTGGATTAGTCAGCATTGAAGAGGAGGAGAAGACACTGCACCAGGCCATGCCTGGCAGAGAGTCTGGAGTTTCTGGTTTCTAAATTCAGGATGGCGTCAGCCAGGGGAGGGGCCTGCATGTAGGGGAAGAGCGAGAAACTGGGGCTGGGCAAGCTTCCTATGTAAGGCTACACAAGAAGAGGCAACATAGACCAGAAAGAGGATTCCTGATAGCCTCCTGAAACTCAGGAGAGTGAACACTCCAGCTCTGACCACCTGAGACACCCCTCCTGCTCCAAAGACTATAACTCCACTTGTCTTTCTGAGGCCTCTACTAACCCTGTTCCACAAGGATGGAACCACTACTAGGAGCAAAAATTGGCTGCCTATTTGCCCTGCTGGTGCTCACTCTGGTCTGTGGCCTTATTCCCATCTGCTTCAAGTGGTTCCAGACTGCTACAGCCACAGGTATAGCCCTATCACATCTTTGTCCCCATAACCTAAGTCTGACTTCAGCCTTGTCACCCTGTCCTGATATCTTGCTCTGATTCTCTCATCATCCCCAGTCTTGGGACACTGAGTGCTGCCCATGGCTCTTTAGTCACCTTCTTATCTCCTCTTTGCCAGCCGGATTGTAACTCCTGCTTTTAATTAGGTTGTCACCGCCGGGTCCTCAGTTTCCTGGGCTGCACATCTGCTGGCGTATTCCTGGGAGCGGGGTTCATGCACATGACTGCTGAAGCCTTGGAAGTGATTAAATCAGAGATCCAGAACTTGGTGATGCAGGTGAGCATCAGACCTCCAAGGCCGTGAGGCCAGAATGATGAACAGGAGGGGCAGAAGTGGGGGGGAGGGGGAGAGTGACAAGGTCAAGGACAGAAGGAACGATGAGGAAAATGATGGCTCTTGTGTGGAGTGATGGAAACAGGTCAGATTGGCCTTGAAGGAAAGTAGTAAAGCACAGAACAGAACACTGAGCTGCTTTCCCTCATCTAATTTGTGCTTTTCTCTCCCTAGAACAGGACAAAGAGTGAGGGGCATTCTGATGATGATGCTGATTCAGCTTATGTAAGTGTCTCCCACCAGCCCTTACCTGGACAGTAAGGAGAACCAGAGATTGCTTTCAGGCCCAGACCTTTTGAGAGGATTTATGTATGGAATTCTAAGAATTCCTCCTACCCCTCAGCTCTAACATTGTTGTTGGCAAGGAAAGGTGGAACCACTCAATGCTTCTGGGCTTATGAAACCCAGAGAGAACTCTTGTTTAACCTTCCATTCTTTCTCTGGACCATTTGATATGCTTCATGTCATTTCCCGGTATTTCTAACCCTATTGATTTTCTTTCCCTTATTTCCTCAGGTTTTCTTGTGGTCAAACGTCCATGTCTCCTCTTGGCTTCGTTCCCCTTTTTATGTTCTGTTACCACACTTCCCATTCTCTTCAGCCCAGTCCCTGCTGCTGCTACTACTGCTAAGTCACTTCAGTCGTGTCCGACTCTGTACGACCCCATAGACGGCAGCCCCCCAGGCTCCCCTATCCCTGGGATTCTCCAGGCAAGAACACTGGAGTGGGTTGCCATTTCCTTCTCCAATGCATGAAAAGTGAAAAGTGAAAGTGAAGTCGCTCAGTCGTGTCTGACTCTTCACGACCCCATGGACTGCAGCCCACCAGGCTCCTCCATCCATGGGATTTTCCAGGCAAGAATACTGGAGTGGGGTGCCACCGCCTTTTCCGTCAGCCCAGTCCCAATCCTGTGTGATTTCTTCCCTTCCTTACTTCCCCCAGGGCTCAGCAGTAAAGAAACCACGATCAACACAGGAGACTCGAGTTCGATCCCTGGGTGGGGAAGAACCCCTGGAGAAGGAAATGGCAACCCACTCCAGTATCTTTGCCTGGAAAATCCCGTGGAATCTGGCGGGCTACGGTCCAGAGGATCACACACAGTTGGATATGACTGAGCACAAGCACAGCACACTTTGCCATCTCACAACACCTCTTTCTATTCCCACCAGATGGAGTATCCCTACGGAGAGCTTGTCATCTCCCTGGGCTTCTTCCTTGTCTTCCTTTTGGAGTCGCTGGCATTGCAGTGCTGTCCTGGGACTGCTGAAACACCCAAAGTGCAGGAGCAGGAACTGGGTACAGCTCACGAGCTTGAACCTCACAGCCATGGACTTCTACCCTCACCCTCACGGGGTCCCTTTCGAGCCCTCATCCTCTTGCTCTCACTCTCCTTTCACTCCGTGTTTGAAGGTCTAGCTGTGGGGCTGCAGCTCACAGTCGCATCTACTGTGCAGCTCTGCCTTGCTGTCCTGGCTCACAAGGGGATCGTGGTGTTTGGCGTAGGACTGCGGCTGGTGCAGGTAGGCACTGAATCACGCTGGGCCGTGCTCTCCATTCTGTCTTTAGCTCTCATGTCCCCCCTGGGTCTAGCCATAGGGCTGGCCGTGCCTCAAGGAGACTCTAAAGCTGGGCAAGGTTTGGCACAGGCTGTGTTAGAAGGCATGGCAGCTGGTACATTCCTGTATGTCACCTTCCTGGAAATTCTGCCCCGGGAACTTGCAAGTCCTGAAGCCCCTCTGGCTAAGTGGAGCTGTGTAGCTGCTGGGTTTGCTTTTATGGCTGTCATTGCCTTGTGGGCCTGAGAGATTCCTGACTTTTCTGATGGACCCAAGATGACCTCCCTACCCCCAGGAGAAGCTGCTCAAATGACTTCGCCCTCTGACATTTCTTTCCTGAGACACAGTGATATTTACTAGGCATTGTGCCGTAACCTGGACCCCAACTTTTCACCACGTGAGATGCCATTTCTCACACAGGACTGAGAAAAAGTTGTTTTGGCTGAGTACTTATAAATGAGAGGATTTGACTCTTGGCCTGTTTGTGTTGTTATGTGTAATAAAATGTCATTTTGTCCTTCCCCTTCAGCTGTGCTGTGCTTCATTTCTCTGGGTTGCCTAGGAGGTGCCTGGTCAGCAGGTGGTGGAGTGGCGAGCAGGAAGGGTGAGTGTGGACACAGTCTTGTTTTCTGGAATTGGGCCCCCAGTCATTCATTCTGTCAGTTGCAGGCCCAGCCCCTCCAGTTATGGGAACATTGCTGAAATTCCAACAACTCACTACCACCTTATGCACGTATGCATGTCTGTGTGTGTGTGGTATGTGTGTGTGTGTGTGTGTGTCAGTCGCTTCAGTCATGTCCGACTCTTTGCAACCCTATGGACCATAGCCCGCCAGGCTCCTCTGTCCATGGGGTTTCTCCAGGCAAGAATACAGGAGTAGCTTGCCATGCCCTCCTTCAGGGCATCTTCCCAACCCAGGGACTGAACCTGCATCTCTTACATCTCCTGCCTTGGCAGGAGTGTGGTTTACCACTGGCACCACCTGGGAAGACTCCTTATGCACAGATTTGAGAAACTGAGCCAGAGCTCCCACATTCAGAGAGAAGAGGTTTAGGGATCTAGATTTTTCTCCTATGCTATCCATACCCACCCTACTCCCAGTGCCTGTTATCAGCCTCCCACAAAGTATCCAACAGACTCTTGAGATAGAGCTAAATGGAGGCTATCCATATTGCGTCCTCTGTTTCATGCTGAGCCCCATGTGGCTTCAGGGACACTCTTTCTCTACACTTTTGCTCTCTTGGAGTCTCTGTCTCCTTCCAGCAGCCTCATGCTGAGGGATTAAGAAGCACTGTATTTGGAGAGAGAGAGATGCCAGATAGATGTCTGGGGTGATTACTGGGCTCACCCCGTGACTTAATGACTTTCTTTCTCCCTGCCTTACCTGCCACTATGGCTGCAGCCCCTCCTTTCTAGACCATTTGCCTTTCAGTTTGAGTAACTCTTACAATGTGCTATTTCTGTTAAGAGCTGCTAAGGATATATACATTATCTAAAACCGAGGGGGAGCAAATGACCATTGCCAGCCACTGACCCATGGGATGGAGGAATATATCAGACTTAGTGGAGAAATAGGGAAAGAGAAGGTATGCCCTGTGCGCTCAACTGCTCACCAGTTTGCTCCTTCTCATATTTTTGGTATTTAACTTGACTTAACACAGACAAGGTCTCCTGAGTTTCATTCTTGTCTCAGCCTATCTCCTGTCCATCCCATTCCCTTTCCCGTAAATTAAGATACACAAAACTCCGCACCAACCCAGCTTACACTCACAGGGATCAGTGAGAAGGCAAGCCTCGGGCAAAGCTAAATAAAAATGTCTGACAAGGGAAATAATTTCCCTGAAGCATCATCCTATTTTGTTTTCCCTTCGGTATTAATTGCACTCACATGGAATACACTCCAATGTAGTAATGATAGAATTTCTATGCTGAGCATCTGGCACTGTTCTATTGCTTTCACATATATTATCTCATCTTCACAACTCTACCAGGTAAATATTATCCCTATGGTAAGTCAAGGGAAGTACTAGAAAAGTTAAATACCTTGGTAGCTAACTGGGCTTCAAACCCATGTTTCTGTGATTCTAAGAAAAACTCAAGATGTAGCTTTTCTTCTCCTACCTTACCTTTCCCTCCCCATCTTCCACGTCAGGGTTTCATAAGAAAGCAGAGAGCACATTGGATAAGTGAGCCAAGCTTAATAAAGGGAGTATATAGAAAGGTGTGGGCAGGGTTTAGACGGAGCAACAAGGGATGGTGCAATTCCTTGGGGCTGAGTAATAACAATGCTGTTACCTGGGCTGAACAGAGGGAGTAGCAACCAGAAACTAGAGGGCTGTCCAATAAGAGCTGTGGCCTTGGTACAGGGATACAACCAAGCTGCAGGGACCAGGAGGAAGTCAGAGGAACATCCTCACTCTCCTTCTCTGTGGCCTGCTACCAGTGTCTCCTGTTGGCCATACCCAAACAGAAACCAAGGACAAAAGTGTCTACAGGTGATTGCACATAGGTCAGCCTTGTGAGGCATAGGTCCTAAAGAACTCTGGAAGGGCAGATAGAAGACATTCCACCCACCATCAATTTTCTGCTGCGTTCGACTCCAGTGATCTTGCCAGGACTTTGGAAGGGACATGATTATATGGAAGTCAGCTATTTCTGGTACTGAGGATTTGTGTGACTATAGAAAGGAGGCTTGAGGAGGAGTACATTAGACTCTAGGGCTCTCCATATGTTTCTGGGTCACTGATGTTATCAGCATTTGATGACAAAGAGCAGAGGCTGGAGATTTCAAGCGTGAGTGGGTCATGCATTTTTGCTTCCTCCCAACCCACAGGCCTTTAGATTTCCCTTCTCCTCCTCTGCTTTCAGCCATCCTTCCAAAGTCCATTTCCTTTTCCTTTCTCAAGATTCTTACCAACCAGGAACCATCTTTAGTTTGAACCATATTGTATCAAGAGCTGGAATAGAGATTGAGAGAACACTGGGATGAAGAAAAGGAACAATATTGATCATTTTCAAAAGTTCTGAATCCCCAGCAAGGAGCCAGAAAAGGCTCTAAGGGAGCAGAAGATGAGTGTGATTTCTGAATAAGCTAGAAACAAGAAAGAATGGAATAAGAACCGTAGGACAGGAGGGAGAGCTGAGTTAACTGGGGCCTGGTGACTAGAAGCCAGATTCAGGAGTGAACCCTGATTCACACAGCCTTGAAAGATAGATTGTAACTGAAGAAAATTAGAATCATGAGAGTTGAAATATAAAAATCAGAGGGAAGATATACAGGTTGGAAGAGTGAATAAGAGGAGAAACTAGTTGGAATAATCACAAGAGAATTTATACAAATAGTTTTCAAATCTTCTCAAGTTTTCTTTCTGTGTCTCTTCCTCACCCATCTTCTCCACGCCATCTATTTTTACATATTTGAATAGGAAAAAAAAATCTGAAACAAAAGAATGAAACCTCCAACTTCCTTCCCACTTTGAGCCAGCTTTCCATTTTTGTACCAATAAATGATTCTCTGGGAAAGTTCCCCGATGATCTAGTGGTTACTTTCACTGCCAAAGCCCAGGTTCAATCCCTGCTCAGGGAACAGATTCCACAAGTCTCATGGAGTGACCAAAAAATAAATTAATTACAAATTTAAAAAATAAATAATTCTTTGAAGTAATCCTTGGGAGCTCCCCACCTTTCCTTTGCTTATGAGCTAACGGTTGGGTTTAGATATTGCTGTTATATGAAAAAACAGAGATGGGGAACAGCATACTGAACATTATTCACTGAATACCTCAGAGCCAGGTGGGAGGCCAGTCAGCACAACACATGTGAACAAGATACACCCAGGAACAAAACCAAAGCACTCTGAACTAATTCTTAGGAGGCAATTCATGCCATTTCACCCCTCCCCTGAAGGACAGTTTTCCAATGTCTTGCCAGAGGAAACGGTCTCTTGCTCCTGGCTCTGGGTGATAGAGTAAGAAACAGCTCATTGGGATGGGTTGGTAACATGAGCATGCCAATCAGCCAGATACCCTCACATTTCCCCCCACTCCCACCCCAGCCCCCAGCCTGAGGGAGAAGCCCATGATTACCAGCAAAGGTGAAGCAAAAGGGATATAGACAGGGGTGACACCCACCCCCAGTCTGTACAGATGCTTAAAAACAGTTGTCAATTATGTCCTTTTTACTTCAGTTTTGGTTGTGAGTTACTTTTTTATATAACTTAATTAAAATAAATAATTGCTTAAATAAATTATATTTTAAAAAGTAACAAAAACTGGAAAAAAAAAGGAAATAATTGATAACTGGTGTCTTTAATAATCTCCACAGACTGAGAGTGGAGGTGGTAACTTTATTTATTTATTTGGCCTTCCCTGGTGGCTCAGATGGTAAAGAATCTGCCTGCAGTGCAGGAGGCTCAGGTTCAATCCCAGGGTCGGGAAGATCCCCTGGAGAAGGAAATGGCAACCCACTCCAGTATCCTTGCCTAGGAAATCTCATGGACACAGGAGCCTGGAGGGCTGCAGTCTATGGGGTCGCAAAGAGTCGGATATGACTGAGCAGCCAACAGACAGATTTATTTACCTGGCTGTGCGGGGTCATCACTGCTGTGTGAAGGCTTTCTCTAACCCTCTGGCGGAGAGTGCAGGGGCGACTCTAGGTGCGGTGCGTGGCCTTCTCATTGCAGGGGCTTAGACTCGTGGGCTTCAGCACTTGCGGCACAGAGGCTTATTAGCTGTGGCTCTCAGGCCCGAAACTCACTGGCTGCAAGAGCTGTGGTGCGTGGGCTTCAGCGGTTTCAGCTCCTGGGCTCTGCGGGCTCAGTACTTGTGGCACACGAGCTTAGTTGCTTCACAGCAAGTAGGATCTTCCCAGATCAGGGATTGAACCCATGTTTCCCTGCATTGGCAGTCAGACTTTTATCCACTGTACCACCAGGAAAGTCCCTGAGTTACTTTCTTTAGATTCATTGAAAGTGAAAAAACAGGAAGGAAGCATTCTATTTTTACTGTATATTTATCCAGCTGGAGGAAAATTCTAATGTTGGTGAGAGGAGAAGGTTATGTTGTGACTTACATTTCTCTGGGCACTGTTTACCCTGACCACACCCCTGGCCTGTGGTCAGAACTGACTCACACTTTGCACGTTCGTCCTAAAATCTCTGTAGGAAGGTGGTGTCTCCCACTCTGGCTGTCCCCTCTTAGGGAGTGCTTTCTGAAGCTTAACATCGGTCCTCCCGCTGCAGTTTCACTGCTTTGTGTGTTCCTTCAGAGAATCACCCTTTCATATTTCTTTAGTAGTTCCTGAATTTTTAAGGGCTCTCATCACTGTGTTCTGGTTTTAATCTCCTTCCCATGGCACCCTTGCTTAGCTGTCTTGGGCTTCTGTCCCTAGAGTCAGAGAAACATTCCTTGAGAACAAGAGGAAGACAGAAACAAGAGTCCTAAGCCTGAAGCCAAGACAAAAGAGAGGTAGTTTATGGTTTGATATCCATAAAGTCCCCTCACCTCTCATCTAAACTCTGATCTTGAGAAAGGGCAAGAGCCACAGACCACTGCTGACCATGGTATCAGGCCTTCCCTCCAGAGCTACCACTAGAATCACAAAGAGCTATGGGAGACTTGGAAGGGATGACATCACCCTTATGGCAGAAAGTGAAGAACTAAAAAGCTTCTTGATGAAAGTGAAAGAGGAGACCGAAAAAGTTGGCTGAAAGCTCAACATTCAGAAAATGAAAATCATGGCATCCGGTCCCATCACTTCATGGGAAATAGATGGGGAAACAGTGGAAACAGTGTCAGACTTTATTTTGGGGGGCTCCCAAATCACTGCAGATGGTGACTGCAGCCATGAAATTAAAAGACACTTACTCCTTGGAAGAAAAGTTATGACCAACCTAGATAGTATATTCGAAAGCAGAGACATTACTATGCCGACTAAGGTCTGTCTAGTCAAGGCTACGGTTTTTCCTGTGGTCATGTATGGATGTGAGAGTTGGACTGTGAAGACAGCTGAGCGCTAAAAATTTATGCTTTTGAGCTGTGATGTTGGAGAAGACTCTTGAGAGTCCCTTGGACTGCAAGGAGATCCAACCAGTCCATTCTGAAGGAGATCAACCCTGGGATTTCTTCGGAAGGAATGATGCTGAAGCTGAAACTCCAGTACTTTGGCCACCTCATGCAAAGAGTTGACTCATTGGAAAAGACTCTGATGCTGGGAGGGATTGGGGGCAGGAGGAGAAGGGGATGACAGAGGATGAGATGGCTGGATGGCATCACGGACTTGATGGACGTGAGCCTGAGTGAACTCCGAGAGATGGTAATGAACAGGCAGGCCTGGCATTCTGCGATTCATGGGGTCGCAAAGAGTCGGACACGACTGAGCGACTGAACTGAACTGAACTGAACTGGGAGCTGGGGAAAGTTGGGAAGAACCATGCCAACCACAGGGGGGCGCTGCATCCCCATGGGCTAGCCTGGAGTGTGCAGGACCAACAAAGCAGAGAGGTCAGTCAAGGACAGCAAAGCCCCTCTCCCTTGCTCCCAGCAGACAGTATCTCTCCCTCTACTTAATTCTTGGGTTTCCTAAAGATGCAGACACATCTGTAGGAGAGAGAGGTACAGTCACCACCCATTCACACCCACCTCCATGACAGATACACACTCTGATATATATACACAAATGTAATTTACTCCCTCTTCTGAAGAGTACCCTGATAACAGTGTTATCTTTGTAGGTAAATATACTGAGAAGACTGGCCTTCCCTTTCATAATGAACAACGGCAGGTATTGCTGGTCAAGGCTCTAAGTTCTTTGCCTTATCTGCATGTTTATCTAGGAGCTGGTTGGTCCAATGTTCCAATTATGCTGTTTTGTTTCTTTAGCATGGCATTTAAGCCCTGCTTGCTGTCTACCCTGTGTGTGGTTGGTCAACACCCTCACCATCCATAGCTAGCTCTGTAACTTCTGTATTTCTGTGTGCGTGCACGCATGCTAAGTCGCTTCTGTCATGTCCTACTCTTTGCGACCCAATGGACTGCAGCCTGCCAGGCTTCTCTGTCCATGGGATTCTCCAGGCAAGAACACTGAAGTGGGTCTGTACCTCTGCTGCTACTGCTAAGTCACTTCAGTTGTGTCCGACTCTTTGCGACCCTATAGATGGCAGCCCACCAGGCTCCCCCGTCCCTGGGATTCTCCAGGCAAGAACACTGGAGTGGGTTGCCATTTCCTTCTCCAATGCATGAAAGTGAAGTGAAAGTGAAGTCGCTCCATTGTGTCTGACTCCCAGAGACCCCATGGATTGCAGCCCACCAGGCTCCTCTGTCCATGGGATTCTCCAGGCAAGAGTACTGGAGTGGGGTGCCATTGCCTTCTCCAGTATCTCTGCTAGTCACCTAATACTTCCCCCTTCTGATCCTGGCCTACTGCATTTAAGATAGATTTCATCCTGTGTGAGACAGTGAGGAAATGCTCGAGATTCAAGCATACATTCCACACTCCACTCTGATGCCAATGTGTCAGCACCAGATCTCAAGCTACAAAGGTCCTTAGCTCAGTTCCACTGAGGACAGTGCAATTGCCTATGGCATTTCTGTTATATGAAGTAATCTAACAAATGACCTTTTAACAATCCATCTACAATCCTCTTGCCAGTAACGCTATATGGTGCCTTCTCATTTTTACTTCTTGTGACCCAAGAGCATAAGAATCAGCCTGCAACAGCAACAGACTATCAGAAGTCCCCTTGATCATTGTTCTTACTTAAAAAGCTTCTCAGCGAACCACACGCATAGTCTAATTAACTCCCTGATTCACAGAAGAGGAGAAATTCCTGAAAGGAAATCCTCTTTTCTGCTTAACTGTCCTGAAGGAGTCTTCAGATTGGGATCAACTGTAAGCAATCCAACCTCGCTAGCAACTGCATGAGGCCTGGTCTACTGACTGTATTGATCAATCGAAAATGAAATCTACAGAACCCTAGGGAGGATCCTGCCAGAAAATGAGTCAAAAGATGTCCTTGGACACTTGTCAGTTTTCTATGCTTCCTTCTTTAAATCATGATGTTGGTGATGTCTCTAAAGTCCTATGGCATTTCTCAGTGGGCCAGTCCACTGATAAGAAAGTCTCTTAAGATGTGAGTCCCTCCTCTGGCCCCCAACTGGGATGTCCTGTCAATATCAAGGGCAATACCATGCTATTGGAGTAGGGACCAGTGACCATGAGGGTCACATTTTATAGCGTGTCTATGCTATACAGGGGCTTCCCTGGTGGCTTAGACAGTAAAAAATCTGCCTGCAATACAGGAGTCTGGGGTTCAATCCCTGTGTCAGGAAGATCCCCTGGAAGAGGGCATGGCAACCCACTCTAGTATCCTTGCCTGGAGAATCTCATGGACAGAGGAGCCTGGCGGGCTGCACACAATCCATGCTGTCCACAAAGAGTTGGACACAATTGTGCAACTAACACTTTTGCTATACAAGCCCTCTCCTGTGGTTTTGTCACCTTGAGAAGAGAAATGTAAGGGCTGAGCAGGGAAAGGCAGAAAAGGGGCACGAGGCAGGCATAGTCAAACCCAGAAGAATAATGGAGCTCAGATTCCTCTATAGTTTATTGTTACAGCAGAAGTTGTGGGAGACAGGAGGGTACCCCCACATATAACACACTGTGGTCAGAGCCCCAAGGCAGCCCTTCCCACCCCCATGCCAAGCCCCAAGCAGCCATGCCCAGCTTGGCTCCCCCACCCCCCTCTAGACACACGCTGTCTAGATAGCTACCAAAGTTAGAGCAGCCAGCGGCCCCAGTCCCCTTCCTACTTACTGCCCAGCTCCAGCCCTTCCGTCACACTTGTTCACCGCCCACCACCTCCCATTCCAACCTCCATTTCCACACTGAACGTTTCTGGCATGTCCTGAGGACCACTGACCCACCAGCAGTTCTCCCCGGTCACACATTCATTTAGGCCCACGCCCTTCAGAGGCATGAAGGATTAATGCGACACCATGTCAGCTTTGGTGAGAGGAGCCCCAGCCCGGAGCCCCTTACCCTTGCAATCTGGGATAAGGAGGGAGAGTCTGGGGGAGCCACCGCAGACAACTTCTACAACCTCTTGTCCCTTAGCTACAGACACCCAGATTAGGGAGCAGGGATACATGCCTTCTCCGCCTTAACACCAAGATGAAGGAGAGGGATCATTTAGGGGTCTGGGTCCCTAAGAGATATTAGGACATCTCTCCCAGGAGCTGAGGGAAATCACAGGTTAGAGGTCAAGGTTAGGGTAGCAATCAAAGATCAAGGTCATCTCCTCACATGATCTGCCCAGCTTCCTGTGCTCACTTGGGCCCAGTGCCCTGTGCGCCTCCCAGGTTAGTACTGGGGAGGTGAGGGCTGGGTCCCACACCCGGGCAACAAGGGTCATTCAACAGGAGACCTCCATGGTGTGCCCCGGGGGCCCTGAAGAGAGAGTCCCAGACTCGCTGCTCTGGGACAGGGTGCGAGAGCGGGACCGGTTGCCATCAATGGATGCTGCGCTGGTCAGGGAGGCCGTGCGAGACCGGGACAGGCGAGTCATGCAGGATGAGGCCACTGCGGAGACGGAAGGGAAAGCCAGCAGTCAGAGCAGAGGCGGGGGAGAGAAGCAGGCAACTCAGAGTGGGGTGCTTTGGTGGAGACGAGAGTTACAAATGGGGCCAGGGCTCAATGAGCTTGATTTGACAGACGTAAATCCAGGAATTAGCCTGAAGTGGTTCCTGCCCCGTGGCCCTCCCTCCTCCTATGCCACAACCTCTTGTCTTCACGACAGCCTCTGACACCCATACTCACTGTAGCCCATGCCCTGCAGGAAGTACTTGAAGGCCTCGGTCAGCTTGCCTGGCTGTGAAAGTAAAACGAGGAAAGGGAGACAGCAAAGTGAGGTGAGAAACTGAGCTGGAGCCCATAGCCACGGCAGGTTGGAGATGGGGTGTGTAGCGAAGGGTATAGTTCAGGGCCACTATTAGCCCACCCCACGAACGGCAGGGGCGCTCACCTGAGTCAGCTGGGGCTGCCCCCCAGAGTCAGCCATCTGTTCAGGAGAGAGTCATCCAGAAAAAGTGATACACATATAAACCAATGAGCCATGCATGGAGGTACGAGAGGGCCCTCTTCCCTAGGCTTCCCACGCCAGGCCGATGGGGTGTTTTCTGTTTCTTTTACTCCGCCCACCCCCCTTGCTCCCATGTAGGACCCTGGAAGCCAGCCTAGCAGCTGAATCTGGAGAAGATCTATGGGTCTGGACCAGGGGCCAAGAGTCAGGCTGAACGTGGAATAGTGTTACTGACCTTGAGGAAAGAAGTCTGGGTGGGGTCCAGTTTTGAGTTACATTCCACCTGGAGTAGGGAGGAGGTTGAATGAATGAAGTCACACTCCCAGTGGCCCCTCCCAACCAAAGGACCTAGGGGCCCAGACCCAATTTTTTTTTTTTTTTTGCCCATACCCACAACATATGGAATCTTAGTTCCCCAACCAGGGATCAAACCCATGCCCCCCGCATTGGGAGCAGTTTTAACCACTGGACCACCAGAAGAGTCCTCCAAGTTCCTTTCTTATCAAGCCTCTGCCCATTTCCTTCTTGTCAGGAATCAACCTCTTATGCCCCAAAGTTACTCTCCCCATCCCCAAACAGAGCTTGCTTCTTGGCAAGCTAGCCCTCTGACTGCCACCCTCCTTCACCCACCCCAAGACTCCCTACTGACCACTGCATCTTCATGGGGTGCTTGGTCTCCTACCACCAGCATCACAGGGCACCTAGAGGCACAGTGTTGGGGAGCAGGTGGTGAGCCCCTGGCACTCCCTCCTCCACCTCCTCCCAGAAGAGCAGTTGGCTCCAAAGAGCAAACAACCTTCTGAACCCCGCTGACCCCACCAACAGAGTTCAAAGGGGTAAGACCTAGAGGGTGATGGTTTGTTAAACAGGATAGGGGAGGAGGTGACAAGAAAATTCCCTGGCAAAAGACTCTCCTTCTAAAGGATGTAAGCATCTACCAGGGGAAGATCCAGGGAGAGAGGGAAAGCTTTATCCCTTAAAGTCTTACTTGAGGGTGGTATCGCCTCCACGCACAAAGTTCAGGTCTCGGCGACTAAAGAGGGTTTAAAAGAAGAGTAGAAATTTTAGGCAAGCAGTGGTACCCACATAGATGTAAGTCAGCTTCCCCATGAGGAAGCAATCTTCCTCCCCTAAATTAGAGTTGAATATTGGTGATTACAAGTGAGATTACAACCGAAGGAGAAGGTGGCAGACAGGCCTCAAGCATGAGCCCTATGGTCACTTGTGCCCAAGGTCCCCGGTCAGAGGGCAGTGAAGGGGATGAAGGGCACGAGGACCAGAGATCATCTTACTTCAGGGAATCCAAAAGTCCAAGGAAGTAACAAGAGAGAGGGGGCCGGCTTCTCACAATTCTCCCCTCCACAACCCCCATCTGTCCTGCCCAACTGCCCCCTACTGTCCAACAATCCCTGCCCACCTCGCACAGCCTGCTTCCCCTCCCTTTGGCCCCTCTGCGCCTCCCATGACCCCCATTCCCGCTTCTACATTTCTCGTCCATGCCCACTCACTTGTTGTAGCTGTTCCAGTACAGTTCAATGTTATCCAGGTTGGGGGCATGTGCAATGATATTTCTATACTTTTGAATCAACTCAGAATTTCCGGACAGCTCTTCCTGAAGGAAAATAGAGGGAGAATAAATAGGTCTGGGACGAGAACTCAAAAACAGTTACTAGATGCAAAGAGGCAAGTGTTCTTTCCTCCCCAGATCAGTCCCAAGTAAGGAAATCACCACGCACATTCCAGTCCCTGCTGGTTCCCTCTACTTCTTCCATCTTCCACAACCATTTACCTGGCTGAAAAGATGTCCAAGGATCATCTCCGAAATGGAAGAGGTGAGGCCTGTTAGCTATGAGGACAGGGCAGGTGAGAAAGCTCAGGACATTATGAGTAGAGGCCCAAGTTTCTTTCCTGCTCCTTCCCCCACTCCCTGAAGCTCACAGGCCAGCCAGCTATGTTGTTAGAGCCTAAATGGACCCACACAAGGGGAAGCCCCCAAGATCTCAGTGCACAGGCCCCTCCAAACCTTGTGGGCTGCCCAATCCATCCAGCCTTTGGCATTGGGATCAATGTTGATGAGGACAAGACCCTCGACAGTATCAGGGTGGGTAAGCTGAGGGGCAACAGAAGGAAGTCAGAGGCAGGCATGGACTTATCCCCTCCCCACTGAGCTCTGCCCACTCCAGGCTCCATGGGGCCTGCTTCCCCACCCTTGTACTCACAGCCTCCCTGCAAGCACACACTAGTAAACACTGCCTGGGCCTTGGACCCGCCCTTTGCTTATCTGGGTTTTTTTTTTTTAATTTCTTACAGCGTATCGTGACAGGACGTAGGCCCCAGCTCCAACACCAATTCCAATTATTGTGGAGAAACTGTGAAAGGTAAATGTAAGTCTAATGGGTCCGGGTATCCAAAACTTTGACTCTCCAAACTCCTCACACTCCTTCCTAAGGCCATGGGCACAAAGGACAGAAAGGGACCTTCCTTTGGAGGGATGCTGAAAAAGAAGGTGCTAAGGAGCTAAAAATGGACACTAGTCTTTTCCCAGCTCCCTCCGAGAGAGTGAGTGTCTTGAAACACCCACATACCAACCAACCAGACACTGTTTCCTATGCAGCTCTTTGTCCATTCTCAACTTTCAGGAGCTAGTTCAACTAGTTCTGTTTTAGTTCCTGGTTCCTCTAGAGGAACTGGGAAGGGGGGAACTTAAAGCAAGATATTAAAAAAGATACAACTTTGGTGAACAACAGGCAGTATCAGGAGAAAGAGCCCAAGAGGTGAACCACAGCTGCCCAGGGGCCTGATGCCCAGGAAAAGCCAAGTCAAGGACAGAGCCCATGTGTCATCAGCACTAAGTATGCCTCGAAGAGGCCACACCCGGCTTTCTTTCCTTCTTCTCATCCCTCTGCCTCTGGAGGAGGCACAGGGAGTAGGAGGGAAAGACAGGCTTGTCTGGTTCCTCAGGGACTATGTCGCCCCCTCCTCTTCTTCTCTAGTTTCCAGATCAGAGAAGACCCTCCTCAGCCTGGAGGCAGGGCCAGGCACACAGCTCCCTTTTCTTCTCCTCCTCCTCCCTTAGGGCTACTCTGCTGACTCAAGTCAGCTTTCCAAAGCCACCCACTTCTTCTCAGCTGGAATAGACAATATCTAGTTCAGACAGAACTCGCTCAGGAGTTCTAAGGGCCACCTTGTGCTGGAAAGAGAACTCTGGCTCGGAGGGGTCCCCAGGCCTCTCACTTTAAGTACTGCAGGATGCAAGGGATCATGTCCGCAAGCTGGTCCAGAGATGGGTACTGATACCTGGGGAAGAAAAGAATGTTAAGGAAAACACCAACCTGCCCCCGTGGCCCCCACCTCCGTGTCCTACTCATTCTCTCCCAGGGTCACCATTTGCCCTCCCCTTCCTACTCCCTGATCCAGTCTACTCCATACCTGCCATGTGCCTCACAGCCTGATGAGGAGGGAAGGAGCTAATTCTCACCCCAAAGGGAACACGGGAGCCCCCTCTTCCATGCCAGGGGCATCCACGTGAACCCGCACGAAGTTCTGAATGATTTCCTGCATATCCGCAAATTGAAACAGCGGCTGGAAGCAGGATTTATCTAAAGAGAATCCCCATCACCCCAACAGTAGAGTCAGACGGAGAAAATGTCCCCAGGTCAGAATCCACCCTCTTTCTTTCATGCCACATTCAGACTAGGAGAGAACTTCCCCTTAGACATGCCACATGGCTCCCTTCCCATACTGGCCCTTCCCCTCATGCTGGAGTTTTACCCTCCCCCTGCCCCTCCAGCGTCTTCCCAGAAAGAAATGGGAGAGGAAGTGAAGGTCCTTACAGTTGAGTCCCACATCATGGTAGGTGAGTATCGCTGGCCGTTTGGGTTTGGGGGTGCCATAGACAGTAAAAGTGACAGAGCCATAAGGTGTCTCCACAGAGTGAGTCTGCAGGAAAACAGGTCACCATCAGGCAGGAGTTAGGCTGAGAGGAAAAGAGGCACGAGAGGAACCTCCATAACAGTCGGGGAGTTGAAGGGGTAGGGGCAAAGAGAGGAAACTGCAGCCAAAAAGTAGAAATAGGATCAGCAAGAATTTAGGTACAAACGACACTGGAAGGTGATTTAGGGGTGGGAAAGAATAATGAAAGATCGAAGAGCATCAGGGAACTCTGAGAAAAGAAGGAGGAGAAGGGAGGAAAGCAGGGGAGATGGGGACAGGAAAGGACTTGAATAGAAGGAGAAGGAGCAGAGAGAAGAAAACCAGGCAGGGGCCCCTCCTTCCTGGGGTGAGAAGAGCCCCTCCTCCCACCTAGGGCTGCCCCAAGCTGTTACCTGTCCCTGGTCCAGGAGGATTCGGGCAGCTAACTCAGCCTCCTGGAGAGATACACACAGACAGATACACACAGAAACACACCGTAGAGTCACAGAGAGAGACAGGCACAGATAAAAAGAAGGTAGGTAAAGAGGCCAACGGAGACGAATGACAGAAAGAGATTGACGAAAAAGAGACATGGAGAGGATGAAGGTTAGCATAGTGACAGGAAAGAAGCCTGGACTCTCAGTCGTGGTGTTTGGGGAAAGATAACATGGGGAGACGTGAAGAGCGTAGGGGGTGTGAGTGGCAATGAGATCATGAGGCTGGGAAGGGAAGAATTGAGGGCTATGCTTGGAGGTCTGGGATTCCGGCCTGGGAGTCAGGGGTCTCTGATAACCTTGGCCACCTCGGGTGTCTGCCCTGGCAACAGCGGCTTCTCCTCCGTGATCTGCACTTCCCGCAGCTCTGCCATGGTGACCTGGCAGGGTGAGGAAACACAGAGACTGGGGAGGCTGGCCCCACACCGCACGCCTCCTCCAACCCCTGGCTTCCTCTCTCAGCACTGGACAGGGCTGGCTGCGGAGGGCCCCAGGAGCTGAAGACTACTCCAGGACACAGAGAGAGGCGGTCCGGCACACCCAGCTGCAGGGCCAGGCCGCTGGGGAAGCGGGCTTGGGGAAGAGGACTCAAGACACCACTTCCTTTCAGCCCAGCCATCCCAACACCCCTCAACACCGACACCTCCGTACCCCCTCCCCTATCCTGGATGGAAATATCAGGGGTGGGGCAGCAGGGCAGCTCGGGTTTCCCAGGCTATATTTAAGGGCCACCCCACACTCCTAGTTAGGTAGGGGTGAAACTCATGGCTCAGTGACTGAGTGCTCTAAAGATACCAAGGGATGGGTATCGAGAGTTCACCACTGACTGTGACCTTCGACTAAAGCGCCAAGGTCAGCAGCGCAAAGAGAAAGGGGCTAAAAATGACCTGAGTAACATGACCAAGAGGGGGAGGGGGAAACCAGAAAAGAAGGACAAGGGACATCTGTGTCCAACAGACCCAATGCCTCCCTTCCTCCCAAGACTCCTGACTTCGAATAAAGTAGCATGTATTCAACCTTTGAGGCCGGTGAGGAGAAGAGCACCTGTGCAGACCAGCAGAGTCAAGGGCCAGCAGCCTGGAGGTGGGGTCACTTACTTGGCTCCTATTGGCTGGTTGAAGTAGGGTTAGGGGTCAGGGTTCTCACTCCCTCCTGGCTCTGGGGTCTGAGAAAACAAGGCAATGAGGTGAATGACATGGGAGACAGATCCTGGGTCTTTTAGAGACAGAAAACCTAAGCCAAGACCTGGACTATCTGGGTCACCAATCCCTGCCAGGCCACTAACCCTCCCAATCTGTACCCACGAGTCCAGTGAACAAGGCTTCTCCAGGCTTCAGCTAGAATCAATACAGGCTGGAGAGGTCTGCCGGGCAACACAGCAGGTATCAGTCCAGGCTTGGGGAAGGGGGGCGGGGGGCGGGGGGCCGGGGGCGGGGCGGGGGAGAGGAGAGAAGGAAGTGCTGATGTGGAGGAAAGAGTGTGTCTTGTGTCAGAACC
Source organism: Nanger dama (assembly GCA_917880005.1). NCBI lineage: Eukaryota > Metazoa > Chordata > Mammalia > Artiodactyla > Bovidae > Nanger > Nanger dama. Next base: position 78,215,331 of record CAKJTW010000003.1, read on the forward strand.
TCTGGATTCTACCCCAGGCGCTGCTGCTCCCACTGTGACCTTGGCTCCGTCTGTCACTACTTCTGCGCTCAATTTCTTATTTGCAGATTAAAGTGGGGACTAAGGGATCCCCAGGATTTTTGACAGCTCTCGAGTGAGATGGGGTGGCAGAGCACGACCGTTTCTTTGCACCATAAAAAAAAAAAAATTTCTTTTAATACTCGTGCTTTCGCTTCTCTCCTCCACCCAGTCTCGGCGTGGGTCCCAAAAGTGAAGAAGGGGTGTATGGGGGGCGTTTCCACATTCTCTCCGCAGCGTGCCCCGACGACCCGCAAGGGCAGAGAGCCAGCTGGGAAGGGATGGGGAGGACAGATGGGACTGACTGGGCCCAGCCCCGGAACCTGTCCCTCCGAGTCCCCTGGCTGCTTTCCGCGTGGAGACACAATTCGCGCGGCTGGCGCGGAGAGCCCTGGACCCCGGACTCAACTTCGTGCACGCCCCAAACACGCCCTGCAGCCCGCGGAGCCTCCGCCTCTGTGCGCCGCGGCCTCGCGGCCCTGCGGGCCGGCTCCTGCCCACGAGCCGTACACTCCGAGGGGGTTGGGATCCCAGCGCCTCCCGGTACCCCCGGCGCCAGCCTGGCCTCGCGGCTCCACTCCCGCCCTTCCCCCTACCTGCTGCCGCCGCGGCCGCTTCCACCTTCACTTGCCTTTGACTCCCCGGCCCGCCCCGGCTCGGGCTCCCCGCAGACCCGCCCCCGGCCCGCCCCGGCCCGCCCACGGGCCGCCAGCTCCCCGCAGATCCGCCCCAGACCCCTGGTAAACACGCCCCCCTTCACCCCGCCCGGAGCCTCCCACAGCTCCGGGGGGCAGCGCTGGGGGCCCGAGGGGAACTCTAAAGAAAGCCAACTGCTGGGTGCTTCCAGGCTCCGGCCCGCGCTCCCCACAACATTCACCATCCCCCCCGCCCCCCGGCAACCGGGCGGCTGTGGGCGTGGGGGATCCCTTAGTCCCGTGGGGGTCCCCACGCCCGCTCTCAGCACCGCCCCCACCCGTGATCTGGCCCTGCTTGTAGCACGCAGGCTCCTTTCTGCGCCCCGACTCCGAGGTGGGAACGGGTAAAAGGGAGACGAAGCCAGGGTGCTGGCACCCCGCGATTTTGACTCCACCCGCCCGGAAACGGAGGGCTAGGCTAAAGAAGGACCGCTGCTGAGGAGGCGAGGGTCTCAAGCGCGGACAGGGGAGGTGTGCCTGCACCGACTAGGGGGTGGGGGCGTCCAGGGCGCGGGAGTTATAATTCGGGGCGCCCAGGGTCCTGGTACCTCCTCTCTCTGCAGTGTCCCGGCGACTGCTCTCCGGGTTGCTCCCTGAGAAGTTGGAAAACAAGGCGGGGGGGGGAGGGGGCGGAATGCGGGGGCCGCTATAAATAGAGGGAGATCGCGGGAGGGGGAGAGGATGGCCAACGGGGACTCCCGGGTCAAGGCCCCAAGGAGGGGCGGAGGAGGGGCCAGGACCCCCAGGGGTGCTGACTCTTGGGTAAACAGGCACAGGGGTGGAGTTAACTCTGTGGAAGTGGGGTGGGGGTTTAGAGAGGACGCAGTGTCCCGGGCTGGGACCCAAGAGACCCTGTGGCTTCAGTGCTAACCCCTTCTATTCTGGCCCAGAGAAGGAGGCCGGCTCGGCCCAGCCCAGGCAATGGTTTCTCAGAGGCTGCTGCGTCTCTCAGGGCCTGGGTGGGTGTGCCGGCCTGGATCCCTCACTCACCCTGCTCTCTCCCCACCTATATGCCCCACCTCCCTGTGCCCCTCGGGGAAAAGTCACCCAGAATGGGATAGTTATGAGGCTAAAGGGATTCAAAGTTGTCTTACACAAAAGGACACAGACTGGATTTCTCCCCACCTGTGCCCTTTCCAGGTTCCCCTTCCCCCAGAGGTCCCCACCCTATCCTCCTTCAGCCGGGTTCCTGAGTTGCCATTTCGGGGGCTGGGCGCCAGGCCAGTTGGGAACAATGGCCAATGGAACTGGAGCTGCCAACTGCAACACCAGCTCAGACTGCCCCCCAAGACCCCTAAATTGCCTTCCCCCTCCTGCCTGGGAACCACCCCCCACAACCACCCTCACCACCCCCTCCCATCCAAGGAACATCAATGCCCCTTTCATCCCCACTTGGCAGGGTCTATTGGAAAGGAGGGGCCAAGAGGGAGGAGGTGACCCAGAGTAGATCCCAACTAATCAAATCCAGCTTTTAACAACCCCAAACCTAAAGGATTCCCTCTAGACCCCTCAATTTGGGGCACCCAAGTTTTCCACCATTCCCTTCCCCACTCCCTTCATAACCATTTGCAGAGAAACTGACACAGAAGCTAGGCACCCCTGGCTCCTTGCCTAGTCCCCTCTCCCCTCTGGATGCCAGTTTAACACTCTCCTGGACAAGGAAAAGCCTGCTGGAATTGGGACTGTAGATAAAAATGCATAAGACAGAAGAGAGATCTCCCAGCCCAGCTAGAACTGGGGGAGAAAAGAGAGCCTACAGTGAGAAATTCTGCGTGCTGCCTCCTCTGATGTATCTAAAGTAGGTCTTACTTGGAGTGGGGGAGGGAAGGACCTGGAGGTTCCAGCATCTAAATTCGTCTCTGGGTCAGGATGACTCAGGGGGAACCTGATAAGGGGCCTACGCAGGGGCGTAGGGGCAGGCAGGAGTCGGGAAATTTCCACTGGGATCTGTTTGCTTCCTAGGCTAGGGGTCTCAACCTGCCACAGGCAGTAAGAGGCTGCTTCTGCTCTAAGATGGGGTCCCTCCTTATCAGGGCAGGTCTCAGCCTGGTCCAGTGTCAGTGGCCCAACAAGAACATTTTCCCTAACTTCCTTCTCTTGGACCAAGAAGCAGCTTCAAAATATACCTTCCAGTTGGCAACAATAAGGACCTGCTCTGCGCAAGCCACTGTATAGATGGAATTCAAAGAAGTGTGAGTCTAGTCATACCTCTCTAGAGCTTAGGATCCAGTAGTTGAGAGAAGATACAAAGATAGAAAATGTTCAGAATGATATAAGATTAATTGTTTACACAATAAATCCCAAAAGGAAGAGTTTCCCATCCATTTCAAGTGGGAGATCAGAGACTTCCATTCCCAAATGATGATTTTAGAATCCCCTGATGGAGACCAACTGTGGATTCAGCAAATATTTTCAGGTAAGTTTGCTCAGTCTTCTGATAATCATAACATCTGTGCATGTATGCACCTACATGTGCAAAGTTTATTATTTACTCAATGACCAGTCTTATGTGTGTATATATATGTGTATATGTATATATATATATACATATATATGGCTTCCCTGGTGGCTCAGAGGTTAAAGCGTCCGCCTCCAATGCGGGAGACCTGGGTTCGATCCGTGGGTCGGGAAGATCCCCTAGAGAAGGAAATGGCAATCCACTCCAGTATTCTTGCCTGGAGAATCCCATGGACAGAGAAGCCTAGTAGGTTACAGTCCACCGGGTCGCAAAGAGTCAGACACGACTGAGCGACTTCACCTTCACCATATATATATATTCCACAGGCCCTCAATAACTCAGAAACTCTTGCCCAAAGAGGCTGCAGCCCTCAGGCTAAGAACCATTATCTTAGTAAAATTCAGAGAAGGAAAGGGTTTTACTCTTAGGGTAAAGCATCCTATGAGAAGTACAGTACAGGACTTGCATGAGACAGAGGGGCATTCTATCAAGGCATAGAGACTGTAAGGGAAAGTTTAGGGACAGAAATACACAAGTTACTTTGATCAACTGCATAGTAGCTACTGCGTGGTAGTACCACATAGTACCCCCCCAAATACTATAAGATAAATATTATTGTCTTCACTGTACAGATGAAGAAATTAAAGCTCAGAGGTGTTTAGTCTCTTTCTCAAGGCCACTCACTAGTAAGTGATTTATCTAGGACTTAAATCCCTGGATTCAAGCCTCTCCAAAGTTATTCTGTCTCTACCAGGCTTCAGGTAGCCTCTGCAGCATAGAGTGATGAGGTCATTCTGGCCACAAATACTGATGAAACGTGACATCTGGTAAGGTGGATTGGAGCCAAGTGTGAAGGTCCTTGAATGACAGGTAAAAGGGTTGATTCTTCAAAAATTTTGAAGATTCAGAGTGTTATTGATCAGGAACAGTGGATAAGTAATTGTTTTGTGAAAATAATCTGATTGGGAGTGGAGGGTTAAGAAGAGATGGATTGTGGAGTGGTTGAGGCTAAGGCATTTGACTTAGGAAAGAGGTCATTTAGAAGCCAGAATAATCAACTAGATATGAGATGACAGGGACTTGAATAAAGAGTGGAGTAATAGGAATGGAAAGGAAGGAGTGGATTTATAAGACAAGGGAAATTACAGAAATTGGTGACTGATTAGATGGGATGGGGAGGGGAAGTCACCAACCTAAGTGTAAGTGTAGTCGCTCAGTCGTGTCTGACTCTTTGCGACCCCATGGACTGTAGGCCACCAGGCTCCTCTGTCCATGGGATTCTCCAGGCAAGAATACTGGAGTGGGTTGCCATATCCTTCTCCAGGGGATCTTCCCGACTCAGGGATAGAACCTGGTTCTTCTGTATCACAGGCAGATGCTTTACCCTCTGAGCCACCAGAGTCACCAACCTAGTGGCTCTGTTTCAGGAGCCATGAAGCTCATTCCTCTAAGTGGCTTCCAGCCAGAGAAAAGGCCAAAGAGAAACGCCTTCTGAAAGAAGAAACAACACACGTGGTAAAAACTGAATAAAATTACAGCATTACTTTAAAAAGAGAGCAGAGGGCATTCCCCAGTGGTCCAGTAGTTACTTAGAGCCTCCACTGCTGAGGGCCCAGGTTCAATCCCTGGTCAGTGAACTAAGGTTCCAGAAGACATGTGGCATGGGGAAAAAAAAATATCCCTGGCCTGCATAGAAAATTAAAATTATCTGGAAAACTTTGAGAGTCTGAGGCTTACCCTCATCCTAACCCAGCCAGCTGTGTGACCTCCAAAGCCCATGCTCTTTCCATGTGGGGCCCAAACTGGAAGCCATTTCAAGTTCTTATTGAGTCTGGTCTGCCAAAGCCAGTGGGATTCTCCATGTGGGTCATTAACCCGGCCAGGAGACGAAAAAGGACAATGCTGGACTGATGTCAACCTGTTTCCCTTAACTCCTTCCCTGAGCTCTCCTCAACTTTTGTTGAGGAACAGAGCATAAGACAGTTTAACTAGGACCAGAGGACTGGTTCAAGCCGAACTGAACCAGTGAAGGAAGCTTGGTCACTTGCAGAGATCAGGAGGTTGGTAACATGCTCAATGCAGCATGCAAGATAGGGACCTAAGACCCCTCCCCCAAGATTAGAGCTGTAACAGGGGTTGAAAATGATGTCACATAAACACTGCTGAGGTCACAGAAACTTCCCTCTCCTCCCCTGTCTCCCTCCCCACTGCCCCCCAGTCTCCTCAGCCAGCTGGCTCCACAGATCTGCACACACTTACCCACAGAGGCTGGTTAGGGTCAGACACCATCCGGGCACCCTCAGGTACACAGAAGTGGTGGGGAAGTGGTTGGCAGTGGCGATTATTCAGTGTGTAGGATCCACACTAGGATCCCTCGTACTGAGAACAGTAGGTCAGACGGGTGTGTTTGCTCCTGTTGTTGACACTGACTTTATTGTAACCGTCATTCTTACTCTTCAGTCCTCCCCTCCCCTCCTCCCTCACCCCCAAGCCTCCCCCCTTACTGTCCTCCCCCACCTCCAGTTGACCATGGCATCAGAAGCAGAAAGAACGTTCCAGCGGTTTGCTGTCTTTGGAGAATCGTCAAGCAGTGGCACTGAAATGAACAACAAGAACTTCTCCAAGCTGTGCAAAGACTGTGGCATCATGGATGGCAAGACAGTCACCTCCACTGACGTGGACATTGTTTTCAGCAAAGTCAAGTAAGGGAGCGAAGACGGGAGTGGGGGGTGGTGAGTAGAACAAGCAAGGTCATGGGATGTGGCAGGGTTTCTGCAGTAGAGCATTTGTAGCGGGTCTCCTGAGCACCTACTTGGTGCCTGGCTCTGCTAGTCCCTGATCTCAAGACATTCTGTGTGTTGAGGTCCTGTCTGAGTAAGAGGAGGGCTGGAGCTTGGAAAGTGATGACTTCATGTTCCCCAGCCCCTGGATTTCTGTCTTACTGACCAGGGCCAAGAATGCCCGAACCATCACATTCCAACAGTTCCAGGAAGCAATGAAGGAACTGGGCCAGAAGCGATTCAAGGGGAAAAGCCCGGATGAAGCCCTGGAGAACATTTATAAGCTCATGGAGGGCAAGGACCCAGCTACCACTGGTGTTACTGTGAGTGACAGACTTCATTCCTAACCCTGACTCTGCTTCCCTGAGTCCCTGCTCTCATCTCCCTCCTCTGCACCGATGTCCCCAGCCCTTTTCAATAGCAGCAGGGAGATGGGCAGAAGGCCTTTGGGCACTGTTGGTACTGAAACAGACTAATTTAGAGATCATTGAGTCATTTCAGAAGTGAGGAAACTGTGAGAAGAAGTGACTTAGCCAAGGTCCACAGTGATTTTATTTATTTACTTATTTTTCTTTTCACACCTATTTTAATAGTAAAACTTAGACTCATTCCCAAGTATCCAGGATCTGGGCCAGGCCACCAGGACGAGGTGTCTTTGGGGGACACTGAGCACAGAGCACATGGTACCTGCTCCCTACCCTCTTTGCACTCTTCAGTTCAGTTCAGTCGCTCAGTCGTGTCTGACTCTTTGCGACCCCATGAATCACAGCACGCTAGGCCTCCCTGTCCATCACCAACTCCCGGAGTTCACTCAAACTCATGTCCATCGAGTTGGTTATGTAAGGTCTAATATCTGACTTCTTGCCTCGCACCCACCTTTCTGTTCACTATTTATCCCCAAAGCTCTTTCTACTGTGGGTTTCAAATAGGGCCTTCCCAGCAGGACAGAGGGGCTTCCCTGATGGCTCAGATGGTAAAGAATTTGCTTGCAGTTCTGGGGACCTGGGTTCAATCCCTGGGTTGGAAAGATCCCATAGAAGAGGGCATGGCAACCCACTCCAGTATCCTTGCCTGGAGAATCCCCATGGACAGAGGAGCCTGGAGGGCTAAGTCCGTGGGGTCACAAAGAGTTGGACAAGACTGAGCGACTAAGCACAGCACAGCAGGACAGAACTTGTGTTTTAGGTCTGGAGTTGAAGTCCTCTGGCTGCAGCCTAGTTAAAATAGCTTCTCTGGAAGCAGAAAAGTCCACACACACATCTCCCTACTCATTCCCGTGTCCCGGATTCCTTTCTCATGAGTGGATGGCTCTTATCACAATTCCTCCTCTCATCTGCACCTGAGCCCTAAGGGAGGCAGCACTATGCCAGGGGTTGAACATGAGCTTGGACAACTAATAAAACTACTCGAAGGCCATCGCTAGAGAAGGGCTGTAACAGTGGAGGGGAAGGAAGGGAGCAGGCTCAGGCTCCTCACCCTCTGGCCCACAGAAAGCGACAACAGTGGGCGGGGTGAGCCGGCTTACGGACACCAGCAAGTACACTGGCACCCATAAGGAGCGCTTTGACGAGAGTGGCAAGGGGAAAGGCATCGCGGGACGGGAAGACGTGACTGACAACTCAGGCTACGTGAGTGGCTACAAGGGTGCTGGCACGTATGATAAGAAGGGCAGCAACTAGAGAGTAGCCTCATCTTCCCCTGTTGGCCCTTGACCTGGCACCTTGAACACCAGGGAGCTTATGGGGACAATAAACATCTGTGTGTGCATCAGTTCATGAGCTCTGTCTTCCACCTGCGGAAGGATGAGGGACCCTTGGTGCAGAAACAGAGAGGAGAGCCGAGAAACCCAAGGGTAGGACTTCCCAGAAGCTGGTCCTTCATTCTACTTGGCCTCCTCATCACTGGGTAGCATCCCCTCAACAGCTGCTTCTAAGAACATGGCTGAGGAATATATTTGGAGATAAGAGATAAACTAGCTGTGGAGGCAAAAGTATTTGCTAGTTGTGCTCACACATTACCAGTATCCATCCCCCCCAGCATCCCAAAGGGGAGTAGCAATTCCCGATTTGACATAGTATGGCCCAAATACTAGCAATGAGACTGTTCCCTGTCCCTCCACCTTCCTCGTCTGTTGCAGCCTATGTTTTGTTGGGGAAGAAATAGACACCAGAGATCTGGTGGCCAAGGATCAAGGATCTACTTAGCCTAACTCCTGTTATGAGCTTATTCTAGAGCTAAGGGTTTCCCCGGTGGCTCAAGAATGTGCCTGCAATGCAGAAGATGTGCAGGAGACATGAGTTCTATCCTTGGGTCAGGAAGATCCCTTGGAGTAGGAAATGACAACCCACTCCAATATACTTGACTGAAAAATTCCATAGACAGAGGACCCTGGTGGGCTACAGTCCATGGGGTCACAAGTCAGATACGACTGAGCACACAACACAACAAGGGTAAGGAGACTTCATTTTCAACCCAGTCCAGAGCTGAGTTTTACCCCACCCACCTCCATCATGGTAGACATGGAACAGAAGATCCTACTGACCCTACCGCCAAAGGGTGGCCCAGGAAGATAGCCAGAGGTGGGTGACCTCCACGATTCTGAGAGTAGGATTTTGGATGCATTGCAGAAAAAGTAATGAAATCAGAACTAATTCAGATGTGCTTTTTATCTTTTTATTTAGCAATGATTAGACTCACAAGCATATGTAAAAAAAAAATACAGAGATCCCATGTACCCTTCTCCCAGTTTCATCCAATGGTTGTATCTTACATAATTCAAATATGGTTTTAAAACCTTCTGTGACCACAGCTGAGCCCACTTCATCCCTGCCTTGTCAGAGGCAGATCCTGGATTTGGGGGATATCAGAAGGAGCTTCGGGAAGGAAAAGGATGCAGGAATCTCTGGGAGAACAGGTCAGAGAAGATAACTTAAAACTCCAGTGGTCCAAGGCAAGAAGGATGGAAGGAAAAGAGGTCAGAGAAAGAATACAGGATGACTAAAGAGGTTGGAAGTGTGGGGGAGAGACTGAGAGCTGAAGGGGATGTCCTGGAGAAATGAAGCTAATAGGAGTCCAAGACTCTCAGGGGGTCCTCCAGCTACAGATAGCCACTGTACGGGTGAGCAAGTGCAGGGAATCGTAACGGAGATGGGGAAGACCGAGAAGGGAAAGGTGGCAGGGAGAGGATTTGAGACTCGGAACTGGTGCCATGGTGTGAGCTGAGGCTCTGGGACTCCGGCCAGGATTCAGGATCTGGCCCAGTAGACGGACAGTCGCTGCCAGCTGGACACAGTCAGCTTCTTGGGTGGGTAAAACGGTCTGTGGGAGAGCGAGAATGGTGGTGGGGTGGTGGGGGAAGGGAAGCAAGACAGAAAAGGCCGAGAAGACAGCACAACTTTGCATGGTGACCAAAGTCTGGACGTACTTCCTGCCTCCCTGGTCTCTTGGGAGGGAACTCTGCCTGCCTGTGAAGCCAGAGAGGAAGCCTTGTACCAGGAATCTGAGCTTCAGGAGTGGGGACAGGCTAGTGTGTAGCAGCAGCCGGGGGCGGGAAGTTGCGGGGGTGGTTTCAGACCAAAGGCCTCCCTTCCTAGTAGAGGCCAATGATATCTATGGGTTCACCATCATACTTTTCAGAGCAGAGCAGATAGAGCCTTTGGTTGGTGAGGGTGCTGTTGTAGCGGCAGCTGGTGGGCGGCTGTGTGTTGTACAGGGAGCAAATTGTGAGCGGGATGGAGTCCTGGGTGAGCGTGCAGTATTCATTGTAATTCTCACAGAAGCTCTCACTGTACTTGCAGAACTTCCAGATGGTTGTCCAAGGGGCATGTAAAACATAATGGATCTTTGGGCAATACCAGCTTTCTTTCCTGCCCCGAACATAGGACATCAGACCATTGCAGTAACCTTGGAAACCTTTGGCGTAGGTAACCTTGGGATAGTCAACGTGTAAGGTACGGAAGTTCTTGATGGCAAGCTGAGTCTTGATGTCTCCAACCAAAGCTGTCCCTAGAACAACCTGGAGGAAGAGGAGCTGGGCCACAAGTGGTGCCATTCTTCCTGCTGGCAGAGTTAAGGTGGTTGGAGACAGAGGTGGGCCTGGGTGGCTGGCTGTCCCTGCCCAGAGCCTCCATTTGCCCCCAGCTTCCCCAGTGTGCCCTCCCCTATGCCTTCAAGGCCCAACTGTCCCTCAGAGATCATCCAGCCCAAGTCCTCATGCATCAGACAGAGGAGACATTTGCCCAAGGTCACCCAACTCTAACCATTCCCCCTGTCCCTGGGTCTACCTTAGAATCTCAGCTTCACCCCATCCATCTAGGAGCTGTGACACTTACGAAATAAGAGGTCCAACTGGCCCTTGGGCAAGAGGCTCTTCCTGGTTACCCTGGCCTGGTTAGTCCTTCTGGTAAAAATGCAGAAGGTCCAGAAGTGACAGGCTCCGCAGCACTTCCCTGACTGCAGCTGAGGAGGGACGGGGAGCTGGAAGGCAGCAGGACAGAGGCGGAGTCTTCCTGCCTGAGGCCAAGGACAACCCACAGGTGAGAGAAGAGGCTAGAAAGGTTGATGGATAAAGACTGGTGTGGGAGGAGGGCATGTCCTCTGGGTTTGAGGAGCCCCTGGGCTGAGGGGGGCTGGATGAGAGGAGGAAAGAGCCATTTACCTTCTGCTCTCCTCCTCTCTGGTGTCATCAGAACACTAAGTTCCAGCCTCTCTGCCAGAAATCCCCTGGTTCTTAGGCTTCCTTTGATGTCTTCTCTGGTTCACAGGCCCTGCTCCCATGGAAAGGTGATAAAGAAAGCTCTGGCATGTTTCTGAGAAGCAAGGTGCTGCTTACTCCTGACCCTCAGAGGACAGGGGGTCTCCCACTCTCTCGTTGCACTTCTGGGGGCCCCAGGGCCACATATACAAGGGAGCCTCCCTGCCTCCTGAGTGCGGGGCTAAGAACCAAAGACCATTCTGTGGAGCCCTCACCGTCTCCGTCACCAGCTGCACTCCAGTGGTAATCATGCTGGCCTTGTAGCCTCAGGCCCTTTAGCTTCAGGGCACTCCTGGAAACCTATGAGTGCTGACCCCGAAGGCTCAGACTAGTCAGGTGGGAGTAGACAGCGTAGCAGGGGCTTGAGGTGGTGTGGGCCGGCACCCAATAGATCAGACTCTTGCTATTTAAAAAATAAAAAAAAAAAAAAAAAGGCCAGTCTACTAAATCTTTTTCATCAACCCCTGCCCCTTCACAGTCCTGGACTTCCACAGGCTTCTCGGCCTTGCCTCCAGCACTTGCTGTCCAGGTTGTGTCTTAGGACAGCTTACCATTCTCTCCCTGGAGGGCAGGGAAAAGGAGTCGGAACAGAACCCTGAGTGTTCCAAGGCCGGTGTGTGAGTCACAAGGGGTAGGGAGCACGGGGAGATGCATGGGTGTTCCTCATTCACAGCCCCTTAACCTTGCTCTTTCTTTTTAAAGAAATTTCTTTCTTTCTTTATGGCTGTGCTGGGTCTTCATTGCTGTGCACAGGCTTTCCCTACTTGCAAAGAGCCGGGGCTACTCTCTGGTCATGACGCACAGGCTTCTCTTTGCAGTGGCGTCTCTTGTTGCAGAGCATGGGCATACAGGCTTTAGTAGTTGTGGCACAAGGACTTAGTTGCCCCAAGCCATGTGGAATCTTCCTGCACCAGGGACCGAACTGGTCGGTCCTGCACTGGCAGGAGGATTCTTATTCACCACACCACCAGGAAAATCCAAACTTGCTCTTTCCGACAACACAAGGCAGACTCCAAAACCAAACCCATCCTCCTCCAACTTGCTTTCCCTCCTGCCTTGTCTGTTTCCTCAGTTACCTCTGCAAGAAATCTGAGAATGATCCTCCACCTTACCCTCTCCCTAATCCCATCCATTTGGAAGCAGTACTACAAGATGGTTAAGAGCCTGGTTGGTTTTGAGCCAAACAGACCAGGAATTGAATCCTGGCTCTGAGGCTTCCAAGCTGTGCACCATCGATCTTAGTTCACTAAACCAGTATAAGTTTCAGTTTCTTCATCTGTCAGTGAGGATAATATTCCATACCTCGAAGCAGTATTAGGATTCATGAAGATGTATATCAGGCGCTCTTAGCCCAGGGCCTGGCACTGGTATGAGCTCAAGTCCATCAGTCACACAGCCCTGACAATCTCTTGACTAAAATTTTCCTTGAACTTGTCTCTTCCATTCCTATTCCTTCTCCTGCTCAGGATCTCCCTTCTCTTGGACACGACATACTCTCCAACCACAAGAGGACTCTCCATCTCATGGGACAGAAGACCTCCCTGACGTGGCCCCACCATGTCTCCAACTGCATCTCCATCCCTGCCTGCTTCCACCGCGTCTTGTTCATCTTATCTCCTCCCTCCCAGAATGCTGCTCTCTCCTCCCACTCTCACCCCCCACCCTCATTTCTTCTGAGCCACTTCATGTGGAGATCAACCCAGAGGTCATGTTTAAGAAGCCTCTGTTTGGAGCATCTCCTTAGGGAAATGTGCACAGCTAGGCAGGTGAGGGGAAAGCCCACACAGGCAAGTGGTTCATCTGTATCCTTCAGGCTGGTCTATCAGCCAACACCCTGTGGGAGCCCATGAAGGGTGGTGCCAGAGCCTGGCTGACTCGAGTCTTTGTTTTGAGGAAGCTAGCATTGTGTGGCCCCAGTCTCAGCATGCCACCTCTTCCTTATTTGCTCAAGGCTGCAGCTTCCCTTGGAAGAGAAAGGGGCTTTTCGTGCCTCTTGGTCTTCCACTTCCTTCATTTGCTACTCCCCTTTCATCACTGGCCTCCACTTGCACAATTACAGAAATGGAACAACACATCATAAAAGTTTAGGACATGATCTCAGGTTAACCTACTGAGTTTCTGTTTCCTCTTCTAGAGAATGGGATTGATGCCTTCCTTTCCTCATGAGGCTGTGAGAATAAAATGAGACAGTCAGTATGGAAATGCCTTTTAGTCACTGAACAATATATAAATGGATAACTAGTTATGCTCCTATACCAACTTACTTTTTATTCCCAACTCACTCAACATTGGCAAGTCTTATATTCCCCAAATGAGCCAAGTGACCTCCCCACATCCCCACTGCCAGTCTAGAGCCCTCTGTAATGCCTGACTTAAATTCATCTTCACCAAGCCTTCTATTAGTCATGCCCCATGATAACTGCTTGAAAATATTTTAAAATTGTTCAATACTACCTGAAAAGCACTACAACAAATATTGGGGGAAATAGAAAAGTAAATGAGACAGTTCTAGTCCAGATTAAATTTACAATTCAGTAGGAACAACACACGGATGAACATATGTTACAAAGTCATGATCATGGGACCAGAAAAAGTGCTGAGTGTATGATTGGCCTTTAAGTTTCAATCTTCAGTCCTTCTGGTTTGGTCTCTAAAATCCCATCCTGATCCATAGTATTGCTTCATCCATTCTGACATCCTTGTCATGGTTTCATCTGCTCCTGAAGCCTGAGATTTGTGAAACTGTTGCCCCGTTATACTGGAGTTTACTTATACAATAATCATCCTAGAGATGAGGAAACTAACATTGAGGGGGCAGCAGCTTGCTTGAGGCCACCTGTCTAATTCAGTGGCTCTCAAGGGGGAGCAGTTAATCAGGTCTGGAGACTTTTTGGTTGTCACAACTGGGAGGCGCTACTGGCATCTAGTGGGTAGAGGCCAGAGATGCTGCTCAACGTCTTCCATTGCACAAGAGAGCTCCCACAACAAAGATGCACCCAGATGAAAATGTAGCTTGTGCTGAGGTTGAAAACTGCTGGTCTAATGACAGAACAGATTTCTTCACAAGAGCAAACTTACTCATACCTTACGTGTTGAAAAGGATTGGTAAATATCTAAAACTTAAGAGATTTTTTGTTTGACTTTGCTTGTGATGGTGCTGGTTCTTCTGCCAGCCAAAGGACTACTGACAGCTCATCACTGAAACAACCTTTTGTTATTTTTCCCCTGAAACTGACTCTCTGCATACAGCCATGGACACATTCTCTCCCTCCTCCCCTCCCCAATGGTAGGATTCTAGAACCACTGGCTAGACTGACAAGTGCAAAGATGATTCCCTATGATCGAGGGGGGAGCCCTAAGTGAGTTCACTACAATCTCGGTGGTTTTACCTTTGCCCTTTCCAAATCAAATGGTTCAAATAGCAAACTGTCCTGGGTTGTCCTTGAACTCAGAGGATTGTTTCAGCCACTTCAACCTCCTTGTCATAGTCTGACCTTCACCCTGGGGTTAGAGTTCAGCAGCTGCACTGTCAGTTCCTCAGCTGGGACTGGGATCATTCACGTGATACCACCTGGGAATGGGATCACTCAAGGGCAGGACAAATGCCTTCTAACCTAGAATTTAAATCCTTTAGGGTCACTAACTGTGCTGTATCCTGTGGGAATAGTATAACATATGGTCCTTGTCTTCTGGGAATTGACAGTCAAAACTGGAGGAAAACAAATATATATGAAGAAATAACCAGTGATTTAAGGCAGAAAATTATACATTTTGACGACAGTAAATGTAGGAATTTAAAGACGAGAGATCCCTCTGAATTAGGAAGGCCAAAGAAAGCTTTTTGGAGGGAAATTGAAACCTTTGGATGGATCTCAAGGAACAATTAAGTGGAGATAAAGAGAATTATGAGCCTACTGTAAAGCACATGGAACCCTGCTCAATGTTATGTAGAAACCTGGATGCAATGGGAGTTTGGGAGAGAATGGATATAAGTATATGTATGTCTGAGTCCCTTTGCTGTTCACCTGAAAGTATCACAATGTTGTTAATCAGTTATATTCCAATACAAAATAAAAAAATTTTAAATATAAATAGCATGTGTAATATATATTTTAGAAAATGTATGAATTTTTGCCCCCAAATTTATGACATTTTGATTCCACTTGTTTGACTTAGTATGAATAGAATACTAGATTTCTAATTAAAAGAAATAAATACACATCAAGCAACAAAGTTTTACTGTATAGCACAGGGAGCTATAGTCAGTATCTTGTAATAACCTATAATGGAAAATAATCTGAAAATAATGTATGTGTATATGTATAACTGAATCACCTTACTGTGCACCGGAAACATTGTAAGTTAACTGTACTTCAGTAAAATATACTGAAGGAGGAAAAAGTGAGATAGTTGCAGCCTCAAAGCATGAAAAAAAAAGGGGGGTGGGGAGAATTATGAAAGGCATGTTTGAGGAAAGAAAAACCCAGCCTGGCTGAGACTGAGGCACTCAGTGGGAGAAAAGTCTGAGACGAAGTCAGAAAGGCAGGTTTGCCAGATTGTGGCAGACCTTGAGCATCAAGCTAAGGAATTTTTAACTTATTCCATAGACAAATGAGGAACTGGCAATGGCTTACGGGACAGAGTGACCTGGTGAGGCCTCTTAAGCCCACACCAGGTTCCCCACCCCTACATCCTGGCTGGTCTAAAGGCACTGATCTAGGAGCCAAGGATTTCAACCCTCTGTCCTGCTGCCCCCTACAGATCCCAGCTGTTCCAGGAGAGGTCATGAGAATTCAAAGACCCAAAGCGAATCCCACATCTGACCCCAACTTGCTATTTGTTTCACTTTCCTCGTCTGCAAAAATGAGTCCATTACCTTTATTTATCCTAGGAGCAACACAGAATAACAGAACTTGGATCTGCCCCTGCTTGGAAGGAAAGGCTCACGGGCCTTCCATGGGTCTCCAGAGGCTGTGTAGAACTACAGAAGAGAGAGCGCCTGGGCTCTGAAGGGTGGGCACCAATCCAGGTTCAGCCTCCTCTCTCCCAGCCCCCCTCAACCCCCTCCCCAACAAGGGCTAGAGGAAGTAGCAGCTGTTGTCCTGAGGGGAAGACAGGCAGAGGTCCACCTGGCACTGTTGGGATTTTTACAACACCCACCCCAACAACTTTAAACACACACACACATGCACCATACACCACACACACACAGCAGTGGCCCAGGGAAAGGTTAGGCCAAGAGCAGAGACTATGACAGTAGAAGGAGAAGGAGGCTACCTTACAGCCCTGCATGGAGGCTTGCTTCCCTCTCACCACCTCTCCCACCATTTTGTCTTCTCTGCCCTCTTTAATTTGCCTTTTCTCCCTTCTGCCAGCCTTCCCGACCAGTCCTTGGCCTGATGCCTGACTCCTTTTGTTCTCCCTAACCTTATTCCCCTTCCTCCATCCTTTCTCACCCTGGGAATGCAATGAAGGAAACATGGCAAAATTATCCTACGGAGTGCAAAATGAAGCAGATCTTGGAAACTGTATAGTTTCAGTGAATAAATAAACGAAATCACCTGCCTTATCCAAACAATGGAGGCAAAGTAAGGGTTTCAGCCTGAACTGTGTAAACAGTCGGCTTAACTGTTCAGTTTTCACGTGCAAATCTAAACGTTGACTCCCTCTTCCCTTTGACCTGAGACAGCGTGGCCCTATTTACTTTCACAGAGCACTAAGGTAGACTTTTTTAGAACCCCACACGATGAAGTCGAAGAGCACACTGGGTAATTATGTTAACAGGAAAACACAAGAGCAGAGGGCAGTGCAAGCTGTGGTTTGGAATCGTCTCCCTCTAGAATAATAAGAAGTGAGGAGGAGTCCGGCAGGCGAGGAATCCAAATGAGCTCTTGGCCTTTCCACCCCCTCTCTAACCCCAGCCTCCAGTCCAGGGCAGGACTGGCCTGGGCTGATGTGCATTCTGTCCACATTCTGCCTTAACCCTTGCATTTCTACAGCAGCAGAGGCACAATTCTCTACCCAGAAGTTCAAACTACAAAGAATCAGGCACCTGAACAAAGCAGTGAATGCTGTTAGCACCGCCAAGGCCTCACCAAGGGGGAACCAGGGGCGTCAGAGGCCTGTGTTAACCTGCTCCTGGTTCTCTGCTGCCATCTAGTGGTGCTTCTCACTCCTGCACCATTTGTTCTTCAGAGATTCTCCATCCTGACCCACAGCTGTGTTCTTGAGCTACTAAAATGACGTCCCCAACCTCAAAACAAACACCCCACCTCCCTGACTCAAAATCCTAACTTCTGGACCAGGACACAAACTGTATGACTCAGGTTTGCACGACCTGGATGGTTCATGTGGCTTCTCTTCAGTCACATACACACAGCAGCCAGGGAATCTTTAAACAGATAGATCTTCTACTCCTCTGCGTTTTGTTTGTTTGTTTTTCACTATGCAGCTTGCAGGATCTGCTTCCTGACCAGGGATTGAACTCAGGCCATGGCAATGAAAGTCTGGACTCCTAGCCACTAGGCCACCTGGAAACTCTCTTTATTCCTCTGCTTAGAACCCTCCTAGGCTCCCCACTGTGTATACAGCAAAACTTGTGTGTGCATGCTCAGCTTCTCAGTCATGTTCGACTCTTTGCAACCCCATGGACTGTAATCTGCCAGGCTCTTCTGTTCATGGAAACTTCCAAGCAAGAATACTGGAGCTGGTTGCCATTTCCTATTCTAGGGGATCTTCCCAGCCCAGGAATCAAAGCTGTGCTTCCTGTGTTTCCTGCATTGGCAGGCGACTCTTTACCACTGAGCCACCACAGTCCTTTCTTTTTTTCCTTTTTTTCAGCTCTCCACCACAGTCCTTCTAATGGTCTCTGAGGCTTCCATGATCTGGCCTCTGGACCCCTCTGACCCTATCACTCACCCACTCCAGCCACACTGGACTCTCTACTGTTCCTCCAACCCCTCAGGAATCCATCTGCTATAGGGCCTTTGCAGTGCTGTCTCCTCTGCTTCTTCATACTGGAGAGGGGACAGAATCACGATGAACAGGGCTAGTGGAGGTGATGGAATTCCAGTTGAGCTATTTCAGATCCTAAAAGATAATGCTGTTAATGGGCTGCGCTCAATATGCCAGCAAATCGGGAAAACTCAGCAGTGGCCACAGGACTGGAAAAGGTCAGTTTTCATTCCAATGCCAAAGAATGTGCAAACGACCACACCATTGTACTCATCTTACACGCTAGCAAAGTAATGCTCAGAATTCTCCAAGCCAGGCTTCAGCAATACGTGAACCGTGACCTTCCAGGTGTTCAAGCTGGTTTTAGAAAAGGCAGAGGAACCAGAGATCAAATTGCCAACATCCGCTGGATCATTGAAAAAGCTAGAGAGTTCCAGAAAAACATTTACTTCTGCTTTATTGATTACGCTAAAGCCTTTGACTGTGGATCACAACAAACTGGAAAATGCTTAAAGAGATGGGGATACCAGACCATCTGACCTGCCTCCTGACAAATCTGTATTCAGGTCAAGAAGCAACAATTAGAATTGGATATGGAACAATAGACTGGCTCCAAATCCAGAAAGGAGTACATCAAGGCTGTATATTGCACCCTGCTTATTTAACTTCTATGCAGAGTACATCATGAGAAACGCTGGGCTGGAGGAAACACAAGCTGGAATCAAGATTTCTGGGAAAAATATCAATAACCTCAGATATGCAGATGACACCATCCTTATGGCAGAAAGTAAAGAGGCATTAAAGAGCCTCTTAATGAAAGTGAAAGAGGAGAGTGAAAAAGTTCAACATTCAAAAACTAAGATCATGGCTTCCAGTCCTATCACTTCATGGCAAATGGAGAAACAATGGAAACAGTGACAGACTTTATTTTCTTGGGCTCCAAAATTGCTGCAGCTCGTGACTGCAGCCATGAAATTAAAAGACGCTTGCTCTTTGGGAGAAAATTTATGACCAACCTAGATAGCATATTAAAAAGCAGAGACATCATTTTGCCGACAAAGGTCCATCTAGTCAAAGCTATGGTTTTTCCAGTAGTCATGTATAGATGTGAGAGTTGGACTACAAAGAAAGCTGAGCACCGAAGAATTGATGCTTTTGAACTGTGGTGTTAGAGAAGACTCCTGAAGTCCCTGGGACTGCAAGGAGAGCCAACCAGTTAATCCTAAAGGAAATCACTCCTGAATATTCATTGGAAGGACTGATGCTGAAGCTGAAACTCCAATACTTTGGCCACCTGATGTGACTGACTCACTGGAAAAGACCCTGATGCTGGGAAAAATTGAAGGTAGGAGAAGGGGTCAACAAAAGATGAGATGGTTGGATGGCATCACCAACTCAATGGACATGATCAGCAATGGACCGGGAAGCCTGGCATGCTGCAGTCCATGGGATCGCAAAGAGTTGGACATGACTGAGTGACTGAACTGAACTGAATCCCTCTGCTTTGGAGGCTTCTTCCCCAAACAAGCATAAGTTCACTTTCTCACCTTCAAGTGTTTTTCCAGTCACCTACTTCAATGACTCTGTTTAAAAATCACTGCCTACCAATCTCCATTTTTTCTTTTTTCCTTAGCAATTATCACTTTACACAAAATATGTATTTTTTTACTGTCCTTCCTCCAGTGTTATGTAAATATTCTCTTCCCTCAATGAAATGTAAGCATTCCAAAGGTAAGGATTTTGACTTTTATTCACTGGTATATCCCAAGCTCCTTGGCCCATAGTAGATGTTCAATAAATACGGACTACATGAACGAACCTGAATCCACTATTCTGAGATCACTTACTGCTTACAAGTAAATCCTGAGAAGAACACTGTTCGTGTCCGTTTTCTAGGCCTTCCCATCCACCTGTAGTGACGCTTGTCTTCCTTGGTATCTCGGTTCTTCTGAGTGTCATGTACCAAGCTCACTGGAGCCACAGGAGCGGCATTGACTCCAGCTCTCTGCACAGCTGTAACTGCCACAAGGAACAGGGAACACGAGTGGAGGAAGGTCTAGTTAGCTGTGGAGCAGCATCCCCACCAGCAGCATTCTCAAATTTGGACACTAAGGGCTGAAATTTTTAATAAAGCAGTAAGGGAAAGAGTGAAGGATGAGAGGTGTTGGGCATCATCTCCAGGTAAAGCCAGGTGACCTTGCTTGACTCTGGAACAGGAGGGACCCAGAAGGATGAATCACTGTAGAATGGTTGAGTTGGAATGGTGCTGGGAATAGTGGCTGTGATGATTGGTCCACTTCCCTGTCTCCTCCCAAAGATTAGCAAAAAGTCCTGATAGGAAGTCATGCAAAGTAACCTTCTAGACTAGTCCATCTGTATCTCAGATCAGAAAAAAAAGCAACTCTTACCACCACAGCCATGGGCTCTTCCCAGAATCAGAACCAGAAGTGTATATAGGAGAGGATAAATGACAGCTCTCATTTGGGGTAGACACCTGGGTCAATTGTTTTATCAGAGTCATTACAATCTTGTGGCTAGAGGCCAGATCTACTCTTTGAGTGTGCCGATTCAGACTTCCTCATTGCTAAAGATGTTTAGGCAGGTGTACTAGCTCCACTTACTACACGTGGAATATGTAAGTGGAAAGGCATGAACCTGATTCATTTCCTGATCCAGGGCTGCTTCCCAGCCCACACCCAAATAAAGGCACCACAGGCCAGGCCAGCTCTTAAGGAGTTCGTGGTGGGAGAGGAGGCCCTCAGAGATCTGAAGACCAGCGGAAGGAAGCTGTGTCCACTGAGCCGGCATTGCAACAGGAAGACTCAGTGATGAGGTGAGGCCACAGTAGAACGTGGGTGAGGAGAGAGAGGACAGGGAAGGGATGGGCTCTGGCCAGATAAGAGTACCCTCAGGTGAGTGACAAGGTGGACAAAAGAGGGACTCGATGTGGACGGATGAGGACACAAAGGGAGAGAGGAGAGAGATGCTAGGGGCTGGGGGGCACAAAACGGGGCTATGGAGGAGATGGGGATGGAGTCATGGAGGGTACAAAACACAGAGAAAAGGATAGAAACAGGGACACAGAAGGATGGATGTGAGGGAGAGGAGATGGAGCAAGCAGCAGGAGACTTGTGGGACAGAATGAATGAATGAAAGATAGGGACACAAGATGAGGGGGACAGAGCCCTAGGATTATGGGAAGGGGTCATAGCAGCTGTGTGCACACAGAGAGGAGAGGAGGAGAAAGACATGGGCAGAGAGAGGAAGGAGACAGAGGGGGAAGGAGACGGTGATCAGCTGGAAGGAGCAGGTTCAGAAGGGCTAATTTCCACCTCCTGCTCTCCATCCCCAGAGACCCCACTCCTCCCTTCTAACTGTGCCCCCTAAGAGAGATGGCACCAGCCAGAGGAGGATTCTGCCCTCTGCTGCTGCTCCTGCTGCTGGGGCTGTGGGTGGCCGAGGACCCAGTCAGTGCCAGGCCTGGGAACATGACCCCAGCTCAGTGGTTTGAAACTCAGCATGTGCAGCCCAGTCCTCAAGGCTGCAACACTGCGATGCGCAAAATCAACAAGTTCTCCAAACGCTGCAAAGACCTCAACACTTTCCTACATGAGTCCTTCTCCAGTGTGGCCACCACTTGTCAGACTCCCCAACACAGCCTGCAAGAATCGTGAGAATAACTGCCACCAAAGCCAGAAGCCTGTATCCCTGACTGAATGTAAGCTCACCTCAAGGAGATACCCAGACTGCAAGTACAAGGAAAAGAAACGGGTCACTTCTTACATCGTGGCCTGTAACGCCCTCCCAAGAAAGGAGACTCTGGGAAATTCAAGCTGGTTCCAGTCCACCTGGACAGAGTCCTTTAGTTTTCCAGCCTTCCTTGTGCTTGAGCTAATTCCCTCTCCAGGCCTCTGGACCACTCCTCCACCCAGAAGTTTCTCTTCTGACATCTCCTGGGACCCTTCCTGGCTCAAGCTCCTCTGAAAAGATAGGGGCCTGGAGGATTGAGGTGATACCTTAGCAGGCTAAGCTCTAGAAGAGATGGTGATCTCTCTACTTTTTATTGCTGTTTTTTTTATCTGAAGTTTATTGCTGAAGTTTATCTGCAATAAGTTTAGGGGTGTGGGTTCCTTGATCTGTGCCTCATACATCTCTCCCATGCCCCATCTTCTTATGGCAGCATGGCACGAGGAAGAAAGGACTGGAAAGAGAGTGTATGGGATTTAGGAAAGAGTTACTCCTGTTCCTAAACTGGGCCTCTTCCCCAGTCCTGATGTGGTAGTGAGGTGGCCTGTGTTCAGGGAGGCGGCCAGAAGGGAAGAGAAGGAGGCCACAGCTCATCAGAGTGACATGGCATTTCAGGCTCTTCACGGTGTGCCCACGTGCATCCCTTGTGAGACAGACTCGACAGGGATTACTTACTTCTTTAGGGATGAGGAAATTGAGGTTTCAAGATGGCTTTATTAAAGAGTTTGTCAGGGTGGTTAGTAGCAGAATTTGGACTTGAAACTGGGTCTCCTGACTCTGCACGCAGTGCACTTTCTGTGCTATCACTGGCCAGAAACGGAGACCTCTGCAGGGACCAGAGGGGCACTGGGTGAGAGTTCACCCGTGAGGCAATGTCGGAGAGCTCTGAAGAGCCAGTCACACCATGTCGGCTGCAGTAAAGGTCATCACCTCTCTAGCCAAGGGACTGCTGATGAGGTGTGCCAAGGATGTAATCCCTCTCTCTTCTCGCCACCCCACCCCCACCCCGCCTTTCTGCCCTCCCCCTTCTCCAGCCCACTACTCTTCCGTCCTGGGCCCTGGGCCTGGCTCTGCTGGCCTGATCGCTTAGCCCTGAAGGCACAGTGTCAGGGAGTGTCCCAGCTTCATCCCGCTGTTCCAGGATCACGTTTCCCTTGACCTCAAGGGACTTCCGTGGCCCAGTGCCTGCTTGTCACAAACAAGCCAGTGGGAGCTGCCCGGGCTTCCTTCCTCCCGATAGTGATCTCTCCTGCCTTGGTGCTTCCCTGGCTCTCCGCTCTGGCTGTCCGCCCAGGCCAGAGGGGGTTGAGATGTGGAAATGCCACCTCCCTGTCCCCCAAGGGCTGCAGACACCAGTTCTCCCTTCCTGGTGAGCAGAACTGGAGAAACTATGGGTTTCTGTGGCTCAGTCCTCATAGCCCCCACCCAGCATTGCCTGCAGCCCTGACCATCACCAGCCCCTTCTCTCTCCCTTAATCTCAGTGCCACACTTCACTATGCCCATGCCCACCCTAGCTGAGCACCTAAAGACTACCTTGTTAGACCTTCCCTTTCCAGCTGCAGAGTCTACTGCCTGCCTGTCCCTCCCCAACACTCCAGTGTTCCTTTATGCCTTACCAGAGTCAGGTAAGCTTTGGAGCCAGATACAGTTGGGTATAAATCCTGGCTCAGTCCTTTGTGACTACATGTCCTCAAGAAAACCCGCACCTTTTGCAACGATGTTTCCATATATATTGGAGTAATACCACCTACCCAATAGGATTTCAAGAAGACTTAGAAATGACATTTTTGAAGTCTCAGTCAACCCCAGGCACTGGTAGGCAGTCAATAATAATAGCTAGTAGCACATAGTAGCAGCAGCAACCCTATCATATCCACCTTTGGCTAGAGAGACTGGATGGTTTGAGATGGTGAGGGAAGGGATGACGAAGAGAATGGGGAGCAAAACACCAAACACTTCAAGCCAAGTATGGGGCCAATACATTGATGAGCCTTAAAGGTAGAGAGGCAATAAGTATACTTTATAGCCAAAAGACTGAATGTAAGGTCTATATATCTATGATCCCTGTGCTATACATTTATCACTCTTGACGATTTTCAACTGGGGTGTATGGATAACCAAGACTGACAGGTAGCTGATTTTTTTCTTTTCACTTTCTTCTTTTTAACAACTCTCTTTATACTCTTTATTGATGATTTTTCTTATGGATATTATGGTTTTGGAAGACACCCTCCTCATAAACTTTTAAGTGGCTAAAAATTAATGTATTCTCTCAAAATAAAAATAATTTCCAAATATAATTTTTTTCTTGAAGGATTCATAATCTCAACAGTAGCTAAAAATTGAACATAATTCTAAAGCAATCTATGATGATAGTGGTCAGAATAGTGGTAGCCTTAGGGAGTACTAACTGGGAAGGTGTAGGAAGCAAGCTGGAAATGTTTGATTCCTGCTCTGGATATGCTTACTTTGTGAAAATTTACTGAGTTGCACATTTATGATCTGTGTACTTTACTGCATAGAAATTATACCTCAATTTTAAAATCTTCCCCCAAAATATAGTTTTTAAAGATTAGTTTATTTAACATGAGAAATGCTAATATATCAATTCACAAATATTATAATAAAATCACAGAATCATGATCTAATCCATTTCTATCATCCCACTTTGTACTATTTGTTAAATTAAATAGTAGTTGTACTATTTACCCACACCAGGGGTGTGGCATAAGCTCTCTTGGAGGAGGTCATCATTAACCCCATAGAGCCACTAGAACTTACACAGGACCAGGGAAACAGACTCTTGTTGGGCACAAACAAAACCCTGTGTGCACCAGGACCCAGGAGAAAGGAGGAATGACCCCACAAGAGACTGACTCAGACTTGCCTGTGAGTGTCCAGGAGTCTCCAGTGGCAGCATGGGTCAGCCATGGCTGCCGCAGGGTCAGGGGCACTGAGCGCAGCAGTGCATACACGGGACCTTTTGAAGGAGGTTGCCATTATCCCCAGGTCAGTAGGTGCCCAGCATGCTACTGGAGAAAAGTGGAGAAATAACTCCAGAAAGAACGAAGGGATGGAGCCAAAGCAAAAACAACACCCAGTTGTGGATGTGACTGGTGATGGAAGTAAAGTCCAATGCTGTAAAGAGCAATATTGCATAGGAACCTGGAATGTTAGGTTCATGAGTCAAGGCAAATGGAAGTGGTTAAACAGGATGGCAAGAGTGAACATTGACATTTTAGGAATCAGTGAACTAAAATGGGCAGGAATGGGCAAATTTAACTCAGATGACCATTATATCTACTACTGTGGGCAAGAATCCCTTAGAAGAAATGGAGTAGCCCTCATAGTCAACAAAAGAGTCCAAACTGCAGTACTTGGGTGCAATCTCAAAAACAACAGAATGATCTCTGTTCATTTCCAAGGCAAACCATTCAATATCACAGTAATCCAAGTCTATGCCCCAACCAGTAACACTGAAGAAGCTGAAGTTAAATGATTCTATGAAGACCTACAAGACCTTCTAGAACTAACAGTCTTTTCATTAAAAGGGACTGGGATGCAAAAGTAGGAAGTCAAGAGATACTTGGAGTAACAGGCAAGTTTGGCCTTGGAGTACAGAATGAAGCAGGGCAAAGGCTGACAGAGTTTTGCCAAGAGAATGCACTGGTCATAGCAAACACCCTCTTCCAACCACACAAGAGAAGACTCTGCACATGGACATCACCAGATGGTCAACACTGAAATCAGATTGATTATATTCTTTGCGGCCAAAGGTGGCTAGAAGCTCTATATAGTCAGCAAAAACAAGACTGGGAGCTGACTATGGCTTAGATCATGAACTCCTTATTGCCAAATTCAGACTCAAATTGAAGAAAGTAGGCATAACCACTAGACCATTCAGGAATGACCTAAATCAAATCCCTTACAATTATACAGTGGAAGTGACAAATAGATTCAAGGGATTAAATCTGACAGAGTGCCTGAAGAACTATGGACGGAGGTTCATGACATTGTACAGGAGACAGTGATCAAGACCATCCCCAAGAAAAGAAATGCAAAGAGGCAAAATGGTTGTCTGAGGAAGCATTACAAATAGCTGAGAATAGAAGAGAAGCAAAAGGCAAAGGAAAAAGGAAAGATATAGCCATTTGAATGTAGAGTTCCAAAGAATAACAAGGAGAGATAAGAAAGCCTTCCTCAAAGATCAATGCAAAGAAATAGAGAAAACAGAATGGGAAAGACTAGAGATTGCTTCAAGAAAATTAGAGATACCAAAGGAACATTTCATGCAAAGATGGGCTCAATAAAGGACAGAAATGGTATGCACCTAACAGAAGCAGAAGATACTAAGAAGAGATGGCAAGAATACACAAAAGAATTGTACAAAAAAGATCTTCACTACCCAGATAATCACAATGGTGTGATTACTCACCTACAGTCAGACATCCTGGAATGTGAAGTCAAGTGGGCCTTAGGAAACATCACTACAAAGCAAGTGGAGGTGATGGAATTCCAGTTGAACTATTTCAAATCCTAAAAGATAATGCTGTTAAAGTGCTGCACTCAGTATGCCAGCAAATTTGGAAAACTCAGCAGTGGGCACAAGACTGGAAAAGGTCAGTTTTCATTCCAATGCCAAAGAATGTTCAAACTACCACACAATTGCATTCATCTCACATGCTAGCAAAGTAATGCTTAAAATTATCCAAGCAGGCTTCAACAGTATGTAAACTGAGAACTTCCATTGGTTCAAGCTGATCTAGAAGAGCCAGAGGAACCAGGGATCAAATTGCCAACACCTGTTGGGTCATCAAAAAAGCAACAAAGTTCCAGAAAAATATTTACTTCTGCTTTATTGATTATGCCAAAGCCTTTGACTGTGTAGATCACAATAAACTGTGGAAAATTCTTAAAGAGATGGAAATACCAGACCACCTGACCTGCCTCCTGACAAATCTGTATGCAGGTCAAGAAGCAACAGTTAGAATTGGACATGGAACAACAGACTGATTTCAAATTGGGAAAGGAGTATGTCAAGGTTTTATATTGTCACCCTGCTTATTAAACTTATATGCAAAGTACATCATGCAAAATGCTGGGCTGGATGAAGCACAAACTGGAATCAAGATTGCCAGGAGAAATATCAACAACCTCAGATATGCAGATGACACCACCCTTATGGCATAAAATAAAGAACTAAAGAGCCTCTTGATGAAAGTGAAAGGATAGAGTGGGAAAAGTAGGCTTAAAACTCAACATCCCAAAAACTAAGATCATGGCATTCAGTCCCATCACTTCATGGCAAATAGATGGGGAAATAATGGGAATAGTGACAGACTTTATTTTGAGGGGCTCCAAAATCACTGCAGATGATGACTGTATCTATGAAATTAAAAGATGCTCCTTGGAAGAAAAGCTATGACCAACCTAGACAGCATATTAAAAAGCAGAGACATTACTTTGCCAACAAAGGTCCCATCTAGTCAAAGCTATGGTTTTTCCAGTAGTCATGTATGGATGTGAGAGTTGGAGTATAAAGAAAGCTGAGCACCAAAGGATTGATGCTTTTGAACTGTGGAGAAGACTATTGAGAGTCCTTGGACTGCAAGGAGATCAAACCAGTCAATCCTAAAAGAAATCAGTCTTGAATGTTCATTGGAAGGACTGATGCTGAAGCTGAAACTCCAATACTTTGGCCACCTGATGAGAAGAACTGACTCATTTGAAAAGACCCTGATGCTGGGAAAGACTGAAGGCGGGAGGAGAAGTGGATGACAGAGGATGAGATGGTTGGATGGCATCAATGACTCAATGGACATGAGTTTGAGCAAGCTCTGGGAGTTGGTGAGAGACAGGAAAGCCTGGTATGCTGCAGTCGATGAGATCGCAAAGAGTTGGATATGACTGAGCGACTGAACTGAATTGTATTCTTTATTAAAATGTTGTAAATATTTTTGGCTCAAAAGGTATATAAGGTTTTTTTCTAAAGTTATCCAAGTAATCCATTCTCTTGTACTATTTATATAACTGTCAACTAATGAAAATTTAAAAATAAAATATAAATATAAATAAACTATTTTTAACTGAAAATTCTTAATGAATTTTATATGTAGTATAAGCTTTTGTGCTTGTGCTCATGCTCAGTTGCTCAGTTGTGTTCAACTCTTTGAGATCCTTTGGACTGTAGCCCGCCAGGTCCTCTGGGTATAGGATTCTTCAGGCAAGAATACTGGAGTGGGTTGCCTGCCTTCTCCAGGGAGTCATCCTTATCCAGGGATCAAACCCTCATCTCCTGCATCTCCTGCACTGGAGGAATTCTTTACCTCTGAGCTATAGGGGAAGCCAAGTATAAGGTTTTACAATCAATTATTATATTTTTCTTACAATAATAATCGTGTATTTGTATTTCCACCGACTGGTAGAATTTCAACTTTTAAAGTTCATAAGGAAAATTTCACTTCCAGTTACATTCAGGGTGCTCACCAATATTTGAAAGAGATTATTCTGATATTAACAATGAACCCAAATGACCTGACTTGTTTTCATACTAATGCATTAACTGACTAGATTTGACAGTCACCCATTCCTTCACATGATCTTGATCACAGCCAAGTTCAGGGATGCCAGGAATTATGTTGATATAAGCACTGGGCTATTCAGACTTTCAAAGGCCAAAGCTGAGGTCCAAAATGAATAACAGGTTTGCACCGATTACCAAGGCTGCATCTTGACCCATTCTTACTTGAAGGCTGAAAAATGGGAAAAGAGACTGATTAATTGTGAGATTTCTGTTCCTGGGGATGGCAGCATGGAGAGGGGAGGAGGGTCTCCAGGGAGGTATTGCCCAGCCTTGGGTAGATGGCTTTAAAGGAAACTGTTTCACCCTGGATCTAAGGAGCAAAAATGGCATCCCATAAAGAACATAACCCAAGAACTGGAGCTAGTGTGAGCTAACTTTCCAGGAGTGAGACTATCTGAGGCAGACTAGGTAGGAGACTTTTGACATGACTCTAGTTGCTCCAAAGGCAACACGCTCTGAAGAAAATGACCCAGAGACACTATGAAGAGGGCCAGCCGAGTCAAAGCAGAGAGAAGGGTCCTGATCTCAAGGGCATGGTGTAGGAAGAGGAAATGCCCTTGAGACTGGAAACTTTCTCCTCATATCCATTCAGATGGCCCTGTTCATAGAGTCTATGGCCCTAAGGGGTGACCTTAGAGCTACAGCAGCAGAAAACAAACCAAGAACAATATTCAGGGAAGAGCCTTCTTGGCAAGAACCTTGTCCAATTTCACCACATTTCTCCTGCGCTACTGCACAACTGGGCCTCCAAGAGAGCTTTGAAAACTTTAGATCCTCACTCTAAAGTCCTCCTTCTACCCCCTATTCCACCTGGAGAGAGAAACAGCAGTCACAGCTCTTACCAGGATGTTTTCCTGTGCAGGATTTCAAAGCCAGTAAGCATGGGAACATCCACAAAGCCACGGAGACATGAGAAAATATTGCCAGTGAGGCTTCGGAGGAAGTTCACAAGAGGAGAGGCAAGGAAAGATGTCTACCCATAATGGAAATATGCCCATGATGGAAAGTCCTCTTGACTTAGAGAAACTGGAATTTCCTCATCTGTGTAAAGGTCATCT
The DNA here is from genome assembly GCA_917880005.1 of Nanger dama. Lineage (NCBI taxonomy): Eukaryota > Metazoa > Chordata > Mammalia > Artiodactyla > Bovidae > Nanger > Nanger dama. The sequence goes on from CAKJTW010000003.1 coordinate 78,244,417, forward strand.
ACTTCAGAGTATTATGCAGATTAAATATGATAACATACACGAAGCACTTAGTACAGTGTCTGGTGTGCAGGAAAAGTTTGAAAGATGTAATCATTTATATTTATTACTCTGATGTCAAATGTTGAGTGGCCAGATCTCTGATGGAGCAGGCTCAACTTCCGGAACAGAAGAACAAAGGACTTAAAGAAGGCCGAGCTCCTCCTCAGCCTCCTCTTGTCCAAAACAATTACGAGCAAACAGGAGATAAGGTAAGGTTCAAGATTAGATAAAAGGACAATATGCATTAATTTCTCTGCTCTCTTTGGAGTGAAGTGGAAGTGATGTTTTCAATTAGAGGGGACAGAAAACTATTGAGCATTTCTATTAAGCCTATGCAATGGGTTTTTCTCATCTCTACCATCCATGAATCCAAAGATGTGGAAACAAGGCAGAGGAATTAAGATCACTAACTTTTGAGAGTGTCCTCCTTACCAGCTCCTCTCCAAAGGGTTCAATTATCACAGCAGTTGATGGAGAGGAGTGCCTAGTTACATTTCCTCTTGCTTTCCTAAGTCATTTAAACTAGTCCTTAGGTCAGCTCACTGTCCCTTCATTCCATCATGGAAGATGTCTTGTATTTTTCCACCCTCTGATTCAGTTTCTTTTGCTAGTCTGTCTTCCATTACACAAAACTACCACCAAGGGTGGTCCACTGCTTTCCGATGGATTGTTTACAATGGGAAAATAGCACCATTGTTACTTTCTATGATCTTCACCTGGAAACTTAGTTGAAGTTACACATTTAAAACATAAACTATACACCTGAAACTAATACAACATCATAAACCAACCATATTTTCATTATAAATAAGTAAACTAGCAAACAAACTGACCTGGTGTGAATCAGTACAAATTCCTGCTTGGGCCATGGCATTCACATCTGTATAGCTTTAGGCTCTTTCAGTTGATATTCATAAAACGATGTCATAAGATGTTGTATCCACTGACCTCAGAGATCATCTAGTACCGCCCTCCCTATTTTGCAAATGAGAAAAATGAGACCCAGGGAACCTAAGACCCTGTGATTAGTTTAAGTAAGAACTCATGTTTCTCAAACCAGTTCAATGACATTTCCAAAGTGTTATTCCAGTTAAGGCTCCCAAATGGATCTCAGACATCTTCCAAGGTCAAACTTCTGATACATGACTGGCAAATCAATCAGCAAATGGACAGGTTCCCAGACTGAGACAAAAGCATCTTCATCCAAAACAGAGTGTTCAGTGTCCATGATCCTGAGGTGTTTACCTTTCTGCTGTTCACCTGTGGACTACATCCCCTTCACCTGAATGCTTCAATTGTATCAATGAGACGGAAAAACAAAATAGCACCCAAGAACTTGATGGTAAACTCGTCAAGCATATCCCTGGGCCATGCCTGTTGGAGACATAAATAAGGGCACACAGCAAGAACAAAGGTCTTTACTCTCCATCTGCTATTTGGGGCCAAGGTGAAAGCATTGCAGAGATCCCATTGGGTGGATCTACAGATGGGCCTGAAACATCCAAAATATTTTATCTTTGGTAAGGGTTATTGTTCTCTACCCGCAAGGTTGGCACATCCAAGGCTGGGTTTTCATGGTCAGCTAGAGTCCCCAGAGCAATGTTTCTCAGACTTTTCCCTGAAGTGCTAGTAATGGCAGAGAAGAATTAATTAAACACTGAGACATGTCCAGCAGGCATGAGCTTTCTCTAAAGCCTTTTTCTTTCACTGAATTAATATTTATAAAATAGCCACATGCACAGATGTTTTATATCTTAGAATTTAATTTGTGATAATAATGAATCAATGTTAATTTCCTGGTTTTGATGCCTATGCTGTGGTTATGTAGGCAGGCAAACTTGTAATTAGGAAACGTTCATTCTGGTATGAAGGGGGCAATGGAGGATTTGGTCTGTAACTTAGTCCCAAATAGTTCAGAAATGTTCACAAAATTTAGGATATCTGGTGATGTATATAGAGGAGCCTGGTGTACTATTCCTAAAACATATGTAAATTTGAAATTATGTCAAAACAGAAACATTTGAAAATTATTTTTAAATAATTGATTTCAGAGTTTCAATAAACCCTATCATCATTTTATTTTGTGTAAAAAACAATACTTCAAATTACTTCCTTTCCACTCCAAAACAGTTTTGGTAAAGTTGGGAAAGAAAACATTTATCTCATGGCTTTGTGTGCACTTTGTGCATATCTGCATTCAACCTAGACTAGGATACACTCGCCTTAATGAGGCTCTCTCTAATTCGCTCTCTGTGGACTGTGCCTCTGACCGATATTTCTCTTAAAGAACTGTTTCATTTTGGCTTGTTCTTTAACTGCATATTGCAGTCCTGTATTACTTAGAGTGTTACTAATTTATGTCTTTTTTCCTTAATTTTGTAAACAGAATTGAAAAAAAAAACCAATTTGTGCTGCTATTTTTAAACGACAAGCCAAAATTCAGAACTTTTTTGAGTAATAGGGAATAAATGCCCACCTTTCACTCATTCTCTAAAAATTTCACTTTAAAAATTTTAAATATAGCCCAAATATCATTTACCAATGTTTATTCGTACTTTAAAAGGGAATCATATTTGGTTCTGATTTGTTTTGCATTCCTCCCCTCAAGGCTGACAATTTTAGAAATTTCTTTATGTGTAAATCACAATGAGAATGAAAAACAAAAGTCTTATCAGGGAAAAATAAGAACTGGAAGATATGATAACCACAGAGCCAGAGCAATAGGAAGGTTCTTCACATCTAAAAATGAGAAAATTAAGAGCACTTGAAACTGGGACCTAGACCCCCTCAGTAAGTGTTCACTCAGACTGTGTTCATCATTGTCACCCCCGGGAGGTCTGAATGCTGAACACAGGCTTGAAATGCGTCAAAAGCCACAAAACACATGCAAGGGGAAACACAGACCCCCAGGCTTGCTGGACTGAAGACCACATCCTCTTCTGCTTGAGGACAGATCCTACAGGAAGGAACAAGGGAGACAGTCCACCCACTGAAGCAGGATCATGGTGGACTGGACGCCCTGAGAAGGCCCCAAAGAGCTTCACAGTAAAGAAAAATGAAGCTGGTAAGAAAGAGGGTGAGCCACTGGGAACAGAGATTTCCTGTGATAGCACTCTGAGGCTCAGAGTTTAGAAACCAGAATCCAGGACGTCTTTTGGCCATGGGTCTTCTCCAGTTCTCTTGAAGGAGAATCCTTCTTGGAGAGATTCCTTGTCAAAGTTTCTAGCAAGCTCCTGCCTCAGCCTGAGACCAACCCAGCTCCTCTGTCTAGCCTGGCTGTAGACTCAGTGCCGAGACCAGAGAATCGGGGGCTAGGTAGCCCTACGGTCCTTCAGAGATACCCTGGAGCAGGGCGCTACCCTTCAGGCTGCTCATCCTTCTAGCTTCCCTCTGGGTTTTTCCAGCCTGAGCTTGCATCTCCCCAGCTTCCTGGACTTTCATTCTATTTGCATTTTTCTCTTTTCTCCCTCTTCCCTCTCTCCTGAGTATACTGCTAAGTCACTTCAGTTGTGTCCGACTCTGTGCTACCCCATAGGCGGCAGCCCACCTGGCTCCGCCATCCCTGGGATTCTCCAGGCAAGAACACTGGAGTGGGTTGCCATTTCCTTCTCCAATGCATGAAAGTGAAACATGAAAGTCAAGTTGCTCGGTTGTGTCTGACTCTTAGCAACCCCATGGACTGCAGCCTACCAGGCTCCTCCATTGATGGGATTTTCCAGGCAAGCGTACTGGAGTGGGGGTGCCATTGCCTTCTCCGTTTCCTGAGTATATCTTTATATATATTTACAAAGTAATTGAGGAACTGAATACTCACAATCTCAGTCTCCTTTCTGAATTAGAAGCACAATAGTGTTTCACAGCAGAGCTGTGGGGCGTCAGGGCATCCATCTGCAGGGCATCCACGGTCAGGATTTCCATCATTAGGAGTAAGTGCAGCTTCCAGTCACCTGTCCTGGCCCCATCTGGTAATCATGGATGTGTGAGCTGTTTGGCAGAAAGTTAGCTAAGAATCTTCCATACTGTGCCCAGAGAACCTGAACACTATCAGCAACCACCTGCCTCCTGAAATTAACGTTATACCTTCATCCGGCTTACCTCTTGGTGAATTTTACCTCAGGGCATCTGCACCCCAGCCTGCCTCATCCTTGGCACCTATGGAAAACAGTCAGCAACAGCTCCTCTCACACATAGTCAGGAGTACCTTAGCCAAGCAAATGAAGCTTCCCGCTGGTTACTCAAGCTGAACCTGTCCTCAGAGACCTCTATGAACAGACCCCGCCAAGGCCCTCTGCTGAGGTGCCAGGAATCAGTTCTGGGCAATCTCACACAAGATCCGAGCAGAGGACCAGAAAATGCACATACAGCCCACTCTCCACTTAGCTACTCGCAGCCATTTGCTGTGGTCCCGGCCGCTCCTACACCAGCCCTGCTCTTCAAGAGCCCCCTTCTTCCTGAAGAGGCTGCCCCTTGCCTCTCGGGTAAAGCCTGACAACCCAACTGAAGGTGGCATTTGTAGCTCAAAGCCTGTCTCAGGCCAGCAACCCTGATAGACTTTTCTGGCCCCCTCACCCACACCTCCTCAGTTCAGTTTAGTTCAGTCGCTCGGTTACGTCTGACTCTTTGCAACAACATGGACTGCAGTATGCCAAGCCTCCTTGTCCATCACCAACTCCCAACTCCTGGAGCTTACTCAAACTCATGTCCATTGAGTCGGTGATGCCATCCAACCATCTTATCCTCTGTCGTCCCCTTCTCCTCCCGCCTTCAATTATTCCCACCATCAGGGTCTTTTCCAGTGAGTCAGCTCTTCACACCTCCTAGGCTATGCTGAAAACACTGGTCTCCACAGGATCGGTGCTGATTCTCCACTCGCCCTCTTGGAGCTGCCTTTGGGGTCTTCCTGCAGGGTCTCTTTTCACATTCTAGTCTGGCCACTAGCACTCTGATGCTTCCTCTTGTTTCACAGAGTCTTTTAGAAATTATTCTTTTAGAAAGTATTTAGAAATTATTATGCTTTTTAGAAATTACTCAACTGAAACTCTTTAGGCTACAAATGATGAAGAGGCTAAGAGGACAAGAGTGGCGATTCAGTTCAACACACAGTTACTGAGTATCCCTCTGAGCTATCCTGGCTTTATGGAGATTAAGAAGCATGAAAGGAGCTGATTTCTGCCCACGAGTTCACCATCTAGTTGGGAAGCCTGGATACACACATCAGAGTCAAATAACAGAACAAGGTAGTACCTGACTGAGCATCTAAGTGAGTGGTGCCAGGAGTTAATGCTGAAGGAGGTATGTTCAGGAAAGAGTCACCCCAGGTAGAGTTGTAAAGGAAAGTTCAAGCACAAGCTTGGGGGACCAAGCTGAGCGCTGAAGGATGGATAATAGTTGAGGGAGAACCTTTAGGGAAGAGAAAAAAAAGAAGCAAAAATATAGTTGAAGAAAACAGAACATGTCCAAGAGATGAAAAGAAGCCCAATCTATTAGTCACACAGTAACTGTCAGCCCATAAGGTAATCAGAAAGCAGTGTGGGGACTTCCCGCCCTGGGACAGGAATCTGCCTGCCAATGCAGGGGCAAGGGTTCCACACCTGGTCCAGGAAGACCCCACACGCCACAGAGAAACTAAGTCCGTGTGCCACGAGTGCTGCAGCCCCTGAAGCCCATGGGCCTAGAGCCTGTGCCCTGCAAGAAAGAAGCCACTGCAATGAGAAGTCCACGTGCAGCGAAGAAGACTCAGTGCAACAAAAAATAAAATAAGGAAATAAGAGGAAATAAGCATCCCTCCAAGCTGCCACATGCCCAGCTCTGTGCAGACTGAGAAGCATGAAAGGACCTGACTTCTGCCCCACAAGTTCATCATCTAGTTGGGAAGACTGAATATCCATGTAAGAGTCAAATAATAGAACAAGGCATTACCTGACTGAGCATGCAAATGAGTGGTACCAGGAAATGCAGGAAATAATAGACTCAGAAAGCACATTTATAAAAGTAAAGAGCAGTGTGGTGAGGAGGGAACAACACCACACTGGAGCCAGCCCTCCCTCCTTTTCTGTCCTAGGCCTGCCACTTAACACATCTGTGAACTTAGCCTCTCCAAGCCTCAGTTTCCTTTTCTATAAAACGGAAAAAATAACACGCAACACATAGTTGAGTTCAGTAGCTCAGTCATGTCTGACTCTTTGTGACCCCATGAATTGCAGCATGCCAGGCCTCCCTGGTGATGGCCATCACCAACTCCCAACACTCAAATTCATGTCCATCAAGTCGGTGATGCCATCCAGCCATCTCATCCTCTGTTGTCTCCTTCTCCTCTCTTTTCCAATGAGTCAACTCTTTGCATGAGGTGGCCAAAGTATTGGAGTTTCAGCTTTAGCATCATTTCTTCCAAAGAACACCCAAGACTGATCTCCTTTAGAATGGACTGGTTGGATCTCCTTGCAGTCCAAGGGACTCTCAAGAGTCTTCTCCAACACCACAGTTCAAAACCATCAATTCTTCGGCACTCAGCTTTCTTCACAGTCCAACTCTCACATCCATACATGACCACTGGAAAAACTATAGCCTTGACTAGACGGACCTTTGTTGGCAAAGTAATATCTCTGTTTTTGAATATGCTGTCTAGGTTGGTCATAACTTTCTTCCAAGGAGTTCGCATCTTTTAATTTCATGGCTGCAGTCACCATCTGCAGTGATTTTGGAGCCCCCCAAAATAAAGTCTGACCCTGTTTCCACTGTTTTCCCATCATACTGTTTTGCAAATTGAATTGCACATAAAGCACAAGACCTTGGCACACAGAGAGCACTTTAAAAAAAAATTTTGGCCACACACTGCAGCATGCAGAATCTTAGTTCCCCAACCAGGGATCAAACCACCTGCAGTGGAAGTGCAGAGTCTTAACCACTGGGCCACCAGGAAGTCCCCAAGCACTTTTAAATGAGAGCTGTAATCCTTAACAGAACACCTAGCACTGTGCCAAGCACATGCTATATCATCACGGAATGGTGGTTAGTGTACACTTAAAAAATAAATAAATAAATAAAGCAATGTAGTGTGTATCATCCAGGCTGCCTTTAGGAAAGCAGTAAATGATACACTCAAGGCAACTAGCTCTAGAATGTCAAGGGCTCTGTTTAGTACCCCCATACCACACTAGGCATTTTAACATTTCGTCATGCCACATTGAATATATAAAATGTATGTTCCTCATTCAATATCATTCTTTGGAAATGTATCTGAAATGATTTTTAAAGTTTTATTCTGAAATTATTTGACTCCAAGTAACTTGGGATTGGCACTTCTTCTCCAATCGTGGTGTTGACAATTCCAGTAAAAGAACGGGAAAAAAAAAAAAATCTAACCTAAAACTGTTTTCCAAAGTAATAGACTTCTTATGGGTGCCAGATTCCAAAATAAGTGAAATCAACTTTATGTTACTGTGGTAGCAGGTAAGTAAATATTTTAAATTTGATTTTATAGTTGACTTTTCCTATATTGGAGCCATATATTTTTTTTTCCTAGTCTCAAATATTGTAGGCCCTTGAAAACCTCCCAGACCCTAGGCGCTGGGCTTTTAGCGCTTAATGGATAAAACAGCCCTGAGACTGTGACCACTGGGAAGACTTGTGATGAATAACTAGGATCAAACACACAATTAAAGGAACCCTTTCCTCAGACCTCCCTGAGTGGGACTGGCCAGTTGCACGGTCAGTACCTACTTGAGGAAAGCATGTTGCAACTTAACTAGATTCAGAGCTTGCGAAGTCCATGGTCAGTCACTTGGCTGGCATGAAATGTTCCTGCCAACCCTTGGTTCCTGCTGCCATCCCTACCCTCTCACACAAAAAGCCCAGAGGCTTGGGTCTGCAACAGGTAATGAACAATCACATGGCAATCCAACCATCCCAGTGGGAAAGGCTCAGCTGACAGCCTGCAAAAGGGAAATATATATATTGGGTTGGCCAAAACATTAGAGATTTTCTGTAACATCTTATGGAAAAAAACAAACGAAATGAACTTTTTAAACAGCTCAATATATTTTCTCTCTGAGGCCCAAATCAACTATTTGCTGGATAATGCTCTGCTGCTGCTGCTGCTACTGCTGCTGCTGCTAAGTCGCTTCAGTCGTGTCCGACTCTCTGCGACCCCATAGACGGCAGCCCACCAGGCTCCCCGACCCTGGGATTCTCCAGGCAAGAACACTGGCGTGGGTTGCCATTTCCTTCTCCAATGCGTGAAAGTGAAAAGTGAAAGTGAAGTCGCTCAGCCGTTTCCGACTCTTAGCGACCACATGGACTGCAGCTCACCAGGCTCCTCTGTCCATGGGATTTTCCAGGCAAGAGTACTGCAGTGGGGTGCCATTGCCTTCTCCGGAATAATGCTCTGCTGGGATCAAAAAGCAGTGTTTCGTTAGTTTTGTGGGGAGAAGTGCAGAAGGGTGAGCTCGGTTGATGAACCAGGCTCCCCTTGAAGATAGAAAGAAAAAACATCTCCAGTGTTTCCCATCTGGCAATGCAGATCATAGGAGTCTAAGTGTTTTTTGCCACTTCACAGAGCATTTTATCTCAAAGGCAGTGAAGACACACAGAAGTCACGGTAGGGCTCAATACGCCAGCACAGACCTGAGAGGCTACAGCTAAAGCAAGATCCCCCACTTCAATCATTTGCTCCCTCCCTTGATAATTGCTGTAATACTGCCAGTACTATCATTTACTAAATTTATATTTATATGCATTTAGTTCAAAGAGTTCTTTGAATATGAAACTGTGTAACATCATATTTCAAAGAATACTAGAGTATCACTGGATAAATAGAAGTAAAAACAAAGAATGTCATCAAATTGTTTAAAATTCTGGTGATCTTCCCTGGTGGTCTAGTGGTTGAGAATCTGCCTTCCAAGCAGAGAATGTGGGTTCGATCCCTGGTCAGGGAATTAAGATCCCACATGCCATGGGGCAACTAAGCCCACTGCTCCACAAAAGAAGCCTGCATGCTGCAAAAACCCAGTGCAGCCAAAAAAAAAAAATTTTTTTAAGTTCTATCCAGATACTGTTTTCAGTTGAAGGCTCAGCCTGAGATCTGTTGTCTGTACTGAAAAGTGGGTAGAAACAAAGGCTTTACTTTCTTGTCCTAATAGACTTTCTCTTAAATGTCATCAGGAGGATTAGAAGAGAATTATCAAAGGCAATGGTCATGTTTCACTTAAACCACAAACAGACACACAGTCACTAGGCCCTGGCTCTATGGGTAACACCTTCTCCTTCCCTTTTCAGCCTGATACTAGACCAAAGGGATGGGTTGAAAGTCAGGAAGCTCCAGTCCCAGCTCTGACACTCAGTTGGTGGCCTTGGGAAGGGCACTTGCTCTTTCAGGCCCTCCAGTTCTTTCCTCTATAAAGCAGAGTTGATTGAGATGATCTTGAAGAAACTCTTCTGCTCTGATTCTGTCATTCCAAAACTTTCTCCACTTAGGGCAATATGTCAGTCCCAGAAAGAACCCAATTCACAGAATCCTGCTTGGCTGGCTGGAACACTGAGAGTGACTGTTTTTCTAGCTTCAGTGAGAAACTGGACCACAGAGCAGAGAGGAATTAGTCTGACACCACAACCTTAATATTGATTTTCAGGAATGTCTGAGCCAGCCTGGAAGAGCAAGGTATGGACCCTTGACCTACTTTCTTCTAAGACTGGTTTCCTTTTGTGGTCTGATTTCTCAGAGTTTCAAACCAGAAACATGGGAATGTGGAAAGAATAAGGGCTTTGGAAGCTGAGAAGCATCGATTCAAAGCCTGTAACACTCCCTAGCTATCTGATGATGGGCAATTTCCTTAACTTTTCTGAGCTTCAGTTTGCTTGCTTATTAAAAAAAGAAAGAAAGAGTTCATACCTCATAAAACTCTTATGAAGGAAGAACTGTATATGTATTTATTGGGGGCATAAAATGTATCATTAAATAAAATGTATCTGCTGGGACTGAACAATTAAATGCCAGTAGTGTTTTTAACTATCTGAGGCTGTAGGAACCCTGCAATAATTAATTTACAGTATGAGATTTTTAGAAGGGCTAGCAGGGCACCCCCATGGTGACCTAGTCACCCACCTCCCACTTCTTCTGTGTCCTTGTGCCCCCTGGGAGCAATGGCGCCAACCAGAGGAGGATTCTGCCCTCTGTTGCTGCTCCTGCTGCTGGGGCTGTGAGTGGCCAAGGACCAGTCAGCACCAAGCCCAGGAACATGACCCCAGCTCAGGGGTTTGAAACTCAGCATGTGCAGCCCAGACCTCAAGGACGCAACACTGCAATACACAAAATCAACAAGTTCTCTAAGCACTGCAAAGACTTCGGCACTTTTCTGCATGAATCCAGCTACTGCCTGGTCACCACCTGTCAGACTCCCAACATAGCCTGCAAGAATGGTCATAAAAACTGCCACCAGAGCCAAAAGCCTATATCCCTGACTACGTGTGAGCTCATCTCAGGAAGGTGTCCAGACTGCAGGAACGAGGAGAAGCAACTGGAGGCATTCCTCATCGTAGCCTGGGACCTGCCACAACAGAAGAATGACCTGAGGTACCAGCTGGTCCTGTGCTTTTGGATAATGTTGTCTAAGGCCAAGTGTTCCCCTCACCCCAAGCTCTGCAGACTCCTGATACTGCGGCTGCCTTTTCTCCCTTGAGTTCTTCACTAATCCTCACCCTTTTTGCAAATACCACTTCTCTCCCACGCAGCCAACTTCACATACTCTTAATTCCTTACGGGGTTTTGTGGATGCTCCAAATGATGAGGGAAGAGAGGTGATTCTCCTTAACCCTTCACTGATGCTTACGTTGTTTTCTGAGTGTGGATGCCCTGTGGCTCTTCAGGCACTAAAGCTCTTGGCATGGGTGGATCCAGGTTTTCTGGGACTTATGGCACATGCGATTTTAGAGACCATCTTAAAGAAAAACACAAAATTACAAATGCAAAGTAAAGTCAGGACCTTGGTAGAGCTGTGGTTGGACCATTCAGAGGAAACCCCAGGGGAGATCATTCAAGGAAGGAAGCCAGGAGAGTCTGTGCCCTGTTCACTGTACTGGGCAAAGGAATGTGTCTGACTTTGCTACAGTGAAAAACCCTTCTTTTCCTGATTGAGTGTGTGCATTACTGTCCAGGGAAAGCATGGAGGTTTGGAAACCCTTCTTTATCTCTGTGAAGCTTCAGCATCACGTACCCTGCAGGCAGAAGAGACGGCAGCACCCTGAGCAGGCTCAGGCTGGAAGGAGCAGTCAGTCTGGGGGGCTCTGCCTTCTGCCCCTTAAAAACTGCCTGGTGGTCCCACGTCACATGAAGGGGAGGACGGCAGGGAAGGGCAGGCTGAGCCCCAGGATAGCAGTCAGATCTAAGGTGGGACCCCTTGTTTATTTTCAAGACCTGACCTCATGCCTTACTGTTATGACCCAGAGCAGGAATCTCGGATCTTTGAAATGAACTTCCCTCCCTTGGAAATTTCAGAAACAGGACCTTCTAAAAATCTTGATCTGGTTCTAATTAGTGCTTCTCCAACTAACCGCGGTGAAGGATCAGTTTTGTATGCAAAGTCTGCCACAGATCAGCACTTTCATAAAATACAATAAAATGAATTACTGGAAAAATGAAACAGAATATATAGATATAGAAAACCCAAGGTTGAATTTTTTTATAATCAAATTCAGTGAACATAAAAGTGGTGTATCAGACTGGGATAAAAGTTTCTCAATGCTGCCTTTCAATTTCTATACTTATGATACACAGAGGAAAATACTATATACATATACACATATAAATTAAACACCAGCATAAGACATACATGCCCATACATATATACATATACATGGGCACATACTCACACATGTGCGTGTGTGCACACAACACACACACTCACCAGTAAGGCGACACCATCCTTCCCTCTGCTGATTCTGCCTCGCGCATACCGCTCCATTCTCATACTTGGAAAAAGACTTTTCTACACCGACTAGAGCTCATAATAAGGAAAGCATGATTGGAGAAACATGAAGTGGCAAGAAAAGCAGAAAATCCAAAAATTCTGACTCCCAGCCCCCATCCCTTCTACCTAGAAAGAGATCTAAAGCAGAGCTCCTTGCTACCTACCCCACCCACACTATCCTACCCAAATATAGCTTCCCACGGCACCCAGACAGCCTTCCCACATCACACTCTGCCCATTACCACCACTACTGCACCCGCCCTGTGCTTCTAACCAAGGAAGATATACTGGAAATCAGGGGAAAACATCCTTCTACTTCTCTGTCTTTGCCCGGGTATTGTGGGCAGGCTTCGCTTCCTCTGTCTGCACCTTAAATGATGGTGTTTCTCAGGCTCCTATTCTTAGCTCTCTTTTCCTCTCACACTGTACTCTCTTGAATGACTTGATACAGTCCCATAGCTTCAACTGCCACTTATCTGCTCCCAAAAGCATCTCTCCGGCCCTGTCTCCCAAGTTCCAGGCACATATACTCATCTCAGCATCTTGCAGACATCATTTAAAAAAAAAAAAAAAACACTCAGAACTGGGCTCAGATCTGCCTGGCTGCCAAACTTACTCCTCCTCCTGGCATCTCTCAGCCTTGGTGAGGGGAAACATCAGACCCAGCCAGTCAAAGTCTTAATCTAAGAGACACCGGTGTCTACACATTCTTCTTCTGTTTGCAGGCGTCGCCAGTAACTCCCCATCTATCCCATGCTTGCCTGCTAACTTGTCTCAGTCATGTCTGACTCTTTGCGACCCCAATGGACTATAGCCCTCCAGGTTCCCAGGTTCCTCTGTCCAGGGGATTTCCCAGGCAAGAACACTGGAGTGCGTTGCCATTTCCTTCTCCAGAATATTTTCCCCACCTAGAGATCAAACCCACATCTCTCTCTTACATCTCCTGCTTGGCAACTGGGTTTTTTACCACTAGCGCCACCTGAGACCACCCAGGTAATCCCAGGCACAAGTTCTTGGATTTTCTTTTTCCAAATATCACTAAGTTCCTAACATTGGTCCAACAGACATAATGATTTTGGAGGCGGCTGTGATTTGAAGCTAAGCAAATACACCTAAGTGGATGCAATCAAGGTACTGTCTAGCTACAGAGGGAAGAAATAATACCTTTAGAACTCTGTCGAACAGTAAGAGTAGGAACTTCCCTGGTGGTCCACTGGCTAAGACTCCACCTCCCAACGCAGGAGGTGCAGGTTCAGTCCCTGGTGGTGGAACCCTACATGCCGAGGGGTGGGGCCAAAGAGTTAAGGGAAAAAAAGCAGCAATAGAAGAGTATAATGAATCAAGTGGATTCTGTAACATTTCTCTCCCACCTCCCCCAGGGTTTCATTCATCCTAACCTATAGGTTAGATTCTCTGTTCTCTGTTAAATGCTAATATTCCTCATACATGTCTCTGACATAACATTGGGTCTGTAATTAGAGTCAGGGAACACCAGGAGAAATCAAACCACTGTATATATGTAAGAGCTGTGGCTCCAGAAGCTGGCAAGAGTGTGGAGCGAATTCAGAATAGAATGGATCTTTAAATAGACTAACTATATCCAAACAAGTAATGTAGCAGCTTGGGTAGGAGTTTCTGACTTCCGTGTGTAGGTTGAAGAATTAGATGCAGTGTAACTTGAATCCAGGGGCCATGGATCATGAACCTGGCCCACTCAGAGACTAATGACACAGAATCCAGGGCCCACTGGGGCAGCTGGGGGCCTGAGAAGAGCCACTCAAAAGCCTCGGGACCAAATCTCTGCCGGTTACATTCTCTGAGAACAGATTTCCAAAAAGTCAACTCAGAAAGGCACACCCCAGATATTTAGGATGACATCATGATTTCCTGGTCGGTAAGTTTGCTTTACTATCCATAAAATTGTAAGAATAGAAATATTGACGCAAATCAAGTACATGGCGTTAGTGTGTTTGTATTAAAGACTTCCTGTGTATTTTGTATTTTAAGTATTTACAGGGTTTAAGAGAATCTAGCAGCCTGTTACAGTAACAAATTGGTCTTGCTATTTTAAACGTGTAATTAGTTTAGATCTGTGGTTTGAAATAGAATTTTCCTTTATTTTTTTCTTCAAGTTAAAAAACCAATTTTTATGTTTATTTATTTATTTGGTTGCATTGGGTCTTTAGTTGTGGCATGCAGGATCTTTGTTCCAGTGTGAAGGCTCCTTTAGGTGTGCGAGCTCCAGAGAGCGCAGGCTCAGTAGTTGTGACACACAGGTTTCTGCACTGGAAAGCAAATTCTTAACCACTGGTCCACCAGAGAAGTCCCCAGTTTTTTTTCACTAAAGTGTAGTTGATTTACAATGTTGTGCTGATCTCCACTGTACAGTAAAGTAACTCAGTATATATATAAAATATATATATGTTATATATATATATACACACACACACATATATACACATACACACACACACACACACACACACACACACATCCTTTTTATGTATAGAATTTCCCTTTAAAACTAGTTTGGGGACATTTTAAAAACTTAGGAATTTAATCACTATATTCATAAATTGTCAGATTTCTAAGAATTTTTTTAGGTATTCAAGAATATGTGGTTGGTTAGCTCAGGTAACATATTACTTTGTAAGGACATGGAATATGTTAAACTTTTAAAGTATACTTTTAAGTATTTAAAGGAGTCATTAACTACATTTATAAATGGTACCAAACAGTTCAAGTACAATCATTTAAAGTGATTACTAAAATATACTTGTTTGCAAGTTGAACATAAAAACTTAAGGAAGAACTGAGCTTCTGATTTGCATCTTTAACATATGGGAACACAAACTTCAAAAAGCCAAAGTAGCCCTCTACATGCTCTTTTCTGGCACAAAAAGGACATTTAAAAATTCACACCGACACTGCAAGACTGGTCCATTTTCTGGACCGCTTTCATCTACCCAGTACAGAGCAGATTGGGTGATTAGATTTCCTGCTCTTCTCGTGTTTTCTGGTTTTACTAAGCCTTTAGAAGGGGAGAATGGCTCTGCTGACGGAATAGCAGAGGCCGGGCTCAAGGCACAGAGCTGGCAGGGACTAACTCCGAAATTGTCTCTCAGCGCCCTCCTCTCTCTCCATTGTTCTGCTTCCAGATGGGTCACTCTGCATTCTGGAGGAACTGAGAAAGGGAAGCAGGACTTCCCTGAGGCCACTGCGGTGGTGGCAGACAAATTCAGCTAAATACATAAAAGTAAAACTCAGAGACTATATAGCTGAGTCTCCATCCTCAATAGGGATTTTTCCTCCCTGGCCAAATTTGGAATTTTGAGACTACATATTTCCAAGTAAGATGGCTTTTAAAAAACAACAGATTGTTAAGCAAATGTTTCCTTCAATAAGCCAGGCTGCTTGCCTGGAAATGTGTGTGTGTGTGTGTAAACACATGTGTTCATGGTGAGGAGGAGAAGTTATGTTAGTGGGATCAGGAGTGCTATATTCCACCAGTTACAGATTTTCTGGGGACCAGAATCCCTCGTGTGAAGTACAAATATTTTTAGTAGAAATAAAAACAAGATAATGTTGGGACCTCCCTGGTGGTCTAGTGGTTAAGAATTCACCTTGCAATGCAGGGTACACAGGTTCTGTCCCTAGTCTGGGAACTAAGATCCCACATGCCATGGAGTAACTAAGCCTGCTGCGAGCTGCAGCTACTGAGTCCATGCATCACGACTGGAGAGCCTGTGCGCTGCAACTAAGACCTGATGCAGCCAAGTTAATTAATTAATTAACTAACTAAAAACAACGACAATATAATGTAACAATTACTTGGAACCAGTCACTTGGGTACTGGGTGCATTTGGCTTGGGCTTTTTTTTTTTATTTTATTGGAGTATAGTTGACTTACAACATTGTGTTAGTTCCAGGTGTACAGCAGAGGGATTCAGTAATACATATACATATGTTCATTCTTTTCCCGATTCTTTTCCCATATAGTTATTACACAGTATTGAGTAGAGTTTCCTGTGCTGTTAAGTAGGCCCTTGTTGGTTATTTACTTTATTGATATGTATAGCAGTGTGTATGTGTGTTAGTCTCATGGCTTGGGAGCTGTTGGATGCACGGCATAGTGTATTGAAACGTTTGTATTGTAGTGTATTGAAACAAAGATCTTAAGAATAGGTGGAATAGAGGCAGAGACATGGAAGGAGAAAATGAGCATAGAAAACAAGATGTCAAGGAACTGGAGACAAATTTGTGCCCACCGGCTTAGCAGTTCTGAAGACTAAGGGGCTGGGAGATACGATTTCATGGTGCTATAATTCCTAGGTTGCCTGCCCCTGGAAGCTCAGCTGGGAGTCTGCCAATGAGCACTCCAGCTGCCACTGGATATACCTGGCTCACTGAGGTCTTAATAAATGTTCATTGAACACAATTTGTTTTCAGAGCAAAAGAATGGAGCTAGGGAAATACACAAATCACAACTCTGGAAAGCTTATAAAACAATTTATTTTAAAACTCTCTCATTATGCTTCAAAATTTCCAGAGAGGGGGAATTTACTATCTATCAAGACAGCCTGTCCCATTTTCTGGCAGCTCTAAATATTTAAAATTCTCCTATAGAGGACCTATTCTATGTCTCTGTCACTGCAGCGATTTGCTGATGCCCTATCACTTTGAGCGATTCAGAGTAAATCCAATTCCTCATCACACTCAACTTTGTAAATATTTTCAGTGTTTCGTGCCCCCTACCCTCCAAAACTGCCTCAACAGACAATAACACAAGCTGTAAAATGGCTTCTAAAATTTGACCCAATAATTTTCAGTTGGTAAAATATGCTAAATGGAAATCACTCAAAGTGAGAAGGAGTAAATTTGTGCAACCTGTTTATATTTGTCTTTGTGTGGCAAAAGAAAAAAAAAAAGAAATTGTAGAAATAATACAAATTTCCCAAAATTGAGAATGACTAAACAAATGATGGGGCAGCTATTTATAATGCATTAATTGAAGCATCAAATCTTCACTTTACCTGGAGACAAATATAGAAAAATTATATTGATGCATAGAAATTTGTGTGGGGAATGATAAATGAAGAAAAGAGAACATTGGGACTTCCCTGCTGGTCCAGTGGTTAAGAATCTGCCTTCCAATGCAGGGGTCATGGGTTTGATCCTTTGTCAGGGAACTAAGATCCTGCATGCCATGTACCACCTCCCCAACCAAAGGGAAAAAAACAAAAGAAAACAAAAAAACTGTATTTTAAATGGACTACAACTATGTAAAAGAGTACCTGTTTTTGTATACCAACAAAGTCCCTAAGTGAATTTGGAGCCTTTCCAGAACTCTGTCTCCAAACCAGTGCTTCCTTCAAATTCATCTAGCCCAGTGAACTATGCCTGACTCAGAAGACATTCCACATGTGTTGTTTTTTTTAATTAAAGTATAATTGAATATAACATCATACCAGCTTCAGGCATAGGACACAATAGTTCAGTATTTGTATGTGCTGCAAAACAATTACCAGAATAATTTTACATCTATCACCATAATTAGTGACACAAAATTTTTTTCTTGTGATGAGAACTTTTAAGAACTACTCTCTAGGCAACTTTCAAATATGTAATACAGTGTTATAAATTATTGTCATTAGTAATTACAATATTACTTCAGTTCAGTTCAGTCATTCAGTCGTGTCCGACTCTCTGTGACCCCATGAACTGCAGCATACCAGGCCTCTCTGTCCATCACCAACTCCCAGACTCTACCCAAACTCATGTCCATTGAGTTGGTGATGCCATCCAACCATCTCATCCTCTGTCGTCCCCTTCTTCTCCTGCCCTCAATCTTTCCGAGCATCAGAGTCTTTTCAAATGAGTCAGCTCTTTGCATCAGGCAGCCAAAGTATTGGAGTTTCGGCTTCAACATCAGTCCTTCCAATGAACACCCAGGACTGATCTCCTTTAGGATGGACTGGTTGGATCTCCTTACAGTCCAAGGGACTCTCAAGAGTCTTCTCCAACACTACAGTTCAAAAGCATCAATTCTTCAGTGCTCAGCTTTCTTTATAGTCCAATTCACACATTCATACATGACTACTGGAAAAACCATAGCCTTGACTAGAGGACCTTTGTTGGCAAAGTAATGTCTCTGCTTTGTAATATGCTGTCTAGGTTGGTCATAACTTTCCTTCCAAGGAGTAAGAGTCTTTTAATTTCATGGCTGCAATCACCATCCGCAGTGATTTTTAGAGCCCCCCAAAATAAAGTCAGCCACTGTTTCCCCATCTATTTGCCACGAAGTGATGGGACTGGACGCTACAATCTTAATTTTCTGAATGTTGAGCTTTAAGGTAGCTTTTTCACTCTCCTCTTTCACTTTCATCAAGAGGCTCTTTAGTTCTCCTTCACTTTCTGCCATAAGGGTGTTGTCATCTGCCTATCTGAGGTTATTGTTATTTCTCCTGGCAATCTTGATTCCAGCTTGTGCTTCTACCAGCCCAGTGTTTCTCATGACGTACTCTGCATATAAATAAGCAGGGTGACAATATGCAGGCTTGATGTACTCCTTTTCCCATTTGGAACCAGTCTGTTGTTCCATGTCCAGTTCGAACTGCTGCTTCCTGATCTGCATACAGGTTTCTCAAGAGGCAGGTCAGGTGGTCTGGTGTTCCCATCGCTTTGAGAATTTTCCAGTTTATTGTGATCCACACAGTCAAAGGCTTTGGCATAGTCAATAAAGCAGAAACAGATGTTTTTCTGAAACTCTCTTGCTTTTTTGATGATCCAGCAGATGTTGGCAATTTGATCTCTGGTTCCTCTGCCTTTTCTAAAACTGGCTTGAACATGAGGGAGTTCACGGTTCACGTATTGCTGAAGCCTAGCTTGGAGACTTTTGAGCATTACTTTACTAGTGTGTGAGATGATGTCACCAATATGTACATTGCATACTCATGACTTATTTTTTAAGTTTCTATCTTTTGATCCCCTTCATCCATTTCACCCACCTACCAACCCACCTCTTGCAAGGCAACCAGCAATCTGTAACTCTGTATCTACAAGATTTTTTTAAAGGGAAATCACATGATGTCTTTCTCGTACTTATTTTACTGAGCATAATGCCCTTCCCTGGTGGCTCAGACGGTAAAGAAACCACCTGCAATGTGGGAAACCTGGTTCAATCCCTGGGTTGGGAAGATCCCCTGGAGAAGGGCACAGCAACTCATTCCAGTATTCTTGCCTGGAGAATCCCCATGGACAAAGAAGCCTGGCAGACTACAGTCCATGGGGTTGCAAAGAGATGGACACAACTGAGCAACTAAGTACACACACACACACTCACACACACATATATACCATATTTCCTTTGTCCATCTATCAACAGGTAGTCAGGCAGTTTCTGTGTCTTGGCTATTGTAAGTAATACAGCGATGAACACGGACATTCACATATCTTTTCTTCAGGAAGAAACAAGAGCTAAGCAGTGGACTCCCTGCCTTGGCCTACTCACGTGTTCATGGTTTCTATCTCTCACCTGTTCCCACTGCCATTCCTATTATGTGGGGATTTCTGCTCTCTTTACAGTCTTCGGAGCTTCCCTGGTAGCTCAGCTGGTAAAGAAACTGCCTGTAATTCAGGAGACCCTGGTTCAGTTCCTGGGTTGGGAAGGTTTGTTAGAGAAGGGCTAGGCTACCCACTCCAATGTTCTTGGGTTTCCCTGGTGGTTCAGCTGGTAAAGAATCTGCCTGCAATGCATGAGACCTGGGTTCAATCCCTGGGTTGGGAAGATCCCCTGGAGAAGGGAACAGCTACCCACTCCAGTATTCTGGCCTGGAGAATTCCACAGACAGTATAATCCATGGGGTTGCAAAGAGTGGGACTCGACTGAGTGACTTTCACTTTACAGTCTTCACCTAGTTTGGTGACAGCTTTTGGACACTAGCTAGGATACAGCAGTGACAAAAGAGATAAGATCCTTGACTTTTCATGAAGCTTAATTTCTAATGATATGTGGTGGTAGAGGTGGGTCTATTGAGAAACAGGAAATAATCAAAGAAATAATCAGATAGAGACAAATGCTGGGAGGAAAACAAAACAGAAAACATACATTATTTGGAGGGACAACAGATGAGAGACCAGTTTAGCCCACTTTAGTTTAGGGAGAAATTTGAGAATGCAACAGTTTTGGTTAGGATCAAAGGATGAGAGCCAGAACCTAGAACTGTGAAAAGAGGCCTCCAGGGAGAAGGAATACTCCAAATTAGGAATAAGCAAGGCCTGTGTGAAGAACTGAAAGGTCGCCATGACTGGAGGCTCACTAGTGGCTTCCCACATCAGTGGAGTGGTAAGAGATGAGGCTGGAGAGAGGATAAAAGCAGCCATGATACAAAGGGGAGGCCATTAGAAGAGGCTGATGGGATCTGATTGGAGTATTTTTTTTAACTGAAAGATAAGTGCTTTACAATGTTGTGTTCATTTCTGCTGTACATCAGTGAGGATCAGCCATAATAATATATGTATATCCCCTCTTTCTTGAGCCTCTCTCCCTCCATCCTCCCATCCCACCTCTCTAGGTCACTACAGAGCACCAGGCTAGGCTCTTGTGTTATACATCAGCTTCCCACCAACTATCTGCTTTACACATGATAGTGTATATATGTCAGGGCTACTTTCTCAATTCGTCCTTCCCCAGCTGTGTCCACAAGTCCATTGTCTACATGTGCATCCCCATTTTATCTGCACAAACAGGTTCATCAGTATTATTTTCCTAGATTCCGCACGTATGCATTAATATACAATATGTGTTTTCCTCTTTCTGACTTACTTCACTCTGCATAACAGGTTCTAGGTTCATCCACCTCACTACAACTGACTCAAATTTGTTATGACTTAGTAATATTCCATTATATATATATGTACCACAACTTCTTTGATCCATGGTGGTGGCAGTTTAGTCGCTAAGTCATGTCCAATTCTCATGACCCTATGGACTGTGGCCTTCCAATCGCCTGTCCATAGTATTTCCCAGGCAAGAATACTGGAGTGGGTTGTCATTTCCTTCTCCAGGGGATCTTCCTGACCCAGGGATCAAACCCAGGTCTCCTGCATTGCAGGCAGTCTCCTGCATTGCAGGCACTCTCCTGCATTGCAAGTGGATTCTTTACCAACTGAGCCACCAGGGAAGCGTCTTTATCTGTATACCCTGAGAAACCCACAATTTAAAAAGACACATGTGCCTCAATGTTCATTGCAGCATTATTTACCATAGCCAGGACATGGAAGCAACCTAGATGTCCAATGGCAGATGAATGGATAATGATCAGGGTTTTTAGAAGATCACTCTGGTGAGGGTGCAGAGAACAACTTCTTAGGTGGCGAGAGTGGAACAGGAAGACCAGGATGGAAATGAATGCATTAGTATAGGCAAGATGGTGGTGGTATGGGCTTTGGTGTCATCTCATTCAAAGCAGATAAGCTATAAATGTTTAAAGGAATATTTAGCAATAAAATAAAACCAAACCTAAGGGGAAATTAAACAAAAAATAGAATCAGCACATATATACTACACAGATTTCTTATCCTGAAATACCTAAGGTTTGGCCCCCAGTTTCCTTGGAAAGCACAAGTAACAAGAATATATTCTCTCAAGTCTGTCCCTTCCTGTCCCCCAAATTCTTCTTTGTGGTCCTTCACTAATTCCCCCTTACCTTGAGGCATGCAGCTGAAGCAGAGCCCTAGTCCCTTCTAGTCTCTAGGTGGACAAATACCGAGCAGCCTAAAGTCCCAACCCTATGTAGAATAGCCATTACATCTCTTGGTGCACACAAGCCAGGTAATAAACATTACAGACACAAATGTTTCTTTCATCATCTCTCATGTTTGCATAACAGTACTTCCCAAAAGAACCATACTAGAAATTTCCTGGCAATTATTTTAACTATTATTTATTCTAGAACAAGACTAGTGGGGAAATGGTTTCAATGCCTGACCACAGTGATATATTTATCACTTTTAGAAACTCTTCCCAGCACTGGTTGCTATAAAAATGAAGTTAACACTTTTTAATATCCTTTTAAAAAGGTATCTGTCTGTACCAGGTCTTAGTTGCAGCACATGGGATCTAGTTTCCTGATCAGGGATCAAACCCAGGCCCTCTTCATTGGAAGTGTGGAGTCTTAACCACTGGACCACCAGGGAAGTCCCAAAGTTAACCCTTTCAAACAGTTCAATTCAGTTCAGTTGCTCAGTAGTGTCTGATTCTGCAACCCCATGGACTTTGCAGCACGCCACGCTTCCCTGTCCTAATCTAACATGTTAACCTAACATGATGGTTAGGTGGTGGAAAAGATGTAGTGTTCAAAGCACTTCCTATATGGACTCTTGCTTGACAGCTTGGATGAAACCCTATGACAATGGATGAGAATGAAGGCTCTGTTGTCAGGCTGCTGGGGTTCAAATTCTGGCTTCTCCGCTTACTGTATAGCTTACAGCTTGTTTTTTAATTTCAAATAAGCCAGAATTTCATCTGTAAAATGCAAGTTTGTTACACTCCAAAGAATTTGAAATTGGTGAAATATAGTGAGAACTTTTAGTGAATGCTGGAGAAAGTTTCTAGGTCTGGTCCATTGCCAGTCTCTATTTCCTCCATTTTAATCTTACTACTTCACAATTTCCCCAAAACGTTCACATCAACACACACACTATTGCACAGATGCACAGGTATTAGGTAAGAGCCTGCATCTTTGGAGAAAGTGGCATTTAACCACTATATGCATATCTGTCTCCTTATTTACTTAAATCTAATTTAGCACAGATTAAAACTCCTGGAAAGGAATAACTTGATTTCAGAGCCTTCATCCAAAACCCCTCACTCGTAGGCTCAAAAACTTTCAATAACTCCCTTTTTCCTATGGGGGAAAAAATATCCACTCGTTTTCCCCCCCAGGAGCTCACAGACTACCAGAGCCAGCTTTGTGGGAAACTCGGATTCTACCAACTGTTCCCAAATTTGTTTGCGTATAAAGAATGTTAAGATCTAATGAGGAAAAGTTCAGACTCTGTCAACACCGGGAATGGGTGAGCTGGGTTTGAAACAAGTGAATAAGGTTCATAATAACCCCCCTAAGAAAATCTCCCAAATTCTGGTCTCTGTAACCAGCCACTGGGTCGCATTTACAGAATGGACACCAGGGGGTAGCAAAATCTCACTCTCCCAGTTCTCGGCACTAATTATAAGGAGGCCCGGGGAGGCTGGATGTCTAGAGGGCTCATAACCCATTGATGGACAAGAGCTCCAGCTCCCTGCCTCTGACTGTGCTGGAAAGATGGGCACTGAGGTTTGCTGCCCTAGATTTTTTTTTTTTTTTTACGCTATGGAGCAGAGGGATTTTCTTGCCTCCGAAAGAATGAATATTTTCTCTCCTCTTTTCCAGACCCGGCGGAGAGGAGAAAAGGGCGGATTAGCGTTCAGAGGAGGTGAGAGAAGAGCCCATCACCTAGGCGACGCCCCCTGCATTCCCACCCCTTCCGCCTGACTCCGTTCCAAAGACTGCCCTCAGGCTCCAGTCTCCTGGCTTCGTCGGAGCAGCATCCCAGGCAGGACGTTTTCCAAACGTCACCCCCTCCCCAGTCGCAGTGGTACCTGCATTGACGTCCGTCTCTGGGGTCTATCTGGCTCTCCTATCTTCTCAAATGCCCACTCTTTAGAAGTGCCCCTGCCCACTCCTACACGGCCTCCAGGTGCCTGTTCAGAGGAGGGGCAAAGCATCTCCTTGCTATGCCTAAGCCTCCTCTGATCCTCCTGGGGGACCCTCGCCAGGGCTTCATTTGCCATCCAGACGAGATGGAGGATGGGTGAGACTAGAACTTTCTTAACTAGCCTACCCCTTTGTCTACTGCGTCAGATTGCCATCCCCGCCACCAAGAGCTCTAGCGGCCCCAGGAGACTCTCTTTCGCCACCCCCAAAGAAGGAAGGGTCTGGAATCCGGAGGTGGGGCTGCTGAACGGGGTCTGGTGCCTTGCCTCTGCTAGCTAAGGGAGAGGATGAGGGATTCCGAGGGGAAGGGGCAGCGAGGAAAGAACTCAGAAAACGTCCGCCTCGGCAGGAGAATCCTGATCCCGGGACTCTGAGCGCATTCAGCCTCGACGTCCAATCCCCCTCCCCAAGCCTTCTCCGCTCCCTAATTCCCCCACGCCCCCGCCCTCCCCAGGCCGCACAGAGGAGCCCATTGTCGGAGCCCGAAGGCTCGAGGCCGGAGGAGATGGGAGGGGAAGGAGGAGGGTAGGCAAGCCCCTGGAGTGGGAGGAATCCCCTGATTTTCCTGCCCCCAGCTCCAAGGGAAGCTAGCAGGGGCTATGTGTCTGTGTTGGGGTGGGGATGGGGGCTGTGTGTGTGTGTTGCGGGGGTGGGGGGTTCTCGTCTGAGCTCCAGGTGCTGCCAGTGCTGCCAAAGTCTAGCAACCGAGGGGAGAAGAGGTTCCCAGGCGAGTTAGACTCAGGAGGCTTCCGGCCATCAAATGACTCCAGTCCTAGGCTGGGGACCCCAGGGAATTCACGCACGCCCCAGTGTCTGGACTGTCCCTTGCGGAGACTAAACTGATCGCCTAGGGAGCTAGGGCGGAGGCGGGAAAAGAGGGCATCTTCGGCGGGACGGGCCTCCGAGGGTCAGGGTCGGGGAGACCGGCTGCAGGGCGGGGCGGAGGAGGAATAGGGTTGCGGGAGAGCCAGGCAGATAGGCTGGGGGCGTGGGGGGCGGAGGAGCGGCTAGAAGCCCGGCGCGGGAGAGGGCGTCCCGGGAGGGGGTCGGGCGCCGAGGCAGAGGCGGGCACTGCAGGGCGGGGCGAGGAGGGGCGGCCGTCTCGACCCTCCCCTGGTGGGGCCCCGCGGCCTGGGAGCCCGAGAGGGCCGAGCCGCCACCGCGGCCGGAGCTGTCCCCTAGCCAGACCCGGCGAGACGCGAGCGGCGGGAGGGAGGCGGCGGCGCGCCCGGCCCCGCCCGCCGGCCCGAGCGTCGGACGCGGCCGCGAGCCGAGCCATGGTGAGTCCCGCGTCGCCACCCGTTGTCCCCTCCGCTTTCGCGCTGTCCTCTGCGGCTCGCCAGCCCCCAGCTGGGTGCCTCCTGCTCCAGCTTGGAACTCTTGAGCGCTCCTGGGACTCTCCTTCCTCCCATCCCCCACTTCTTTTCTTTGATCTGCCTGTCTGCCTCACTGACTCTGACCCCACAGGGTATTGCCCTCACTCCTTTCTTCCCCTCTTCTTCGCGCCCTCCCCCAACCTCCCTTAGGTCTCTCCCCCTAATCCACGTACCTCCCCTCGCCCTCCTCTGTCCTGACTTGTGCTTTCCTTTGCAGGATCTTCCCTCCCCCTCCTTGTCCCAACTCCTTACTGCGGGAGACCCCTGCGGGTTCGTGCTGCAGCGGCCCTGGAGGGGGGCCCGGCCTCGGGTCATGAGAAATGACCTGCCTGGAACCACCATTTTCCATCCCGGGCCCCACCCCGGGCCCACCCATCCGGCCCTGGGGGACCGGCCACAGCTGCGGCTGGGTTGGGGCCAGGGACCTCGTCAAAAGGGAAATTCCCGTGGAGAAAGAGATGCTGCCTCAGAGTAGTGGACAGAGTGGAGAGGGGGGCCCACAGTGCCAGGGGGCGTAACGATGCCAGAACCGACCCGAGATGCGATGGGGGAGGAGTGCCCCGGAGCTCCCGCTGCAGGGAAGCGAAGCACTGTCTCGGAGCATTCCCGCTGCAGCGGGTTGGAGACCCTGGCAGCAGCAACTCGAGGGCACAGGAAGCAGGAGGGCGCTGCTAGGGGACGGCCGTGCCTATAGGAGTGGACATGGTCCTGTGAACTTTCACTACAAAAGTACTCTCTAAAGAGTCATTGCAGGTGTGGGCACTGCCAGGGAGAGCGCCCACTGCGGAGGGATGAGGGGGTGCACGGCCATAGGGGCGCTCACAGCACGAAGTGGAGGAGGGGGAGAGGCCCTGCCAGGGGGCGCTCACAGCAGGGAGTGGAGGAGGGGTAGGAGCACCACCGGGGTTGTTCCTCTACAGAAGGAAGGGCAGCCCCTGGCAGGGAGACTGGAACAAGTAGAAAGAGGAACTGGGCCAGGGAGAGCTGACTCAGTCTCTCTGCTCTCCTCTTTGGTCCCGGCCGGCTGGAGGCCGGGTCGCTGAGCTCCTGCCCGCCCTTTCCCACCCCAGACCCCTCCTCCCCTCCTGCCGCTGCCGTTTCCTGTGGCTGAGACTCTCACTCAGCCATGAGCTCACCGCCCCTAATGGGTTGCAGCTGCCTCGCCGCTCCAGCTCTGGCTCCCCCTTCCAGGCCTCCGAGGGGACAGCCCACTCTGCCTCACCCCCGCCCATCCCCGCCCCTCCCCCACCCACGCTCCCGGAGCTGGCCGGGTCCCCGGAACACTGGGGGGTCTGTCTGCTCGCCCACACACCTTGGGGCCGGGTCTCGGTGCTGACGCACTGACTGTCGGTCTCTGGAGTGGCTGCCTCGCTTCTCTGACTGTCGGGACAGGCTTGTAACACTCAGGCCGGAAGGACTCAAAGTGAAGTCTGCAGTTTTATCCTCAGGGCAGAGCCGGCGGAGTAGGGGGTGGGGAGGGCAATGCGGAGTAGAGAGCTAAGTAAACACTTCAACTCGAGCATCACCCTTGCCCAGTTACAGCAAAGAAATCTGATAAAAGGAATTTCAAAGCCACCTTGAAAGAGAAGTAAAGGAATAGCCTAGGGGGTGGCTGTTTAGGTTCTGAGATGGAGAAAGATAACCCACTGATTCACTTAGGGAGGTGAGTCTAGAGGAAACAGGGCTGAGAACGTTTGAGAGAGTGGCCCAGAAATCAGAAAATAATTCAGCTTCGATACATACCAGCAAGGCCTCCTCCTCCCTTCCCTACATGTTCCTCTTGTGACTTTTCCCTTTTTCAGGTGTCCCCACCCAAGTCTTTGTAACCTAACCCAGCATACTCTGGGAATGAGTGATTCCTTGAGAGCCTCTGGAGAGGATGAGGGGTGCTAGAAAGACTCAAGACAGATAGCCCTTCAGTCCTTCTTCCCATCCAAAGACCATTAGCGTATGATTGCTCATGGGTGGTGGCACCTCTCCTTAAGAAGGAGGTCTCTGGTTGGTCTCTGGTTGGTAGAGTGATTCCCTGGTGGCTCAGATGGTAAAGCGTCTGCCCGCAATGCAAGAGACCTGGGCTCAATCCTGGGTCGGGAAGATCCCCTGGAGAAGGAAATGGCAAACCACTCCAGTACTCTTGCCTAGAAAAATTCCATGGATAGAGGAGCCTGGTGGGTTACAGTCCATGGGGTCACAAAGAGTCGGACACGACTGAGTGACTTCACGACACGACCCTGGTTGGTAGGCCCTGTGAGGAGAGACTAGTAGAATGGCTGTGTCAAAAGGCTCCACCCTGCAGAACTCTCAGCCACCTGTGACTTCCCTGATGGCCCAGGGACCCATCTCTTCTTGAAGAAGAGGGCCTATGCATTTATCCCAATGTACAAGAACCAGGTTCAGCCCTGATAAAAGACATTCACAGAAAAGTCTCCTCGGATCTCCAAAACCAAGGTCTCAGAGTATACTCTGATTGGCCCAGCCCCACTCCCATCTCATTCAGCCACCATTTCCCGAATGCCGTCTCTCTACACACTCTTTGTACATGATGGGGCCCTGGGGGACAACGACAACCTTTAAGGAACCATGCTTGGGTGCTAGGGATCCACTCTCTGATCTTGTCTCTCCCAGGAGCCTGAGCCAGTAGAGGACTGTGTGCAGAGTACTCTAGCGGCCCTTTACCCACCTTTCGAGGCAACAGCCCCCACACTGTTGGGCCAGGTGTTCCAGGTGGTGGAGAGGACTTACCGGGAGGATGCGCTGAGATACACACTGGACTTCCTGGTGCCTGCCAAGCACCTGCTTGCCAAGATCCAGCAGGAAGCCTGTGTAAGTGAACACGTCCCTGTTCTGTCTCCCCTAAGATCCAGTGCCTCGCCCCAGACACCAGGCAGACTAATCTCCCCCACCCGGAGACACTGCCTCCCCAATACTGATGCCCCCAGAGACACTTACACTCAAATACTAACACACAGACACTCATCTTCCCAAATATTGACCCCTGAGAAACATCAACTCCCAAAGAGACTGACCCTCCAGACCAAGTTCCAGACATTTCCCTCCTCAGAATAACTCAACAAAGTCACTTCTACAGCTCTAAAGACCTCCTAAGAGTCTCCAACTCCTCCAAAACAATAGCATCTGCTGACCACATCTTTATAATGACTCAATTCTTCTCCTCCTACTCGTGCAACCAGCTTCCTAGAGAAGTTTCCTACCACCAGAAAACCGATCAGTCCCAATCTTTCCTCTGTCACATGCACACAGCAAGATAGCTCCTCCTGCACCCCTTGAGTCTTAACCCAACAGGCGTAAGGCCACTCCTGCCCTAGGCTAGTCCCATTCTAACTAGCCCGTCGTGCTGGCTTCATCAGCAGAGGCCTGAGCACAGCCTGTCCCCTATCTCCCCAGGCCCAGTACAGCGGTTTCCTGTTCTTCCACGAGGGCTGGCCCTCTGCCTGCACGAGCAGGTAGTGGTGCAGCTGGCCGCCCTCCCCTGGCAGCTGCTGCGCCCAGGAGACTTCTACCTGCAAGTGGTACCCTCAGCAGCCCAAGCACCCCGCCTGGCGCTCAAGTGCCTGGCCCCAGGGGGTGGGCGAGTGCAGGAGCTGCCTGTGCCTAATGAGGCTTGTGCATACCTGTTCACACCTGAGTGGCTACAAGGCATCAATAAAGACAGGCCGACAGGTCGCCTCAGCACCTGCCTTCTCTCTGCGCCCTCTGGGATTCAGCGACTGCCCTGGGCCGAGCTCATCTGCCCTCGATTTGTGCACAAAGGAGGCCTCATGGTTGGACATCGGCCAAGCACACTACCCCCAGAACTGCCCTCGGGCCCCCAGGGCTCCCCAGCCCTCCACTCCCTGAGGAAGCCTTGGGCACCCGGAGTCCCGGGGATGGGCACAATGCCCCGCTGAAGGACCTGAGGGTGAATATGTGGAGCTGCTGGAAGTGACACTGCCTGTGAGGGAAGCCCCATGGATGCTGAAGGCTCCTCCGGCCTCTCCCGGACCCGGACAGTACCCACACGCAAGGGTGCTGGAGGGAAGGGCCGGCATCGGAGACACCGGGCATGGATGAACCAGAAGGGTCTGGGGCCTCGGGACCAGGATGGTGCCCGGCCACCTGGTGAGGGGAGCAGCACTGGAGCCTCCCTGGGTCTCCCCGGGAGCTGAGGTTGGGGCTCTCCCAGAAGCAGCAGTCCTGGAGGTATCTGAGCCCCTGGCAGAGGCGCTGGGAGAAGCCTCCGAGTCTTGCCCTCTGAGGCCAGGTGAGGTTGGAGCAGGACCAGGCCAGGGGCTGAAGGGCTGCCTGGTACCCCTCGGAGAACAGGCAAAGGAAACAGGAGAAAGAAGCGAACTGCAGGCAGAGGGGCTCTTAACCGAGGAGGGGACAGTGCCCCACTGAGCCCTGGGGACAAGGAAGAGACCAGCCACCAGGAAGCCCTTGTCAGCCTGCCCCCACCAAATGAACACGAGCTTCTAGGATGCAGCCCAGTTAAAGAGGAACATGAAGGCTCGGGAAGCCAGAACCAGAGCCAAGAGAGGAGCTCAAACCAGCAGACGAAAAAGAGCCATGGTCCCAAGAAGTCTGCGGGCCTGTAGAAGAAAGGGCCAGAGAAAGAGAACAGGAGGGGCTAAGCCTGGTGTACATGGCAGGTGAGACAACGTTGAGGCCAGTTGGCTAGGTGGGGCCTAGAGAAGGGGGCTGGAGGAAAAGCAGAGGTAAGGCTGGGAGCGGAACAGCCAGACCTGTCCTCACTTCAGGCCCATAGCTCTGCCTTGTGTCTGCAGCACCCAACGATCCAGAAGGGCTCCTCTCCGACCCCCTAAAACCACCCCCAGAGACTGTGCAAGAAATGAAAGGGGAGAGCATTCCAGAAGAAGGCCCCCAGTCTCCATCTCTGATGACCTTGGTGTAGCTTGGGATTTAATGGCATCTGGATTCCTCGTCCTGACTGGTCAGTGGGCAGCAGTGGCTGAAGGGAAGGGGTTGAGAAAGCCTCCAGGAAAAGCCTCCAGGGTGGGCTACAGAGGGAAGGGGGGCAGACGGGAGGTAGCCAAGGTCTGCCCCCAGCCAGGACAGCCTGGCCATTTTGTGTCCTCAGGAGGGGTGGACCAGAGTGGGCGAGCTCTGCTGACCATTACCCCACCGTGCCCTCCCGAGGAGCCCCCACCTCACAAGACGTGCTGAGCACTGCTCTTCATTACCTTCACTCACTGCTCAGGTAACTGAGGCCCAGGCTGACACCCTGCACAGCAACCTCCTGGGTCATAAGGACCCTGCCCTCTTCTCTCCACAGGACACTGACTTCTAGGACACCAACAACCCTCAGATTGTTCAAGCCATTGATGTCTGACCTTCCTGACCCCTGACTTGCAGAATGTCTTCGTCAATCCTCAAAATCAACCCTGCTGACTTTCAGTCTCCTAAGATGCTACCTAGATTATAAAAATGTTGATTCATTCATCCAGCAACTATTTCTTGAGTCCCAGAACCTATTAGGCTGGGTGCTGGCATTGAATTCATATCCTTCTGGAGCACAGAATTCCTAACTTTTAAACTCTGATTCCATGACCCAGTAGTTTTATGAATATAGACTCCTAATTGCTAGTCATCACTATTGCTTGGTCACACATCCCAGGCTTTGTTTGATCCTTTGCCCATTGCTAGGGTCTAACTTCTCCTGAGGATGAATGACGCTCACATACACTCACACGCGCATACACACACACACACTCTCTCTCTCTCTCTCTCTCTCTCTCTCTCTCTCTCCTTGGCTCTTCTGCCCCCACAGACCTAATCTACAGATACTGGGGCTGTCTGTCCTGCTGGATCTTCGCAAGGCATCCCCACTGCCTCCAGCTCTCATTCCTGTCCTGAGTCAACTTCAGGTAACCAGTCCCTTGAGATGATTACTTCTTCTGTGCCCTAACTCTTCCCTAGTGGTCATTCCAGGCCACCTAGTCACCTGTAATTTAGGGTTATTCTTCTCTGCCTTCAGGACTCGGGAGACCCTCCCCTCATTCAGCGGCTCTTGCTTCTCACTCTTGATGAGCCTCCAGCTGAACTCCATGGACTTCAGGTTTGAGCTCCTCATTTTCACCTAGTTCCCATCAGTGATGGAGAGAGAAGAGGCTAGTTGGAGCCCCTGGTCAATCTCTGAATCCCTAGGTGCCCAAGCCCCAAACCCCCTGTCTTCATGTGTCTACAGGGTGCTGAGTTGCTACCAGAGAGTGATCTGAAAAGAGTGGCCAAGCCAGAGGAGCTGCAGTGGGACTTGGGAGGTCACAGGGAGCCCTCTCCTAGTCACTGGGTAGAGACACACCAGGTAAGCTTTCTCTCCCTCACCCAGGACACTGGGAACCAGGAGTGACCCAGCAGAGGACATTTCTAGGAAAAAATGGCAAATCTGAGACCTGACCACAGGGCTGGGAAAGAGTGCATTTAGTTCAATAGGTCATTGTGGTTCACAATTCAACACATGTTTATTAGCAAATTCAATAAGTATTTATGAGCAAAAGATTGTGCGTGTACCCTGGGCTGCTGGGAAGATGGGAGGAATATGTTAAATAAATTCTTTGTTTCCTTCTAGTTTTGAGATATAGTTGACATACAGCAGTGAACAAGTTTGAGGTGTACAACACAGTGATTTACAATCAATCATGAAGTGATCACCACACTAGTGAATATTCATCATCTCATATAGATACAAAATTAAAGAAATAGGAAAATTGTTTTCCTTGTGATGAAAACTCTTAGGATTTACTCTTAACAACTTCCATATTTAACATACAGTAGTGTTAATTATATTGTGTTGTACATCACTTCCCTAGTACACATCACATCTTGTAACTGGAAGTTTTACTTTTTGATTGAGTGAGTGAGTGAAAATCGTTCAGTTGTCCAACTCTTTGTCACCCCATGGACTTATACAATTCATGGAGTTCTCCAGACCAGAATACTGGAGTGGGTAGCCTTTCCCTTCTCCAGGAGATCTTCCCAACCCAGGGACAGAACCCAGGTCTACCACGTTGCAGGAGGATTCTTTACCATCTGAGCCACCAAGAATACTGGAGTGGGTAGCCTACCCCCTTCTCCAGGGGATCTTCTTGACCCAGGAATTGAACCAGGGTCTCTTGCCTTGCGACTTCCCTGGTGGCTCAGATGGTAAAGCATCTACCTGCAATACGGGAGACCCAGGTTCAGTCCCTGGGTTGGGAAGGTCTCCTGGAGAAGGAAATGGCAACCCACTCCAGTATTCCTGCCTGGAGAATCCCAGAGACAGAGGAGCCTGGTAGGCTACAGTCCATGGGGTCACAAAGAGTCAGACACGACTGAGCGATTTCACTTCACTTCACTTCATTTCACTTCACTTCTCTTGCCTTGCAGGCAGATTCTTTACCAGCTGAGCTACCAGGGTAGCCCTGATCATCTTTGTCCAATTCCCCCTCCCCCTCATCTACACCCTTTAAAAAAAAACAAAAATCTGATCTATTTTTCTATAAGTTTGTTTTGTTTGTTTTTGAAGTATAATTGACCAACAACACTATTTTAGTTCCTGGTATACAAGAGTAGACTCAATATTTCCATACATCTCAAAATGATCACCATGATGTCTAATTAACATCTGTCACCATACTAAGATATTACACAATTATTGACTGTATTCCCCGTACTGTACATTTCATACCTGTGGCTGATTTACTTTGCAACTGAAAGTTTCTACTTCTTAATCTCCCTCACCTATTTCTTTCCTCTCCCCACCCCTCCCCTTTGGCAACCACCTGTTTGTTCTCTATATCTATAACTTTGCTTCTGTTTCGTTACATTTGTTCATTTGTTTTGTTTTTTAGATCCCACATATAAGTGAAATCATTCAGTACTTGTATTTTTCTGTCTGACTTATTTCACTTAGCATAATACCCTCTAGGCCCATCCATGTTGTCACAAATGGCAAGATTTCATCCTTTTATGGCTGAGTAATATTCCAGTGTGTGTGTGTGTGTGTGTGTGTGTGTGTGTGTGTGTGCGTGTGTGTGTGTGTACCTCATCTTCTTTAGCCATTCATCTACTGATGGGAACTTAAATTGGTTCCATATCTTGGCTATTGTAACAATGCCGCAATTAACATAGAGGTGCATATATATTTTCTAATTACTGTTTTCACTCTTTTTGTATTAAATACTCAGGAGTGGAATTGCTGGACCGTATGGTAGTTCTATGCTTAATATTTTGAGGAATATCCATACTGTTGTCCATAGTGCCTACACCAGTTTACATTCCCACCAATAGTGCATGCTGCTGCTGCTGCTGCTTCTGCTGCTGCTGCTGCTGCTAAGTCGCTTCAGTCGTGTCCGACTCTGTGCGACCCCATAGACGGCAGCCCACCAGGCTCCCCCGTCCCTGGGATTCTCCAGGCAAGAACACTGAAGTGGGTTGCCATTTCCTTCTCCAATGCATGAAAGGGAAAAGTGAAAGTGAAGTCGCTCCAGTCGTGTCCGACTCTTAGCGACCCCATGGACTGCAGCCACCAGGCTCCTCTGTCTATGGGATTCTCCAGGCAAGGGTACTGGAGTGGGGTGCCATTGGGGTTCCCTTTTCTGCACATCCTCACCTATACTTATTCTGACAGGTGTGAGGTGATATCTCATGGTGGTTTTGATTTGCACATTCCTTTTTATTAATATTGTTAAGCATTGTTTCAAGTGCCTGTTGGCCATGAAACAATGTCTGTATGTCTTCTTTGGAAAAATGTTTATTCAGATCCCCTGTCCATTTTTTAATTGGGTTGCTTGCTTTTTTGATATTGAGTTATATGAGTTTGTCGTATATTTTGGATATCAACCCCTTATAGGATATATTATTTGCAAATATCTCCTCCCCTTTTTCATTTTGTTGATGGTTTCCTTCACTGCACAAAGGTGATGTAGTTTGATAGAATCCTATTTCTTTATTTTTGCTTTTGTTTCCCTTCCCTAACGAGATGTATCCAAAAAATAATACTAAGATGTTAAGAAGCATATTGCTTATATTTTCTTCTAGAAGTTTTGTTATGTCAAGATTTACATTCAAGTGTTTAATTGATTTAGAATTTATCTTGTGCATGGTGTGAAAGAGTAGTCCAGTTTGATGCTTTTGCAGGTAGCTGTCCAGTACTCCCAACACCATTTATTGCAGAGACGGTCTTTTTCCATTGAACATTCTTGCCTCCTTTGTCATAGATTAATTGGCCATATGTGTGTAGATTCATTTCTGGGTTCTCCATTCTGTTCCATTGATCTGTGTGTCTATTTCTATGCCAGTATCATACTATTTTGATTACTGTAACTTTGTAGCTAGTTTGAAATCAGGGAGCATGCTACGTCCAACTTTGTTCTTTCTCAAGATTGTTTTGGGTATCCAGAGTCTTTTGTATTTTCATATAAATTTTAGAATTATTTGTTCTGGTTCTGTGAAAAATGCCATTGATGTTTTGATAGGGATTGCCTTGAATCTGTAGATTGTCTTGGGAAGTGTGGATATTTTAACAATATTAATTCCACCAATCCATGAGCATGGTATATCTTTCAATCTGTTTGTGTCATCTTTAGTTTCTTTCATCAATGTGTTATATCAAGTACAAATCTTTTACCTCCTTAGTTAGGTTTATTCCTAGGCGTTTTATTTGTTTTGATATTATTATAAATGGAATTGTTTTCTTCATTTCTCTTTCTGATAGTTCATTGTTAGTGTATAAAAATACAACCAATTTCTATATGTTAATTCAGTATCCAGCAATTTTATTGAATTCATTGGTGAGTTACAGTAGTTTTTTGGTGGTTTCTCTAGAATTTTCTATGTATAGTATCATATCATCTGCAAACAGTGACCATTTTACTTCTTCCTTTTCAGTTTGGATGCCTTTTATTTCTTTTTTTCTCTGATTGCTGTGGCTAGGACTTCCAAAACTATGTTGAATAAAACTGGTGTGAATGGATGTCCCTATCTTGTTCCTCATCTTAGAAGAAATGCTTTCAGCTTTTCATCATTGAGTATGATGTTAGTTGTGGGTTTGTCATAAATGGCCTTTATGATGTTGAAGTGTTTCCCTCTTTACCCATTTTATTGAGAGTTATTTTTTTATCATAAGTGGATATTGAATTTTGTGAAAAAGTTTTTCCACATCTATCAAGATAATCATGTGATATTTAGCCTTCATTTTGTTAATGTGGTGTTTCATGTTGATTAATGTGCAGATGTTGAACCATCCTTGCATATCTTGAATAAATCCCACTTAATCATGATGCATGGTCCTTTTAATGTATTGTTGGATTTGGTTTACTAATGTTGTGTTGAGTGTTTTTGCATCTGTGCTCATTAGTGATACTGGCCTATAATCTTCTCTTTTTGTGATTCTTAACATGACATTAAATAACATCATTTTGGGTGGAAGATAAAGTAGAAACAACAGGAGAAGCATGCAGAATGTCACTGGGGTTCTAGAAAGAGCTGACTCAGAGGGGCTGATTCTGGTTCCATGTGACCTGCAACAAGTTACTTACTTCTGGAGATGGTGCCTTCCTGTACCT
Source organism: Nanger dama (assembly GCA_917880005.1). Taxonomy (NCBI): domain Eukaryota; kingdom Metazoa; phylum Chordata; class Mammalia; order Artiodactyla; family Bovidae; genus Nanger; species Nanger dama. Next base: position 78,280,110 of record CAKJTW010000003.1, read on the forward strand.
GCTCCCTGCACCAACATTCCAGCCTCAAGATTTTTGCCCACAAAGTACATCAATTGGGACATCTCTGATTTTATGAATCTGAATGCTGTCTTCAAGAAAAGAGGTCTGAACATGATCTGAGCTGAGTATTAAAGGGGGTCTGTAACATGGTCTCTTAAAGGGGAAGTGCATCTGAATAGGCAGAGAGGTGTGTAGAGGCAGTGCAGATGAGGGAAAGGAGATTCATGTTTACTAAGCTGTAAAATGTGTCAGCCCTATGCTAACTGCTTATGTAGAGTCATCTCTTTAAACCTTTAAATCCGGTATGTCTTTACAGTTGAGAACACTGAGGTTCAGGGAATTTTCTGGACCTGCCTAAAATCATATAGTTAGTAAGCAACAACCTATTTACTAACTGAATCCAGCATTGCCTCATAAAAGTCTCTAGGGTTGCCCCACCTCCACCCTCAGGCTTAGGCCCCTTATCCTAGACTCTGTCCCGGACTCCATCCCCGTGTATTTGTTTCAGCAAGTGGCAAGGCTGTGCCGCCTGTGCCAAGGTGTGCTGGGCTCTATACGGCAAGCCATTGAGGAACTAGAGAGAGCAGCAGAGCCAGAGGGAGAGGTATGAAATGAGCTGGGACAAAAGGGCATGAGGTGGTGGTGGGGACGGGGCTGAGCTGAGCTGAGGACCTTCTGGTGGAACCCTGTCAGTTTCTCCCTGCCCGCCAGGAGGTGGTAGGAATGCCTGAGCCCCTGCAGAAGGTACTGGCAGATCCTCGGCTGACGGAGCTGCAGAGGGACGGAGGGGCCATCCTGATGAAGCTGCGCTCCACCCACAGCAGCAAGTACGAGGGATGGATGCACAGGGGGCAGGTGGACACGCACGATGGAGACACAGCAGAGAAGTGCCAGTTCACCTTAGCTGCCAGAAAATTCTTACTAAGCATGTTATCTGGACAGGATATCATGCTTCTTCATTTACAATCCTCATAACATCCCCAGGTGCTAGTCATGATTATAAATGGACATTTGGAGGATCAGCAATGTTTAATGTCTTGGCCAAGGTCAGTCAGTAAATGGAAGAGTCAGGATTCAGATACAGGGCCATCTGCTGACCTAGGATGCTGTGTCACCCTCACGCTGGAATGCACGGATGCGATGGGGTTGGAGGGGAGCTTGGCAAGGGCAGTGGTTAATTCTGCCCCTCTTCCTCCCCAGGCTGGAAGGCCCAGGTCCAGCTGCACTGTATCAAGAGGTAGATGAAGCCATTCACCAGCTCGTGCGCCTCTCCAATCTGCACGTGCAGCAGCAGGAGCAGCGGCAGCGCTTGCACCGACTGCAGCAGGTGAGCCAGCACCCCCTCCCCCATGCCTCTTTCCACCTGAGGGCCTGGCCTCCAGCAACACTTTTCCCACTGATGCTTACAGTTGACGGTGTTCTCCTAATCTGGCTTGAACAACCCTCCCTCCCTCCTCATCTCCTTGGAAGTCGATCATGGTCAGTGTGAGATTCAGCAAGAGGGAGGTGGCATTTCAGCACCAGCAAGGAAGAGAAGCTAGATCTCCCCTTCCCACTGTTGATATTTGATCAAGGATCCTTAGAAATTGTGAGATGCTCGGGTGCCCTCGGGGACTGTAGGAAGAGTCTATTGATTCTGAGAGCCTACCTCCTTAGGTCAGAAATAACAAATGTTCATTGACACCAGCTCTGTCCACCCCTTAGACAATATCATCCCCAAACCTGAGGCTGGAAAGGTCCCACCTCTCTCCACCTCAGAAGGAGAGGATGATGGAAGCTGCTAAATGCCTTGGAAACTGAAGTCTCTTTATGAGAAAGATTCGAGGATAAGGCTTGCTTTTTTGAACCTTAATTCTTTTCTCCTGGGATTAAGAGCTCCATAGAGATTTGCTCTCCACCCTACCTTGTAGGGTGAAGGGAGCTTTGAAATCTGATTAAAGTGAAAGAAAGTGAGTCACTCAGTCGTATCCGACTCTTTGCGACCCCATGGACTGTAGCCTACCAGACTTCTCCATCCATGGGATTCTCCAGGCAAGAATACTGTAGTGGGTTACCATTTCCTTCTCCAGGGGATCTTCCCCACCCAGGGATCGAACCTGGGTCTCCTGCATTGCAGGCAGACGCTTTAACCTCTGAGCCAGATTGCTCCTTCATAACTCCTGTGTGTGCTGAGTGATCACCTCATGAACTGCATGTGGCCTCAGGGGAAGGCTCATCTCAGGGTCAATGACAAAGGAGGGTAGGGGCAGGGCTATCTTTCTGAGATTTCTCCATATTTAGCTTCCTCCATTGCAGCATCTGGGTTTCCCTGGTGGCTCAGACAGTAAAGAATCTGTCTGCAGTCCAGGAGACTTGCGTTCGAGACCTGGGTTCGATCCCTGGGTTGGAAAGGTCTCCTGGAGGAGGGCGTGATAACCCACTCCAGTATTCTTGAGTGACTAAGCACACACACACATTCCAGCATTTAGGTCTGTGAATCAGTGAAGTTTCTCATCGTGTCCAACTCTTTCCAATCCCATGGGTTGTAACCTACCAGGCTTCTCCATCCATGGAATTTTCCAGGCAAGAGTACTGGAGTGGGTTGCCATTTCCTTCTCCAGGGGGATCTTCCCGACACAGGGGTCAAACCCAGGTCTCCCGCATTGCGGGCAGACGCTTTACCGTCTGAACCACCAGGGTATCTGGTGGAGTCCTCTTCCAGGCACTCTGCTTCACATAAAACCTAACCCCCTACTTCTTCTGTTTGCTTGCTTGCTTATTAGCTGTTTTCCTCCTGTTTAAAAACTGTTAGCACACAGGATTTAGAGTCTAAGGTGCTCAGTTTGAGTTGTGCTCTGCTAAGAGTGAGATGTTGGACAAGCCTTGAAACATCTCTGAATTCCCACGTCCTCATCTGCAGAATGGAGGTGACAGTAAGGCCTGCCTCACGAGGGCATTAGGATGATCAAATGATTTCAGCAGAAGACTGCAGAAGTGTTTATTGTTGGCACAGGTTATTGGGAACATTCTCAGACTTCTTGTCCTCAGGCTGTCTTGCCCCAGCTTCTAGCCTTTCTTCAGAGGAAGGAATTACCATCCCTTTTGGTCAAACATCCCAGAACCAACATGAGAGTTCCTAGAGCCCCATAATAGGCAACCAGAGCTACACACACACACACCACCACACACCACACACACACCCTCTACACACACACACACACACACACACACACACACACACACACACACACACACACACACACACACAAACCTGAGTTGTCTTTCCAGGCCCAGTCCCTGGAACTACTGCCCCCCTGTCACTAGGCTCTGTAAATGTGAAATTTCTTCTGGCCCTCATGCCTCCAGTTCACACTAGTTTTATCTATTTCACCTCCAGGCATAGCCCTGGAACCCTAGCACAGGTCTCTCAGTGCTTCCTAACAGCCCAGCCTCCCCTTCAACTTGTGTTTTACAAAGATCTCTTACTCACTTTCTCACTTGACCCTTGTGGAAATTATCACCACTCACTGTTACTTCCACTTGACAGCTGAGATGACGTGGTTCCCCCCCAACTTCTACAAGTTAGGGAGGTGAGGTAGGAGCTGTGCCTCAGCTCTCCTTCGCCCTGCCTGCCCCATTCTCCCTCATGGCCCTGCTCTCCCACCCTGTCTGCCCCAGGCACTGCAGTGGCTCTCAGGCCCTGGAGAGGAGCAGCTGGTGAGCTTTGCCGTGCCTGGGGATTCCCTGCCTGCCCTGCAGGAGACAGAGCTACGATTCCGGGTTTTCAGTGCTGAGGTTCAGGTGAGAAGAGGGAGCGGGGAGGAAGGGGAGACTGCTGGACTGAGGGCCAGGCCTCAGAGCAGCCTCGTTTCTCCAGGAGCGCCTGGCTCAGGCAAGGGAGACCCTGGCCCTGGAAGAGGACGCTGCCTCCCAGAAGCTTCTGGATGTCTTTGAACAGCGCCTGGAGCAGGTGGAGAGTGGCCTCCATCGGGCTCTGCGGCTACAGCGCTTCTTCCAGCAGGTACGTGCCGAGCCTTTTCTTCCGGTGCCCACTGCCACCTTTCTTCTGCCTGGAGAAGCTGATTAGGGAGCTGTTAGAAGCCAGGACTTAGGAGGCCTCCCCTGGGCTTTGACTCTTGGCTCTATCACCCACCTGATGAATGACCTGGGACAGGATTCTAAACCTGAGTGTGCCTTGTGGCACCTACCTCACAGGGCATATGTATAAGCAGTATGTAACAAGCACTCAGTACAGAGCCTGCCAGTAAATTCTGTGTACTGGCCATCTTCATCTAGGCCCCTCTGTCTCCATACCAGCTCAGAGTAACACATTAGGCAGGGATGCAGGACAGTGAGGGGAGATGGTTTGAGGGGAGTGGGTGGTGCTGGGCCTTGGGCAGCCATCGGTGAAGAAGGACAGGAGCTGCTATGGGGCAGTTCATGGGAGTGGCCCAGGACCTCACCCTTTCCTGCCCCCACTCCCCATCCCTTTGGCCTTACAGGCACACGAATGGGTGGATGAAGGTTCTGCGAGGCTGGCAGGAGCGGGACCAGGGCGGGAGGCGGTGCTGGCAGCCTTGGCCCTGCGGCGTGCCCCCGGAGCCCAGCGCTGGCTCCTTCCAGGAGATGCGGGCCCTGGCCCTGGACCTGGGCAGCCCGGCAGCCCTGCGAGAATGGGGCCGCTGCCGGGCCCGCTGCCAAGAGCTGGAGAGGAGGATTCAGCAACAACTGGGGGAGGAGGCGAGTCCCCGGGGCCACCGGCGACGACGGGCAGACAGTGCCAGCAGCGGAGGGGCCCTGCGGGGCCCCCACAGCCCCTCACCCAGCCTCAGCTCCCTGCTGCTCCCCAGCAGCCCTGGGCCACGGGCAGCCCCATCCCACTGCTCCCTGGCCCCCTGTGGGGAGGACTATGAGGAGGAGGGTGCCGAGCTGGGTCCGGAAGCAGAAGGCAGACCACCAAGGACTGTGCTGATCCGAGGTCTGGAGGTCACCAGTACGGAAGTGGTAGACAGGACATGCTCACCCCGGGAACACGTGCTGCTGGGCCGGGCCGGGGGACCAGAAGGGCCCTGGGGAGTGGGCACGCCCGGATGGAGCGCAAGCGAGCATCAGGTGAGAGCCCAAGCAGCAGACCCAGCTGCCTCGCAGGAAAAGAGCGTGACATTGTCGAGGTGGCGACTGCCTCCCACGCCACAGCCTCCCCTGTCTCTCCCTGTGGCACCTGCAGCGCCCAGCAGCGTCTGGTGTCTGAGCTGATTACCTGTGAGCAAGAATATGTGGCTGCCTTGAGTGAGCCGGGTGCCACCCCCGGGCCCGAGCTGACCCCAGAACTGCGGGGCACCTGGGCCGCTGCCCTGAGCGCCCGGGAGAGGCTCCGCAGTTTCCACCGGACACACTTTCTGCAGGAACTTCAGGGCTGTGCCACCCACCCCCTGCGCATTGGGGCCTGCTTCCTTCGCCATGTGAGTCAGCCTCTAAAATGTCTTCCAGGGCTTCTCCCTTCACATGTCTCAGCCCCATCCGCGGTCCCTCCTTCTCAGTACCTCTCTCCTCCCCCGCTCCCCTCACTGGAATGTGCAGTCCCAGATACTGGGGCCTAGTGCTGTTTGCTGGGCTCCTGGACCTACTCCGCCTCTGTGTCCCCAACATCAGGGCTGCCTGGCCTTTGCTCTCTCCACCGGAGCCTGTCATTCCCCAGGCAGACTGAGTGCTCCCCAAGGGCCAGTCCCTCCTTCCGGCCGCACAGGATGTGGAGGAGGAGAGGGAGAGGCTGGTCTGCAGGGCCTCACGGAGATGACTTACTGCTTCCCTACTGGCACAGGGGGACCAATTCAGCCTTTATGCCCAGTACGTGAAGCACCGACACAAACTGGAGACCGGTCTGGCTGCCCTCAGCCCCCCAACCAAGGTAACTTTTTCTCCTACTCTCATGAGAAGGGGAGAAGCCAGGAAGACGTAAAATTCAGCCAACCTCAAAATCTCTCAGGGGAAAAAATAAGCTTTCCTAGACGTGCCATGGAGCACCAGCTACCAGTAATCTCCCAGAATTGCTGAGGGTGGGGCACTCACTGGTCTGGGAGCCAGGTGAAGCTGGGATCATATCCGGTCCACCTGAGGACTTTGGGCAAGGGTCTTGATTCCTCCAGGCTGCTGCTTCTGTATCCAGTAAAAGTGGGCAGTATTCACTACATCTAACTAATGGACTGCTTGGAGGGTCAAAAGACCTCACATCAAAAGATGTGAAAGTGACTTCCAAAGCTAAAAGCCAGAGAGTACAAGGGATTATTTGTATTCCTCTTCCATTCTCTTTTAAGATATAGAGGATGTCTGAGTCTCATGCAGGCCTCCTACCTCCTTTCTTTCTGCAGAAAGGTTTTTCACCTTACCTTTGGGCATATCTGGCTTGTGAGTGCATGCTAAGTTGCTTCAGGCATGTCCAACTCTGTGTGACCCTATGGACTGTAGCCTGCCATGCATCTCTGTCCATGGGATTCTCCAGGCAAGAATACTGGAGATGGTTGCCATGCCCTCCTCCAGGGGATCTTCCTGACCTGGGGATCAAACTTGAGTCTTTTAAGTCTCCTGTATTGGCAGGTGGGTTCTAGTACCACCTGGGAAGACGATCTGGACTTGATCTATCCCTAAAAACCCGGAGTACTGCCCATCTTCCCCAAAGGTCTTAGCACCTCCCCTCATTCCTATATGTTTCCTCCCTATATTAGGGTACCTTGGAGGGGGCCCTCACCTGCCCCGGGCCTTGCAGCAGCCCCTGGAGCAGCTGGCCAGGTATGGGCGGCTCTTAGAGGAGCTCTTAAGGGAAGCTGGGCCCGAACCAAGTTCTGAGCGCCAGGCCCTCGGGGCTGCTGTGCAGCTGCTCCGGGAACAAGAGATCCATGGCAGAGACCTGCTGGCTGTGGAGGCGGTGCGTGGCTGTGAGGTAAGGGCATGGTCCAGACACACCAGCCCAGGCCGCCCTGTGATCTCAGAAGCAGTGTGGGCTGGTGACCAGGGAACTAGACTCAATGTCAGGCTGTCATTTCTGACAAACGTGGATAGCTTTGGTCAAGTCACTGAACTTCACTGGCCCTCAATTTCCTCATTCCTAAAAAGCAGCTATGTCCTGCCCTACATCCCATGGCCCTGTGTCTGCCTCTGCTTTCCTATTCCTTTCCTAATTCTTATCTGCATCTACCCTGCAGTTCATTCTGTATCTCGCCACTCAACACACACCTATTCTCCTCTCCTTAGTCTCTTTCCGGCCCTAACATTCCAGAACAGCTTGGAAACCTACCTCCACTGGGTTAGACCTCTTTTCCCTTCAGGTCTTTCCTGATTTGATTCTCTTCCTGGGGCAAAATGGTGCTTTGGTCCCCAACATGCAAAGGCTTACCCACTGGAGGCTCTACACCCTACTGTGTGATCCATCTTCTGTCTTCAGAGGCAGGGCTGTGCTGCCACGCCAGGTGTGCTGTGCATGGTGACCAGTAGATGGATTCTAGGCCAGGGGCTTTCCTGATTTCCTCACTCCACCTGAGAACCAGTGCATTAGGCCCCTTGCCCTATAAATCCCATTTTTACGCTCCATAAAATATATATAAAGGGCTCCAGGGCCAATGACTTTTCCTTTTGCGTTCCCCAGATAGATCTGAAGGAGCAGGGCCAACTTCTGCACCGGGACCCTTTCACAGTCATCTGTGGCCGAAAAAGTGCTTTCGCCACGTCTTTCTTTTTGAGCATCTCCTCCTGTTCAGCAAGCTCAAGGGCCCTGAGGGGGTTCAGAGACCTTCGTTTACAAGCAGGCCTTTAAGGTACAATGCCTGGGGGCAGGGTGGTGGTGGGAAACCACAGGGACAGGATAGGAATTCATGCTCTTCTTGAGAACTCAGGATGTTCTGGAAAACTCAATCCCAACCCAGATTCAGAATCTGTATCCTGTCAAACAGGCTTTGGCCTGTAATCAAACATCAGGTTAGGGTGTCGAGGGTACAGAAGTCCTTGTCATTGGCCTACTGCATGGGGTTCTTATTCACACAGGAGATTCATGGGGCATTCCAAACCAGAAGGGAGGAGGACCTTTCCCATTAAGAACACACATGCTTTCTGAGTGTGGGACCAGGGATGGTCCCTGGGGGATGAAGAGAGGATACTATAAATATAACTTAACTTATGGAACTGAAGAAACCAAGAGGAGGGAGGCCTTGCTTTAGGGAAACAGCCTTGATATCCAGATAAACGTCAGTAGCAGCCTAGGTCCAGATCAGGCAATGTGGCATGATTCTAAGAGTTTCTCTGACTTAGGCCTCTTATACTAGTTCCAACAGAGTCCAATATACAGAAAAAGCTTAGGTTTGGAATAACAAAGCCATGGGCTTGAACTTTCTCTAAAAAGCTATGATAAGCCTTTGGACAAGATGCTCTGGGTATTATACAGCCCTCCCTTCTGTAAATCGTGGTTGTTGTGAAGGCTAAATGTAGAGCACTTGGCACAGTGTAGGTGTTGAGCAAACATTTACTGAGCATCTCCCAGATGCCAAGCTAAGTGTAATGCTTTTCCACATGGTACCATCTAGTCAGGACGCACTTCATCTTCACCCACACTCCTCTGCTCTTTCTCAGACTGCCGACATGGGGCTAACAGAAAACATCGGGGACAGTGGGCTCTGCTTTGAGTTGTGGTTTCGGCGGCGGCGTGCACGAGAGGCGTACACCCTGCAGGCAGCCTCACCAGAGATAAAACTCAAGTGGACAAGTTCTATTGCCCAGTTGCTGTGGAGACAGGCAGCCCACAACAAGGGTACCGGGCAGAACCAGGAGTGGGTGTGCTTGGGATCAAGGTTATGGCAGGAGGTTAGCTGGAGAGGGCCTGGGGGAAAAAAGGGTATAAGATGGAGAATGATGTATGAGAAGATTCGACATGGGAGAGATTGCTGAGATAGAAATTAGTCAAAGGTATACCAAAGGAAAAGGGGGAAGCCACTAAATTTCAGGAAGGTGAGCACAAATGGGCAAAAGAGTCAGAGGGTGTTCAGCGCACGTGCCTTGCCTTCCAGAATTTAATTTGTGTTAGCAGATCTAGTTTGTTTGTTTTGAGCAGTCTTTTGCTAGTTTTTGTTTTTCATTTTCAATTCTCTTTAATTCTCATTCCACTCATCTGAAAAGTGGAAAGTAACATCTACATCTTGGTATGATAAGAAACATTAAATAAGGTGATATATATGGAAACACTTCTGTAAAGGTATGTAAAATGGGAATTTTGCGCTTAATGCCCAAGATAAAAGAAGAAGGTGTGAGTGTTAGAAGAGAAGTTGGGTAGCAGGAATGCCAAATGGGCAGGATGCAACAAGTAGGAGAGAAGAGACAGCTGTCTAAGGGGGAAGCAAGGACCACCATCATCATCCATGTCGTAACAGTCAACAGGAGAGTAACAAGAGACGCCAAGGGAATGAGAATGAGGAATAAAGAGTTGGGAAGGAGCAAAGAAGTTGGTAACATGGTCTCTGGTCTCTGTTCCCTAGAGCTCCGAGTGCAGCAGATGGTCTCCATGGGCATTGGGAATAAACCCTTCCTGGACATCAAAGCACTTGGGGAGCGGACACTGAGTGCCCTGCTCACTGGAAGAGGTGAGGGCCAGAGTGCAGGGGGGTGGCCCCCAGAAGTCAAAGACCTTGAGAGTGAATGCACAGTGAGGAGGTGTGGTGGAAAGAGAGGAAGGGTCACAAGTGGATATGTCTTCTCAGAAACTGTGGGACTGACTGGGAGGCCCTCTAGGAGATGAGGGTCATTTCAGGGAGCCAGGAGGGCTTTCGCACACCAGCACCCCACCCCCTCCACCTCCCCCACTCTCTGCAGCCGCCCGCACCCGGGCCTCGGTGGCCGTGTCTTCCTTTGAGCATGCCGGCCCCTCCCTTCCCGGTCTCTCCCCGGGAGCCTGTTCCCTGCCTGCCCGCGTCGAGGAGGAGGCCTGGGATCTGGACGTCAAGCAAATTGCCCTGGGTGAGGCACCTCTCAAGGGGGTGGCTCCAAACAGCTGGGTCATCATGGTGATGTTCAGGCTGCTTGCTGCTGAGCAATTCCTTTCTCTAGCCAAGTGGCCCGGTTGCCATGACAACTATGTACAGCTTCCCCATTGCTAAAAGGGCCTTCCATCTGGTTGCTAGGGTAATGCTTACAGCAGCCTGTTGCTAAGAAGCACTTCCTCTGTACCTCTCTCTCTAGCTCTCCTTGGGTTTCTATGGAAACTGCTTCAGCTTCCTGTTGTACCCTCCTGGTTCACCACGGCAATCCCTATAGTTTCCTGTCGCTTCTTCCCTGGTTGCTCTAATGATGCCGCTGACAATTTCCTGCCTCTTGGTAGGGGGTTCTCTTGCAACTGGATTGCTATGGTGACTTACAGCTTCCTGTTGCTATGGAGCTTTTTCTTCCCTGATGGAGCAGCTTGGTTGCTTAAGGTAATCTAGAGGGGTTCTGTACTCTGCTCTCACCCTAGCTTCCCTCCAGCCCCAGAAACACTTGACTCTTCTGGAGATGTGTCCCCAGGACCGAAAAACAGCCCCAGCCTGCAACCCCCACACCCAGGGAGCAGCACTCCCATTCTGTCCAGTGGAGGGATCTTAGGGCTATCCCGGCAGGTAAGTCCTTGCAGGAGTGCTGAGAATGGGGTGGGCTCTTCTGGTCGTTCAGCTCATGAGGGGCGGAGGAACCAGTGAGCCTGTGCTCCCACAAGGCTACAGGTTAGATGGATGTATTGTCCAGTCTGCGTTTCTCCTCTCCTCCAGGCCTGGCTGAGAGGGATGAAGGTCGGAAGTAAAAAGAATCTTTAATAAGGAATGTAGTGCAAGAGTGAGAGAGAAGGGAGAATTTTAACAGACTGGTTTGAACTTGGATTCAATCTGCAAAATTCAGGAATGATGAGGAGGAAAAAAGGGTGAACTAATTGACGGGCTTGGGAGAGAGGGAGGGTTATATAACCTCTCTATACAAGAGATGATTTCTTATGCTTTAAACTCACTGTAGTTTCTCTTCCTTCAGAGTCATACCCGGGCCCTGAGCGACCCCACCACACCTCTGTGACTGGGTGAGTTGGTGCCCCCTTTCTGCCACATCCTACATCCTTCCCCTTCCCTTCCCCAGCTGCCTGGGAGTCAGCTTCTTCCCTCTCCCAACCCATCTTCCCTCTTCTTTCCTGGCTTCCAGAGAAGATCCGGAGCTTGGCTACTGCCCCTCCTCTCAGCACACTTTGGGCTGGGATGCTGAGGGCACATAGTGGAGGACTGGAAGAGCACTGAAGTCCTTCCCTCTGCTTCCTGGACAGAGAGGAGATCAAAGGACTAGTATGTTTCCCTGCTACCACTGTCTCTAGCTCTTCCCAGCCGGGTGCCTTCCTACAAGAACCAGAGTGTCCACACTTGCTTGCCTTTATACCCTGGAAGTGGGGGAAATTTTCCTCCGTCCAGTCCTTCCCCATCCGGGGCCAGTGCATACTCCCAGGACACAGCTCCGTGTCAGCCCTGCCTCCATAGCCTGTGTTCTCCCCTCATGCAGCCCCCCTGACTCTTCCTGAGAAGACTCATCTCTGCCAGTTCCTGGCAACTCCGTTCTTGGGGGTGGGCGTCATAGACACGGAGCTATGCAAACCATTACAGAAGAGTGGGGCAGGGAACTGCAAACTTTATATATGTAATTACTGTCATTATAATACTATTGTTATATTAAATATATTTACTCACACTTTGTCTCCAAACAGCTAGAGCAGACCTCAGGGTTGGAGTGATACCACTAACTTGAGCACTTCCGCTCACCCGATCGTTAACTAGAACACAGAAAATAAAGCCAAGGCTGCAAGGTACACTGTACCCACTTACTGGCACAAAGCTGGGCCTGGGTGAACGTGCACCCTCCCAGAGGAGAGGCCTCCAGAGGCCTGACGTTCCTCCTCTCATTCTGCATGCACTTCCTGAGGCTGAGCTGGTCACAGTCAAGCTGGGGTCTACTAGCACCAACCAGCAGTTTCTCAAGACGACATTCTCAGATCACAGTACAGGGGAACAATAGGCTACTTGTTAAAATACTAATTCACGGGCCCCACCCCAGAGCCATAGAAGCCAAAGCCTGAGGGTAAAGCCCAAGCTTCTTACCAAGCTCTTGGGGTGGTAAAAAGTGCCCGAAGAAAGGACATTTTTCTGGATGCAGTGGCCCAAGGACAGGACATAGGCAGGCAGACACAGTGCCCTGTGTCTCAAGACACCTGTTTATTGGGGACACAACTCTGCGACAGGGATGACAGGAATCGTACCAAAAATAGCGACGTCTACAGGGCCCCTGAAGGGGCTAGAAGGGTGCAGTGCCCCCCACCCCCACCCATTGTACAAAAATAAACTTTCACGCCTATGGACCAGCAAAGACTGGCAGAGCTGCCCCTCAGCAGGAACACTCTTCTCTGCCAGCCTTGGGACCCCGTTCTTTGATCCTCACCCCTGCCACTGCTAAGGCACTGTGACTCTCCCTGGGCTGGGTGGGTGTCGCCCGCCCACCCTCCTCACGCTCTCTGCCCCTCCACCTCTGGTCCGCCCGGGGCTGGGATATGGGTCCCACGCTGCCCCCTGCTGGCTGCTCTACCCAACTACCTCTACCGTTGCCCCGCCTCCGGCGGGGTAAACTAAGCTAACGGCCCCCTAAGAGGGCTCCCTACCTTTCTTGGCCCCCTAGCCCAGCCTCTCCGGATCTCAACAGCCCGGGGCCCTCCTCCCCTTCCTGCGGAGGAGTGGGAGGGGTCTCTCCTGATGGTGCTCGGGCATAGGGCGGGGATGCATCGGCCTGGGGGCGGCCTGCGGCCCCGAGCCCTGCGGCTGTGGTGCACTTGTAGGTGCAAGGCCATGAGCTCGGGGGCTCCAGTGGCGAACGGACAGAAGAGGCATCGGTGGAGGGCACCCCCTGGCCCAGCCTCGCCTCCCGGCCCCGCCCGCAGGGACAGGTCCAGGGGCTCGGCCTCACCGCCTCGCCCGTTGCGCAGGGTCCTCCCGGGGCTGGCGGGCTTCCCGACGGGACCCCGGCGCGCCGCCACTCGCGGGAGGCCGGGGGCTCGCTCTGCCCTCTACCCAGGTGGCAGGCTGCGGAGCTGCCTTGGCTCCGGATGACTGGACCGAACCCCGCTGGGAAGGAGGCGGCGGCTCTGGGGGTGGCCCGGGGCCGGCTCCGCTCTTCTGCTCCCGGTGGTGGCGCTGCAGGTGATACTTGAGCGAGCCGGACTGGGTGCCCGCGTAGTCGCAGTGTGGACACTTGTAGGGGCGCTCGCCTGGAGAGGAGGGGGTGCGATAATGCCAGAGTCACAATCACTGTCCGCCCCTACCCGCATTTCACTCCATGTACAGGCTTTGGGCAAGGAAAAAAAAACACTGTCTCACCCACTCTTCTGATTTTAATTAAGAGGTGTTTCTCGTAGCTCTCACCCGCACCCCTCACCCCGCTTCCTGGCCTCAGCCCCCTCCCCATCCCGGAGGCTGCCCCCTCACCTGTGTGCACTCGCAGGTGCACTTTGAGGTGATGCGCTGAGCGGAAGGATTTTCCACAAAGGGGCAATCCTTGCCGGTGGCCCCCGGCCCCCTTCAGGCCGGGCCCTCCAACTAACAGCCCATTCTCTTCTGCAATACACGCATTAAAAGAAGTCAGAGGGACCCGTTGCCCCTAACTCTATTAGGTCCGTGTGCCCCCATACCACCCACAGGACTGCTTCCCCTCCCAGCCCAGGAGGAAACGAAATGTTTGCGGGAACCTGAGAGGTTCGACTTGCTCTGAGTTGGACTGTGCCCTCAAAGGGTAGTAAAGCCTCTACGGGAGGAAAACCGAGAAATGAGGCAGGTCCTTTTTAAAAGGAGCGGGCAGGAGGGCAGGGGTGGTGTTAGAGTGGGCCACAGTGTGGAACACCTGAGATCCTTACGTACCCTGCGTGGCGGTGGACCTCGCCTGGGCCCCCGCAGCAGGCGCTGAGTGCCCTGGGGCCTCGCCTGGGCGCTGGGGCAGTGAAGCCAGAGGGCCCACCGCCCTGCTCCGGGCCCAGGTCTCTTCCTCTGCCTCCACCACCTCCTCTTCCTCGTCTGGCTCCTCCCGCGCGGTGCCGGCGAGCCCGGGCTGGGAGAGCAGAGGGCAGTGGGCGGAAGCTTCCAAAGCTGCGGCCAGCCCCAGGCTCAGCGCCCTCACCATTGGGCCGCGCCTGCCAGCTCGAAGGCTCAGGTAGCCCAGGAGGCTCGGAGGCTCCCGGCGCTCAGCGGGGGTGGGCGCTGGGGCCAAGAGGAGCGCAGGGCCCAGAGGCTCATAGGCAAGTAGGCCCAGGTCAGGAGGCTGGGGGGCCCGGGTAGGCCCGGAACCAGGCCCCGGAGCACGCAGCGGGCCCAGCTTGCTGGCGTGCACTTTCATGTGGTTCTTTAGGAACCAGGGCTCCTTGAAGCAGCGGCCACAGACAGGACATGCATGATCGAAGGAGGCCTTGTGCTTGCGCATGTGACCCTTGAGAAACCAGGACTGCGTAAAGCTCTGGCCACACACTTGACAGCGGAACTCGGGAGGCGCTGGGGGCTCCTCGGGAGCAGCAGGAGCGGGGGCGGGGGTTGCCTCACTTTCAGGCTCCGGCTCTGGCTCAGGGACCGATCTAGGTTCAGGCTGGGGTGGAGGTTGAGGCTGGGGCGCAGCCGATGTGGCCGCCAGGGGGCGCTCGGGAGCTCCGTGGGCCGTCAGGCTGTGGTGCAGCAGCTCCTCCTCCTGGCTGGAGCCGAAACTGCACAGGCCGCATTTCCAGGGCCTGTGCAGAATGTGCAGGTGGCGTTCGCGCTCCGCCGCGGTGCGAAATTTGCCTTTGCAGAAGGGGCAACGGAAGGCGGAAGACGAAGGAGCCTGGGGTCGCGCCAGGCCCTCGGTGGCAGGGGTGGCCTGCAGGCCCCCTGAGCTTCGAGGTCGCCCCAGCCGGGCCTCCCGCAGTAGAGCGCGCTCCTCCAACTCCAGCAACAGGCGCGCTGCGGGGCTTCGCGGGCGCTCGGGCTGGTGCGTGCGCAGGTGTGAGCGCAGCAGCGCACGCTGCGCAGCACGGTGGCCACAGTGCGGGCACTGGAAGGCCTGGGCGCCTGGGTGCGCCCGCAGGTGCAAAGCCAGGATAGAGTTGAAGCGGAAGCGCTTCCCGCAGACTGGGCAGGGGAAGCGCCGTTCGCCTGCGCGACTCTCGGACCAACCCACTGCTCCCATCCCTGGAGACCCAGCGCTCACGCCTGGCCCGTTGGAGTAGCGCTGCAGATCCAGTTCGCCGTCGAAAGCCGGGGGCGACGGCGCTAGGTGGCCGACCGGAGCGCGGGGACGTGAGCCCTGTGGAGAAAGATGTGAACAGAGCAAAGGGTGGAGAAGGGAGAGCTGTGGGGGAGACACAGATAAGGAGAGCCAGAGGAACCCAAGGGACGGTGGGTCGGGGCCTGAACCAAGAACACCGGGGGCCCTCCCGCTCACCACGAGGAAGCTGGGGGATGAATGGGAACTGAGCTTTTGGGACCACGGAAATAATAATGGGAGGCCAGAGAGACAGAAGAGAGGGAGGGAGGGGGAGGAAGTATAGTTGCAGGTACTTGTAGGTTCAGGCCAGAGCCTCACTCACCTCCATGGACCCCCTTCACATTCTTTGGTTCTGAGGAGTGTACGGAAGAGGGGGGAAAAGCTGCTAGTGAAGGCAACAGGTGCTGAAGAGCTAAAGCAAGAGAGACAGATTTGGAGCAAAGGATGAGCCCTGATTTTCAGCAATGGAAAAAGTCACCCCTAACCCCAGCCTCTTCTGGAGAGCCCCAAGCTCTTAGCACCCTGGGATCTATCCCTTCTCCTCCCTTACATCCTGAGACAGGAGGAGGCTGCTGTTTTCAAAACTTGTACTACTTTATTTGTCCACAAGGCTCCCTAATAACCCAGATTTCTTCCCCCAAATTTTTCATTTTAAATGCCTTAACCAGAATAACCACCACCACCACGCCCCCCCACCCACGTCTCCGCCACCCTGGTGGTGGAAGAGACCATCACAGTGTACTCCTCTCATTTAGACTGGGCTGTGCAGTGGGAAAAGCAAATGGGGTCGGCTTGCCATGCTCCTCAGCTATCCAAGTGGGACCAGTTGCTCTCAGACCCCCTAATTGACCAGCCAGCCAAACATTCTTCCAGGCTCCATAGTTCTTCCTTCTGCCTTTACCCTGTCTTTCTGTCTTTCCCCCTCATTCTTCCTCCCTCCGCCTGGATTCCCTGATCCATTCATTTCCATTCATTACAGAGACTCATTCATGCATGGGAGAGAAACACCTCCCAGCAGCAGAGTCTGGAGACAGACAGAGGGGGGAGGGGCATGAAGGGGGAGAGAGCCAGAGGGAAGGGAATGAAGAGAGAGTTGGGGGAGGAGTGGAAGTTAAGGGGCGCTGCTGGCCTTGGGAAGGGGTTAAAAACTGCAAATACCGTATAGAATTCATCCCCTCGTTTCAAACCTTGGAGCCTGCCGTTTGATGGGGCATCTCAACCCCTTTGTCCAGGGCTGTTCCGAGGCAGGCTTTCCTCCTCTCTGCAGGGGAGAGGCTCCCTCACACAAGAGGAGGATTACACTGGCTCTGAGCTCAAGAGGCTGGAGTGAGGGACGGGGGGGCGGGGCTGGGCCATCTGCACAGATAGGGGCTCAGCACATGCTCTGAGCTGAAAAGGGTTAAAATTCTCCAGGCTAAAATTCCCTGGGCCTGGGATGTGCAGAGCTCCAGTTCTACGGAAGGAGAAGAGCAATGAGAGGAAGAGGACTTGGGGGTGGGGGCGGGGGGCGAGGATCTCCTGATTCTAAGCTGCAGAGGAGGTTAGCATTAGGACTTAGAAGCAACCCCAGAATTAAGATTCATGGAAACAGGCCTAGAAGAATGACCAGAAGTCATCTAGTCTATCTTGTTTACATACAGAACTGTATGTGGTCAAAGCTAGACAAATGTGGACCTTACCTGATTTTTTTTTTTTTTTTTTTTTTGGCCTGAGACGGAAAGAATGTTTGAGGTATAAAGAACCTCCTTACAATAGGCATTGTGAAACTGAAATAGGTTACTGACAAAGAAAAAGATTCAGCATTATTTTGCTTAAGGAATTTTAACAGAAGAGAACTGAGCTAGGGTCAGCCCTGCAAAGAAAAAAAGGCTCTGGAGACCCAAGGATGCTTTAATTTTTGATGTTTAGTAGATGGGACAAGATTCTATGAAGGGTCAGGTACCTGTTACATGTGGAATCTGGGTGATGGGAATTTTATTAACAGGAAATTAATTAACAGAATGTCTTTGTCCAAGGTCACTAAACAACCTCCACCACAACTTTTAATATCTTTATTTCTGCAGCTTCAATTTAAGGCATCCATTCTCACCTTCTGGATCCTCCAAATAAGCCCCTTTCCTGAGACCAAGAGCCTTGTTGAGTTCACTAAGTAATATAATGAAATTAGTGTAGGACTGAGGGTACAAGACTACTGTGGGCCCAGTCAGATCATTAATAGCCCTACAACCTTCAGTAAATCACTTAACTTCCCAGTTTACTCATCTGTAAAATAAGGGGATTAGACTAATTTATACTGATGGTCCCCTCCAGTTCAAAAGTTTTGTGGTTCTGAGTCATAGGACTCTTCTGGACCCCAGAGAGATGTTGAAACAAATGGTCATTCCTTCAGTACCATGGAGAGTGCAGTGGGCTACCAGAGGAGCCTCTTTGGCCACCTCCATACCATAGAGCAATGAAGTGCTAGAGGGGCCATATTTGCCATTTTAGCATCTCACATAAGACAACGAGAAAAGCCAGAGGATTTTTAAAAATTCTTATCTGGAAACCATAGAGGGGGAAAAAAACCAGTGGTACCAGAGGGATTATTTTGGCCTTTTGGATGTCACTGAAAATAGACAGATGTAACAGAAAATAGATGTAACTAGAAGAATTTTAATTAGGTATAAGGAGTGTTCTGACAGTTACAGTTCGTACATCCTGGAATGAGTTACTGAGGCATCATATTTGGGTCCATCACATTCTGTTGCTCTCCTGGGGATTCCCGGAACATCCTGGTGTACAGCCAATCTGGTATATTCAGAGGAAGCAGATGGTGGGGGAGGAGGGGGAGGAGGCTGGGAATACTGCATGGTCATAGCTGACTAACCTATGGGCACATACCCTGATTCTGAGAAGATTCTAGGGCCCTTAAAACCACTTATAGGATAGTAAACAAAATACCTCCTGGGAGGCTGATCTCATACCAAGGCAAGTAGAGTAGGAATTGGGCAAAGCTTCCTCCCCAAAACAAAACAAAAACACTGCTTTGCACTGTTTTAGCAGTTTTCCAGGACGGAAATGCAGTGATATACAAGAAGGCTCAAAGTGAAGCTGAATTCCCAGCAGGGAAAGTTTCCCCAGAGGGTAGCCTCAGATCAACAAAACCCAATGAGAGAACCTCCTAGGCTCAGTCAAGATCTCCAGAATCATCTCCTCACCAAAGAGGTCCCAAGAACCTGATCCCACAAGTTTTTCTCAGTAGGAGAAAGCACTGACAGAGCCTCAGAGCCCCAGATTTTATGAAATGACCTGGAACCCAGATCATGCATGCATTGCCCGTGGGCAATAATCAGAGTTTTCTATAGTCAGGCCCTAAACACCAACCACGAGACTTAGCCAGGCAGTAGCACTGACCTACTTCCCACCCTCAGTGGGAATCAAGGGTTATTTTGCCCTTATTTGGGTTCTACAGGGATGTAGGGCCAGGGATAGGGATGCAAAATCTTTCCAAAGCAATAGGCCAATTCCTTTTATGTGCTAGGAGACCTGGTGGGAAAGGGGGTGTAGACCATCAAGGGTTGGTGAGAAGACTCTTAGAAACAACAGGGACAAGTACATAGATGCATCTGCTGTCTGGAGGACCATGAAGATTCTCTCTCAAACTCTGTGTTTCCAGAGATTTTAGGGTCAAAGTGTAAGGGGCAATGGTCAGGACCTGAAGTATATAGGGCCTGAAGGACAGTGACTAGGCCTCCTTTCCATGGTCCTCTGAACTGCACTGCTCAGGTGGCTCCCCCAAAACTGACCTCACAGCACAGCCTGCCCACCTTTTAGATTGAGTTCTTGGTAAAGCCTGCTTCCTTCCATTCTCACTACCCTGAGTGGGGGTTATAGACCTCAGTTGTGGGTTTCAAATGGACAGCAGGAGGTGAGAGGGAAGTACACCTGCTCACCTACAGCCACCCCACCATGGTGAATCTTATCCCAGAGGCATGTCCCAAGTTGACCCCTCTTCTGAAAGTTCCGAAGGACCTGGATCTGGGGAGGGGCATGCAGCCAGCCCTAAGCCCCCTTAGCTGGAGCTGACCCTAGAAAGGTCAGAGTCTCAGCACCCATATGAACTTCAGTTATCAGACAAGGGGGTGAGGAGTGGGTAGGAAAGCCTCTGGGAAAATCTCCCTCCCAGAAGTAGGTTGGCAAGTAGGGCAAGACCTTTGATCTTGCACAAGAGGTTCTTCTAGCAGCACCCCGGGCCCCTCCCGGGGAAGATAAACCAGAAGGATGATGGGGGATAGGGTTGGGAGACTGGGAGGCCAAGGCTCAGCTACCCGGGCCCGGAGAACAAAAGCTGAGTTGCAGCCGCCTCCGCCGCTGCCGCCGGCCGAGCTCTTTGTGACACTTTGTTTGGGACGCAGAGAGGGAAGCACCCCCCATCCTCTCCCCTCCCCCATCCCCCGCTCCCGGAGAGTTTGGGTCCTTTCCCCCTCCTCCTCCATCAGCCCTACCTGGGCCGGGGGGCACTCATCCACTCTGGTTCCCAGTTCCGCCACCCGGCACCCCCAGGCCCCTCGCGCCCTGCCTTCGGGCCCCTACAAAGACGACCGCCCCCCCACCCCCGCTGGCCTTTCCCCTTTGGTGTCCGCTTTCCCGACTCCCCACCTGCACCCCCTCCTTCGAGGCCCCCTAGCTCTCAAGCTTCCGTGGCCGCCGCCCCCACCCCCGCCCCCCAGGAGCTCTGGGCGAAGTTTGCTTGGGGCCGAGCCGGCGCCCCCCCCCCCCCCCGCCCCCTGCACCTGCTCCGAGCCGGGCGCGCGTAGCGGGGCCCCCCCTCCGGAGGGGGGGCGGGGGCCGGGGGCGGGGGCCGGGTGGCTGAGGGGGGCCGGGAGTGGGGGAGCGGCTACTCACGAGCCCCGGGCGGGCGGCGGCGGAGCGGGCGGCGGCGGCGGCGGCGGCGGGCGGCGGGCCGGCGGCGCGGGCGTCAGCGTTACGTGGGGCCGGGGAGATGCGCCGGGCCCCGGCCCCCCGCCCCCGGCCCGGCCCCCGCCCCCTCCCCGGTCCCCCGCCCCCGGCCCCGGCCCGCATTGTGTGCGGCGGGAGGCGGCCCGGCCATTAGCATGCGGGGGGCGGCGCGGCGGGGCTGGGAGCCGCGCGGGAGCGGGAGCGGGAGCGGGGCTCTGGCTCCGGGGACAGGGAGCAGGGGACCCCGGGAGCCGCGGGGAGGCGGCCGCCAGGGGCGGGGTGCGGGCCGTTTGGAGACTGGGGGCGCTGTCGGAGGAGGGGGAACGGGGGTGGGGCGCACAGATGATTCCAACAGGAGACTGGAAGAGATTTTGAAAGGTCATCTCGTCCTTCCCCCAGCCTCCAAGCAGGACTGCCCCCTCCCACCCTAAACCCGGACATACCAGGGAAGGAGCTGGCTCTGCCGCTCTTTCTGCCCCAACATGCACAGACTCGGGAAGTTCTTCCTGGGGTTTTATCTCAAAGCCTCTCGCTTACAATTTCTGTCTCTCTTTGGGGGAGGAGGAGGGGCGATTATAGAGATAGTTAATGTCGGCCGTGTAAGAAACATTAAAGTTACTCTTCGGTCCTTTCTGTTCTTGATAAACAATTCCTGCTCCTTCCTCTCGAGTTCTATTTTTCCATTCCTTAAGTTACTTTAATGGCTCTTCAATACAACAAATATTTATTGAGTGCTTACTAAGTACCAAGCACTATGCTCAGGGCTGTGGGGGATGAACACAGTAGGGGAATGTGGTACTCTCCCTCGAGGAGACTGTAATCTAGACAAGGACTACAAATTTGTAAATTGGACACTTAGATTTGATCAATATTTCACTGAATGCCTGATCACATATTTAATAGTATACAATCCTTCCAATAACGCTTCTATAATTAGTCTGAATTTACAGGTAAGGAAAATGAGGCTAGTCTCTTTCCACTGGCCTACCAGTTAAGGGATACTCAGTGCAAGCCCAACATCTCACATTCTGTCAGGCCATCGCCACAAAAATAAAATTAATATACGTAAGGACAGAGGAGAGAGTAGACACAACAGTTCTCAGGATCCCTTTAAATGTGATTCTCACTGCCCAGGAAAGAAGAGGGGGCACAGTGTTCCAGTGAGTTGGTGCAGCACTGAACAGGGCAGAAGTGGCTCACACAGAAGGCCACTTGCCTCCCAGGACCCTGCCTCCTAGTTCTAACTCCTGGGGTCTTCTGGCTCAGTCTTCTGTCATCAATTAATAATAGCGACTCACATTTATTGAGCGTGTAGGTGCCAGGTGCTGAACTGAATTGGTTCATATGCATTTTCTCTTTTAATACTTAAGGCAACCTCTTGAGATTGGTATTAATTTGCCTTTAATGATAAGAAAACAGAGATTGAGTAACTTGCCCAAGGTCACCTGGGTTGATCTGGGATTTGAACATAGATCTGGTTGCCTCCAGAAGTCAGGCTTGCACCAAGGTGGGCTTTTCCCTACTTTTGATCTACAAAATATATATTTGGGCCCAGGTGATTCAGCTTCTTTATTGCTGTTCAGTAGCTAAGTCGTGTCTGACTCTTTGTGACCCCAGGAACTGCAGCACACCAGGCCTCCCTGGAGTGTAGAAATAAATGACCCCAGCTTAACTTCTGAATAAGTGCTGTAATGGCATCAGGTATATCAGTATAAACTAATCAGCATCATTAATGGTTATTATGTACCCACCCTGAGTCAATAACCCTTCCCAGTCATATTACTGTCCCCCCTTTTAATCACTCAGTTTCAACAAATTGAGGTTCAAATTGGTAGAATAATGTATTCAAGGCCACACAGCTGGGAAAATGTCAGAGCTTGCCTGGCTGCAAGGCAACTTCTGTCCCTCAAAAATATTAATTGTTGCAATAGTGTCCTTTCCAAGACTGACCATTTAAGGACCATCTTCTAACATGTCTAACTACAGGTTATCACTGAGTCAAAAACAATCCCTACTATAAATAGAGCTCTCCATCCACTTAGTCAGTGCCCAATCCAGAGTAAATCCTTCAAGAAAGGAATGAGAGAGGAGAAATTGTCCAGAAAGTAAGAGATAAGAAGCCAGGTCTTGGCTGGTCTTGGGACAAACCTTCCAAGTGGTAATGATGGGACTAATCCAGAGAGTGAAGTGGGATTTCCCTATGGAATGACAAGTAATTTAAGGAGGAAGTCCCCTAAAAGGAAAAAGATTAGGTGGAAATGGGACATTGGAGCCCAAGGTGATAGTATCCATGTGGATAAGGTGAGTGATCAGAAGAGGCACCAAGGGTGGGCAGAGACAAGGTCAACAGGAAATGGGAACAGAATGAGATAGGGTAAGGTGTCTTGTAGAGTGAACGGAGGCTAGTGTCTACCCACCGCCACTCCCTGGATCCATAGGCCCTCATAGGGACCTTTGCCCCACCACACCTCAGCCCCGATAGCCTGTCTCTGCCAGGACAAGTTTGTCATCTGCTCTGAGCTACCAGGAGCCCCGCCAGGAGCTCCAGGCCCGATTGGGACCCATCCCTTTGGAGCAGCTGCTTCAGACTAGGTAGGTGTAAGGACCCTAAGCCTCAACTTCCTGGATATTGAAAGCAGGCAGAGGGGCAGCTGAAAGAGATGTTGCTGTATGTCCTGTCTTCTGATGGGTGTCATAATGCATTTTTCCCAGGCTAGAAATCACGGAGCTCTAGTGGTCAAGGGAGCCATGGAGGACAGAGTTGGTCAGCAAGAGAGACCTAGCCTTCGTCTGGAAAAGCTACAGCACTGGGCCAGGCACAGGCAGAGTGGGCGCCTCCTGGTGCTGGCGGTGAGGCCAAGCTGCCCCACCCTGACCTTCAGCATGTTCACTTGTACCCCCAATTCAGTTCTATAAATGTTTTGTAAGCACTTATCACGTGCCTGAAACTGTGCTAGGCTCTGAGTGGGAGGAGGGTGGAGGAAATATTGAATAAACAAGGCAAGACTCTTAGTCTCCAAGTAGATTCTCCATATGGGGAAAACACACAGGTAAGTAACTGAACTACAACATGAGGCAGAAAAAAATTAAATGATATCTCCTTCTCCTTATGGCCCTTGGTTGACTACTGTCTGGCACTATGCATTCTTCCCAATCGCCGATCTCTGGAAGAGGCAAGGATTGGGAGGAAGGGAGTTCCTGACAGTTTCCCTTCAGCTACACTGCATCTGACCTCCAGGTGAGCCAGCTATGGCTGGCAGTGGCCGTGGTGCCCTTTGCTGTCTCAGTAGCCTGCCTGAAGTCTGCTTGTCACATGACCACAGCACTGCCACTTGGGCCTGGCACACTGGTAAGAACTACCACGTGGGAGGGTAGAAGGAAGGGCCCCTCCGTAACAAGCCAGACCTCACCACTTGCTTCTCTCATCATTCAGGGTTTCCTCACTGGGATTGTTACCCTTGAGCTGCGCAGAGCACCCCGTCTCTGGAAGGTGAGAGGGGAAAAGAATGTAGTACTATTCTCCCACCCCTGAAACACATACACACATGCACATCTCAGTCTAGGAAGTAAATTTCTAACTGTTGACTAATTGTGTCAGCTCTCTGTCCATGACTGGCCTAAAACCCTGAGGGGGTAAAATAAGAAAGTTAAAGGGCTGATGGTCTTGTTTGGAGGTGGAGGAATAGGAGCTGAGTTTTGTTTTCAGCTAGGCTACAGGTGGGGCTTGAGGTTCCAATGAGTTCCCTAGGCTGGCAGGACTCAACTGGCTCACTGGCAGGTGCGCGCCATGATGATATTCAACACCTTTAATCTGATCTCGGGCTTCATCGCATTGGTGGTCGAGGTGATGAAGACAGCCTTGATGTCTGCCCCAACCGTCCCCTCCGAGGTACAAGTGAATAAAGGAGAATGTGGGAGGATGCGGAGGCAAGAGGGGAAAGGTCAAGGGCAGATAGGTGCAGGGTCCGCTGCAGCACACCCTCAGCCCCATCTACCTACAGCTAGCCGGCTTGCTGGTGCTGGAGCTCAGCGCTGAGGCCTTCACCCTAGGGGAGTGCTGGTCTCAGCATACTCCCTGTTTCTCCTGAGCGAGAGGAAGCCAAGATGCTACAGAAGCCAGAGTCTTCGCTACCAGGAGCTACAGGAGGTATTGAGGGCTGGGAGGAAGCAGAGAGCTAGAAACTTATTTTTTCATTGGCTATTCTGGTCAATGGTACTTAAGGGAGAACAATGTGGCGGGGCAGGAGGGGTTGTTAAACTGAAACTTTTTAATTTTCTGGCTTTGGACATGTCTCTCCTAGTGATGGCTAGGAGGCTCAGACGGTAAAGCGTCTGCTTGCAGTGCATGAGCCCTGGGTTCGATCCCTGGGTTGGGAAGATCACCTGGAGAAGGAAATGGCAACCCATTCCAGTACTCTTGCCTGGAAAATTCCATGGACTGAGGAGCCTGGTAGGCTACAGTCCATGGGGTCCGCAAAGAGTCGCACACGACTGAGCGACTTCACTTTCCCTTTCTCCTAGTGATGGATAACAGGAAACTGAGTATCTAAATGGTTGGGGCTAGAAATGTGGGAGAGCATTAGGAATGTGACTAAATATTATTCGAAGGACTATGCGAACATGAGGAAAAAAATGGGAGAGGAGGAAGCTGCATCTCTCTGGGATTCCTTTCTCACCCTCGATGTTTGCTCACCTAACAACTGTCTGGTTTTCAGGGCCCCTCAGAGTTGGAGGAAGTTCCAGAGTTGGAGACTGGTCCCACAGTGGCTAGCACAGCAAAGAGAACAAATGAGTGAGCTGGCAAGTGGAAGCAGACATGTGCTGCCCTCCTACCCGACGGGAACATTCTCCAGACTCTCCTGCACTGCATCCCCCTGAACTCAAACTAGATGGAGTCCCCCGAGACATACATGAAGTCCGGTGGAGTGCCTTCACTTTTCCCTCTGACTAGGCCCCTTGCTTTATTTACCCTTCCCTGCTGGGGAAAGCAAAACCTAGACTGAGTCTGCCATCACCTCACAGCCCTGAGAATCTGACTGCCTGCAAGATAAGACATCCTTAAACTAACTTTCCGGGAAAGGCAATGGCACCCCACCGTACTCTTGCCTGGAGAATCCCATGGACGGAGGAGCCTGGTGGGCTGCAGTCCATGGGGTCGCTAGGAGTCGGACACGACTGAGCGACTTCACTTTCACTTTTCACTTTCGTGCATTGGAGAAGGAAATGGCAACCCACTCCAGTGTTCTTGCCTGGAGAATCCCAGGGACGGGGGAGCCTGATGGGCTGCCGTCTATGGGTTCGCACAGAGTCGGACACGACTGAAGCGACTTAGCAGCAGGAGCAGCAAACTAACTTTCAGCTAGATCCATTTCCTCCCTTCCATTCTTACCCACTGCCTCCCCAGTTTCACATCTGCCTCACGTCACTGTTTCCAAGATTTCCACCTTTCACAATCCCATTCACTCCAAACCCGGGTTCCCGTACACGCCCACTCTCTGAGATCAATTCACCACTGGTGCTTCCGTTCTCTCACTTCGATCTGGTGCCTTTCTACTCTAGCGGAAACTACAAATCCCAGGATGCCTCGCCGCCCCGTGGCCTGCTGGGAAATAAAGAGCCTTCCCTTCTGTGGTGGGGGCGCTGTGCATCTGCTGAGTGACGCGAGGCGCTGGAAATCTGGGCCTAGACGAGCGTTTCCTCGGACGCGACCACTGGCCCCGCGTGCAGGGAGGAGCTGGGAGGGCAGTTCTACGCGGGGAGCCACCACCCCAACCTCGGTAACTGAGAACTGACTGGGGTTCTATATTCCTCCATCTGGTAGCTTCGGAGACCGCCTAGGGTTGAGGGCTGCCCCTCGGCAGAGCTGGGGTTTCCCAGATGCTGTCGCTGTGCCCCCTCCCACAGTGCCCAGGTCCAAAGTCCTGAGACTTGGAGCGCGCGCGAGAAAGGGGTTGGAGATGATGAGTCAGAAGCCCAGGGCCCTTCTCATCCCCCCTCCCCGGGGCCTAGGCGCCTGAGGAGGACGGACTGGCTGGGCAGACGCGGAGAACAGGGCAGGAAGAGGGAGGGACACGGTGACCCAAGCTAAGGTTTTCCCGCCTCTTCCCGCCTCTTGTGAGCTAGCCGGTGTAACGATCCCGCGTTGCAGCCACCCTTTCTCTCCTAGGCGGGAGCGGTACTGCGCAGGCTCAGCCTCTCGGCAGCCCTGTCGACCTTTGATCGCAGCTGCGGCGCGCTTGCAGAAGCTCTGGTTGTGCTCAACCCCCACCGTTTATGACCTTTGCAAGTGTGCAAAAATGGCAAGTTTAGGTGGGCTTGAGAAAAGCCCAGGAAAACGAGGGCACCCAGTAGCACCAACCCGACACCTTGCTAGCCGCTAGAGAAACTAGAAATTGACCAGAGCTGCAATACTAAGAAAACTCACCCCAGATTCACATAGTGCCGGGATGGGTGTGCGCCTCACACTCATTTTTGTTCCCACTTGAGAAGGCTGCTTCTCCAGACTTAACCAAGCCCAGGCAGCAGTGAGGAAAGAGCGCAGCCTGGCTGCATTGCCCTGACATTGCAGTGGTGCCCGCTGTTTGTGACACCTTGGGAGTGGTAATAGTTGCCCTATGACAAGATTGTGTGAGTATTAGTGGGTGGGGACAGTTCTGAGATTAGGCTCTGGAATGAGAAAACAAAGTCTACCCCCTCCCCCAGTCTAAATGCCAGAATAATGGAGAGCTCATCTGTGAAGCACTCACAATAATTTTCCTCAAAATCAAGATGGTGGTAGCTGAAGAAGCTAGGAATAAAAGTCAACAATTCATTTTTAACTATCTTCCACATAGGAGCAACAAGTTTTAGTGATATGATCAGATATCTAGAAATTGCATTTTAGTTCTTGGAAAAGTTCAGTTACCATGGAGATAAACCTTGTATCAGGTTAGGCTAGGTTATGCTGTGGTAACAATGCCAAAATCTCAATGGCCTAAACCAAAAAGGTTTGCTCTCTGTCAGGGTGCTCTGTTCCTTGTAAATTATCCAGGTACCCAAGTCCATGGACCACCTCCATTTTGAGATACTACCATGTCAGTTCAGTTGAGTTCAGTTGCTCAGTCGTGTCGGACTCTTTGCAACCCCATGAATTGCAGCACGCTGGGCCTCCCTGTCCATCACCAACTCGCGGAGTTTACCCAAATTCATGTCCATCGAGTCGGTGATGCTATTCAGCCATCTCATCTGTTGTTCCCTTCTCCTCCTGCCCCCAATTCCTCCCAGCATCAGAGTCTTTTCCAGTGAGTCAACTCTTCCATGAGGTGGCCAAAGTATTGAAGTTTCAGCTTTAGCATCAGTCCTTCCAATGAACACCCAGGACTGATCTCCTTTAGAATGGACTGATTGGATCTCCTTGCAGTCCAAGGGACTCTCAAGAGTCTTCTCCAACACCACAGTTCAAAAGCATCAATTCTTGGGCACTCAGCTTTCTTCACAGTCCAACTCTCACATTCATACATGACCATTGGAAAAACCATAGCCTTGACTAGATGGACCTTTGTTGACAAAGTAATGTCTCTGCTTTCCTTTTAAGGAATAAGCGTCTTTTAATTTCATGGCTGCAGTCACCATCTGCAGTGATTTTGGAGCCCCCAAAAATAAAGTCTGACGCTGTTCCCACTGTTTCCCCATCTATTTCCCAATAAGTGGTGGGACCGGATGCCATGATCTTAGCTTTCTGAATATTGAGCTTTAAGCCAACTTTTTCACTCCTCTTTCATGTTCATCAAGAGGCTTTTTCATTCTTCTTCACTTTCTGCCATAAGGGTGGTGTCATCTGCATATCTGAGGTTATTGATATTTCTCCCAGCAATCTTGATTCCAGCTTGTGCTTTTTCAGCCCAGCATTTCTCATGAAGTACTCTGCATAGAAGTTAAATAAGCAGGGTGACAATATACAGCCTTGACATACTCCTTTTTCTATTTGGGAACAGTCTGTTGTTCCATGTCCAGTTCTAACTGTTGCTTCCTGACCTGCATATAGGTTTCTCAAGAGGTAAGTCAGGTGGTCTGGTATTCCCATCTCTTGAAGAATTTTCCAGTTTGTTGTGATCCACACAGTCAAAGGCTTTGGCATAGTCAACAAAGCAGAAATAGATGTTTTTCTGGACCTCTCTTGCTTTTTCCATGATCCAGCAGATGTTGGCAATTGATCTCTGGTTCCTCTGCCTTTTCTAAAACCAGCTTGAACATCTGGAAGTTAATGGTTCACATATTGCTGAAGCCTGGCTTGGAGAATTTTGAGCATTACTTTACTAGCATGTGAGATGAGTGCAATTGTGTGGTAGTTTGAGCATTCTTTGGCATTGCCTTTCTTTGGGATTGGAATGAACACTGACCTTTTCCAGTCCTGTGGCCACTGCTGAGTTTTCCAAATTTGCTGGCATATTGAGTGCAGCAATTTGACAGCATCATCCTTCAGGATTTGAAATAGCTCACTGGAATTCCATCACCTCTACTAGCTTTGTTTGTATTGATGCTTTCTAAGGCCCACTTGACTTCACATGCCAGGATGTCTGGCTCTAGGTGAGTGATTACACCATCGTGATTACCTGGGTTGTGAAGATATTTTTGTACAGTTCTGTGTATTCTTGCCACCTCTTCTTAATATCTTCTGCTTCTGTTAGGTCCATACCATTTCTGTCCTTTATCGAGCCCATCTTTGTATGAAATGTTCCCTTGGTATCTCTAATTTTCTTGAAGAGATCTCTAGACTTCCCCATTCTGTTCTTTTCCTCTATTTCTTTGCATTGATCGCTGAAGAAGGCTTTCTTATCTCTCCTTGCTACTCTTTGGAACTCTGCATTCAGATGCGTATATCTTTCCTTTTCTCCTTTGCTTTCGCCTCTCTTCTTTTCCCAGCTATTTGTAAGGCCTCCCCAGACAGCCATTTTGCTTTTTGCATTTCTTTTCCATGGGGATGGTCTTGATCCCTGTCTCCTGTACAATGTCACGAACTTCCATCCATAGTTCATCAGGCACTCTACCTATCAGATCTAGTCCCTTAAATCTATTTCTCACTTCCACTGTATAATCATAAGGGATTTGATTTAGGTCATACCGGAATGGTCTAGCAGTTTTCCCTGCTTTCTTCAATTTCAGTCTGAATTTGGTAATAAGGAGTTCATGATCTGAGCCACAGTCAGCTCCTGGTCTTGTTTTTGTTGACTGTATAGAGCTTCTCCATCTTTGGCTGCAAAGAATATAATCAATCTTATTTCAGTGTTGACCATCTGGTGATGTCCACGTGTAGTCTTCTCTTGTGTTGTTGGAAGAGGGTGTTTGCTATGACCAGTGCATTTTCTTGGCAAAACTCTATTAGCCTTTGCCCTGCTTCATTCTGTACTCCAAGGCCAAATTTGCCTGTTACTTCAGGTGTTTCTTAACTTCCTACTTTTGCATTCCAGTCCCCTGTAATGAACATCTTTTTGGGTGTTAGTTCTAGAAGGTCTTGTAGGTCTTCATAGAACCATTCAACTTCAGCTTCTTCAGCATTACTGGTTGGGGCATAGACTTGGATTACTGTGATACTGAATGGTTTGTCTTAGAAATGAACAGAGATCATTTTGTCATTTTTGAGATTGCATCCAAGTGCTGCATTTCGGACTCTTTTGTTGACCATGATGGCTACTCCATTTCTTCTAAGGGATTCCTGCCTACAGTAGTAGATATAATGGTCATCTGAGTTAAATTCACCCATTCCAGTCCATTTTAGTTTGCTGATTCCTAGAATGTCGATGTTCACTCTTGCCATCTCCTGTTGACCACTTCCAATTTGCCTTGATTCACGGACCTCACTTTCCAGGTTCCTATGCAATATTGCTCTTTACAGTTTCGGACCTTGCTTCTATCACCATTCACATCCACACCTGGGTATTGTTTTTGCTTTGGCTCCATCCCTTCATTCTTTCTGGAGTTATTTCTCCACTGATCTCCAGAAGCATATTGGGCACTTACCAACCTGGGGAGTTCCTATTTCAGTGTCCTATCATTTTGCCTTTTCATATTCTTCATGAGGTTCTCAAAGCAAGAATACTGAAGTGGTTTGCCATTCCCTTCTCCAATGGACCACATTCTGTCAGACCTGTCCACCATGACCCGTCCATCTTGGGTGGCCCCACATGGCATGGCTTGGTTTCATTGAGTTAGACAAGGCTGTGGTCTGTGTGATCAGATTGGCTGGTTTTCTGTGATTATGGTTTCAGTGTGTCTGCCCTCTGATGCACTCTCACAACACCTACCATCTTACTTGGGTTTTTCTTATCTTGGACTTGGGGTATCTCTTCACGGCTGCTCCAGCAAAATGCCGCTGCTGCTCCTTACCTTGGACGAGGTCTCCCCTCCTGACCTTGAACATGGAGTAGCTTCTCTCGGCCTTCCCTGCGCCCTCACAGCTGCCACTCCTTGGACGTGGGGTGGCTCCTCTCCACCGCCGCCCCTGACTTCGGACACGGGGTAGCTTTTCTCGGCCACTCCTGCCCCGCCATCACAGCCTGGCGCTCTCTACCATGTCACCATGAGACTAATCCCCCCCTCCCCTCATCTCCAGCCCCTTTCCAAGTAGTGAAGTAAACATGAAGAATTGTTCAGATTCTTAAATGCTTCTGCCTCAAAGGGATACATATCGCATTCGCACACACTTCATTGACCAAAACAAGTCATATAGCCACACTCAACTTCAGGATGGTTAGAAGGGCAGTCTTCATATGCCTGAAAGGGGGGTAGACATAGTTCATTGAAAGAAGAGGAGGTAATCATTTGCAAGGATTCTTGAACAACTAAACAGTGGGAATTCATCCATTCAGACAGTTATATCTGTATCTACTTCTCTGGTTTTGATACATGAACCACTAAAATGAAGTTCTTTTTTTTTTGTCCGTGTCACATACCTCATAGGATCTTAGTTCCCTGATCAGGGATGGAACCATGCCCTCTACAGTTGGAGACATGAAGTCCCAACCACTAGACTGCCAGAGAAGTGCATATAATGAAGTTCTTAACAGAAACTTAATTGTTCCCCCTGCCAAGAATAAGATTGGGAGTCAGAAAATCTAGACTCTTGTTTTGATGTGGAAGTTTGGGCAAATCAGACCTCTCTGAAATGCATTTTGCTTAAATGGAGATTATAATATTTACTCTCGCTACCTTACTGGAGTACTAAGGCTCAAATAAATCACAAATGAGAAAAAAAAAACTTTATAAAGCACTTCAGAGGTTGAAAATAAATTGCCTATAGAGATGAGAAATAGTGTAAATGAGTGGAGCAGATTAGGCATGAGTTAATAGGGGAGTGATGGAAACTATGGCAAACTAGAGAGCCCACATTCTGTTTAAAGACTAACCCTACTCAACTCTACCCAATTATTGGCATGTGGGACTATGGGCTTAGTATTGCCATTGTTCCAATTTTCCTATAATAGTCAGAAATTCTGACTTTTTAAATGTAAAATCTTCTGATTTTAAAATGTTAACAACTGATTTTCTTAAAACTGAGTACCAGATTTAGTCCATAGTCCTTCAATTATTATCTGTCCTTTATATACACATATGGTAAAAATTTAGAGTTTAGATGTATAATATGGTTCTTGTAGGCCATCAAAGCCTTTTATAAAATTCAAGAGTCCTGTAGAGATTTAACATTAGGTTCTCAAAACCATTTTTAAGAATCATATCCCTCTCATATTGGTTTTCAGGGAGGGGTATTTTGCCCCACAGGGATTACTTGGCAATTTTTGGTAGTGACAGCTTCCGATGGAGGGGGAAGGGAAGAGTAGGTAACCAAAAGAATAATAAGAGGATAAATTGGAAGATCAGAGATTTAGTCCCAGTGTTACTGTTGCCCCTTTCCTGTGCATTGTCCTCTGCAAGTTGCAAGTAAAGACTGTGAGACTTGTCTTGTGGTCCTCATTATCACCACCCCCCCCAACCCACGCCCCTTCTCGGCATACTGCCTACTGCCAGAGTTCCTAGCTGCTCCATGAAAGCATTCTGCTTTGCTCAATGCTTCCCAGCAACCATCGTATCTGTCCCTTCATCAGTTTGGCAGCCACTATAGAAGTCACTCATGTTTTACTTGAATTGCTGCCCATTGGAACTTCACAGAAAGAAGTGACTGTGACAAGGTTCCTGCTGACGTCAGTTTTAAAGGCCTTGACCCCATCCCCTGCTTTAAGAATTTAAGAAATATGTGGCTTCATATACAGCTGAATTCTGAGGTGGTTGGGAAATTCTCCATGTTGATGAATTTTACCCTGATTTTTTTGAAATTCAGTCATTTATTCTGACCTCAAATACATGATTGTAGACAACAGACATTTCCCAAATGAAGTATCAGCTTTTGTAGATGGTTCAGGTTTTGTGTCCTGGGCTTTGTCCTCTGCTGCCATCTTGTGGCCTCTTTGCCGCTGGGGTCGAGGTCTCACAAAGGGCCTTCCCTCCAGGTAATGGCGTGTGTCAGTGGCTTATGGCTTAGTTGGAGAAGGAGTCTGCTCACTGTGGGGTATACGCCAAATCCCTCCCCTGCTATGAGTCCACCTGGGCCATGACACATGCCAAGCGCATAGCAAGTAGGCTGGAAGCACAGGGCCTTCTGGGTCATTCCCAGCCCTTGGGCCTCCATGTGTTATGCAATCCTGGACTTAAGCCAGAAAATCAGTAAACTCAACTATCCAGGAGTAATCGGAGCTGACCTCGCTTGCTTGGCCCAGTGAATGCCCTGCAGCCTCTCTCTACTCACTGTCAGGGCTGAGTTATTCTTTATCTTAGTGAGAAGAGATGATTGCCTCATCAGGATTTTGTTTTACTGTCTAGGTCCATTTTGGTTTGCTCTGTGTATGCACCGTTCCTTCTTGGCTTGTCCCACCAGTGCTGCTTCAAGTTTGATGTTTAATTGCTGGATTGAGCAGGACAGTGGCAGTGTGTCACTGTAAGCAGTGTTTCCTATAAGGATGACAGGATCTGAGCACTGTAGTGATCAGAGGTCCATGTCCAGGGCACATGGAATCTAGGATACTGCCCTTGTAGCTGGGCTATTGGTGACTGAGCAGCAAGTGACTCGTTCTGGAGGAAAGGCAGGAAAACTTCTAGTTGATGCTATTTTCTTTCATTATAATAATGTGTTTAAAACCTTCCAAGAGTTAAAGTATTAATAAATGTATAGAACTGTCCCTAGCTGTTTGCCCTTCCTATATGTTTTACACATGTTTGGCTTTTTATGGAGAGCCCAGACTCTACCAGGACCTCCTTGTCCCTATCTGCAGAATTGGAGGAGGGAAACAAAGGAGGAGGGGGAGGGAAAACAGTTGCCTGTAGTTCATTTTAATATGCTTTCCCATGTATACAAATTTAGGGGAGTCTGGTGCTCTGTGATGACCCAGAGGAATAGGATGGGGGAAGGGGAGGAAGGCTGGGAGGGAAGGGCTGTATCTATGATTGCAGTTGATTTGCATTGCTGTATGGCAGAAACTAACACAACACTGTAAAAAATTTTTTAAATTAAATTTAAAAATAGAAAAAAAGACAAAAATTCAGGGAAAAGGCCTCCTTGTATAATTTCCTAGACTATTTAACTGGTATGTGTTGCTTTATAACTCAGATGCTATTTACTTAATGGGGAGTTGTCTTCTGTTTCTTTTGTTTTTCTTTCTTTGCCTATATTTTTTCAGCTTTGTTTTAATTATATTTTGTGGTTCATGTTATTCCTTTTTATTTTTATAAAATTTTTTAAAAACTTGTTTATTTTTGGCTGCTCTGGGTCTTCATTGGTGCACATGGGCTTTCTCTAGTGTGGCTAGCAGAAGCTACTCTTTAGTTATGTTGTACAGGTTTCTCATTGCCATGGCTTCTCTTGTTGCAGAGCATGGGCTCTGAGGGTGCTCAGGCTTCAGTCATTGTGGTGCATGGGCTTAGTTGCCCCGTGGCATGTGGAATCCTCTCGGACCAGAGATTGAACAGCGTCCCCAGGATTGGCAGGCAGATTCTTAAGCACTGGACCATCTGGTAAGTCCTATATGTTATTCTTGGTTCTACTTATGATCTGAATCTTTGGTTTATTTTTCTTATCAGAAACTTTTCCTGTGTTCAATCCAGAGTGAGTGAGTTGTTTTTGTTGGCTCTTATCTATTTTTCCTTGCCTTTTAAAGTTTCTTGTTTATAAACTATTTTTCTACAAGTCCAGACTCCTCAAATAGAGGAGCTTTGCTTCTTTATAATTCTATGCTCACTTTATGTATGAAGAAACTACTCTGTATTCACTCTTGTGCTTTAGATAAAATGAGAGGACTCAAAGTCATGGCATAAGAGAAACAGGACTGATGTCTTTGTAAATCTCACAGACAATTATGAGGAAGAGAAACTATTGTTAGTGAGCCCAAGATGTGAAACTGGGTCCAATGGTGTAATATTATAGAGAGGCAGAGAGGCTGGTTTTCAACCAAAAAGAGAAATGGAACACCTTTCTAAAGATGAGTGCTGCTTTGAGGTTAGTCTCTCAACCTCTGGGTAATGTTTGAGGTGTTTTGTGCAACGCACTTCTGTACAGTTAAGTTGTTGAAGTGAGTTTTCAAGTATCAACCAAATGATTGGAATGTTGTTCAGTTTCTGAGTCATATCCAACTCTTTGAGACCCTATGGACTGTAGCACATGAGGCTTCTCTGTCCTTCACCATCTCCGGGAGCTTGCTCAAACTAATGTCCATTGAGTCAGTCATGCCATCCAACCTTCTCATCCTCTGTCATCCCCTTCTCCTCCTGCCTTCAGTCTTTCCTAGCATCAGGGTCTTTTCTAATGAGTCGGCTCTTTGCATCAGATGGCCAAAGTGTTGGAGCTTCAGCTTCAGCATGAATCCTTCCAATGAATATTCAGGACTGATTTCCCTTAGGATTGACTGGTTGGATTTCCTTGCTGTCCAAGGTACTCTCAACAGGCTTCTCCAACACCACATATCGGACTTTATTTTTACCACCAGACACATCCACAACTGTGCATTGTTTCCACTTTGGCTCAACCTCTTCATTCCTTCTGGAGCTATTTCTCTGCTCTTCTCCAGTAGTATATTGGGCACCTACCAACCTGGGGAGTTCATCTTTCAGTGTCATATCTCTTTGCATTTTTATGCTGTTCATGGTGTTCTCAAGGCAAGAATGCTGACGTGGTTTGCCATTCTCTTCTCCAGTGATGGTTTGAATAGATGGCCTTTAATTTACTCTCCAGCATTAAGATTCGGTTCTCAGCAGTGATGGTTTTGTGTTTTGTTTTGTTTTTTGACTGCTCTGGGTCTTCACTGCTGCACATGGGCTTTCTCTGCTTGCGGAGAGTGGGGGCTACTCTGTAGTTATGATGCATCGGCTTCTCATTGAGATGGCTTCTCCTATTGTAAAACACAGGCTCTAGGGTGCTCAGGCTTCAGTAGTTGCAGCTTGCAAGCTCCAGAGCACAGTCTCAATAGTTGTGGCACACAGGCTTAGTTGCCCCATGGCACGTGAGATTTTCCTTGATGAAAGATTGAATAATGTTCCCTACATTGCAAGACAGATTCTTAACCACTGGACTAGCAGGGAAACCCCAGTGCTGGTTTTTTAAATGAGCCCACCCATAATCTGGTGGCTCAGGCAGTAAAGAATCTTCCTGCAATGCAGAAGATGCATGTTCAATCCCTGGGTTGGGAAGATCCTCTGGAAAACGGAAAGGCTACCCACTCCAGTAGTCTGGCCTGGAGAATTCCATGGACTGTATAGACCATGGTGGGGTTTCAAAGAGTCGGACACAACTGAGTGACTTTCACTTTCATGGATGATGATGATGACAGCAGTGACTCAGTGATGGGCAAGGTGGGAGTCAGGACTGTTTTTTTGCACACATTAGTGAAAAGTCAGAACAATCAAAACTCCAGTGAGACGTTAAAGCCATGTCATGTCAAAATAGCTAAGTCAAAACATCTCACTTTGGCACATATGTTTCTTTCTTTTATGCCTTATTCAAGCAGTGGTAAGTAGTCCTAGCCCCAGATTGCTAACTGGTACTGATTCTTCAAGACTCAGTTTAGTCTTCACCTACTTTGGGAAGCTTCCCTGACTTCTCTCCTCACTACCAGGTGCTTTTACAGTACTCTACACATAATTCTATACTTATTATGAAGGGGATCAGAAGACATCACCCCAAAATGTGTCACATTGCCATGGAGATTGTCTTGATTAGAAGGCAAATAAGCAGCACACTCAGAAAGAGCTCTTTGCCCTCCCTCTAATAAAAGTGAAATGTAAATTTCCCTTTGAAAAGGTCATCCCCCTCCTATCTCTCATAGTGGGAGGAAGAAAAGCAACCATTATACAGCAGACAGAGTCAGCACCATCATGAATGTACACAAACAACCTTACTAAAATCACGATTGTCTTTTATCAGTTTTCCCCATATATTTAGTTTCCTGAAATTTACCACTCCTAGAGGCCTAAAATGCTTTTCCTTTGTCTTGTCACTTCTCCACAGTTTATCACCCTTTGTTAAAATAGTATATAATCCCTTGTGTCTAAGCACCTCTTTGATCCATCATTTCTTTTCCATGAAGAGCCTCTGTATATATAAAAATTGAAATATTAACAAATGAAATGTATATGCCTTTTTCCCTGTTAATTTGACTTTTATCAATTTAATTTGCAAGCTCCAGCTACTAAACCAAGAAGGTAGAGAAGTTTTTTCTTCCCCCACAAATGAAATTATCATTTATGTGCCCACCTTTGAAGCAGGAACTGTTTTATTCATCTTTATAAGCCCAGAACCTAGCTAAGGGAATGGCATATAGGAGACATTCAATACACATTGACTGACTGACTGAATAAATACACTAAGTCTGAAGGAACTTCAACATAGAAACTCCTATGTAACATTGTGATAGTCATTCAGTCTCTGCTAAAATATTAACAGTAATGATCACTGGAGAAAATCACTCAATCATGGCAGCTGGTTCCACAACAAATTCATGATCTCAAACTGCAGCAATATCCTAAAGGCAACCTCATAATATTAATACTACTATTGGCAGTTCTGTTTCCACAGCTGCTACTTCAAGTTTTTTGTCTTGTTTTGTTTTCAATAGTTATTCTAAAGTGCATCTAGAACAATAAACAAATGATAATGAAAGAACAAGAAGGAGAAAGAAGAGAGAAAGGGTTTCTAACAAGAGTAATAAGGTGAGACTTGGTCTATCAGCTATTCATGTATAAGATGAAAAATTAAAACACTATGGTATTGACATCAGAATAGATAGATGAATGGAATAGAATAGAGTCAAAAGAAGAGCTCAAGTATATATAAGATTTAATAAATTTTAGTAGTACTATTTCTTATCAGTTAATTAATCATGAACTAAAATCAGTTTATGATGTTGGAATAACTGCATAACTGTACTAAGTTATACTTCTATCATATACCATACACCAAAATAAATTCTAGACATAAATGGAAAAAATCAAAATCATAAAAATATGAGAAGAAATATAGGTAATTATTTATATAACCCAGGTCAAATGAGAGCTTTTAGATATGACATTAATAACAGAAATTGCAAACAAAGCTAGTAGAGATGATGAACAAAGCTAGTGGAGGTGATGGCATTCCAGCAGAGCTATTTCAAATCCTGAAAGATGATGCTGTTATAGTGCTGCACTCAATATGCCAGCAAATTTGGAAAATTCATCAGTGGCCACAGAATTGGAAAAGGTCAATTTTCATTCCAATCCTAAAGAAGCGCAATGCCAAAGAATGTTCAAACTACCACACAACTGCATTCATTTCACATGCTAGCAAAGTAATGCTCAAAATCCTTCAAACTAGGCTTCAACAGTATGTGAACTGAGAACTTCCAGATGTACAACCTGAATACAGAAAAGGCAGAGGAACCTGAGATCAAATTGCCAACATCCTTTGGATGATAGAAAATACTAGAGAATTCCATAAGAACATCTATTTCCACTTCATTGACTATGCGCTAAAGCCTTTGACTGTGTGGATCACAACAAACTGTGGAAAATTCTTAAAGAGATGGGAATACCAGACCACCTTGCTGCTGCTGCTAAGTCGCTTCAGTTGTGTCCAACTCTGTGTGACCCCAGAGATGGCAGCCCACCAGGCTCCCCCATCCCTGGGACTCTCCAGGCAAGAATACTGGAATGGGTTGCCATTTCCTTTTCCAGTGCATGAAAGTGAAAGTGAAAGTGAAGTCGTATCTGACTCTTTTCGACCCATGGTCTGCAGCCCACTAGACCACCTTACTTGCCTTCTGAAAAACAGGTATGCAGGTCAAGAAGCAACAGTTAGAACTGGACATGGAACAATGGACTGGTTCAAAATTGGAAAATGAGTATGTCAAGGCTATATATTATCACCCTGCTTATTTAACTTATATGCAGAGTACATCATGCAAAATGCCGGGCTGGATAAAGCACAACTGGAATTAAGATTGTGGGGAGAAATATCCATAGCCTCAGATATGCAGATGATACCACCCTTAAGGCAGAAGAGGAACTAAAGAGCTTCTTGATGAAAGTGAAAGAGGAGAGTGAAAAAGCTGGCTTAAAACTCAACATTTAAAAAACTAAGATCATGGCATCTGATCCTATCACTTCATGGCAAATAGATGGGGAAACAATGGAAACAGTAAGAGACTTTATTTTGGGGGCTCCAAAATTACCGCAGATGGTGATTGCAGCCATGAAATTAAAAGACGCTGGCTCCTTGGAAGAAAAGCAATGACAAATCTGGACAGTTTAAAAAGCAGGGATTATTAAAAAGCAGGGATATTATTTTGCCTACGAAGGTCTGTATAATCAAAGCTGTGGTTTTTCCAGTGGTCATGTATGGATATGAGAGCTGGACAATAAAACAGGCTGAGTGCTAAAGAACTGATGCCTTCAAATTGTGGTGTTGGAGAAGACTCTTGAGAGTCTCTCGAACAGCAAGGAAATCAAACCAGTCAATCCTAAAGGAAATCAACCCTGAATATTCACTGGAAGGACTGATGCTGAACCTGAAGCTCCAATACTTTGGCCACCTGATGCAAAGAGCTGACTCATTGGAAAAGACCCTGATACTAGGCAAGATTGAAGGCAGGAGGAGAAGGGGACAACAGAGGATGAGATGGTTGGATGGCATCACCAACTCAATGGACATGAGTTTGCCCAAACTCCCGGAGATGGTGAAGGACAGGGAAGCCTGGAGTGTTGCTGCCCATGGAGTCATAAAGAGTTGGACACTACTGAGTGACTGAACAACAAAGCAGAAACTGAAAGGAAAAAGATTGATTTTACATTAAAAATTTTAAGCTTTCTATCAAAAAAATTACAATAAACAAAGGTAAAGTTCAAATGTAAAGTTAAAGGATGACAGAATAACAAAACTAAAAGATGGTTAATATCAGTACTGAATCTTTTCTTTTTTAATATTTATTTTTATTTACTATTTGGCTGCTCTGGGTCTTAGTTGTAACATGTGGGATCTAGATCCCTCACCAGAGTTCAAACCCTAGCCCCCTGCATTGTGAGTGTGGAGTCTTAGCCACTGGGCCATCAGGGAGGTCCCTGAATCTTTTCTTACAGAGAAATTGATAAAGACAAAACAGCCAATTTACCAAATAAAGAAATACAGTAAAGAAACTTAAAGGCCAATAAATCTATGAAAGATGATTTGTAATCGTAGTAGTTAAATAAGGGCTTCCCTGGTGGCTCAGAGGTTAAAGTGTCTGCCTGCAATGTGGGAGACCTGGGTTCGATCCCTGGCTCGGGAAGATCCCATGGAGAAGGAAATGGCAACCCACTCCAGTATTCTTGCCTGGAGAATCCCATGGACAGAGGAGCTTGGTGGGCTACAGTTCATGGGGTCGCAAAGAGTCAGACATGACTGAGTGACTTCACTTTCACTTTAGTTAAATAAATTCAATTTATTTTTTATCTATTTTTTGGCTGCACTGCTCAGCATGTGAGGTCTTAGTTCCCTACCCAGGGATGGAATCTGTGCCTCCTGCAATGGAAACAGAAGAATCTTAACCACTGGACTGCCAGGGAAGTCCCTAAATAGATGCAATTTAAAACAGTAAGATGCTATTTTGTGTCAGTCATGTTGTTACTTTTAAATGCATAAAATCCATCATTGATGAGTGTGCAAGGAAATAGGCATTTTCTTATTTCTCTGATAGGACTGTAAATTGGAAAACTGTAATGGAAAGCAACTTAACATCTTATACATACAGATTAAAAATTGCCTACCCTTGGGAATTCTCTGGTGGTCCCGTGGTTAGGGCTCTGCACTTTTACTGCAGGAAGCACAGGTGTAATCCCTGGTCAAGAAGCTAAAATCCTGCATGCTGCATGGCTTGGGCACCGCCCCCCCCCACCCCCGCCCCCGCAAAAAAAATTGCCTACCTATAACCCAGCAATTCCATATCTAGGAATTTTTACAGGAATACTTTTGGACATATGTAAGGAGTTACCTACTGAAATGTTAGGACATCGTTAATTTTAAAAGTACAAGCAGTTTTAAATATCAAACAATTCGGTGTGTTTGTTAGTTGCGCAGTTGTGTGCGACTCTTTGCAACCCATGGACTGTAGCCCGCAAGGCTCCTCCCTCCCTGGGATTTCTCAGGTAAGAACGCTGGAGTGGCTTGCTGTTTCCTTCTCCAGGGGATCTTCCCAACCCAAGGATTGAAGCCAGGTCTCCAACATTGTAAGCAGACTCTTTACCATCTGAGCCACCAGAGAAACAATACGATTGTTGATTTTTATTTTATTATTATTATTTTAAAATTTTACTACACACCCATGCCACCTGCAGTGGAAGCACAGCGTCCTAACCATCAGACTGCCAGGGAAGTCCTAGTTGATTTTTAAAGTATAATAAACCTAGAGATTGAAATGTTATACTATATTACATTGGTATAAAAAGAGTAAAAGAGTAAAAGAGTAAAAGATACCCATGGTACATTCCTAAGTAAAAAATATTTTTCATCATAAAAGAGTCTTTTGCCATTTTTCTTCAAAAATTTTGTAAATGGCTAATAATCACATGAAAATGATGTCAAGCATCATTAGTCATTAGTTAGTCAGTTCAGTCGCTCAGTTCTGTCCGACTCCTTGTGACCCCATGAATCACAGCACACCAGGCCTCCCTGTCCATCACCAACTCCCGGAGTTCACTCAAACTCACATCCATCGAGTCTGTGATGTCATCCAGCCATCTAATCCTCGGTCGTCCCCTTCTCCTCCTGCCCCCAATCCCTCCCAGCATCAGAGTCTTTCCAATGAGTCAACTCTTCACATGAGGTGGCCAAAGAACTGGAGTTTCACTTTAGCATCATTCCTTCCAAAGAAATTCCAGGGCTGATCTCCTTCAGAAAGGGCTGGTTGATTCTCCTTGCAGTCCAAGGGACTCTCAAGAGTCTTCTCCAGCACCACAGTTCAAAAGCATCAACTTTTCAGCGCTCAGCCTTCTTCACAGTCCAACTCTCACATCCATACATGACCACAGGAAAAACAATAGCCTTGACTAGACGGACCTTAGTCAGAAAAGTAATGTCTCTGCTTTTGAATATGCTATCTAGGTTGGTCATAACTTTTCTTCCAAGGAGTAAGCATCTTTTAATTTCATAGCTGCAGTCACCATCTGCAGTGATTTTGGAGCCCCCAAAAGTCTGACACTGTTTCCACTGTTTCCCCATCTATTTCCCATGGAGTGATGGGACCAGATGCCATGATCTTCGTTTTCTGAATGTTGAGCTTTAAGCCAACTTTTTCACTCTCCT
Organism: Nanger dama; assembly: GCA_917880005.1. Lineage (NCBI taxonomy): Eukaryota > Metazoa > Chordata > Mammalia > Artiodactyla > Bovidae > Nanger > Nanger dama. Next base: position 78,322,159 of record CAKJTW010000003.1, read on the forward strand.
CTCACTTTCATCAAGAGGCTTTTTCATTCCTCTTTACTTTCTGCCAGGGTGGTGTCATCTGCATATCTGAGGTTATTGATATTTTTCCCGGCAATCTTGATTCCAGCTTGTGCTTCTTCCAGCCCAGCATTTCTCATGATGTACTCTGCATATAAGTTAGATAAGCAGGGTGACAATATACAGCCTTGACATACTCCTTTTCCTATTTGCAAACAGTCTGTTGTTCCATGTCCAGTTCTAACTGTTAGTTCCTGACCTGCATACAGGTTTCTCAAGAGGCAGGTCAGATGGTCTGGTATTCCCATCTCTTTCAGAATTTTCCACAGTTTATTGTGATCCACACAGTCAAAGGCTTTGGCATAGTCAACAAAGCAGAAATAGATGTTTTTCTGGACCTCTCTTGCTTTTTCCATGATCCAGCGGATGTTGGCAATTTGATCTCTGGTACCTCGGCCTTGTCTAAAACCAGCTTGAACATCAGCAAGTTCATGGTTCACATATTGCTGAAGCCTGGCTTGGAGAATTTTGAGCGTTACTTTACTAGTGTGTGAGATGAGTGCAATTGTGTGGTAGTTTGAGCATTCTTTGGCATTGCCTTTCTTTGGGATTGGAATGAAAACTGACCTTTTGCAGTCCTGTGGCCACTGCTGAGTTTTCCAAATTTGCCGGCATATTGAGTGCAGCACTTTCACAGCATCATCTTTAAGGATTTGAAACAGCTCCACTGGAATTCCGTCACCTCCACTAGCTTTGTTCATAGTGATGCTTTCTCAGGCCCACTTGACTTCACATTCCAGGATGTCTGGCTCTAGGTGAGTGATCACACCATCGTGATTATCCGGGTTGTGAAGATATTTTTGTACAGTTCTTCTGTGTATTCTTGCCATCTCTTCTTAATATCTTCTGCTTCTGTTAAGTCCATACCATTTCTGTTCTTTATCAAGCCCATCTTAGCATGAAATATTCCTTTGGTATCTCAGATTTTCTTGAAGAGATCTCTAGTCTTTCCCATTCTGTTCTTTTCCTCTATTTCTTTGCATTGATCGCTGAGGAAGGCTTTCTTATCTCTTCTTGCTATTCTTTGGAACTCTGCATTCAAATGCTTATATCTTTGATTTTCTCCTTTGCTTTTCACTTCTCTTCTTTTCACAGCTATTTGCAAGGCCTCCCCAGACAGCCATTTTGCTTTTTTGCATTTCTTTTCCATGGGGATGGTCTTGATACCTGTCTCCTGTGCAATGTCACGAACCTCATTCCATAGTTCATCAGGCACTCTATCTATCAGATCTAGTCCCTTAAATCTATTTCTCACTTCCACTGTATAATCATAAGGGATTTGATTTAGGTCATACCTGCATGGTCTAGCAGTTTTCCCTGCTTTCTTCAATTTCAGTCTGAATTTGGCAATAAGGAGTTCATGATCTGAGCCACAGTCAGCTCCTGGTCTTGTTTTTGTTGACTGTATAGCCATCTTTGGCTGCAAAGAATATAATTATCTTATTTCAGTGTTGACCATCTGGTGATGCCCATGTGTAGAATCTTCTCTCGTGTTGTTGGAAGAGGGTGTTTGGTATGACCAGTGCATTTTCTTGGCAAAACTCTATTAGTCTTTGCCCTGCTTCATTCCACATTCCAAGGCCAAATTTGCATGTTACTCCATGCCCAAAGGGCAGCGGCCAAGAGGAGTTACCCCACGTCCAAGGTCAGGGGCAGCGGCCAAGAGTGCCAGGCTGCGATGGTGCAAGAACAGCCGAGAGGAGCTACCCTGCGTCTGAGGTCAGGGGCGGCAACCGGGAGGAGCCATCCCGCGCCCAAGGTCTGGGGGCGACGGGCTGGGAAGAGCCACCCCACGTCCAAGGAGCGGTGGCTGCGTAGATGCAGGAGGGCCTAGAGGAGCTATCCCACGTTGAAGGTCAGGAAGGGCAGCAGTGAGGAGATAGCCCTCATTCAAGGTAAGGAGCAGTGGCTGCACTTTGCTGGAGCAGCCATGAAGAGATACCCCACGCCCAAGGTAAGAGAAACCCAAGTAAGATGGTAGGTGTTGCAAGAGGGCATCAGAGGGCAGACACACTGAAACCATACTCACAGAAAACTAGTCTATCTAATCACACTAGGACCACAGCCTTGTCTAACTCAATGAAACTAAGCCATGCCCGGCGGGGCAACCCAAGATGGGCAGGTCATGGTGGAGAGGTCTGATAGAATGTGGTCCACTGGAGAAGGGAATGGCAAGCCACTTCAGTATTCTTGCCTTGAGAACCCCATGAACAGTATGAAAAAGCAAAATGATAGGATACCAAAAGAGGAACTCCCCAGGTCATTAGGTCCCCAGTATGCTCCTGGAGATCAGTGGAGAAATAACTCCAGAAAGAATGAAGGGATGGAGCCAAAGCAAAAACAATACCCAGCTGTGGATGTGACTAGTGATAGAAGCAAGGTCCAATGCTGTAAAGAGAAATATTGCATAGGAACCTGGAATGTCAGGTCCATGAATCAAGGCAAATTGGAAGTGGTCAAACAGGAGATGGCAAGAGTGATCATCAACATTCTAGGAATCAGCAAACTAAAATGGACTGGAATGAGTTAATTTAACTCAGATGACCATTATATCTACTACTGCGGGCAGGAATCCCTCAGAAGAAATGGAGTAGCCATCATGGTCAACAAAAGAGTCTGAAATGCAGTACTTGGATGCAGTCTCAAAATGACAGAATGATCTGTTTGTTTTCAAGGCAAACCATTCAATATCACAGTAATCCAAGGCTATGCCCCTACCAGTAATGCTGAAGAATCTGAACAGTTCTATGAAGTTCTACAAGACCTTTTAGAACTAACACCCAAAAAAGATGTCCTTTTCATTATAGGGGACTGGAATGCAAAAGTAGGAAGTCCTGAAACACAATCATTAGGGAAATACAATTCAAAATGACAGTGAGATACTACTCTACTGCTTCACACCTACTAGGAGAGCTATAAGAACAACAGCAACAAACGGAAAATAAGTGTTGGCTAAGATGTGGAGGAATTGGACCTCTCTTGTATTGCTGGTAGGAGCATAAATGCTGCTTTGGAAAATAGGTTGGCATTTCCTCAGTAGGTGAGACATAGAATTACTTTACGAGCCAGCAATTCTTATCTTATGCATTTACTAAACAGGTGTTCAAACAAAGATTTAGATATAAATATTCATAGAGAAAGGATGGAAACAACTGAAATGACCATCAACTGATAAATGAATATATAAGATGTGGTATATCCGTATAATGGAACACTTCTTATTCCACTATGCTACAACATGGATGAACCCTGCAAATACTGTCCTAAGTGAAAGAAGCCAGACACAAAAGGCCACATATTGTGTGATTCCATTTATCTGAAATATCTAGAATAGGCAAATCCAGGGAAACAAAAGGCATATTAATGGTTGCCATAGGCTAGGAAGAAAGTGGGATAAGACTGTGAAATGGCAGTGGGGTTTCCTTTTGTGATGCTGAAAGTGTTCTGGTACTAGATAGTGGTAATGATTACAGAACACTGTGAATGTATTAAATGCCACTGAACTGTATACTTTAAAATAGTTAAAATAGTGAAATGTATGTTATGTGAATTTTACCACAATTAAAAAAAAACACATTATAAAACGGTAGGTATAGTTGGTTTTATTTTTCTGAAGTATATGCATATGAAAAATTGTGTAGGATAGGGACTCCTCTGGTGGTCCAGTGGTTAAGAATTGCCTTCCAGTGCAGAGGATGCGGGTCTGATCCCTAAACAGTTTCTGATCAGTCTCTCTCAGTCTTGTCTAACTCTTTGTGACTCCATGGAGCCTGCCAGGCTCCTCTGTCTTTCACTATCTCCCTGAGATTGCACAAACTTATGTCCATTGAGTTGGTGATGCCATCCAACCATCTCATCCTCTGTCACCCTCTTCCCCTCCTGCCCTCAATCTTTCCCAGCATCAGGGTCTTTTCCAATGAGTCAGCTCTTCACATTAGGTGGCCAAACTATCGGAGCTTCAGCTTCAGCAACAGTCCTCTCAAGGAATATTCAGGGTTGATTTCCCCTAGGATCGGCTGGTTTGATCTCCTTGTAATCCAAGGGACTCTCAAGAGTCTTCTCCAGCCCTATGGTTCAAAAACATCAATTCTTCAGCACTCAGCCTTCCTTATTATCTGGGTCTCATATCCATACATGACTACTGGAAAACCGTAGCTTACACACACACATGCACACACACATGCATGCGCGCACACACACACACACACACATGTATATATAAAACCTCCATAATCTGGCTTTTAAATATTATTTTAAAGTTTTCCTGGAGGATACATGAGCATCGTGTAGTGTGAGAAGCTCCCTTTGTCTCACACCTTCAATTTACAACTAGTAAAACATCCCTGACTCAAGAAAAGCTCCCTACCCAACACACCAGGATGCTAGAGAGATCCATACATCTGTACATGTGAAGGTGGGTGGATTGGAACACAGAGGAGGTGGAAGGTGGGGAAAGAGCAGAGTCAGTGCCCAAGATCCCAGCCCTGTGGTCACAGCAGCTGAGCCCAGCAAACAGCGGAGCAGGAGGAGGGGCAGCAGACACAACTTCAGCATCTCTGCTGCCCGGGAAACAGGGCAGCAGCACTAGCAGGGCGAGAAGGTCCCTCCAACTGTGGTGACGCCTACAGCTCTCCGTGCTCCCCTGCCCTTGCCTACTGCAGCGGTTACTGCAAACCAGACAACCCCAGGCACGGTGGAGGTGTCTCTGACCCCGGCTCCCCGGGTCCCCCAGCTCTCCACTCCTCTCTCATCGCGGTGGCAATGCTTGCAAACCAGACAACTTTGGACAAAACAAAGGTTCCCGCCGTCCCAGTGCCCCTGGTGGTGACACCAGCAACCCCAGTGTTGCCAGCAGCAGCAAAGCACTAGGAACGCCAGAGGCACAGCAGCTATGACCAGGGCAGCAGCGACACCTTTGGCAAGAGTAATGGAAGATGGAAAGTTCTGATTCTCAGATCTAGGCTCCGGTCAGAGAAACCAAAAACTTGTGCTCTAGCACCACCTACCGATAAGCAAAAGAAAGGCCTTCTAGTGACCGGTCTGTTAAATTGTTAAAAGTAAACAAAACTACTTAAATAAGAAAAGTGTTCACTATTTCAAATGCGCTGGCAGAGGATCAGTTCATCTTGCATCATAAAAAACCATGATAACACAGTATCAAAAAAGAAAGTGACAAGTCCATAGAACTGAAACAAAATTACAGAAGACTTCTTATCCAACTGTTAATTCAAAAATAGCTGTCATGAAGAAATTAAATGAGCTACAAGAAAATACAGAAGACAGCTCAGTGACCTCAGGAATAGAATCAAGGAACAGAAGGAATATTTTACCGAAGAGAATGAAACTCTATAAAAGAACCAAGTAGAAATTGTGGAGATGAAGAGCTCAATAAATGAGATGAAGAATGCATTAGAAAGCACTGAAAACAGAGAAGGCCATATAGAAGAGATAATTCACAGACTCAAAGATGGAAATCTAGAAATGACTCCTGTAGAAGAGGGGATAATAAAACTAAGTTTTGTTTTCAATGAAGAAACTATGAGAACTATCTACATTAGGAAAGGCAACATAAAGATAATGGGTATCCCAGAAGAAAGGAGGAAGAGGGAGCAAAGAACTTTTAAAGAAATAATAACAGAATTTTCCAGAATGAATGTATACATTCATGAAGCTAGTACAACATCTAATTGTATCAGTGCAGAAAAACCTTTTCCAAGACATAGTAAAGCTGTCAAAAGTCAGTGACAAAGAAAAATTTAAAAGACATTGAGGGAAAAAGGAGTAACCTACAAAGGTACCTCAATAGGCTATCAGCATATTTCTCAGTAAAACCTCTACAGGCTGTAAGACAGCAAAATGACATACTCAAAATAATGAAAGATGGAAACTTTCAGCCAATAATACTCTATCCACAAAGTTACTATTCAGATATGAAGGAGGAAAAAGGCTTTCCTAGACCAACAAGAGCTGAGAGAATTCATCACCACTAGATCTATATACAAGAAATGTTGAAGGGAGCTTTTAAACCTGAAACAAAAAAGCAAAAGTACACAAAACTTTGAGTAAGGGTTAAGAATCAGAAAAATGAGAACTCTGTATCAGAATACTGTTAAACAATATAGTATAAAGTTTAAAGGGAGAAAAGTATTTAAAATAACTATACCTTCTTCACTAAGAGTCAGACACAACTGAGCTACTTCACTTTCACTTTTCACTTTCATGCATTGGAGAAGAAAATGGCAGCCCACTCCAGTGTTCTTGCCTGGAGAATCCCAGGGACGGGGGAGCCTGGTGGGCTGCCATCTATGGGGTCACACGGAGTTGGACACGACTGAAGTGACTTAGCAGCAGCAGCAGCATACCTTCTTCAATTTGGTAATGAACTCATGATATAATGAAAAATAATTTGTGACAATAAGAACGTGGAAGGGGAGAAGAAAAGGACAAACCTATACAGACACATGAAGACAAGATGGTATTACCAGAAAAAGAAACTATAGTCCTAAAAAGGACTATTTTATCTGTGAGATATTTTATACAAACCTCATGGTAACCACACACACACACACACACAAATTGGAGCAGAGACATGAAACATGAACAAGAGGAAACAGAAAAACATCATAGAAAACCACCAAACCAAAATAACAGACAGAAACACAAGGGAAAAGAAACAATGGCGATAAAGAGGAACTAGAAAACAGAAGATTAAATGGCAGGACTAAGTCCTCATCTATCAATACTCACATTAAATGCAAATGGATTGAATTCACTAAGTAAAGGATACAGAGTGGCTGGGTGGATTAAAAAACAAGACTCAACTATACACTGCCTTTGGGAGACTTAGCTCTAAAGACCAACATAGGCTCAAAGTGAAGGGATGGAAGATGATACACCAATAAAATGGCAGCAAAAATAAAGCAGGTACAACCACTACTCATATCAGATAAAATAGACTTTAAGAAAATAAGGTAACAAGAGACAAAGATGTACCTAATGACAAAGGGGACAATCCTTCAAGAAGATATAACATTAATATAGATGGAACTAATATATATGAGAGTCCCTTGGACTGCAAGGAGATCCAACCAGTCCATTCTAAAGGAGATCAGCCATGGGATTTCTTTGGAAGGAATGATGCTAAAGCTGAAACCCCAGTACTTTGGCCACCTCATGTGAAGAGTTGACTCATTGGAAAAGACTCTGATGCTTGGAGGGATTAGGGGCAGGAGGAGAAGGGGAGGACAGAGGATGAGATGGTTGGATGGCATCACTGACTCAATGAACGTGAGTCTGAGTGAACTCTGGGAGATGGTGATGGACAGGAGGCCTGGCATGCTGCGATTCATGGGGTTGCGAAAAGTCGGACATGACTGAGCGACTGAACTGAACTGAATATATATGAATCAATTATTAATAGACCTGTAAAGAGAAATTGACAGCAGCACAATAATAGTTGGGAACTTTAACATCCCACTACATCAACGGCTAGATTATCCAGACAAAAATTCAATGAGAAAATATCAGTGTTAAATCGGGTGAACTTAATAGATTTATGCAGAAGACCCCATTCAAAAGCAATAGAATACACATTCTTCTCAAGTGCACATTGAATATTTTCAAGGATATAGACTAGATGCTGGGACACGAAACAGCTTTCAGTAAATTTAAGGAGCCTGAAATCACATCAAACATTTTTTTTCCATACATAACAATGTGAAACTAGAAATCAGTTAGGAGAAAAAGCTGGGAAAAATATGTGGAAACTGAACAACATGTTACTGAAAAACAACTGAGTCAATGAAGAAATAAAAGGAGAAATATAAAAATACCTGAAGACAAAAATAATGACATACCAAATGCAGCAAAAGCAGTACTAGAAGGAAAATTTATGGCAACATAAGCCTACCTCAAGAACCAAGGAAAATCTCAACTAAACAACTTAAGGAACTAGAAAAGAACAAATGAAGCCCGAAGAAGGGAATAATAAAAATCAGAGTGGAATTAAATGAAATAGAGACTAAAAAGATATCAGAAAAGATCAATGAAGCTAAGAGTTGGTTCTTCAAAAAGATAAAAAAGAAAGACAAAATCAGAAATGAAAGAAGAAGAATTATAACAGAAATGACAGAAATCAAAAGGATTATAAGAGAATGCTATGAACAGCTATACAACAACAAATTGGATAACCTAAAAAATAGGTAAATTCTTTGAGTATAAAATCATACAACCAAGACTGAATCATCAAGAAATAGAAAATCTGAATAGACTGATCTCTAGAAATGAGATTGAAACAGTAATAAAAACCTTCCAAAAAACAAAAGTCTAAGATAAGATGGTTTCTCTGATGAATTCTACCAAACATTCAAAGGATATTTAATACCAATCCTCAAGCTATTCAAAAAATTGAAGAGGAGGCAATGCTTCCTAACTCGTTTTACAAAATGATCATACCAATACCAGAAAAGAGCACCACAAAAAAGGAAATTACAGGTCAATATCACTAATGAATATAGATGCAAAAATCCTCAACAAAATATTAGCTAACCAAGTACAATAGTACATTTAAGTTATCACACACCATGATCATGCTTCGCTGGTGGATCAGCTGGTAAAAATCCTCCTGCAATGCAGGAGACCTTGGTTCAATCCCTGGGTCAGGAAGATCCCTTGGAGAAGGGGCAGGCTACCCACTATAGTCTTCTTGGGCCTCCCTGGTGGCTCAGATGGTAAAGAATCTGTCTGCCATGTGGGAGACCTGGCTTTGTTCCCTGGGTTGGGACAATCCCTTGGAGGAGGGCATAGCAACCCACTCCAGTATTCTTCCCTGGAGAATCCCCATGGACAGAGGAGCCTGACCAACTGCAGTCCATGGGGTCACAAAGAGTTGGACACGAGAGCGACTAAGCACAGCACAGCACACCATGATCAAGTGAGATATATTCCAGGTATGGAAGGATGGTTCAACATCTGCAAGTCAATCAGCATGATACACCACATTAGTAAATGAAGGATAAAAATAATATGATTATTTCAGCAGAGTAGAAAAAGCATTTGACAAGATCCAACATCCACTTATATGGGTCATGAAGATCTTTTTGTACAGTTTTTCTGTGTATTCTTGCCACTTCTTAATATCTTCTGCTTCTGTTAGATCCATACCATTTCTGTCCTTTATTGCACTCATCTTTGCATGAAATGTTCCCTTGGTATCTCACATTTTCTTGAAGAGATCGCTAATCTTTCCCATTCTACTGTTTTCCTCTATTTCTTTGCATTAATCGTTGAGGAAGGCTTTCTTCTCTCTCCTTGCTATTCTTTGGAACTCTGAATTCAAATGTGTGTATCTTTCCTTCTCTCCTTTGCCTTTTACTTCTCTTCTTTCCTCAACTATTTATAACTTGTCAGACAACCATTTTGCCTTTTGCATTTCTTTTTATTGAGGATGATCTTGATTAACGCCTCCTGTACAGTGTCATGAACCTCCATTCATAGTTCTTCAGGCACTTTGTCTATCAGATCTAATCCCTTGACTCTATTTGTCACTTCCACTGTATAATTGTAAGGGTTTGATTTAGGTCATACTTGAATCGTTTAGTGGTTTTCCCTACTTTCTTCAATTTAAGTCTGAATTTGGCAATAAAGAATTCATGATCTGAGCCACAGTCAACTCCCTGTCTTGTTTTTGCTGACTGTATAGAGCTTCTCCATCTTTGGCTGCATAGAATATAATCAATCTGATTTCGGTATTGACCATCTGATGATGTCCGTGTGTAGAGTTTTCTCTTATGTTGTTGGAAGAGGGTGTTTGCTATGACCAGTGCATTCTCTTGGCAAAACTCTGTTAGCCTTTGACCAGCTTTGTTTTGTACTCCAAGGCCAAATTTGCCTGTTACTCCAGGTAGCTCTTGACTTCTTACTTTTGCTTTCCAGTCCCCTATAATGAAGAGGACATATTTTTGAATGTTGGTTCTGGAAGGTCTTGTAGGTCTTCATAGAACTGTTCAACTTCAGCTTCTTCAATGTTACAAGTTGGGGCATGGACTTGGATTACTGTGATATTGAATGGTTTGCCTTGGAAACAAACAGAGATCATTTTGTCATTTTTGAGATTTCATCTGAATACTGCATTTCGGACTTTTTGTCTACCATGATGGCTACTCCATTTCTTCTTAGGGATTCTTGCCCACAGTAGTAGATATAATGGTCATCTGAGTTAAATTCACCCATCCCAGTCCATTTTAGTTCACTGATTCCTAAAATGTCGCTCACCTAAGTGGGCCTTAGGAATCATCACTATGAACAAAGCTAGTGCAGGTGATGGAATTCTATTTCAAATCCTAAAAGATGATGCTGTGAAAGTACTGCACTCAATAGCCAGCAAACCTGGAAAACTCAGCAGTGGCCACAGGACTGGAAAAGGTCAGTTTGCATTCCAATCTCAAAGAAAGGCAATGCCAAAGAATCTTCAAACTACCACACAATTGCACTCATCTCACAAGCTAGCAAAATAATTCTCAAAATTCTCCAAGCCAGGCTTCAACAGTACATGAACTATGAACTTCCATTGTTCAAGCTGGATTTAGAAAAGGCAGAGGAATCAATCAAATTGCCAACATCTGCTGGATCATTGAAAAGCAAGAGAGTTCCAGAAAAACATCTATTTTTGCTTTATTGACTATACCAAAGCCTTTGACTTTGTGGATCACAACAAACTGTGAAAAATTCTTAAAGAGATGGGAACACCAGACCACCTGACCTGCCTCCTGACAAATCTGTATGCAGGTCAAGAAACAGCAGTTAGAACTGGACATGGAACAACAGACTGGTTCCAAATCAGGAAAGGAGTATGTCAAGGCTGTATATTGTCATCCTGCTTATTTAACTTATGCAGAGTATATCATGTGAAATGCCAGGCTGGATGAAGCACAAATTGGAATCAAGGTTTCCAGGAGAAATATCAATAACCTCAGATATGCAGATGACACCATCCTTATGGCAGAAAGTGAAGAACTAAAGAGCCTCTTGATGAAAGTGAAAGAGGAGAGTGAAAAAGTTGACTTAAAACTCAACATTCAGAAAACTAAGATTATGGCATCTGGTCCCATCACTTCATGGCAAACAGATGGGGAAACAGTGGGAACAGTGAAAGACTTTATTTTGGGGGCTCCAAAATCACTGCAAATGGTGACTGCAGCCATGAAATTAAAAGATGCTTGCTCCTTAGAAGAAAAGCTATGACCAACCTAGACAGCATATTAAAAAGCAGGGGCATTATTTTACCAACAAAGGTCCAACTAGTCAAAGCTATGGTCTTTCTAGTAGTCATGTATGGATGTGAGAGATGGACCATAAAGAAAGCTGAGCAGCGAAGAATGGATGCTTTTGAACTGTGGTGTTGGAGAAGACTCTTGAGAGTCCCTTGGACTGCAAGGAGATCCAACCAGTCCATCCTAAAGAAAATCAGTCCTGAATATTCATTGGAAGGACTGATGCTGAAGCTGACACTCCAATACTTTGGCCACCTGATGTGAAGAACTGACTCACTGGAAAAGACCCTGATGCTGGAAAAGATTGAAGGCAGGAGGAGAAGGGGACAACAGAGGATGAGATGGTTGGATGGCATTACTGACGTGATGGACATGAGTTTGAGTAGGCTCCAGGAGTTGGTGATGGACAGGGAAGCCTGGCACGGTGCAGTCCATGGGGTCACAAAGAATCAAACATGACTGAGCAACTGAACTGAACGTCCACTTATGATAAAAACTCTCAATGAAGTGGATACAGAGAGAACAAACCTCAACATGATAAAGGCCATTTATCACAAGCCCACAGCTAATATACTCAGGGTAAAAAACTGAAAACTACCAGCCTAAGATCAGGAACAAGACAGGGATGCCCACTCACACCATTTTTATTCAATGTAGCATTGGCAGCCCAAGTCAGAGAAGTTATACAAGAAATAGAAATAAAAAGCATCCAAACTGGAAATCAAGATATAAAACTGTCACTATTTGCAGATGACAAGATCTTATGTATAGAAAACCCTAAAGATTCCACTAAAAATTACTATAAACAATAAATGAATACAGGAAAGTTGCAGCATATAAAATCAACATACAAAAATCAGTTTCATTTCTATATACTAACAATAAACTATCAGAAAGAAATTAAGAAAGCAATCATGTTTACAACTGCAATGAAAAGAACAATATACACAGGAATAAATTAAACCAAGGAGGTGAAAACCCCATACACTGAAAACTATAGGACATTGTTGAAAACTATTGCAAAAGACATAAAGAAATGGAAAGGTATTTTGTACTTATGAATTGAAGAACTAACATTGTATAAATATTCATATTACCTAAAGTTATCTACCGATTCAATGTAATCCATTTCAAAATCTCAATGAAATTTTTCATAGAAATAGAAAAGAAAAATCTAAAATTTATATGGAACCACCAAAAATCTCAAAAAGCCCAGGCAATCTTGAGTAAAAAGAACAAAACTGGAGGTATCACTCTCCTGATTCAAAATTATACTACAATGCTAGAGTAATCAAAACAGCATGGTATTGGCAGAAAATCAGACATACAGATCAATGGAATAGAATTGAGAGCCCAGACACAAACCCACACATTTATGGATAACTAATTTATTATTTCAATTTGTGACAAATGAGTAAAGACCATATAATGGAGAACAGCAAATCTCTTCAATAAATGGTATTGGGAAAACTGCACAGTCACATAAAAAACAATGAAGCTAGACCACCATCATACACCATACACAAAATCAACTCCAAATGGATTTAAAAAAGGGAAAAATTTGAAGACCCGAAATCATAAAATTCCTGGAAGAAAACATAGGCAATATGCTCTTTACCATTGTTCTTAGTAATATCTTTTTTGCATATGTTTTCTCAGGCAAGGGAAATAACCTTGAAAATAAACAAATGGGTGGGAATTCCCTGGTGGTCCAATGGTTAGGACTCTGTGCTTTCATTGTCAAAGATTTGATTTCAGTCTCTGCTCAGGGCAATAAAATCCCACAAGCAACATGGCGTGACCAAAAATAAATAGATAAATAAGTGGTACTACATCAAACTAAAAGCTTTTGCCCAGCAAAGGAAACCACCAACAAAACAAAGACAAATCTATTGAATGGAAGAAGACATTTGCAAATCATATATACAGTTAGGGGGTTAACATTCAAAATATATAAAGAATACATACAACTCAACAAAACCAAAAAAAAAAAAAAAGCAGTTGAAAAATGGGCAGAGGCTATGAATAGACATTTTCCCAAAGAAGACATGGAGATGGCCAACAGACAAATGAAAATATGTTCAACACCACTAATTATTAGGGAAATACAAATCAAAACAACAGTAAGTTATCACCTCACACTTATTAGAATGGCTATTATCAAAAATACAATAGATAGCAAATGTTGGAGAGGTTGTAGAGAAAAGGGAATTCTCATTCACTGTTGGTGGGATTGTAGATTTGTGTATCCATAATGGAGATGCCTCAAAAAATTAAGAATACATCTACTATACAATTCAGGTATTTCACTCCTGAGTATTCAAAGAAAACAAAAACACTAATTTGAAAAGATATACACACCTCTATGTTCACTGCAACGTTATTTACAATAACCAAGATATGGAAACAACCTATGATCTTATCAGTGGATGAATGGATCAAGATGTGACACACACACACACATAAATATATATATACCGTATATAATCCACATATATTATATTGTATATATATACACCATTCAGTCATAAAAAGGTGAAATCTTGCCATTTGTGACAGCCTGGATGGCTCTTGAGGGTATTATGCTAAGTGAAATAAGACAGATGAAGAAAGACAAATATCATATGATTTCACTCATGTGGAATATAAAATATAAATACATAAATGAACAAACAAAACACATAGATATGGAGAACAGACAGGAAGGAGGTTGAGAGGGAAGGTGAAATAAGTAAAGGAGATCAACTGTATAGTGATGGATGGAAGCTAGACTTTTGGTGGAAAGCACACTCGTGTTGTGAAGTTGCTCAGTTGTGTCCGACTCTACGTGACCTCATGGACTGTAGCCCACCAGGCTCCTCCATCCATGGAATTTTCTAGGCAAGAGTACTGGAGTGGGTTGCACACTATTGTGTATTTAAAAGTGAAATTACAATGTTGTACACATGAAACTAATATGTTACAAACCAATGTTGCCTCAATGTAAAAAATAAAATTTAAAGAAGTATGCCATTTCCCAATCAATGAAAAAGAAAATTAAATCAACTTGAAGTGGGGAAAAAAGTTTTTCTTGTATTGAGCCAAAAACTCTTTTTACTTGTTAAATGAAACCTTTAGTTGGGGAAAAATTGATAGGGTTTTAAAGGTAAATAGCACCAAGGAATCTGGAAACTACTAAAATGATGATGGAAGAGAACATTCAGAGAAACAAGTAAACATGTACTTAGAAAGAAAAAATCTCTTTCATAGCTAACTGAGTCAAAGATGTTACTATAGGGGAGAAGTACCTTTCAAAAAGGGTAAGGCAAACAAATAAAAGGGAATAAAGATGCAACAGAATCATATTAAGAGGTACAGACTAGAAGTTCCTTTTGCAATCGACTGTAACAAACAGTGCTAGGGAATTTAAAAAGAACTCAGGGAAAAATTAGAAAACTATTTTCCAAATCTGTTATCTCTGACTACAGCTGCCAACTGGATTGTAAGGATGTACAGGCTATAAATGTGGTTTGTGTTCATGAAAACTTCAGAAGGGACCAGAGAAAATAACATATGTGCAGTCATGTAGCATTTATAATAATGATGATGATATCTTCATTCTAATAATAGTATTTACATGTACCTTTGTCATGCTTACTCTGTGCTTCACCCTCTCTTAAGCACTTCTAGTATTTTAATTCAATTAATCCTTACAATACCCCTAAAAAGCAGGCACAAATATCCTTGTTTTATAGTTAAGGAAAATAAAGTCCAGGAAATTTACTGTCACACAGCAGCTAGTCAGTAAAGGGTTGACTCATATCCAGGAGTCCTTGCTCTAGAGTACATGCACTTAACCCCAGTAACACTAGCTCAATGGCCAAAACATCCCCAAAGGGTAGTCCTTTGTCAAAACTATTTTCAAAATAATACTAAGATTTTTTTTTCTTTTTCATTCTCATGTGTTTACGAGTACACAGAGGAAATCTCCAGAGGCTACAGGAAGTACAATGACATCATCACTTTAATGGCTAATAGACAATGGGTTTGTATAGTCTTGTGTTTTCTGAGGTTTTCTTTTTATGAACTTTTATTGGCATATAAATTGCTTTACAATGTTGTGTTAGGTTTCTACTGGGCAGCAAAGTGAATCAGGTATACATATATCCACTCTTCAAAAGATTTCCTTCCCATTTAGGTCACCACAGAGCATTGAGTAGAGTTCTCTGTGCTATACGGTAGGTTCTCATCTATTTTATACATAGTAGGGTATATACCTGGCATTTTCTAAGGTTAAGCTGTTTGGGATCCTGAAACAAAAAAAGTTTGAGAACCATTGCCCTAAGGTAAAGTGTTCTCTGGTTTCTGAAGGAATAATCATGACTGATTGCCATAATTTATTCATTCTTTCATTCAATAATTACTGAATTATTATGCCAGATATAGGGATTACATTGGTGGATAAGAGGGGCATGGTCCCTTGAGTTTGGTGTGATGGTTCTAAAACATTAGGGTGCATGGGAGTCCCTTGGTAAGTTCACTAAAAGTACAAATTAAAATGCAGATTAATTTTTTAGGGGGTGGGGCTCAGGAATTTTTATATATATCCACTAACTATACATTAGAAAACGCTGGTCTAGTAGTTGTTTAGCATGAAGAGAAAAACTGGAGAAATGAAAGTGATCACCCACAGACTCTGAGTCTGCTAAAGAGCCATATCATAAACATTGTCATAAAAACTCTTACATTCTTGACCTGCATACAGATTTGTCAGGAGGCAGGTCAGGTGGTCTGGTATTCCCATCTCTTTAATAATTTTCCACAGTTTGTTGTGATCCACACAGTCAAAGGCTTTGGTGTAGTCAATAAAGCAGAAATAGATGTTCCTCTGAAACTCTCTTGCTTTTTCAGTGATCCAGTGGATACTGGCAATTTGATCTCTGGTTCCTTTGAGATGAGAGATACTATAACATATTTGTATAGTGGAAGAAATTGATGGTGCAGAAGAGAGAGGGTATAGCTGTAGGAGCAAAACCTGTGAATTAGGAAAAGGGATTGGAATTTAGCACACAGATGAGGGCTTGGCCTTAAATGTTAATGAGAATAGTTCATCCATTGTCACAGGCGAGAAGGCAGACAGGTATAGGCCTAGGTGTTTCAGTAGCTTGGTGAAAAAGTTTTTGGCAGCAAGATGATGGAGTAGAAGAACGTGCACTCATCTTCTCCTGCAAGAACTCCAAAATTACAACTCGCTGCTGAACAACCATTGACAGGAGAGAGAATGTTGGATTTCACAAAAAGATACCCCATGTCCAAGGGCAGGGGAGAAGCCCCAGGAAGATGGTAGGAAGGGTGAACTCTCATTTAGAATCAAACCACACACCCACCAGAGACCCTCATAGGACTCAAACAAACCTTGTGCACACTAGTATCCAGAGACCCCCACAGAGACTGAGCCAGAGATTTCAGTACTGTACAGCAAACATAGCCATGTCCTGTATACTATACATGGCCTACTCTTGAAAGCAAACACTATTATCCCCATTTTAGAGATGAACTAGAATTAATTTTATAACTCACTTCATATTTCACTGAAAAATAGAGAAATGCAGTTGAAAACTACTTTAACCTTTTCACCAAGCTACTGAACTATGTAGGCCTATACCTGTCTGCCTTCTCTCCTGTGACAATGGATGAACTATACTCATTAATATTTAAGGCCAATCCCCTCATCTGTGTGCTAGATTCCAATCCCTTTTCCTTACTCACAGGCTTTGCTCCTATAACTATATCTCTCTCTCTCTACACCATCAATTTTTTTCCTCTATAAAATGTTATAGTATCTCCCATCTTTGGAGAAAAACAAAATTTTGTTTCTATCATGACATTGCTTATTTTCTCTGCTCTCCTATGTCAATGGCAGTGTAAATTATGCTTAGTCACATATAACATAAAATCCAAAATATATAAGACAGGGTCCATTTGCTTTTGTATAAAGGAAGCTCAGAGGTAGAGATTATGGGTTCATACTGTCCCTAGGGACCTCTGTTTTCCTGCTTGGCCATCCTTTGCATAGAACTTCCAGGCTCAAGGTCACCTTCTGACCCAATATACCTACTGTACTCCAGAAATTTATGTTCCAGTTTTCAGCATACCAAAATCTAATAAACATATGACTTATGACTAAGCACTTTCTGGAATGTAAAGCAAGAACAATTTCTATTGGATTAGTAATATTGCCTCTTTAGCTGGATAGTGAGTGATTGCATTTTATTTTTAACCACTATATAATAAATATATATGACTGTGTTTAAAATACTCTCTTGTAGATTTTCAGTGTTTGAAAACAATCACTTGACAAAAGAAAAACAAAATACATGAAGAGAAAGAAGGAATTAATAAAGAACAATCTGACATTAATAAAATCGGAAACTGGTACATTGTAGAAATAAGAAAACTGAAAGAATGTTTTCAAAGGTTGATAAAAATCCTCTGCTAAGTGTTATTAAGGAAAATAAAACAAATATATGAAGAATGTGTAAGGCAATATAACCATCAGTTCAGTTCAGTTGCTCAGTCATGTCCGACTCTTTGCGACTCCATGAATCGCAGCATGCCAGGCCTCCCTGCTCATCACCATCTCCTGGAGTTCACTCAGACTCACATCCATCAAGTCCATGATGCCATCCAGCCATCTCATCCTTGGTCGTCCCCTTCTCCTCCTGCCCCCAGTCCCTCCCAGCATCAGAGTCTTTTCCAATGAGTCAGCTCTTTGCATGAGGTGGCCAAAGTACTGGAGTTTCAGCTTTAGCATCATTCTCTGATTTTCTTGAAGAGGTCTCTAGTCTTTCCCATTCTGTTGTTTTCCTCTATTTCTTTGCATTGATCGCTGAGGAAGGCTTTCTTATCTCTTCTTGCTATTCTTTGGAAGTCTGCATTCAAATGCTTATATCTTTCCTTTTCTCCTTTGCTTTTACCTCTCTTCTTTTCACAGCTATTTGCAAGGCCTCCCCAGACAGCCATTTTTTATTTTTTGCATTTCTTTTCCATGGGGATGGTCTTGATCCCTGTCTCCCATACAATGTCACGAACCTCATTCCATAGTTCATCAGGCACTCTGTCTATCAGACCTAGGCCCTTAAATCTATTTCTCACTTCCACTGTATAATCATAAGGGATTTGATTTAGGTCATACCTGCATGGTCTAGCAGTTTTCCCTACTTTCTTCAATTTGAGACTGAATTTGGCAATAAGGAGTTCATGATCTGAGCCACAGTCAGCTCCTGGTCTTGTTTTTGTTCACTGTATAGAGCTTCTCCATCTTTAGCTGCATAGAATATAATCAATCTGATTTTGGTGTTGACCATCTGGTGATGTCCATGTGTAGAGTCTTCTCTTGTGTTGTTGGAAGAGGGTATTTGCTATGACCAGTGCATTTTCTTGGCAAAACTCTATTAGTCTTTGCCCTGCTTCATTTCACATTCCAAGGCCAAATTTACCTGTTACTCCAGGTGTTTCTTGATTTCCTACTTTAGCATTCCAGTCCCCTGTAATGAAAAGGATATCTTTTTGGGTGTTAGTTCTAAAAGGTCTTAGAGGTCTTCATAAAACCGTTCAACTTCAGCTTCTTCAGCATTACTGGTTGGGGCATAGACTTGGATAACTGTGATATTGAATGGTTTGCCTTGGAGACGAACAGAGATCATTCTGTCATTTTTAAGATTGCATCCAAGTACTGCATTTCAGACTTTTTGTTGACCATGATGCTACTCCATTTATTCTGAGGGATTCCTGCCCGCGTAGTAGTAGATATAATGGTCATCTGAGTTAAATTCACCCATTCCAGTCCATTTTAGTTTGCTGATTCCTAGAATGTCAACGTTTACCCTTGCCATCTCTTGTTTGACCACTTCCAATTTGCCTTGATTCATGGACCTGATATTCCAGGTTCCTATGCAATATTGCTCTTTACAGCATTGGACCTTGCTTCTATCACCAGTCACATCCACAGCTGGGTATTGTTTTTGCTTTGGCTCCATCCCTTCATTCTTTTGGAGTTATTTCTCCACTGATCTCCGGTAGCATATTGGGCACCTAATGACCTGGGGAGTTCCTCTTTCAGTATCCTATCATTTTGCTTTTTCATACTGTTCATGGGGTTCTCAAGGCAATAATACCGAAGTGGCTTGCCATTCCCTTCTCCAGTGGACCACATTCTGTCAGACCTCTCCACCATGACCCACCCATCTTGGGTTGCCCCACAGGCATGGTTTCATTGAGTTAGACAAGGCTGTGGTCTTAGTGTGATTAGGTTGACTAGTTTTCTGTGAGTATGGTTTCAATGTGTCTGCCCTCTGATGCCCTCTTTACTTGGGTTTCTCTTACCTTGGGCGTGGGGTATCTCTTCATGGCTGCTACAGCAAAGCACAGCTGCTGCTCCTTACCTTGGATGAGGGTTATCTCCTTACCTCCGTTCCTGACCTTCAATGTGGGATAGCTCCTCTAGGCCCTCCTGTGCCTGCGCAGCCACGGCTCCTTGGATTGCTCCTCCAGGCTGCTGGCCCTGGCTTTGGGCGTGGGTGGCTCCGCCCTGCTACCACCCCTGGCCTCAGGCTCGGGGTGGCTCCTCAGGGTCACCACCCTAGCCTTGGGCGTGAGTTGTCTGCTCCTGGCCACACCTCCCGGCCGCCGCCCTGACCTGGGATGCGGGGTGTCTCCTCCTGGCTGCCACCCCTGACCTTGACATGGGGTAGCTCCTCTCAGCCGTTCCTGCACCATCGCAGCCTGCCACTCTAGTCCGCTGCCCCTGACCTTGAACATAGAAACACACAAAAGAAATGAGTAGCTAATACAAATTTATGAAAGAGTTACTATGGGTCAGACGCTGTTTTAGATATTGTATCATTTAAATTTCACAAGTGTAAGCAGACGCTTTAACCTCTGATCCACCAGAGAAGTCCCAAGTATTATGTAATTTAATTTTCACAACAGTTTTATACATAAAATGGATTTTACTGTTATCCCTATTTCCCAAATGAGACAAACTTAGCAGAGAGAGGTAAAAGAACTTCCCCAAATTTACATTGCTAGTAAGTGACAGAGCTAGATTAGAATTAGGCAGTATATGTCTTTAATTGTTCCTCAACATTGCCTTTCTTCAAATGTTTATCTCATGGAGTGTTGTTGTCCAGAAGATCCTTACAAACCACTTAATCCTTTTCTCATTTTATGGTAGAGGATCTTTTTTTGGATTGTCCTAAAAATGGAACAAACTCTTTGGAGAGATTTAGAAGAGTAAGTGGAGATGTCGTTGACCTAAAGAACAAATACAAAATTTATAAGAAAGTATTATGTACAACTCATGGCAATAAATTTGAAAATCTAGAAGAAGGAAATAATTTTTGAGCAAAATATAAATGATAAAATTGACTTAATAAGCAGGAAAAACCTAAAATGAAATTAATAACTATATAAGAAATTGGAAGTATAATTAAAAGTCTACCATTTAAAGACACACCAGTCTCAGGTGGTTTTACTGCAGAGCATGTATCATTTTTAAAGAACAACTATTCCTATCTTATTTAAATTATTCCACACTATTGGGGAAAAAAGGCTTCCCTGCTGACTCAGTGGTAAAGAATTCACCTGCCAATTTAGGACCTGCAGGTTCCATCCTTGGGTAGAGAAGACCCCTAGAGGAGGACATGGTAATCCACTCTGGTATTCTTGCTGGGAAAATCCCATGGGCAGAGTCTAGCAGGCTACAGTCCATGGAATCGCAAAGAATCAGATACAGCTGAAGCACCTGAGCATGCACGGGGGCTGATAGAAAGGCAAAGATGGGGCATGAGACATGCAGGGTCTTAGTTTCTCGACCAGGGATCAAACTTGTGCACCCTGCAGTGGAAGCGTGGAGACAAACCACCGGGCCACCAGGGAAGGGCAGGAATGTCTATCATGTACTGAATGATTTACCTGTAATATGTAACTGAATACTTAAAACTCACACCAATTAAAAGATGAGATAACCTGTGACTCAGAAAAATAAGTAACCTGCCTAAGTTCACCCAGTTTGGAAGCAACTAAGTAGTTACTTGTCCAGGAAAAAGTCAGTAAAGACAATAGAATATCATCTGAGCTTCTGAAACTGTTACAGTATTATTCAAATAAGTAGACAGTTAAAAAATGTTAAAGTCAAGGAGTCAGTTTTTTACAAAGAGGCAGTTATAAATAAGGAAGGATTTCCCCAAACAGTGCAGGTCTTCAGGTTATTTAAGGGTAGAACTTCATTGTGAAGAATATAAATGTCAGTTTGTAATAAAAAATATTCACACACATGGAAACACGAAAGAAACATCTGAATAAAGGCATGCCTAAATACTTCCAGTGGGTCCAGTTATTCAACTAGCAGACATTCCTTACTTCTTTTTAGTCTCTATGACATGATCAGTTCTTTCTGTGGCAGTAGATGCAGAGGCCCCTGCAGACCAGAGAGTGCCTCCTGTGAATAGAAATGAGCATGGGATAAAGTTCCTTCAGCTTTCTAAAGATATGTGGTGATGAATTAAGAAGATCATTTCATTATTTTTCTTTCCCAAACCTTTCTTAAAGCTTTTTCACATCCTTGTTTCTCAAAGAGTAGATAAGGGGGTTGAGCAGTGGGATCACCACTGTGTAGAAGACAGCAACTGTGCGGTCCTGCATCAGAGTAGCTGGACCTGGGGTGCAGGTACATGAAAAGTGTTGTGCCGTAGAAGAGGCTCACAGCAGTGAAGTGGGAAGCACAGGTGGAAAAGGCCTGGAATCTGCCCTGGGCTGAGTTCATTCTCAGGATGGTGATGAGAATTAAGAGGTAGGAGACCAAGATGGTGAGGGTACAGCTCAAAAGACTGAAACCAGCAAAAATGAAGAGCAAGATTTCACACAGTGAAATGGTGTCCACACAAGACAGAGACAGGATGGGTGGTCCATCACAGAAGAAGTGAGTGACCACGTGAGTACCACAGAATTTCAGACTAGTTACAGCTTGTGTGGATCAGAGAATTAAGAAATCCTGCACCATAGCATCCCACAATCAGAGAGGCACAGACCATTGGAGACATGGCAATTGGGTAGAGCAGAGGGTTACAAATAGCCGCATAGCGGTCATAGGCCATGGCAGCAATGAGATAGCATTCACTGATGGCAAAACCTGCATAGAAAAACATCTGAACCACACAGCCAAGATAGGTGATCACCTTCCTCTTGGCCAAGAAGTTCACCAGAGTCTGGGGGACAAGCGTGGAGGAGTAGCAGAAATCCAAGAAGGAGAGGCTCTTCAGAAGGGAGTGCATGGGTGTGTGCAGCGTGGCACTTAAATGGATCAGAAGAAACATGATTAGATTCCCCAGCAGTGTGATAGTATACATGCCCAGGAACACCACGAAGAGCAGCTTCAGAAGCCAGGGATCACTGGTGAGCCCCAAAAGCTCAAACTCAGTCCCTCGGCTCAGGTTGGCCCCTTCCATATTTCTTCAGTGCTCTGTGACGTGGAAAGAGAGGACCACCAGAAAAAAAAGTGAAACACCCAGAGGCTCCCACTGGCTTAATTCTGCCCTAAGGACAGCCTTCTGAAGATTGCTATCACTGAGGAAGTCTGTTTTTGTCAGTGGAATTCTGTCATAGAGAAGTTCTCCTCAACTTGGCGGATTAGTCACTTAGGAAGTATTACTTGAGCAGCAATGGAAAACAGAAAAGAAATATACACAGTTTGGTCTCTTAGGGATCTTAAAAAATTCTAAATAATGTAACAATTACTTACCAAAAATTTATTGACCATCTTCTATAAACTTAGCTCTATGTTCTTCCTGTCAGGAATTCAAGTATGTCTGACTTCAAGAAGCCTATATTCTAGAGACTATATATTTTGTGTCTAAGCACACAAGCTGTGGCATCAGACTGACAAGGTTCCAAACAGACCTCATCATTAGCCAGCTATGTAACCTTGGGAATGTTACTTAACCTTTCTTCTGATTTTCAGTTTTCTGTAAAATAGTACTCTTGCCTGGAGAATCCCATGGACAGAGGAGCCTCATGAGCTGCAGTCCATGGGGTCGCTGAGGGTCGGGCACGACTGAGCGACTTTACTTTCACTTTTCACTTTCCTGCATTGGAGAAGGAAATGGCAACCCACTCCAGTGTTCTTGCCTGGAGAATCCCAGGGACAGGGGAGCCTGGTGGGCTGCCATCTATGGGGTCTCACAGAGTCAGACATGACTGAAGTGACAGCAGCAGCAGCAGGGATAACAACACTAATTTCAAAAGTTTATTGTAAAAATTCAATGAGATAATTCATGTAAAGCACTTGAACAAAGCATGGTACTTTGAGAAAGAATGTTAACTTGATTATTCTTGTTGGAGAGAAAATCTAACACAAAACTAAACAACAATAAAAATAAATAAACGAAACAGCGACAAGATTTAGCAAACAACCTACCACCAAACAAAACAGAAGAGAAACATGTACTAAGTGAGAGTGACTAAACAAGCCTTCAGAGGATCCGGAGAATTCTAGAGGAGTGGAAGATGGTTCGTTGGCTCAGCTATAAAATTGCTTCTCAGAACTTGGCACAAGCCAAGCACTATTGTGGACTCTAAAGGTGATGGGGGTTGGGATGTGGAGAAATAGGGGTGGTATAAGGCTGCAGAGCGCACACTGAGACCCTGCGCTCCAGAGCAGCCGCCAGGGGGAGAACGCCACCCATCCTTCACGAAGGCACCATCATTTCCAGTGAATAGAATCACCTTGTTCTCAAGGGATGTTGGGGCCAGCAAGGAAGGAATAGCCCCTCCCCAGGACTAGGGCTTTGTGAAAATGCCTTTTATATACAGAGAACGAATAAAGTCATAATGTACTCTTGAGAATCCCTTGGACTGCAAGGAGATCCATCCTAAAGGAAATCCGTCCTGAATACTCATTGGAAGGACTGATGCTGAAGTGGAAACTCCAGTACTTTGGCCACCTGCTGCGAAGGACTGATTCATAAGAAAAGACCCTGATGCTGGGAACGATTGAGGGCAGGAGGAGAAGGGGACAACAGAGGATAAGATGGTTGGATGGCATCACCTGACTCAATGGACATAAGTTTGAGTAAACTATGGGAGTTGAAGATGGACATGGAGGCCTGGCGTGCTGCAGTCTATGGGGTGCAAAGAGTTGGACACGACTGGGCAACTGAACTGAACCACCTGAACACCACACACTCTCCTGCTCCACTGGCTGCCTGTTCCTGAATTACCTTGGGCTCTGGAGTCAGCTAAGTATCCTGTGCTCTTTGGTGAGGATCCTCAGTTATGAAGATGTTGAAACCAGCAGATGTGATAGAGGAGGCTAGAAAGGGAAAAAATTGAGCCCCCTCCTCCTGCCCTGAGGAGTAAATGAATAATGGAGCTGTGAAAGATGTTGGGAAGATTCCAGAGAGGAAAGAGCTGTTGTGAACAGGCAAAAGATCCTAGTTTGTCCCACTGGCAAACTTTCCAGAATCAGCAAACTGCCAGAGCAGGGGAAGACTCTGGAATATGGATAACTAAATTTATCCATAAATGTGTTGAGGGACTTCCCTGGTGGTCCAGTGGTTAAGGTCCTGTGATTAAGACTCTGTGCTCCCAATGCAGGGGACCTGGGTTTGATCTCTAGGCAAGGAACTAGATCCCACATACTGCAACTAATAGCTCACAAGCTGCAACTGAAGATCCTACATGCCACAACTAAGACTTGGCACAGCCAAATCAATACATAAATTTTTTTAAATTTTAGCTATCAAGTAGATACTGAAGACACTATGGCTCTTGATGGAACACTGTGAGTGGTGACTGGAAGAAATCATTGTAATGCCCAAAGAGATAACATGCCCTAATAAAGTTGCGATACAAAACCCAAGAGGGTAAATTTGAACACAGGGTACTGATAACATCTCTTAGAGTATGTGGAACATAACTGACTCATTTGGTGTCACTGAGATGTAACATTTCAGCCATTCTGAACCCAACAGTTGCTAGTTAATAATAAACCCTATTATTGTGGATTGCAGACAGCTCCAGATTTGGGTTGCAAATGTCATTGGCCCTATTGGTGTCAAAAGCCAACCCAGCTTCAAGGCAAATTACAAGGACTTTAAAGAATTAACTGTAAAAATCTCAGGATGAAATAACTTACAGGGACTTCAAGAAATTGAGAAATGGTTATTACGAGTGAAGTAGAACTGAAGACCCAAGTTCACACCTTCTTCAATAGGTGGTTTCAATGTGGGTAACAGGTCTGCAAGTACTTCTCTGATTAAAAGAGTAGACAAAAGCTGAGAAGAGTAGGAACGCGGCCAACATGCAGACTGGGAGGTGGGATGGAAAAGGGTAGGGTAGTGGGTAATGTAATGGGTAGCTGATAAGAGCCTCTGATTTATTGCTCACTTTATGTCTACTTGCTTTCTCTTCTCCCCTTTCCTCTGCCATCCCTCTTCTCCAATCTGCACTAAATTCAAAACTATTCAGAGTATAGAGAGTTAGTCAAACAAGGGATTGTGGACAAACTGACATCTTTGACAGTCTTTCAAAGGATGCTGGAGTGGGGTCCCCGTGGCTGTCCAGTGGTTAGGACTCCTTGCTTCTTCTAATTCAGGGGGCACAGGTTTGATCCCTGATTGGGGAATTAGGATCCCACATGTTATGTAACATGGCCAAAATAATAATAAATAAATGGAAGTAGTTCATCTTGGTGGGGGAAAGGATGCTGGAGTAACAACTATTTCTGTTGGCTGTAGTTTATACCTGTGAATGGAAACTAGGAAGAAAACTTGAGTGGTCTAGTCTAGTCATGCTGGAGTGGAGTGTTTAGGAGTGAGAGCAGATGTCAGAGGCCTGTAGATAAGGGAGGAATAAGCAAGGGTTTTATTATCCCTCTTTCTTTGCCTTCCTCCTTGGGATAACAGAGTGGGAGTACAACATAGAGCAGGCAGCCAGAGGGAGCAGCAATGACCCCAAAGAGCGAGCAACAATGACCTCAAACAATGGTTCTGAAACGTTAAGGCGCTCTGCCCAAGGTTCCCTGCAGAAGCTTGCTGCATGTGCAGATTCTAGGTACCAACCTCCGAAAATGTGACCTAGTAAATCTAAAGCCAGGCCCCCAGATCTGGTGAATCTGACACAGGTGGTCACTGACCACACTTTGAGAAACACTAAACCATGGGGTATCTTCCCCTGAGCCACATATAAATATCCTTTTCTGAGTTGCTAGAATTCTCCACATCCTGGAAAATTAGATCAGCCTGTAGGATAAGGTGGTTGTCCTGGACATTCACTTCCTTCCAGAAGACATATCAGTAGTTAACAATCCCCAGAAATCTGAGTATTAGTTGGTGATAGTCAAGCACCAACGAATTTTGTCCTTCAAGTTTGCTTTACATGTTCGTAAGAAAACCATTTAATTCCAACAGAGCATGTGACTTGGTGGCAGAGCTGTTGCTCTGGAGGTCAGAACACAATCTTTCATTAGAAAAACAGTGATGACAAAGCCAGACTCATTGGGTCCATAGACTGAGTCTGGGGATCAGAGCCTGCTATTGACTTTAACCTCTCACGTGGTGAGGGGAGAGAGGCAGCCCCCACCCTGAGAGGCACTCACAGCTGGTCTCTGGGAAGAGACACCCCAGAGCCATCTTTTCCCATGGGTGGCCCATTAGCTCATAGCTACGGAGGATGTTGCCTTCATTAATGAGAGCTTAGCAGGCAGGTGAAGAAGTAAGAATAATTGGCCCCGTATAGATCCATTAATGTGTGTGCAAAGTTACTGAGTTTCTACCTTTGAGAAATCTGGTGACTGGAACACTGGGAATAAAGGGAACAGATCCATACCAGATCTCTGCCAATACACTGATTAGTAGCCCCAAAGGACCTCTCTATCTCAACCCCCGAATTGAACTCTTATGTACTTATTAACTGTATTTCTTCTATGCTAGAGAAACAAGTTTTTATAGTTTTTCATTCCTTTATTCCAGTTTCCCAATGTATAGGGTGACCTAGACTACAGTGGAAGATGACCTCTCTGTCCATCAAGATCATAATAAAATTAGAGGTATGTGATTTACTTAACACATACTTGGGATTTTCTAGGGATTGTTCTGTTATCAATTTCTAATTTAATAGCATGTCATCAGAGAACATGCTTTGTATGATTTAAACATGTTTGGATTTATTGAGACTTGTTCATGGCCCAGAATATGGTGTATTTTGATGAATATTCCATGACCACTTGAAAAGAATTATATTCTTCTGTCATTAGGTCTAGTGGTCTATCATTTTCAATTACCTCATGTTGCTTAATAGTGTTGTTCAAGTCTCCTATATCCTTTCTAATTTTCTGCCTACTTTTTCTATCAAGAATTGAAAGGGGAGTACATTGAAATCTAACTATAATTGTGAATTTTTTTTTCTTGCAGTTTTTCAGTTTTGCTTTCATGTATTTTGAAGTTTTGTTATGAGGTACACAAACATTTAAGATTGTTATGTCCTCTTGATAAATTTTCCCATGAACTATAAAATGACCAGGAGCTGAGAATCACTGGGGCCATCTTGAAGGCTGGCTATCATAGTCCTCCCTCTGGCCCTCACTGATTCTTGCCCAACTTATACATGAATATATGCGCAAAATATACTCACACCTCCTAAAAATCATGTTCCATTACAGTATCAGCTCAAAGTCCACAGTCACATCATCTAAATGAGGTATAACTGAAGTATGGTCCCTCTGTAAGAGTATCTTGACTACAGTTCCTCTCAGTCTTAAGATTGATAAGCTAAACACAGAAGTTACATCTGGCTTCTATACATACAAAACATATAATGTCAGGACAGGTATGGGATAACCTCTATAGGAAATAATGGGGGTGGGGCACACAAGAGTCACAAAAATTCTAAAATCCAGTAAGACACTTGTTGGCAAGTCCTTGATTAGGATTCAAATCCTAAGAATAATTCTCTGTGGCTCTTGGCTCCACTTGGAGATTATAGTTGTCCTCACTAAATTATCCTTCACTTTATATGAAAGTTAGCCTGTGTTTGTAAGCTGAGTAGTTTTCTTAGCTTGCTTCCTGACTGAAGGAGTTTGGGAACTGAAAGGCTTCTCTTCACTTTTTTCTTACAGTTCAGTCTGGTGGTGGTTCTGTCATCGTGACTTTCTTAAAAACTTGGGCGTCTTCTGTGACTCTTATTAACAAATCTCTCTTGACACAGCCTTCTGCCTTGAACCTCCGCTGAGACTGTTGAGGGCTTGTGCCCTGAAACTTTTTGGAAATCCTATCATTTAACTGAACCATTCTCTGATGCACTACCTTAGATCTTTCTAAAGTCTTAACAAAAGATTTTACTGACCCTCAGTTTCACCTTTGTTATTTATTTGGCCATGAGCTGCTTGAGGGATTTTAGTTTCCTGACCAGAGATTGAACCTGGGCCCTCAGCAGTGAGAACATGTGGTCCTAACCACTGGACAGCCAGGGAATTCTCAGATTGCCAATTTCATTAGGCAATTCATATTTTCTACCATCTACATTACTGAAGGCACCAGTGTTGCTAAACTCTCTGCAACTGCATAACAGAGATTTTTTTCCCTCTCAGTTTCCAAAACATTTTCCTCATAGTTATCTAAGTCCCATGTTTATCTTTATTGGCAGCCTTCTCAAAGACTATCAGAATTTTGCTAACAGTCTCTTCAAGGCACTCTAAACTTTCACTAATCCTCTCCTCAAAGTTCTTTCAGCTTCCTCCCACCGTACTGTAAAAGACGCTTATAATATTTTAGAGTTCTGTTAAATCCATGTCTCATTTCCATTTACCAAAGATGTTTATTATCTATTGCTTTGTAATAAACTGTCCTAAAATTTAGCAGGTTAAAAAAAACAGTAAACACTTAGTATTTCACATGATTTCTATGGGTCAAAAATTGGAGAAACCTTGGCTTTCTCATGGAGTTGCAGTTAAGATGTCAACTGGAGCTGTTGTCAGTTGAATCACTGGAGGATCTGCTTACAAGACAATTCACTTACTTGACTGGTACTGATGCTGTTAGCAGGAGACCTCAGTTCTTCTACACATAGATCTCCCCACAAGACTGTTGGAGTGTCCTCCTGACGTGATGACTGCCTCCCTGCAGAGGAGGTGAACAAAGAGAGTGCAAGGAGAAAGCCAGTGTCTTTTAAGACCTTGGAAGCCTCAGAAAGCACACGCTATTACTTTCACAGTATTCTGATGGTTACTCAAGTCAGCCCTACTAAGGATTGGTAAGGGCCAAGAGGGCTGGCTATCATATTTGGAAGCTAAGAGGGAATTAATTCAGTGTCTTGAAAACTAGGATTTAAAGGGAAAGAATCAAACATTTATTCTGCATTTCCTATGTGAGCTACCACATTAAAAATATAAAGACAAAGAAAATTCAAAGTAAAAAACTGAAAAATATATATACCATGCATATTTTAACAAAAAGAAATCTAATTTAACTATGCTAATATAAGTTAAAGTACACATTAAGGAAAGAGCTTTAGGAGAGACTAAAGGCATTTCATAATAACAAAAGGGCAGATCCAACAGGAAGATGTAATAAGCCTAAAATTAACATGCATTTAATAACACAACTTCAAATATATATAAAGCAAAGTGATAGAACATAGGGTGAAACAGATTAAATTACAATCATAGTTGGAGATTTTAACACATCTCTGTCACTAAATGATGGGACAAGCTGACAGAAAATCACAAAGGATATAAAGGATGTGAATAAACAACTAATGAAATTGATATACATAAAATAGTGCACCTACAAATCACAGAATGCACATTCTTCTAAAGCAATATATGCTTTGGATATTTACCAAAATGGAACATATACCTGGCAATACAGTAACTCTTAACACATTCCAAAGGAATGAAATTATAAAGAGTATGTTCTCTCCAATGCAGTGGAATTGAACTATAAATAAAAAGATAGTTATAAAATCCTGCTTAGAAATTAAATAATAGACTTAAGAAATTAAGCAATAGACTGAATTCTAAATAACCGGAGTTAAAAGAGAAATCACAATGTTAATGAGATACAACAAAGATTTAAAAGATACAAGAATATTATGAGTAATCATCCCAATAAATTTGAATTTAAATAAAATAGAAAAAAATCCTTAAAGAGCATAACTTATCGAAACAAAAGGAAATAATCAGAATAGTCCTAAAGCTAATACAAATTTTAATCCATTATTAAAAATTCCCTACAAAGAAAACTAGGCCCAGATGGCTTTATCAGTAAAATTTCTCAAATATTTAAAGAATAAATAACATCTATATTACACAGAAAATTCCAGGCGGTAGGAAAAGAGGAAGTTCTGTTTAATTTATTATAAGAGACCCATATAACCTTGACAACCAACACCTGGAAACAACACTGTAAGAAAGGAACCCCAGGTCAATTTCTCTCATGAACATAGAGAAAAATCCTAAATAAAATATTTGTGTGTTTGTGCTTAGTCATGTCTTTCTGTCTGTGGTCCCATGGACTGCAGCACATCAGGTTCCTTTGTCCATGGAATTTTCCAGGCTAGACATCTGGAGTGGGTTGCCATTTCCTCCTCCAGGGGATCTTCCCAACCCAGGAATCAAACCTGCATCTCTTATGTCTCCTGCATTAGCAACCAGATTCTTTAACACTAGTGCCACATGGGAAGCCCTAAATAAAATATTAGCAAAACAAATATAGTAATATATAAAAAGGGTACATATTACATCAAATTTATTTTATCCTAGGAATGCAAAGTTGATTTAACATTCAAAATAGAATCTAAACAAGGGGTACAAATGAACTCATTTACAAAACAGAAGTAGAGTCACAGATGTAGAAAACAAATTTATGGTTATCAGAGTGTAACAGGAGGAAGGGATAAACTAGGAGACTGGTATTGACATATACACACTACTATATATAAAATTGATACTGAGATCTATAGTAAGAACCTACTGTACAGGGACTTACTGCACAGGAAAATCTACTCAACACTCTGATGGCCTATATGGGAAAATAATCTTTAAAAAGAATAGCTATATGTATATATAAAACTGATTCACTTTGCTACACACCTGAAACTAATACAACATTGTAAATCAACTATACCCCAATAAAAATTTTAAGAAAACATTGAAAATAAAGACTAAAATACATAATTGTCACAATTAATGGAGAGTAAACATTAAACAGTGGAAAAAGTGTCAGACTTTATTTTGGGGGCTCCAAAATCATTGCAGATGGTGACTGCAGCCATGAAATTAAAAGATGCTTGCTCCTTGGAAGAAAAGTTATGACCAACCTAGATAGCATATTCCAAAGCAGAGACATTACTTTGCGAACAAAGGTCCATCTAGTCAAGGCTATGGTTTTTCCAGTGGTCATGTATGGATGTGAGAGTTGGACTGTGAAGAAGGCTGAGCGCTGAAGAATTGATGCTTTTGAACTGTGGTGCTGGAGAAGACTCCTGAGAGTCCCTTGGACTGCAAGGAAATCCAACCAGTCCATTCTGAAGGAGATCAGCCCTGGTGTTCTTTTGAAGGAATGATGCTAAAGCTGAAACTCCAGTACTTTGGCCACCTCATGTGAAGAGTTGACTCATTGGAAAAGACTCTGATGCTGGGAGGGATTGGAGGCAGGAGGAGAAGGGGACGACAGAGGATGAGATGGCTGGATGGCATCACCAACTTGATGGATGTGAGTTTGAGTGAATTCCAGGAGTTGGTGAGGGTCCAGGAGGCCTGGCGTGCTGCGATTCTTGGGGTCACAAAGAGTTGGACACGACTGAGCGACTGAACTGAACTGTAACATTTGATAAAACTTCATACCCACTCACAGTTTTTTAAAAATCTTTGCAAACTAGTGATAAAAAGAATATCCTTAATTTAACAAAACATAAATACAAAAACTTTACAGCAAGCATCATGTTTATTGGTTTTATTAAAATCTAATAAATAGTTCAAACTTTCTCCCTGAGATCAGGAATGAGACAGGGTTATCCTCTATCACAATTTTGATTCAACAATGAACTAGACAGTTTCTATCAATAGTGTGTAATAGGCAAGAGCAAGAAATAGGTATTGGAAAAGAAGAAACAAAACTTTTATTATTCACAGACAGCATGACTTAATACATAGAAAGTCCAAAATCAATCTACAGAATTTAAAAGTTAATCTAGCAAAAACCTGAATACAAAGTTATAAAAATAAATTATTGGAAAAAGTTATTATAAAATAAAACATCTTAAATGATAGCATTTACCTTGGAATCCAGAATTAATTAAATTCTAGTGAAAGTACAAATAGATGGGGAAACAGGTGACAGACTATTTTAGGGTCTCCAAAATCACTGCAGATGGTGACTGCAGCCATGAAATTAAAAGACGCTTGCTCCTTGGAAGAAAAGTTATAATCAACCTAGAAAGCATATTAAAAAGCAGAGACATTACCAACAAAGGTCCATCTGGTCAAAGCTATGATTTTTTCAGTAGTCACGTATGGAAGTGAGAGTTGGACTATAAAGAAAACTGAGTGGCAAAGAACTGATGCTTTTGAACTGTGGTGTTAGAGAAGACTCTTGAGAGTCCCTTGGACTGCAAGGAGATCCAACCAGTCCATCCTAAAGGAGATCAGTCTGGAGTATTCATGGAAGGGCTGATGCTGAAGCTAAAATTCCAATACTTTGGCCACCTGATGCAAAGAACTGACTCATTTGAAAAGACCCTGATGCTGGTAAAGATTGACGGCAGGAAGAGAAAGGGACGACAGAGGATGAGATGGTTGGATGGGGACAACAGTGGATGACATGGTTGGATGGTATCACCGACTCAATGGACTTGAGTTTGGGTAGACTCTGGGAGTTGGTAATGGACAGGGAAGCCTAGCATGCTGCAGTCCATGGGGTCGCAAAGAGTCGGACATGACTGAGCGACTGAACTGAACTGAAATAATGAAGTGCATGAAAGCTACTAAATAATACTAAAACAACTAAAGAAGACTCAAAATTATAAAAATTCATTCCATTTGGCCTATAGATTACATTCAGCCCCATTCAAAATCCCAACAGTTCATCTTTAGAAACTGCAAGCTGATTTTAAAATTATTACAGGTTTTTAAAACGGCCTTCCTCAAATCCTGTCTTTAGCCAAAGGACTGGTAAAGGGGTGGTCTAGGAGAATAGAAAATCTTTTGCAATATTCACACTACTCCAATCACCAAAGCAAAAATGCAGTCAGCAATCCTAAATAAGGAACGTAGAATTCCACCTCATTCCGTAGGAGTGAGGCACCATTCTCTGCAGAAGCTGAGTGGAGGATCTAGACTTCCATTCCTGCCTGACAGTAACAAAGTGCCCCTCTGAAGACTCATGATGTCAGTAGAGGCTTAATCAAAAGTCTAAAATTCTACCCTTACCCAGCAGTAATAAAGCATTTCTCCCCATGTCAGCAGAGGCTGAGTGGAGAGCATGAATTTTCACTCACACCCAGTGGAAAAAGAGGTGTCCTTCCTTACTCCCAACCAGCAAGGTGTCATTGGAGGCCTGCTAAAATACAAAATGTAAATAAGATTTAGAAAATCATAAAATAATACCCAGTCAGTCCAGAGTACAACAACAAAAAAAACCACTTGTCATATCAAGAAACAAATGAATACCAAAATAACACCAGATGAACACCAAAATAACACTGATGTTGGAATTATCTGAAAAAGATTTTAAAGCAACTGTCATAAAAATGCTTCAATGAGAAATTATAAGCTTAAAACAAGTGAAAGAACAGAAAATTTCAGCAAAGAAATAGAAAATACAAATTAGAACAAAATTGTATTTCCATTGACAATCTAAATTTCCAAATTAGAACTTAAAAATAACTGAAATTTAACACCAACTGAATGGGCTAAAATAGTACAAATGGAGATGACAGAGGAAAGAATATGTGAATATGAAGATAGAACAATAGAGGCTTCCCTATCTAAACAAGAAACAGGGAGAAAAGAGATAAAACAAACACAAAAACTCTCAGGTACTTGTGGAACAATAACAAGAGATCTAGCATTTGCATGATCATAGTCCCAGAAGAACAGAAAGAGAATGAGAATTTGTTAATAATTTTTAAAAAGGCTAAATTTCCCCAAATTAGGTGACAGGCATAAACTTACAGATTCAAAAAGCCTAGCATATAATTCCTAACAAGATGAACCCAAAGAAAAATCACACCTAGAATATCATAATCAAACTTCTGTAAACCAAGAAAGAAGAAAACATCCTAAAAGCACCTAGAGAGAAAAAAATGCATTATCTACAGGGAAATAAGAATTAAATGTTAGATTTCTCATGAGAAATCATGGCGGCCAGAAAGAAGTGGCACACTTCAAGTGCTGGAAGAATGGTGAAACTTGAATTCTTTATCCAGAGAAAATACCCTTCAAGAAGGAAAGTTAAATAAAGACATTTTCAAATGAAGGAAAACTGAGAATTTTTGTCAACCAACCTAGCACAAAGCAAGATCTTTGAAAAAGGATCTTGAAAAAAATCTTGGGACATTTGTAATGAAGAAAAAGAAATGAAAAAGTAAAAATATGACTAAGCATAATACACTATCCTTCTCTTGAATTAAAAAACAATTCTATTTGATGGTTGAAGCAAAAACTGAAATTGTCTGTTGTCTGAAATTGTCTGTTGTGGTTTTCTATGTAGGTAAAGGAAATATTTAAGACAACTGCATGATGAAGGAGCATAGTAAAGAGATCTAAATAAGGTAGTTTTCAAAATTTTGCTCAAAATGATAAAAATAGTAGACTGTGATCAATCTTTTAGGTATAATGTAATATCTAAGCAATATCTAAAACACTACACTTAGAGGAAAACATAGGCAGAACACTTGATGACAAAAATCAAAGCAGGATCCTCTATGACTCACCTCCTAGAGTAATGGAAATAAAACAAAAATAAACAAGTGGGACCTAATTAAACTTATGAGCTTTTGCACAGCAAAGGAAACTATAAGCAAGGTGAGAAGACAATCCTCAGAATGGGAGAAAATAGCAAATGAAACAACTGACGAAGGATTAATCTCTAAAATATACAAGCAACTCATGTTAATGAGTTATTACCAGAAAAACAAACAACCCAGTCACAAAGTGGGAGAAAGACCTAAACAGACATTTCTCCAAAGACATACAGATGGCTAACAAACGCATGAAAAGATGCTCAACATCACTCATTATTAGAAAAATACAAATCAAAACTACAATGAGATATCACCTCACACCAGTCAGAATAGCCATCATCAAAAAGTCTACAAAAAATAAGTGTTAGAGAAGGGGAAAAGGGAACCATCTTGCACTGTTGATGGGAATGTAAATTGATAGAGCCACTATGGAAGACTATATGGAGAGTCCTTAAAAAACTAGGCATAAAACCACCATATGACACAGAAATCCCACTCCTAGGCATATATCCTGAGAAACCAAAATTGAAAAAGATATATGCACCCCAATGTTCAGTGTAACACTATTTACAATAGCTAGAACATAGAAGCAACCTAGATGTCCATCGACAGATGAATGGATAAAGAAGTTGTGGTACATGTACAAAATGGAATATTACTCAATCATAAAAAGGAATGGATTTGAGTCAGTTCTAATGAGGTGGATGAACCTAGAGCCTATTATACAGAGTGAAGTTAAATCAGAAAGAGAAAGATAAATATCATATACTAAAGCCTCTTGATGAAAGTGAAAGAGGAGAGTGAAAAAGTTGGCTTAAATCTCAACATTCAGAAAACGAAGATCATGGCATCTGGTCCCATCACTCCATGGGAAATAGATGGGGAAACAGTGGAAACAGTGTCAGACTTTATTTTGGGGGCTCCAAAATCACTGCAAGGTGGTGATTGTAGCCATGAAATTAAAAGACGCTTACTCCTTGGAAGGAAAGTTATGACTAGCCTAGATAGCATATTAAAAAGCAGAGACATTACTTTGCCAACAAAGGTCCATCTAGTCAAGGCTATGGTTTTTCCAGTGGTCATGTATGGATGTGAGAGTTGGACTGTGAAGAAAGCTGAGCACTGAAAATTGATGCTTTTGAACTGTGGTGTTGGAGAAGACTCTTGAGAATCCCTTGGACTGCAAGGAGATCCAACCAGTCCATTCTAAAGGAGATCAGTCCTGGGTGTTCTTTGTGGAAGGAATGATGCTAAAGCTGAAACCCCAGTACTTTGGCCACCTCATGCGAAGAGCTGACTCATTGGAAAAGACTCTGATGCTGGGAGGGATTGGGGGCAGGAGGAGAAGGGGACGACAGAGATGGCTGGATGGCATCACCGACTCGATGGATGTGAGTTTGAGTGAACTCCGGGAGTTGGTGATGGACCGAGAGACCTGGCATGCTGCAATTGATGGGGTTGCAAAGAGTCAGACACGACTGAGTGACTGAACTGAACTGAATGCATATATGTGGAATCTAGAAGAATGGTTATCGATGAATTTATTTGCAAGGCAACAATGGAGAAACAGACATAGAGAACAAACTTACGGACATAGGGGAGAGTGGAGGAGATAGAGAGATGTATGGAGAGAGTAACATGAAAATTTACATTCAGTTCAGTACATTACCATGTGTAAAATAGATAGCCAATGGGAATTTGCTATATGACTCAAGAAACTCAAATAGGGGCTCTGTATCAACCTAGAAGGGTGGGGTGGGGAGGGAGGTGGGATGGAGGCTCACGAGGGAGGGGACATATATATACCTATGGCTGATTCAGGTTGATGTTTGACAGAAAACTACAAAATTTTGTAAAGCAATTATCCTTCAACTAAAATATAAACAAACAAAAACAAAACACTAGAAAATTAGGACTTCCCTTGCAGCTCAGCTGGTAAAGAATGCTGCAATGTTGGAGACCAGGTTCGATCCCTGGGTTGGGAAGATCCCCTGAAGAAGGAAAAGACTACCCACTCCAATATTCTGGCCTGTAGAATTCCATGGATTGTATAGTCCATGGGGTTGCAAAAAGTCAGACACAGCTGAGTGACTTTCACTTACATAGAAAATTAACAGAATGAAAACATAGCCCACAGAATGAAAGGAAATATTTGAATATCATGTAACTCATGAGGAACTGATATCCAGAATTCATAAAGGACTTCTTTAACCCAACAAAAATGAAACAACTGGATTAAAAAGTGGGCAAAAGGGACTTCCCTGGTGGTCCAGTAGTAAAGAATCCACCTGCCAATGCAGGGGGCGTGAATTCAATCCCTGGTCCAAGAAGATCCCACATGCCATGAGGCAAATAAGCTTGTGTACCACAACTACTGAACCCAAGTCAGCTACTGAAGCCTGCACACCTAGAGCCTGTGCCCTGCAACAAGAGAAGCCACTACAATGAGAAGCCCACATACCACATCAAAGAGTAGCCCCCACTTGCCACAACTGAAGACCCAGCACAGCCATAAATAAGTAATGGATTTGAATAGACATTACTCCAAGGAACATATAAAAGTGGTCAATAAACACAGCCAAATGTTTAACATCATTAATCATTCAGTTCAGTTCAGTCGCTCAGTTGTGTCCAACTCTTTGCAACCCCATGAATCGCAGCATGCCAGGCCTCCCTGTCCAACACCAACTCTCAGAGTTCACTCAAGCTCACGACCATTGAGTCCATGATGCCATCCAGCCATCTCATCCTCTGTCGTCCCCTTTTCCTCCTGCCCCCAATCCCTCCCAGCATCAGAGTCTTTTCCAATGAGTCAACTCTTCGCATGAGGTGGCCAAAGTACTGGAGTTTCAGCTTTAGCATCATTCCTTCCAAAGAAATCCCAGGACTGATCTCCTTCAGAATGGACTAGTTGGATCTCCTTGCAGTCCAAGGGACTCTCAAGAGTCTTCTCCAACACCACAGTTCAAAAGCATCAATTCTTTAGCACTCAGCTTTCTTCACAGTCCAACTCTCACATCCATACATGACTACTGGAAAACCATAGGGAAATGCAAATCAAAACCACATTGATATAGCACTTCACATTTACTAGGATGGCAGAAAGAAAAAAAATTGCAAGTGTTGGGGAGGATGTGGAGAAATTTGAACATTTGGCATTGCTGGTAGGACTTTAAAATGGTGCAGCTAAGGTAATTCCCGGGCAGTTAAGTGGTTGGAATTTGGTGCTCTCACTGCCAGGGGCCTGGGTTTGATCTCTGGCTGGGGAACTAAGATCTCACAAGCCATGTGGTGTGACCAGATTAATGGTGTGACAAACACCTCAGAAATTAAATAGAATTTGCGTATGATCCAGAAATTCTACTTCAAAGTACATAGCCAAAAAAGTGAAAGCAGAAACTTGAATAGATATTTGTACATAGTGTTCATAGCAGCAATATTCACAACAGTCAATAGGTAAAAGCAAATCAGTGTCCATTAAGTAGATGGATAAACTTTTGTTTATACACAGGAATAAATCTACACAAGGAGGCAGGAGACCTGTACTCTGAAAACTGTAAAATGGTGATGAAAGAAAATAGATGACACAGACAGATGGAAAGATAGACCATGTTCTTGGATTGGGTCAATATTTTTTAATGACCATATTACCAGGAATTCTCTGGAGATCCAGTGGTTGGGACTCCATGCTTTCCACTGCATGGGGCACAAGTCGATCCTTGGTCAGGGAACTAAATAAAGTTGTGTTGCACAGCCAAAAAAAAAAAAAAAGACTGTACTACCCAAGGAAATCTACAGATGAAATTCAATGCTCATTCTTGAAAAAATATTATCAGTGAGTTAGGAATAGACGGAAGTTATCTCAACCAGATAAACAGTATGTGTGGAAAATCTATAGCTAACATCATACTTATGGTAGAAGAGTGAGTATCCCCCCGCCCCAACTCCAAACTGGGAACAAAGCAAGGATGTCTGGTCTTGCCACCCTTATGCATCATAGTACTAGAAATCCTAGCCAGTATAAGAATGATAGAAAACAAAAATCATACATACTGGAAAGGAGAAAAATTCATATTTGCAGATGGCATGGCTATCTTGGAGATGAATCTATAAAATTCTCAATGCACTGAGAAAATTCATTTCCCAATGAAGCCATTAAAACCCCAAAACTACTAGAATAAGAGTTCAGTGAGGTTACAAGATGATGCAAGATCAAGATAACACTACAAAACCCTGATGAAAAGACCTAAACAAAGGAAAAGTCATACCATGTTCATGGATTAAAGGACTCAACATTGATTAAAGCCATCGATTCTCCTAAATTGACCTATAGATTTAGTACATTTCCTATCATAATCCAAGTAAGATTTTAAACATACAAGCGTATTCTAAAATGCATATGGAAATGCAAAGGAGATAACTAAAACTAGTTTGAAAACATAAAATAGTAAAGTGGAAAAAAACATTCCACCCAATTTTAAGACTTTCTATATAGCTGCAGTTAAAAAAAATATGATATGGACAAATGGATTAATACATTGAACAATGGAACAAAAGAGAGAACCTAGAAATAGACCCATACAACTATGCTTAATTCATTTTTGACAAAAGTGCAGGAGCATTTTAGTGGAGGAAGGTATTTTCAACAAATGGTGTTGGAATAATTGAATAGCCATAGTTTTTTTAAAAAAGAACACCCTTCAGTCTAAATCTCCCATCTTATACAAAAAATAACTTTAAATGAATCATAGATTTAACATAAAAGCTAAAACTCTAAAATTTTTAAGAGAAAGACATAGGAGAAAATTGGCAGGGCTCAAGTCCTGGTAAAGAATTCTTAGAAATGACACTAAAAGCATGATCATAAAAGAAAAAGGACTGATTACTGGACTTTACCAAAATTTAAAATTTTTTTCCACAAAGCCTCTGTTGAGATGAAAAGCCAAGCTACAGAGTAGGGGAAAACATTTGCAAGCCATCTAAACAAAAGACGTGTAGCTAGAAAATACAAAGAATTCTCAAAACTTAGCAGTTTAAAAAGTATGATAAAATTGATAAAAACATCAACAGCTATTTTGCCAAAGAGGGAAGTATGGATAACAGATAAGCACATGAGAAGATGGTCAATACCATTAGCTACTAGGGAAATACAAACAAGCAAACAAAAACAGAAAACCACTACAAACCTATTAGAAAAGTGAAAATAAAAAATTAAGTGACAATCCCAAATCCTGGCAAGAATATGGAGAAACTGGATGTCTCATACATTGTCCATGGGAATGTAAAACAATACAGCATCTCTGGTAAATAGATTGGCCGTTTTTAATAAAGATAAACATGTACACATTACCATACTACTCACCAATCACCATAAAATGTCCAGAAAAACTGATACAGTTATTCATAGCACCTTTGTTTGTAATAGCTCCAAACTGGAACATCCCAGATGTCCTTAGCCAGATGAACAATTAACAAACTGGAATATCCACAGCAATAAAAAGGAACAAACTATTGATACATGTAACAACCTGGATGAAATTCAAGGGCATCTTGCTGTTGGGGTGGGGAGGAGCCGTACTCAAAAATCTACATACTGTCTGATGCCATTTATATAACTTCTTGAAATTTTAAAATTATGGTGATGAACAGGTTAGTGGTTTCCACAGGTTAGGGATGGTAGTGGAAGGATGGCGGAGCACACAATGAAGTGATAAATAGTACAAGTGCTCCTTTGTGGTAATGCGACAGCTCTTTATAATACTGATTGGGGTGGTGGTTACATCAATTTATGCATGTGACAAAACTGTGCAGAAACACACACATATACAGGGAAGAACTGGTAAAATCTGAATAAGGTCTGGAGTTTAACAGTAATATGCCAGTACTGGCTTCTTATTTTGACAAATATGCCATGGTAGTGTTGAGATGTTAACAGTAAGAGAAACTTAATGAGGGATAAAGGGATACACAAGGAGTTCTCTGTATATCTTTGCAACTTCCCTGTAAATCAAACATTGAAGTCTTATTTTTATAAAAGAAAAATTTAATGTGATACCACTAGGCATCTTTAGAGAGAGAATACAGCAGGTAGGCAAGGGTGTGGAGAATACTCTTTATCCCAGTAACTTCATTCTTAGTTTCATAACCAGAAGAAATAGATACATGTGTCCAAGAAGACATGCTTTAGAATGTTCATAGCAGCTTTATTCATAACATCCAAAATCAAAAACAGTACAAACACCTATTCACAGAATGAATAAACTGCAGTATACTTTTACAGCATAACAGTCTACCGCAGTAGGAACATGCAACAGCAGAGACGAATTGCACATGATGCTGTATCGAAAAGCCAGACACAAAAAACTACATATTATACCATTTATTTTGCAGTTCAAAATCAGGCACAAACAGTCTATGGTGTCAGGATAGTATGCTCCTGGGGTGGAGGCATAGTGATCAGAAGAGGGCATGCATGGGATATAATGCTGGTGATTTTCCAGTTCTTGACTTCTAGCTATTGTGTGTTTTCAGTGTGAGAAAAGTTAACAGCTACACACGATTTGTGCACTTTTCTATCTTAATTATAATAAAAAGTTTACTAAAAAGGAAACACAAAGTGAGATAGCACTACATACTCATTAAAAAACCTAAAATTAAGAGGACAAACAATATCAAGTGTTGGCAAGGATGTGGAGAATTGAAAATTTCATTTACAGTTAGTAAGAATATATATTAGTATAACAACTTTGGAAAAAGTGTTTTGCAGTATCTACTAAAGCTAAATATACACATACCATATGACCCCCAAATTCCACCCAATTATATACCCTACAGAAATGTGTACATATGTGTTCTCCAAAGACAGGTTTAGGAATGTTCATAACAGTACTATCTCAAACTGAAAATAATCCAAATGTCCTTGATGAGCCTATTAAGATTATAGCCCAGAATCGTACAAGTTAATGGGGAACAGGAGCCAGCGTATTCCAGCCTCTTCTCCCATTTCTCAGACAATTTTGGAAAGCATTACATGTTGTCTCAATAACACACCTTTATATTGGCTTTAACTAACTCTCCCCACTTCATTACTCATCTCCCAGGATCAATCCCTCAATAGACTACTGCATCCAAGTGTTTTCTTGGGGAGCCCAAACTTTCATACTATTCCATCCATCCATACTTCAAAAACAGACAAAACCTATCTAATGGTGACAGAAGTCAGAATAGTGGTTACCTAGTGGTGTAATGATTGGAGGGGGCATGAAGGTTTCTGGGGTACTGGTATCATTCCATATCCTGATCAGGGTAGTGTTTAAACAGGCATGTTCACTTTACAGTCAAGCTATATGCTTAGAATGTATGCACTTTATAGTGTGTGTGTGTATACTTTTAATTTTAAAAATTAAAAAATGCAGGTGTTGAAGAGAGCTGCTTACTAAGGTGAGTGGGCTATGTAAGAAAAACTAGACTTTATTGATAAAGACAGGTTAATTGCAATGGATATATCCATCTTTCTGGATAATGCTCTCTCTCATTCTTGGCATCAGATGGATTATTAAGGGACTTATTAGTGGCTAGCATTGGGAGAGGACTGTGAAACAGTGGAAGCAAAGGCACTGAAGTTCACCTGTTAGGAAAGCGCCTCCTTGAGACAGGCATAGGCATTACATTCTTCCAGGTGTGTTGTGAAGTCAGTTCTTCTGCCTTGCTTGGCATTCCTGCTGCCTAAGACTGCCTTACACTAGGCTAACTCTCCTCCACTTCTTCCTTTCTTCATTCATACATCAAACATGTATTTTTGTGTCAGATACTGTGTTAAGCACTTGGGATATATTGGTGAGCATTAATAGATGTGGTTCCTGCTTTTGTTTCAACTCTAAAACTTATTAGTCAAATAATTGTACAAATTGTGTAATCAGTGCTACAAAGATTCCTGGTTCTGAGAGCCTACTAGTCTACTTAGGAAAGGTAGGGAGGATTCCTCGAGTGACACCTGAGCTAAATTCTAAGGATGAATAGAAGTTAACTATGGACAAATGAGTAAAGGTGGAGGGAGAAGAGCATGGGGAGTAGGTGGGACAAAGAGAAGTTCCATATGGTTGAAAAAGACAAAAGACCAGGGGCATATGGTAGAGCAGCTGGACAGACAGGCAAGTTTAGACCATTGATGCTTTTAACTG
Source organism: Nanger dama (assembly GCA_917880005.1). NCBI lineage: Eukaryota > Metazoa > Chordata > Mammalia > Artiodactyla > Bovidae > Nanger > Nanger dama. The sequence continues at coordinate 78,365,663 of CAKJTW010000003.1, forward strand.
TGGTGTTGGAGAAGATCAAACCAGTCAATCCTAAAGGAAATCAGTCCAGAATATTCAGTGGAAGGACTGATGCTGAAGCTTCAATACTCTGGCCACCTGACATGAAGAACTGGCTCACTGGAAAAGACCCTGACTCTGGGAAAGACTGAAGACAGAAGGGGATGACAGATGATGAGACGGTTGGATGGCATCACTGACTCAATAGACAGGAGTTTGAGCAAGCTCCGGGAGTTGGTGATAGACAGGGAGGCCTGGCGTGCTGCAGTCCATGGGTCACAAAGAGTAGGACATGACTAAGTGACTGAACACTTTGTTAAGAAGTTTTGTCACCATCCTAAGGGCAAATAAGGCCAGGGGCATTTTAAGCTGAAAAGTGCCATCATTTTATTTTGAAAACACTACTGTGATTGGTGTGTAAGTGTACTAGAAAAGGATCAGAGTGGGTATGGTTATACACGAGGATATTGAGCAAGCCAGAAGGGTGATGGTAGCCTGGCCTGGGATGGCAGCAGTCAAGATGGAGAGAAAAAAACTGAACAGTTGTTTAGAAGGCACACAGGCTTTAACACCAGCTATTAATATATGGTGTATCATCTTTATTTCTAAAAAATAATTGTTTACATGAGCTAAATGCAAATGTACATGTGTTGTTAACCTTGATTGATGTTTCACTAGCACAGTTCTTACAAAAAAGGTGTGACCATGTTGCAACTCAATTGTGCCAGGATATTCTGAAACTGATAGGTGTCAATACTGCTTAAGGAAAAGAACTGAAGACTGCCATAAAACTGCCCAAAAAGAGAGCAGGGGGAGAACACGGCTAGGGCACCAATGATGAAAAACATCAAAAGAGCATTCGGAGGGAGGCAAAATAAAAATCAAGTGAACAGAAGACAGGCAGGAGGCTGCCATCTTGGTGGGAAAAGTTGAAAAGTGACTCCAGATACACCAAAGCTAAGACAGAGCTTTCCAAGTTCTGTACAGATTTAGGGAAAACAAACCTTTGAGTCCCTTGTGTGACTGCAGAATCCTTGAAGTGCAGAACTCTGCTGGGGGTGCTAGTATTTCAAAGAAAGATGCACATACTTACACTCAGGTGGACACAGGACAAGAAAGCACAACTGCAGGGGTGTGCCGCCATGTGCCTGCTCCCAGGTGGAGGGGAGGTGGTAGAGCCCTGGGTATGCACCCAGGTGTTGTAGGGCCCCACCAGAATGCATCAAGTTTGTATGCCCAGGGTAAGACGGAATGAAAACACTGACAACACTGAGGTCATCCATCTCCAAGTGTGTCATGAGAAAACACAGTGAGGATGCTGTCAAAGGCTGCTCCTCTGCCCAAGGCAGGGCCGAAACACCTGTAGCTGGGAGGTCAGTCCAACATGGGGCACCTGTAAAGGACAGTACAGGCCACCATAGGATGTTCTGCAGTTATGCAGACAACTTCCTGGCAACTAAACCCCAGCAACTTCTGGGACCCTGGGAATGACCTAGTTGCTGCTACCCAACAACTTTTGTGAACAGTGCGTATAAAATTTTGATGGAAGGTCAGGTTTGGCTGGATGAGGAAACTAACAAAAGTAAAACACAGGTCCCAAGCAGGAGAGAAATCTTGTGGGTGAGGCTGGCCTGGCAGCTGGCTCTAGCCTGCTATTCAGCAGACTACCTGGTCCATTCTAAACTCTCTGGTTAGGCTGATTTCTCCCAGAAAGACCAACAACAAGGTGTTTGAAGTATGACACTGTTAACTCTGCTTGAAGGAGCAAGTATCCTTCAAGGCAGGGACAAAAACAGGCCCCCAAAACCCCTAAAACCAGAAAATGTCCATACATCAAAGTCCAACATAAGACTTCTAAGTCTGGATGAAAACTAGTAAAGCTGTTACCCAAGGTCCAAGCTGGAATCACCAGGTTCACTTTGCTCCTGCCCTCAACGTCTCACAGTAGCACCATCAATTCATTATTGTGGCTTGTCTGGGTCAATCTGTGTCATCTACTCCCTCCACATTAGGAAGTCCTTTTGGGAAAGACTTTTCTTTAGGACATTCCTGCAATGGTACTGCCAGGTGCTTCTCATGAATCACACACACAGCCTCAAGGTACAGGGTCAAAGAATGCAGTCACTCACTGTTCTATCCTAACAAAGAATAATTTTTACAAATTATTCAGCTCTTATCCAGGCATTTTTCAACAATGCGCTTTTCCAATGATTCGATCTATGAACCACTCCAGTACTCGGTGGACAGATGGAAAGAAAAATGGTGGAATTTTTTCAAGAGTGGATTACACAACTGAGTAGGCTTGCAGTTGTACATGTTCTCATGCTAGGGAAATATTCAATTTAAGGTCGAGGGATGTTCTAGGTAATGTTCAGTGTTCTCTAGAGCCCAGGGATCAGTAGTATTTTAAACTCCAGACATGGAACAACTTGGAAAGAGTCACATTTGTTTATGTAAGTTTGAGTTAGTAATCAATTATCTATTACTTGTTTAAAAACTGCCCAATATTCTGTAATACTACCCAAGAAGGCAGTGACTACATGTGACTACTCAAGTTAAAATGAAATTCCAACTCTTCACATTTTGGGGGATAGGGCTGCACAGCTTGTGGGACCTTAGTTCTCAAATTAGGGATCGAACCCAGGTCCTTGGCAGTAAAAGCCCAGAATCCTAACCACTGGACCGCCAGGGAATTCCCACATTAGCCACATTTCAAAGGCTCACTCACAAGGTTACCATATTGGTCAATGCATGATGAAACATTTCCATCATCTCAGAAAATTCCAGTGGACTGTGCAGCAGCTTATTCCCTATATATCTTAGGTTACTCCTTCTCATTTACTTGTTTTGTCTTTTGGCATATTCCTCATTACATTATCCCTTCTCTCTTCCTAACCTGTCTTATAGTTTTAATTCAAGTGGTGGGGAAAAAGAGTCCCACTCTAGCTCACAACAGGACTTTTAATTCTTTAACACTCTCTAAACAGATCCTGCTTTTCCTAACTGGGGTTCTACAGTTTTTTTAATAAACTTGAAAGTTACTAACACAACCAGCTACGGTTCTGAGGCTTTCTCCTTGGTTAATTTAATAAAAATTAGAATAACTTGGAACCTTCAAAATCCTTAATTTAATCTCTTTTCTAAACATTTGGAATTCTGCTGTTCTAGTCAGGTAGCCATCTATACCCAGCCTTTTCTCTACAGCTTAACTGGCCAAATTTTTACTTTATCCCTAATGTCCCTCCAAACACTAAAAATCCTCCAACATAGTGTCCCTTATTATTCAAACATCACAGTAGAAATACCTGTTCTCTGAGTTACAGCACTGATAAAGCAAGTAAGGCTCTTTAAAGTTACTCAGTATCCCCACTCTGCTATATAAGATTTACTCATCACCCTCATTTCTATGTCACACATGCTTACTACTGTTAACTAGTTTCTGCAAGTAATCAGGGTACTACTTTTCTTTGACCCCTCTGAATTCAACTGAAATGCATTTTCTTGGTCAAGGTGATCTTAACTAGGGTCTCAAAATTCAAACCCCACTTTATACTGGTGTAGCTGAATTTTCCTCATACTAAATAAAAAGGTAACTGTACAGAACTTTTTAATGTGGCTAAGTCCTTCGTTCTCCCAGGTTATAGTTGGTAATGATGCTTCCTGGTTCTCTTCTGAAAATAAAATTAGTTCATCAGTGATCAGTCCATGGGGTCGCCAAGAAGCAAGAAGTAGATACAACTTAGCGACTAACAATGGTCATCACTGTGGTCACAGGCCAGCCATGTGTTCTCAGAAAAAGTACATTTAAAAAACTTATCTCTAAATAAAAGTACCCTAAAGCTTCAAGGGTATTAAGATTTCATGGTATACTGAGAAAACCCATTATTCTAAATTTTATATCCAAGCAAATTGCAATTGTATTTTACTTTGTTTTGAGCTTTCCATATACTTGGTTTCATATGGAATGAAAAACAGACACTTTTCAAGCCTGGGCTAAGTAAGTAGTCTAGTATTTTAAAACACTGATGGCTAACAATCTCAAAACAGCTTTTATTACCATCTTGGAACTCTGATCTAGAAATCTGACCCTTCTTCTAAGGATCTAGTTTATTTTCTTGTCATCAGTCATGTGCTAAATTCTGAGTTTGTGTAACATGAGAATATATGAAACAAGGCAGTTAGAAGTATTTTTGACCAAGGTTCTAACAAAACCTACTTATATACAGTGACATGAGCTACAAGGGCAGTCCATAGTCCAGCCTCTCCCTTCTATCCTACTTTGTCACCTGTTAGATAAAGTGATTTATGGAACCTTTATAAATAGGACATGACTTCTGTCCCTACCAAGTTGTTTGGGTGCTAATTAGTACCATGCCTAAAATTAGCTTGAATGGACTAAATTAATTGAAATGTGTGACTCTGTCCTCACAGTTTTGTAGAGAGGAACAGACTACAGAAGACCAGGAAATAGCTCTACAATTTTTAGTAAACACTGAGGCACAGACTCGGAATCCATTCGGTAACTGGGGCTATAAGCAGCAATTAAAAAACAAAATGGAAGAAAAGATAAGTTTCATTCTCCAGCTGTTTCACTCTTGACATGTTTGAACCTCTTCTACCTAAGGATGAAACAATTCAGCACACAACAAAAATCTCAAAAAGGTGCCAACTGAATTCACAAAACATTGACAAAAAGGCTTAAGGAAGTTCCCAAACTTTTCCATTAGGCTTTAAAAGCCATTTTTGCAAACAAATCTCCACTTCAATCCGAGTTAATTGTCTCCTTGATTCAACACCCACCCCAATGAAACCTAAGCTGAAGTGTATGTTGGTATGCATAATAATTATGACTCAAAGATATTTAGTACATTCTAGGGGTTTTGTGAAGGCTGCTGTGAAACAAAGAATTTGAAGTAAACAATTATAAAATACAAAAATAAAAAAAAATCAGGGTATTTATTTTTTCTCCAAATTCCTGGTTTAATAAGGTCTTGTTTATTTTGAGAAAAAGGTCCCAAACATCAGGCTGTTCACAAAAATAACCCACAGTATCAACTTTAGAAAACAAATCTTAAGACTATTACACTAGTTATTTTTCTAGAGGATGCATTTAACATGCCAACTCTCATTCACAAAAATACATTGTTACATTTGTGTTGAACAGCCCCCACACAGCACTCTTATGTGGGGTATAACACACATACCTCTAACTCAAAGCTGCTCTCAGGTTCTACTCAACTAATGAGACTGCGATTGTAGTTAGGGAAGCAACTACTGTATGAATGGAAAGAACTGTACTCCCTGTATTAACAAGAGATTATTTTGGAGACAGTTGATAAAAACCATACATCCTTTTTATTGTTAAGTCATAAAGAGGTATCAAAAGCAAAAATTACAGGGTAAGACTTAACGTAACTACTAGGAGGGTCAAAGGAAGTGAAAATGGGACTAGGCGCAGGGCAATATGAATTAATGAACATGGGAAGGACAAGGATGGGGAGAACAGTGAGCATGTGCTGAAGATACTAGGGGAGAGGATCTGGTGAAAATTTTGATCTTAGACAAGCGCCTAGGTAAAGAAATAATGGGACAAGATTTCTAAACCCCGCTATGTGCTTAAGAGTCATCCTCGCCATTGGCGCTGTCTCTGTCATCCTCTCCTTCCTCAGCCTCTTTTTCATCATCCTTGATCAACTCCAGCTGTGAGAAACAGACACAAATAGGATGGAGTTAGAGGCACTCCATGTGTCCCTGATCCCCCTCCACCACCTCTTTCTTTCCTTTCCCGTGGTTTTCACCTGGTCATCCCCCCCGATCTTCATTATCATCATCATCCAGTAGGTCCCCCTCCTCAGCAGAGTCATCTGCACCCCCTCAGACTCCATCTTCACATTAGTCTCATCTTTCTTCAGGGAGCTGCTGCTCTGCTCCTCTTCTGACTTATCATTCTTCATCTCTACTGGGGATGAGAAGGACAAGTCTGTCTAGGGGCAAGTAATGTCCACAGGATGTAGACAATCCCCACTAACAGATCATAGAACTGCAGCACAAATCTAAATCCTCCCACAAAATGCCCTTCCCAATTCAAATTCCACAAGTTTCATATTTAATTGCTTTATACCCCACTATTTCAACATGTACTTGCAACTATCTTAGTTAACTAACTCTACTTTACACCCAACAAGCAATAGGACCACTTACCTCCTTGTTTGCTCTGTTCTTTTCAATTTTTTCCAGGCTTTCCAGTAAAGAATCCACTTTTTGTTTTATCTGGGTTAACTCCTTCTTAATGGTCTGAAGGTCATCTCCTTTCACTTAATACAAACAAAAACCTAGATTAAAATCAAATGTACCAGAAGCTACCAGATAACCAAACACACTCCCCTTCTAGACTATACAATAGTAGTCAACATGAGATCCTTGGAGAGAAATGGAGCCTATACCAGATTGTTCTAGTAATGGGGCGGGGGCCTCACTGATCTTTTGATTATTAGATGAAAACTGAATCTAATGAATCTATTCCCTTAGCAGCTACATTATTACTTCTGCAACCCTGCTAAAAAAAAAAACAACAAAAACAAAAAAAACACCCCTCAATTCTATTTTAAAGCATTTTCTAGTTTTAGCAACATTATTTTATACACTGAATGGGTGTTGCAACTCCTTAAAATCTAATGACTTTTTCAAATTACCAAGGCCTTACGGACAAAGGCTGCCTAGAGCTGGCCCTTAATCACTATTTTCTCATCTTCCATTATTTGATTAAACAATTATTTGTACAAACATAAAAGTTTTGAATATTATTAACTGCGTTGATCTCTGAATTTCAACATACAAGAAATATCAGAACCAGAAAGCTGCAATAATAATACTTACACTTTCCAGACTTAGAAGAAGATCCCCGCTGTCCACTCTTAGAATTGAAGCCACTTTTGCCCCTTCGTGAGGTGTTTCCTGATACACGCTGGCGTTTTGAGGGCACTACAGCCCGAGCAATAGGAGGAGGAGGAGGAACACGTGCTGGGTAACTGTACATCCTATTGGTTAAAAGGAAAACAGAATTTCTTCACAACGAAGTCAGGAAGACTCCAACAACTGTATCCTTATAAAACCCTACTTTTACAATGAATAGCCTTTGCCTTGAAGGCAGTGGCACCCCACTCCAGTACTCTTGCCTGGAAAATCCCATGGACGGAGGAGCCTGGAAGGCTGCAGTCCATGGGGTCGCTGAGGGCTGGACATGACTGAGTGACTTCACTTCACTTTTCACTTTCATGCATTGGAGAAGGAAATGGCAACCCACTCCAGTGTTCTTGCCTGGAGAATCCCAGGGATGGGGAAGCCTCGTGGGCTGCCGTCTATGGGATTGCACAGAGTCGGACACGACTTAAGCGACTTAGCAGCAGCAGCAGCAGCCTTTGCCTCTGATCTTATTCCTTTCATATATGTGCTACAGTATTATAAGGAAATAAAGTACTCACAAATGACTACAATTAACCAACTTTGCAAACAGTGCTATTATTAGCTAAATCCCTGGCATTTTCACCCACAGAAGCATACAAATAATTATCACTAGTTTATAGTATTAGGTTGAACCATATAAAACTTCCATGATTAACTGCTTTTGACCTACAGAAACAGGCATTTCATATGTATTAGCTGGGTGTACATACCACTATCAATTCTAACAACATTTAGCATAAGCTCCGCTCAAAGCTCCAACAGAGGATATTGTCTATCTTGTTCACCATTCACTAGTTCCTAAATTCATTGCCCAGCACACATTTAGCTCTCAAAAATTACAGATTTTTCAACTGCTGCTTCCACTGAGTAACTATTCCCATGACTGCTAAAGATACTAAAGATATACCAAAGTGATGGTATGGTACTGGTGCTTTCATTTGTAAACAGAAAAAAATAAAAACCTTCCCACAAGGACATTAGTTCCAGAAAGTCTTTTTATTCCATGTTGTTCTTTTACAAAAGCCTGTAAGGCATAAATTAAGACGTACCAGTAGGAAAAAAAAGTAGTAATTCTAGTTCTGAACCATTTTAGCTATTGACTCCAAGGCCGAGAACAATCCAACTGTTCCCCCGCCTAACTTCAAAGGGTTGAAATTTTAAAACCCTTATATAATGTGATGCGTTTCCCTCTTATACGACTCATCAGTGGCTAATTTTCTCTGAATTTATAACAGTCTCCAATCCTGGCAGTGAGAACATTGATTCTGCAGTCTCACAGACAATTCTTTCTTCTGCTCAACCTTAACAATATAAAAATGTTTCTATTCTGTTTTAACAAGACAAGTAGGTATGACAGGAACATTTTCCCAATTTAAGAATATGTGTGTACTATCAAATAAGTGAGGGAATCAACCCTTGGTAAGTTATTAAAACAGTCATGCCTTGTTTTACGTTCCAATAAGGAAGTTTGAATCCTAGGAAACAGGAAAATTTAAGATCCTATGATTCAGAAAGTAGGCTCATGCTTCTGCAGAGGTTTCTTCTCAGTAGAAGATTATTAACCAAACTGTTTGTCAGTTTTAATCCATTTATGGGAATTACCAAAAGAGCTATTTAGTAACTTTTTATTGTAACTACTTTCTTCCATTTTTACATAAAGCTGTTTGTCTTTTGGCCCCAAATTTTCCAAAGTATAATGATCCAGAAACTATAAAATATCAGTGTTCAGAAACTACTTTCCTTTGTGATACTCTGTAAAGAAGTGAGTTACCACACCTTTAGGCATGAAATAGCTCATGCCTGAGCCCTGTTGGATTTAGAGATCTAACCTACCTTCCAACCCACTCACTCACTCACTGGCATCAGTCTCCAAACCAATGAACTACCCATTCCAGATTCCCTACGCCCTTAAGGCACTGTAATTTCTTTTTGAACCATACTACTTCATCTTACCAGGGTATATATCGCTGTAACAAAAATGAAGAAACACACTGTGTATTTTCGATTTATGCAATAGTATCATGAACACGAAGTCAAAAGCTTTAGTTCTCCAAAGAAAAATGATCAACTGGTTATGCTAAAGGGCTTCTATGGTCACAGAACTGCTGCTTAAGCAAAAATGGGCTCTCAAAACTCACGAACATTTCTCTAAGGAAGTTTAAGTAGACCATGCCTTATAAGATGCCAAAGCTCATCAATATGAAAACATGAGAAAGAGAAAACAGGAAGAGAAAAACCACACCTACTGAGATATCTTTTGGTTATAGAATAGATAATAGGATGCTTCCTATAGCAGCTTCAAGAACCAGGTACAAACTAAGTAACCACTTCCCCCACAAGGAAGTTATATAGTAAATCACAGTAGGTAATGAAAGAGCTGAATTCTCTAAATTATAAAGCCCAAGCCATTAAAAAGTCTTCATGAAAGTTACATTGTTACTGGAGAACAAGCAATGAACACTAAGAATTGTGACTCCATTGAGTTCAGAACCTGGACACTAAGTGTTAGTATAAAATCTAGTCAAAATAAAAAGGCCACTAAAATATTTTAAATAAATCAAAACACTTCTGGACACACATTTAGCTAATAATCTAACAGATAAACAAAACAAAAGAAAACCCCTCTACCCTAATCTCCAAGGTAAAACATGAGCATTACAAGGCCTTTATTAAATGTACAGGCATTCAAAGGCAAGCTTCTTCAATGACTGAATGTAACACAGTGACCTCTGGCCTCAGAAAACCTGATTAGTAATATATCTTAACTACTATCAAAGTAGAAACAACCAGAATAAAGTATTGGCAAAAACCTATATTCTCCAGAATGCTTACTTAATGAACCCTGTTTCTGGTCCTAAAATTGGACAGATTTAGGAGAAGGCAATGGCACCCCACTCCAGTACTCTTGCCTGGAAAATCCCATGGACGGAGGAGCCTGGTAGGCTGCAGTCCACGGGGTTGCTAAGAGTTGGACACGACTGAGCGACTTCACTTTCACTTTTTACTTTCATGCAATGGAGAAGGAAATGGCAACCCACTCCAGTGTTCTTGCCTGAAGAATCCCAGGGGTGGCGGAGCCTGGTGGGCAACCGTCTATGGGGTCAGAGTCGGACACGACTGAAGTGACTTAGCAGCAGCAGGCAATCAATTAAGATTACCACTCCCTTACAATACTGACTTATCAAATTCAGTTTAAACACACAATCTCATTATAATTTCATTCAAGGGTTAGGAAATATTTTTTTTCCCACTACATTATTCTTCATCTGCAACAGAAAAATCTCAAGATGAAGTTTCTTCCTGATTATCTTTGATTTTCCTAGAAAAGGGTCAGATTTTATAGGCTACTGTATTTTCGGGCTTTTGGATGTCAGATACTCCTTCCAACTGTCTGCTAAAATTCTGTGAATGGTTCAATTTACAACAATCTACAACTTATACAACTTCAATTTTAAGTTTCCCAATACATCATCCACAGTAAACCTTCACAACACACCCCTTACATAACATTATGCTGTACAGATTTTCTACAAAGAAAAGGAGTAGTTTCACATTTATCTATCTGGCCTTGCGTGGATGAAGCAGTACACTGGATGAGAAGAGTTATCAACTACTGATACTCATGAATATCAGAATTTAAAGGAACTGTTCAAGAATCAAAATCTTCCAGACTTCCTTGGTGGTTAAGAACCTGCCTTCCAATGCAGTGCGTGTAGGCTCAATTTCCTGGTCAGGGAACTAAAAGCCCACGTGCCACAAGGAAAGACTCCATGCACTGCAACGAAGACCTAACAGCTAAAAGTAAATAGAATTATTAAAAAGTCAAGGCCTTCCGTAATTGGCATCTTTGAACATTATACATTAGAAAACCATCTGAAAAACCTTATTTGAATGATTTAGGTAACTGTCTTCTGATCTTTTTAAGAAAATTACCAAATTTTTCAGTAGACTGGATTGACAGCACAATACCCTCAGTAGACTTTGTCTTAAAATTGCTTTTTAGTAATTAACACAATGAGATTATCTTAAACTTATTACTGAAGACTATGGTATAAAATTCTTTTAAACACATAATTTAGGAACCAAAAATTTTAAAATTTACCATAATAAAATTTTAGTATGTATTTTTAAAAAATCTTAAAGTTTTATTTTATGAAATGAATAGACTGTTGCCTTTAATTACCTAAGGGAAAAGTGCTAAAAATGACTATGACTTATTAGTCACTCAGTCAAGTCCGACTCTTTGCAATATAGACTATATACAGTCTGCCAGGATTCTCTGTCCATGGAATTCTCCAGGCAAGAATACTGGAGTGGGTTGCCATTTCCTATTCCAGGAGATCTTCCCAAGCCAGGGATCAACACCAGGTCTGCCACATTCTTTATGGTCTAAGTTACTGGGGAAGCTCTCCCCTCATGCCTATGTAACAGGTTTAGTTCAGGTTTACATTAAAATAAAGCTGATGTATCAATACTCACCCTCAAACCCCCCGTTTTCATAATGTGAAATTTACCCTGTTGACCTTTAAAATAAATCCACTAGTGAAATTCTTACAATTTGTGTTTTATTTCTAAATTAAGAAACAATTTCTAATTGTTATTTGTAGGCACCCCTCCACAAATGTTCCCTTGACTAGTCTGGGAACTGGATATGACTATGAACACTTGTTTTGATAACATAAGGCAGAGTTGTCAATTACTAATGTAAATTTACACAGTTGCACTTTATGGTCCTTAACTTTCTTTAAACTGCTCTTTTGGTCCATTAAAGATACAGCTTATCTGTTACGACAGTTAAAATTACTGTTTTTAATTACTGTTTAATTACTGTTTTTACAGCAAGTACTGCTCAACTAAATCATGAAGGGACTTAAACAGGTCTGCTGTGCAGGGTTCATTCAATATATAGGGGCACCAAAACATCAAATTTTAACTAAGTTTTTTTCAGCTAAACAGAAAAACAAAACACAAAAACACCCAAAAACACAAAGGTTTATCAGTACCTCTGTAAGGTTTAGGAACCTTGTGCAAAGAACAGTGATCAAAGCGTGTGGGGGAACACTACACACACTGATACTTACAAAGACCAGGAATCAACAAACTCTGTATTTGTAGAATGAAAGAAAGCAATCAATAACTGGCTCTGTAATCTTCTTTTGAAAAGTACTGGTGATATTAGTATTTAGAGGTACTCTTGCGAAGTCAATGGTACATTTGATTAAAATATGAAAAGCCACTTAAGCAACTATATTGAATTTTCTTCATGGATTCACTGGTAATCTATGTTAATCTAAAACTATGTTTCATGGGAGGGCAATTATCTGGGTGATAGAACATAGACTGCTTTGAGTCCTTTGAAACAGGACTAGATCCAAAACACTATTAGGAAAAATAACTTTTTAAACTATTTATAAAACTTTTCCATCCACGTGATGGATGGAAATCTTTTCAAGTCTGCTCAATTTTCAAAGAATTACACTATTACTCAATTGTCATGATGTAATCAATAAACACTCCCAAATATCACTTTGGATCTTTCCAAAAGGTAATGTCTTAAAGTGTGATCCAACTTTTATTTTTTTAAAAGGTGAAAACTACTAAAGGAGATCAAACCAGTCAATCCTAAAGGAAACCAATCATGAATATTCAAAGGACCGACACCAAAGTTCCAATACTTTGGCCAGCTGACGTGAAGAGCCAACTTAATGGAAAAGACCCGGATGCTGGAAAGACTGAGAGCACGAGAAGAGCGTGAGAGAAGATGAGATGGCTGGACGGCATCATCGACTCAATGCGCCTGAGTATGAGCAAACTCTGGGAGACAGTGTAGGACAGGGAAGCCTAGCTTCAGTCCATGCGCTCACAGCAACTGAGAGAATGAACAACCTTGATGAAAAATACTGTTTATAAACAGTAAGTTAGAAACACGAAAGACCTTTCATTTTTAAATTCTCATGTTGTCAACCCAGGTCAGGGTATACCTCTCACTTACAATAAAATTTCTTTAAAGGAGGTGTCTGTGAAAACAGATTTGTGATCACCAGGGGACACAGTGAAGGAAGGATTTGACTACAAGAAAGCTTCACGGCAAATTTTTGGGAGGTATGGAATTATATCTTGATTGCACTGGTAAATACATGTCTATGCAGGTAGAAACTGTACATCCAAAAGAGTAAAATGTAGGTTTTGTATGATATGTCTGCTTCCCTGGTGGCTCAGTGGTAAAGAATAAATATGCCTGCCAATACAGAGGACAATCCCTAGGTCAGGAAGATGCCCTAGAGAAAGAAATAGCAACCCACTTGAGTATTCTTGCCTAGGAAATCCCATGGACAGAGGAGCCAGGCAGGCTACAGGGAGTCGCAAGAGTTGGACACGACTTAATAATGACTAAACAACATGATGTCTCCACAATTTGTCTTTCCATTCTCTTTTGAATTGCCTTATAAAGTCTTGTGACCCCTCCATTATGAAAACCTACCCTTGACCCCAATGAACTCCACACCTACTACTGGCCTATTACATCTTTCAAAGTGGATGTCTAATAAGGAGCTTATATTAATATATCCACAACTCAACTATTATATTCTCCCCCAAACCTTTGCTCCTTCTATGTTCTTTCCCCATCACTGTTCCTATAAATTCCTAGACAAAGCTTTGGTGACATCAGTGATTTCTCTCAGCCCTCACAAAAATCTGGAAGAAATATATGTCTGCATTAACTTCAAATACAACTACTATTCAGTACTCCCACTGTCACATCCCTGGTCCTTCCCCAAATGACTGTCTGCATAATTCCATCAGCCCCTTTCAGAATAATCTAGTTATAATAATAAAAAAGATCCTTTCTGTTCAACTATCTCCAATAGCCATATCCCCATTCAGAGTAAAAACTAAAGATACACAGTATCTTAACATGCTCTGTATGTGTTCAACCTGTCCATCTTCTCCGAGGCCATCTATTTTCCACTAGTACCCGTGATACCCACAATATTTGCTAGTAAGATCTTTATTTATCTCAATAGTATATCTAATATAAATCTCAATAATATATCTAATATAAATATCTTATCTATATCTCAATATTTATTGAGAAAATAAATTTTCCTAAATTGGTCTATAGGAAAGAATTTATCACAAGTCACATTATCAACAACAAATAACAAACCAATCTATCATTTAACTGGAAAGCCAGTAGGATTCAGCTCCCCTTTTTCTAGTTTTATAAAAACTACTGGGAGTTTTCCCCTAAGAAAATTAGTTTATTATTGAAAAAAGTTCAGTAATAATTTAACCACAAAACTGAATCCTTTTTCAAACTATTGATAACAATATAAAATATGATTTAAGACTATTATGCCATGCTTCCTGTAAGGACATCACAATTTTCCATTGATGAGCTCCTGCTAGTATTCATTTTGTACTCTATCAATCCGTTCCTCTTGCTAAACTATTCTATCTCATAGTAATAAGATACTTATCCCTGTAAAATAAAAGTCCTGGAAAAGAAGTTTATCCACCTAAACAAGTCAAATTCTATTTGGTGGACTTCATTTCTTGTTCCTCTGATTACAGTTTAAGAAGGTATCAAAGTATGTGTTAGATGCTCAGTAGTGTCCAACTCTTTGTGACCCCATGGACTGTAGCCTGCCAGGCTCCTACTTCATGGGATTTTACAGGCAAGGATACTGGAGTGGGTTGCAATTTCCTTCTCTAGGGGATCTTTCTGATCCAGGGACTGAACCCAGATCTCCTGCATTGCAGGCAGACTCTCTACATCTGAGCCACCAGGTAAGTCCTTGCATCGAAGTATAATCTTATCCTATTTATCAAAAGGATATCTCTTCCTCCGTCCCCCTTAAAAATGACATTAGTTTCCTGGATATTCTTTCAACATTGTCAGCTTGTCCTAAAACTAGTCTGGGTTCCCTATCTTCTGAAGAGCAGTCCTTGGTCCTTTTCTTTCTTATACTTAGGACTAAGTTTCTAGCACTCTAAGATCTGTACTATCAAATCAAGTAATAACTAGCCACATGTGGCTATTTAAAACAAATTTAAAATTCAGTTCTGCAGTTACATTAGCCACATTTTCCATATGTGGCTGTCTATGACACCAATAGTGCAAATACAGAATACTGACCTCATCACACAGTTCTACCGGACAGCACTGTTCTAGTTTGTTCCTTCCAGACATCTACTTACTTTCTATATATAATTTCCAGAGTCTAGAATTCTATGATATTTAAAAGAAAAAAAAAACTAAGAGTAATAAACTTCAAAAACGATAGTATCAGTTACTGTATCCAGAGTCTTATACCAAAAATACATGAAAAAGCTTTTCCCAATGTAAAATTGGCCACAGAATCTGTCTGAATACATTTCTTCAAAGAGAACAACCAATTAGCACATGAAAAGTCAACATCAGCTTTTAAGAAAATACAAATAAGAACCACAAAAAGATAATCCTCACAACACAATAGCTTAAATAACAAAGACACAACAAAACAGATGTTGGCAAGGACGTGGAGAAATTAAAACCTCGTACATGGCTCAGTTCAGTTCAGTTGCTCAGTCGTATCCGACTCTTTGTGACACCATGGACTGCAGCACTCCAGGCCTCCCTGTCCATCACCAACTCCTGGAATTTACT
This sequence comes from Nanger dama, assembly GCA_917880005.1. Taxonomy (NCBI): domain Eukaryota; kingdom Metazoa; phylum Chordata; class Mammalia; order Artiodactyla; family Bovidae; genus Nanger; species Nanger dama. Next base: position 78,381,273 of record CAKJTW010000003.1, read on the forward strand.
AAAACTCATGTCCATTGAGTTGGTGATGCCATCCAACCATCTCATCCTCTGTCATCCCCTTCTCCTCCCGCCTTCAATCTTTCCCAGCACCATGGTCTTTTCCAGTGAGTCAGTTCTTTGCATCACGTGGCCAAAGTACTGGAGTTCCTGCTTCAACATCAGTCCTTCCAATGGATATTCAGGACTGATTTCCTTTAAGATGGACTGGTTGGATCTCCTTGCAGTCCAAGGGACTCTCGAGTGTTCTCCAACACCACAGTTTAAAAGCATCAATTCTTTGGCACTCAGCTTGCTTTATAGTCCAACTCTCACATCTATACATGACTACTGGAAAAACCACAGCCTTGACTAGACGCACCTTTGTTGGCAAAGAAATACATGCCATACATGGCTAATGGGAAAGTAAGATGGTACAGCTGCTTTGTAAGACAGTATGGCAGTTTCCCCAAAGTTAAAGAACTATCCTAAGACTCAGCAATTCTACTCCTAGGTACATACCCAAGAGAAATGAAAACATATGCCCAGGCAAAGATGTGTATACCAGTGCTCAGAGCCACATTATTCAAAATATGGAAAACATTTCAAAAATCTACCAACTGATGAATGGATAAACATACTACAGTAGTAATAAAAGGAATGAAGTACTAATACAGAGTGTAACATGCGTTAACTGTTGAAAAAAACATGGAAGAAACGGGTCACAAAAGACATACCTCATGATTCCACTGACATGGAATGTCCAAAATAAGCAAAGCTATAGATAGAAATGCAGCCTTCCTGGTGGCTCAGTGGTAAAGAATCCACCTGCCAATGCAGGAGATGAGAATCTCTTGGTCAGGAAGATCCCCTGGAGAAAGAAATGGCAACCCACTCCAATATTCTTGCCTGGGAAATCCCATGGACAGAGGAGCTTGGTGGGTATAGTCCATGGGGTTGTACAAGAGTCACGATTTAGTAACTAAAAGGACAATATACAAAGTGGTTGCCAGGGCTGGGGATAGAATAGGGAAAGACTGCTAGTAAGTTGTTTATTTTTAGAGTGATAACATGTTCTAAAGTTGTATCACGGTCGTAGTCACACTCTGAATATATATATTGAAATGTATACTTTAAAATGAATTACATCTCAACAAAGCTAGGTGTTTTTTTGTTTTTGTTTTTTAAATTAACATCAAGGAACTTGACAAAGCGTATCTGAATGCAGAGTCCTAAAACAGCAGAGGTCACCTATGGGTTAGGTAATAACATACCCAGAACACCACTTAATTCAGAGCCACAAAACAGATTCTTTTATATGGATGCAAAAGCTTCCCCTTCAAATAAACATCTCCCACTTTCTCAACAAGAGTCCAGGACACAAATTCAAGTTTAACAGTATCATATTTATGCTCAAAGCACAATCATACAAATCTACGCATTAATCTAAAATCTGAGAACTACATGTTTAGTTTCCCATAAGAAACAAACAGAAGGGCTATTAGCAAATGAAAATTCTCACCCTTTGCCTAAAATGAAGATCTTAACTGTCAACTAAAGAAACATTTCTCAGCTTTCCCAAGTAGCCAAGAACTCTCTGATTCTCTGAATCACATGCCTTTCCAAGCAGATGATCTCACTCAATTCTCCAAAACTGAATATTTTGCGTACTCTTCTTTTGTACACACATCCAAAACTCTCTCTCTCAGATCCAGTGTTGCTCAGGAATATCAGAAAATTGAAAGAAAAGGAGAGAGCCAAGAAGACAGCTCCTCTAACACCAATAAGGGCGTTGGCAACTGAAATCCATATACCTTATTATTTTTTGACTAATTCAAAACCTAAAATATTGTTTGCCTAGAACAAAAATAAGGGCTCAGATATTAGTTTAACAATTATGATGGTTGTTATCATCTTTCATTTGTCTTGCATTTTCAGTGGCGATTCCCCTACTTCAATTTTCGTCTACCTTCTGTAAGCATATCTTATTGGAAAAGATCTGTAGGATAAATATCAACCGAATTGCTTATTTCCCCAAATTCTAAGAACTCAAACCTTTCACAGACCTGTCACTTAGCAAAAGATTACACCTTTAATGGCATAATTCTAGTCATAAAAATAAAAATCTCATCTCGACTTATTTTAGCCATCTTGACTTATTATTTTAGCCCCAGAAAGCACCTTCTCTGATAACTATGACCCAATAAATCATGCCAAGATTAGTCTACCTCAGAAATTTCTCCACATTCCAACATTTACAATGGTAAATGTCCTTCCCCCTCCAGTTTCTCTTTTTAGTCATGGGGTTGTTAATAAGGTATCACTGCTAATAGGACACAACTATTTAATGTGTTCTTTCCAATCACAGCTGGCTGCTTCCCCAAATATGCTAGGCATATTCATAACCCTGTATCCTCACCCTGTCTAAAAACCTCCTGCTTAATATCAAAAAGGCAGGTACAAATACAGCCCTTTGTGAAACAACCTGGAGCTCTTTAAATTTAAACAGGGGAGCTCACACTTCCCCCAAGGGCACACAATTCATCTTTCTATGGGACAATCTTGTATAAAGCAGAACACATAGCAGCCAATTAATTTCAGAGCACTTTCTTCACTGTATAACATAGTGCTCATCATTAATGTGCCACATTGATCTGCTTGTAGACTTACTTCCCTCCTCCTTTCATGGTATACTAGCAATACTTAATGTACTTCTATGTGCGGTAACAGCACTCTGAAAAATCTCTAGTGGAACAACTTCACAGTTCAGTCCCTTATGCACTGTTGACATTGGTATCCACGTAACATATGCAACTTCTGACAAGTTATTTATTATAAAATCCTCAAAGACCACTGAACTAAAATCAGGGTCCTTTTGAACCTGCTTAACAGGTGTTGGCCAAGTCTCAGCTATCATACCATAGCCTATTATCAAATCTAAGCAAGCATGTGATTTTTCTTGTGTTCCAAAGTTCTTTACAGAAGAATGACTGAGAAAGAACTACTCCACTGTCATAACTGAGTGCTATTTCTTTTATTTAAATTGACACAATTCACAAACCAAATCAATATAAACCCTTTGAGTACGTACAACTTAGTGATTTTTAGTATTGTCACAAACTTCTGCATCATTACAACTCTATAATTCCAGAGTATTTTCCTGGGTGATTATAAGGGAAAGAAAAAGCTTTAATGCCTATTTCCAACAATGTACCGATTATTTTTATTATAGCAGTTCTGGCAAAACAGCACAACCTGCTTTCTAATCGGCATTAATATCAAAAGTGAATGACTAAATATCTACATGGAAAGAGAAACTGAGATAAATTCATTTAAGCATTTCAAAGAAAAATCATTTAAAGGAACTGCTTCACACAAGAAGTCCTCCAACAGCAACTACTCCAGCAACAATTTCGCTAGAAGCAACAAGACTCAACAGGATACAAGTGGAAATGGACCTCTGTCAGCTTACAGGCTTAAGACTTTCAACATCAAGGTAACTGATGCGGAGATCCTCCTCCACCATGAAGGCTTCCCCAATGGCTCAAGGGGTAAAGAATCTGCCTGCAATGTAGGAGATGCATGAGACGAGAGATGGGAAGATCCCCTGGAGGAAGAAATGGCAACCCACTCCAGTATTCTTTGCATGGGAAATCCCATGGACAGAGGAGCCTGGCAGGCTAGTCTATGGGGCGAAAAGTATCAGACTGAGCATGCCCACCAGCCCTACCATGAGATGAGTGTTCACTCTAAATCAGAAAGCTACTTTGGGGCTTGTCTTCCCACCAGAAAAAATGTTAACAAATCTTTGAGTAATTATAAACTATGTATGACAATTTATAGCCCATTTGAAAGAGCTGACAGTGCATCTGAGTAACATTAAGAATTACCTAAAATGGTAGTTTCACACATGTTGGTAATTTATGTTAAATTCACTTAAGAACTTCCAACACATATTATATCAGAAATGGCCTTAGGAACAAATAAAATGACAGGCCTAATTTACATAATTTATGAAAAAGTAATTTGCATTAAGACTATAGAATTCCAATCCTCTGTTGCTTCCTCAGAGATAGCATATATTAATACATAAGTGACTCAAATTTTAATGTTTGATCATCCTCTAGTATGAAAAGTATTTACAATCTTTGGAACTTGTCCATCAAAACCCATGAAAACCCAAGCAAAAATAAAAATCACTCTAATTCTCCTAACAAAACATCATTAATCAACTACTCCCTGATATTGAAAATGTATCTCCTTAAGAAACACCTAATGCTTACATTCCTAAAGTTTCTGCCAAAAGTCAGGCTAATGATGATTAAATTGCATAATACAATGAAATACTCTGGTCTCCTCTCCAGGAAAGAGGGGGTGGGGCATTAGACTGGAAGGGGCAGGGCAGAGTATTTCATTGGGTAGTATTTAATGAAATACTCTGGTCTCCTCTCTGACCTCTCCTATGTCAAAAAAAGAAAAAAACAACCTGAATCTGAACTAGGCTCCAAATCTACCCCACTAATTCAAAGGAAATACAGATGACACGTTAACATGCTAAACAACATAAAATACAAGCTTCAAAATCAAGTCTGGAAAACTTGGATGATTAAGGAATCTCCCTATCTTAAGTATAAATGGTATTGTCATTATGTTTATAAAATGTCATTATGCTTATAAAAGCAGTCTTTATCTTACACTGATATACTCCTTTCTTATATAAATTAAAATGTTCTATATTAGTAAACAAAAAACTTGAAATAACTACTAAAAACATGTCAAGATAAACACCAGTCTTCGTTTCACTATGCATTAGTTTAGACTTCTGTCACATAAGGAACTGCATGCTAAAGATGTTAGATTTTGTGGAAAGAAATGGTGGGGCGTCCATGATTCCTTCATTTGAAATGAAGGGAGTCAACAATATATGCAGAAGCAATAATGTATGTCAGTGTCAACAGTGCAGCATGTGGATCTTCCCAGACAAGGCACTGAACCCGTGTTTCCTGCACTGGCAGGTACCACCCAACCACCAGGGAAACCCAAGATTAATTCTTGATTAACTGAAAGCATAATAGTATTTGAAGGTTATACATAATGCAACCTTTGTCCACATTTCCTTAGTCTTCCTAACAACTCAATTAGTAGGCATTATCATTTTAGGGGTAAGAAAACCGAAGTGATATATGATTCTGGTCATAATCCTTTCTGCTAAGTGACTAAGCCTTTGGATTCCTCTATCAGCTGCCACCCTAATGTAACAATAGGCAATAGAAATGCCAAATATATGTCTTAAAATATTCATGTGAATTTCACGTTCTTAACGGTGTGACTAAGCAGACTGATTTAACTCCCATTTATATAACAGGACACAGAGCTTTCAGCACATCTCGGAGCCAATTTCCCATCTTCTTTTAGTAAAGAATCTAAACGTTAATTTATGATGTTACTAAGGCTAATAAATATCTTAACCCTGTGAATAAAGTATCTTCAGGATGACTTCTGAGAAAACTGATACTACCATTTTCCTAAGTTTTTCCATTCTTAAGTAAACATGCTTGTTTTCCCTACTAGACCTCACTATATATTTGAATGAGCTCTTTATTAAGCCACTGTTTGGTTACTCAGGCATCAGAAACCTTTTTTATTGGCCAAGTGTAGAATGGAAGGTCAAAAACATTACTTTTCACTGTCACTCTATAATATCAAGCAATACAGATAACAACTAAAGGTATTCTCTTGCTCTTGAAAAACTAGTGAGGCCAACAGTGGTGTTGTTACCAATTTTAAGACCAAATAGCAATGGTAAGATCTATGAAGGTATTTCTGCAAACATCTCAGTGTTTTCATTATTCCTTGCTGTCTCTTTTACTCAATTTCAAAATTTATCACTTAAAACAACTTTCCCAAACTTACTTAGAATGAGACGATGCATCTATATCAACTTTCTCATGATTTTTCGAATACAAATGCTATTCTGGAGGCCTAAGAAACCATTATTCCAACCCCTCTGCCTTTCAGAACTGTATCATCATCTCCAATCTACAATACAAATCGTAACACTTAACATGAATGCCTAAAGCAATTTGCATTGTAAATTCATTATATATGCTTATTGTACCCTATTCTGCATTGGTTGGTTTGCTTAAAGGAGACTACTGAAATTTTAAGGAATCATTTTTTTTTAAATTTTGCTGTAATCTTCTATAATGCAAATCTAAGCAGCTAATATGCAAAAAAAAAAAAATAGAGAAATGAGACTGCTAATTAAATTCCCTTTATCATTGGGCAAGTCAGTCCTTACATTTACGTGGCACAAATTAAAACAAAAAACTGTCAAGAAAAAAGTGTTAGTCCAGAAAATATTGGACATGTCTCCATATGCCCTGTCAATATATATATAAACTGATTCTATAAAATCAACAACAACAACAAAAAATCACCCTTATCTAGTCTAACTCTAATGACTTGCAGGAAGTTATTTTTCTATTATAGGGCTTCCTGGTGGCTCAGATGGTAAAGAATCTGCCTACAATGCAAAAGACCTGGGTTAGATCCCTGGATCAGGAAGATCCCCTGGAGAAGGGAATGGCAACCCATTCCAGTCAGTATTCTTGACTGGAGAATTCCATGGACAGAGGAGCCTGGATGGCTACAGTCCATGGGGCTGCAAAGAGTCAAATATGACTGAGCAACACACACACTTTTTTTCATTATGTTCTGACAGAAAAGAGGGGGCTTTATTTGAAAACATGTTTGTTACTCATTACTACAAAACAGAACATTACCACAAAATAAAAAAATAAATGGTTCTCACCAGACAGCCTCTAACTGGAAGAGAAAACATCTTAAACATACCTGTCGTAATAATCCCGTTGAAAGTCATAGTCCAAGTCAAAAGATGAGCTGAAAAACAAATACCAAAGAGGATTAATTTGGACCTGTTGACAACAGCAGATGGGGAAAAAAAAACCACCCTAAACCAACCCAACAAACAGATCAACAGATTAGCATGGACTAATGTCCAATCATTAAGCAACAGATCACTAAATTCCAACCACTTTAGGCCACTGGACATATAGTGGCCAAACTACAAATTTAGCCATAAGATTGCTAAAATGCCAACACATAAGAGCTAAATAAGAATATGGAAAAACACAATAGTAAATTAAACATTCTTATGTCATCGTCTTTCCCTTTCTTACTCCCTCCCCAGCTTCTCAGAAACTAAGTAACTCCTTTTGAAGGAATTTAATTTATACTAGTAGGGCTTCCCTGGTGGCTCAAATGGTAAGCAATCTGCCGGCAATGCAGGAGACCCAGGTTTGATCCCTGGGTCAGGAAGATTCCCTGGAGAAGGCAATGGCAACACACTCCAGTATTCTTGGCTGGGAAATCCCATGGACAGAGAAGCCCAACAGGCTATAGCCCATGGCATAGCGAGAGAGTCAGACACGACTGAACAACTAACACTTTAAATAACAAACTTCTCTTTAATAGTAAAAAATCTCAGGAATTCCAACAACTCTCTGGGAAATAGGGTAAAATGAAGTATATTAACACAAAATTAATAAAGCAGTCCTTTCACATACATAAAACATACTACAGTTAACCCTCCCCACATCCAGAAAACAGATAGAGAAGATGCCCACTGATGGACACAATGCAGTTATAAATAATAAAGTTCCGGACCTGAGTAGAGGGGACGGAGAAGGGTGTTCTGGTACTGACCCGTACATCTCCGCTGCAGATCGTTTCACACCTGCTTTTCCTCGGTTCACTTTTGGCTCTGCAGCCAGATTAATATCTGAGGGGGAAAAAACTTTAATGACAACTCTGTTGGGAGGGAGGTGTCTCAAACTGCACCTTTCTAGAGTGTACATGGCCATATAATTAACAAAAGTCAAATGATATATCTCATCTTTCCCTGTTATATAAAATCGGCTCAAGATTTTTTTTTACAAGGACTTAGTCCTCTGTTAGGACTTAGTCCTCTGTTTCTTTGTCCTCTGTTCTCTACCAACAAAACAGAAATGCAAAACATACGAAGTCTGTCTTTAGTACCTTTTACCCTCAACTTGAATACCTCAATGAGAAACTGGGGATTTTTATTCTCCTTACAAATAGGATAAACTGAAAAGTTGCATAAAAAAATAAACACTGTACAGTGGTAAACAATCTTCATGTGCATGCAAACACTCCAAGAAAAGGAAAAGAATTAAAAGAAAACAAATCTAGTTTCCATATAACATAATTTTTAAAACACCTATGCCAAAGCGCCCAGTTGCTCACCATGCCACCCACTACCTATCAAAGAATTCATGTTCCTTTTAACAGATGAGACGATTTATCAAAAAAACAATTAAATAAAAGCTAGCCAGCTCTCCAAAACTCAAGTTCATCAAGTGACCACTGGAAAAAGAATTTTAAGTACATTGTCTTATCTGCTAAACACCATTACATTTATGAATAATCTTCAGAGCTCATAGTTCACTAAAAACTCATTTCTAATTTTTAGTAATTAATGTTTATAACAACCCTCCTTTTACAGTTTTGACTTTGGAATCATAAGATTTTATAAAACTAAAGGTAGACTTTTAAAAGCAGTTTTAAAAATGTAGTAACAAGATTAACTACACTATGTATCCAACTGACTTTACAACTTCATAGAATTATTTCATGATATTCTAAACTATAGTACAATTGACACTTGAACAAAAGGGGGTTGGGGCTCTGACCCTCTATAAAGTGGAAAATATGCATTAAATTTACAGTTGCTCCTCCATTAGCTGTGGTCTTGCACTGGGATTCTACCAGTGCTCTTATAGTAATGTAACACATATTTTAAAAAAATCCACATAGATGTGAATTCATGCAGTTCAAACATGTAGTATTCCATCAAGGGAAAACTGTATTAAGTCAAGATCCAAAATCAAATAATTTTAATAAAAACAGAGATATGATTGCTTGAGGCTGTGGTACAATGCAAAAATAAAAATCTGATATTTTGTTTTCTTAAAAACCTAAGTGTCCCCCTATTCTGCTCACTGAAACAAACAAGATGCAATTAAAATTCAATAAACACTCCTGGTATACAGGGAGTGGGTTTCCAAGTAATTCCCATTAAAAGGAGCCAACACTCTTGTAAGATACATAGATGACCCAGAATATCCTGTGGTGCAGTAAGCAAGGGAAATGTATTATCACAAGAGTAAGGTCTCAAGGACACAGGAACCAACTTAAAGGTGATCTATCCACTGGTCAAAGATGAGCTATCTCAAGTTTCAAACAACATTTGCAAAGGACTGAAACATATGTAATGAGATCTCAAGTTTAGAATATAAATTTTCTGAATAGAGCTCAGATCTCATTTCTCAAAAATTTAAACATGCTAGATCAGAGGCGAACCCTACGGGGAACTAATATAAGACAACCTTTTATTAACCTCAAGTTATCTAAATAACTAATCCTCTCAAGTTATCTAAATTCTCTTGACAACCACATAGTAATATTACCTTCAGTAAGAATAGATAATAAACTGAGGTAGCATGTGCATGCACACACACAATTATTTTAACAAAGAAAGCCATATAGGCTGCCCAACATATAGCCGTAAGGCCCTAACATACATCTGACTCTAGAGCACATGACTAAGCCCTGCTGTCTTCACCCAGTCAACTGTGTTCAAAATGACACAGACATTTTAGACAGCAAAAGTACCTTATGAAATATTGTTCCTCTCTCTCCTACTTTACTCAAGACTGCCAAATAAGGCTTATCCAGTCTTTACTACACCAAATGGTAAAATTTTATAGGCCTAAAATTCTCTTTAGACTTATAAACCTAATTTTTATTTTTTATTAGGCTGATGTTAAGACATAACACCTGACTAACAGCTTTATGGAGACGGAGAGAAAGAAAACATGAACGGAAGAACTCCCAGATCTGAATTATATAATCAATGAAAAATTAATTCAACCCAGATCTTACCTAAAACCTGGCCAGCAATCATTCTGCCATCCTCTCCCGCCACAGCAGCCCGGGCATTCCTCTCATTAACATACTGAACGAAGGCAAAGCCTTTATGAACAGAGCAACCCACGATTTTGCCGTATTTTGAGAAGATTGCCTCCACATCAGATTTCTTGACCACAAGGGTATTGAGATTCCCAATGAATACACGAGAGTTCATGGAGCGAGGATCCGTCTTGTTGGTAACATTGCTGGCCATTGTCTTTGATGATACGGTGCCTCACAAAGCTGAAAAACTGAGAGGGGAAAAAAATGTATTCAGGTGAAAAGATGCTAAAAACAAAATAATCCTTGATAAAAACCTGTTCTACTCTTATTTTGAACCATTCTATCTACAGTTATCAGTCAACTTAAACAAAATGGATCTCACAGCATCAAGTTTATTAAGTACTCAGAGACTTGAGCCCATGAACATATATCCTCATAGAAATTCAACCTCTTCTGTAATATACTCCTGCTAGACTATCACTTCAAGGGGGGAAAATTCCTCTTCACATAATACACACAATCCTCTTGGAAATTATTAATCCCAAGTGACTTCACTGTTTAAAACTCCTCAAGCAAATCAGAACCCTCTAATCTCTCTACCATAAATTTCTGGTTGTTTTCACTGTCCCAGTCATGCTAATCGAACCATCCCTTGCAATCTAACAATAACTCCACCTTTTTGCATGTTGCTTTTATTGAGTCTCACTCATTACCACATAAAGAACTCCAGTTTCTGCCCACAAACTATTCTTTAGCTAGATGAATGTGGACAAGTGACACTCTGCCCTTCAAGTTTAATTAACTTTATTATATGAAGGCAATAAATAGAACCAACTCATTCACTCTGGAAATAATCTATTTCAGGTACTTTGATTGATTTATAGCATCCAATAGATACTTAAATATCAATACCATTTTTACAGAATGTTAATGATTCTTTATGTGAAAACAGTACAAAATATAGCTAGGACATTTAATAATGCTGGATGGTGATGATGATAAAACTAGAAGGTAGAACACTGCCTTAATCAAAAAGAACCAGAAGCAGTAAGGAAGAAAACACAACTTTGCTCAGACCATTTCAAAACAAAAATTATCTTTATAGATGTTACAGAGGCATAGTCTGTAACTATGTGGAGATTCATGAAGTCATTTTAAGTCTTTTAAAGCGCAAGATGTTTTGATATTCGTTAGCTTTTCTATCAGCGGAAAATCCCATGGATGGAGGAGCCTGGTAGGCTGCAGTCCATGGGGTCGCTAAGAGTCGGACACGACTGAGCAACTTCACTTTCACTTTCGTGCATTGGAGAAGGAAATGGCAACCTACTCCAGTGTTCTTCCCTGGAGAATCCCAGGGACGGGGGAGCCTGGTGGGCTGCCGTCTATGGGGTCGCACAGACTCGGACACGACTGAAGCGACTTAGCAGCAGCAGCAGTATTTCTTAACTTTCCAATCCTCAAGAAGATAATGACAAACTAGTTCTTGTAGATTATGTAAAGGTCTTATATACATGTAAAAAAAAAAAAAGATGGTATAACATTTACACATGACCACTACCATCCTGACCCTTCAAATACCTTGTCTTTTCACACACATACTGAGTCTAAAACTTTAAAGCTCCTATCCTTCTGAAATTCAGCAAACAGCCTGCCTTTATTCAAGTTTCTAAATTGTATCTTTACAATTTTTTTGACACTAAGCAGTAAAAATTAACCTAACAGTGGCTACTCAGGACCACTAACAGCCTTTCAACTTAAGCAGGAGCACCAAAAAGCCTTAGAATGCCAAGAGGAATAAAAACAGAAACCTACTAAGAGGCCTAACTGGTTTCAAATAATACTTCTGCACAGCTTAAAGTTTGTTATTATTTTAAGTGGAGACATAAGCTAGTTTTCAGCAAATTTTTTTCACAAACTATATATATAGTTTATATATATACAGTTTATATATATACACACACAGGTGATAAATACAGGTAAAAGCTCCCTGAGTTTCTTCTTTAGTATTTATTTGTGGTAGGCAGGATCTTCAATCTCTGCCCCAGCATATAGGATCTCTAGCTGTGGTTTGCAAAATCTTAGTTGCAGCATGTGGGGTTCAGTTCCCCAACCAGGGAACAAACTTGATCCCCTGTACTGGAAGGCAGATTTTCAACTGCAGGACCACCAGCCCCTTGAGTTTAATAAGAAGAAATTAATTGTGGGTAAAACAAAAACCCATGAACAGCATACAGAATACAACTTTGTTGCAATGCATCCCAAACAAAACTTCATAATGCACACTGGTAAGGGCAAGTCAGAAGCTAACATGCATGTTATGTATCACTGTGGGAGAAGCAAAAGCAGCAACTAGGAGCCCAGAAGAGCAAAAAAACTGAAGAACATCAAAATATCAAGGTAGTATGTACTGGAAAGGAAAAGAACAAATGTTAGGAAAAGCAGTTTCAACAGGGAGGGTTTTGCCTGAGTCAACAGTGGCTGAGTACAAGGTACTGCAGTAAAACTGTCCATAGGGGCTAAAGCAGCTCAAGTCTCTATAGAATCTCAGTACTCAGAAGCCCCATATGCATTCCTTTCTCAATCTCTTTCCTCCTCCTCCTCCTAAAACTACTAACTTCACAGTAAAATCACTTTGTTCCTTTCAAAATAATTCTACTACCTAATGTGTACCCCCCTAGGTAGTAATAGTCCTACTCGCTGATACAAATTTGATGTCTTTTAATGCTCTTTTTAGATAAGTTCTCCTTTATCTGTTGAAGAATCTTGAGCATTTGTCCTGCAGTTTTTCAGAATTTCATACCTGTAGCATAACTCCACATATTTCGTATTTTCAGAAATTGGAAGCTGTGACCAAAGGCTTGATCAGACTCACGTGTGACACTTCTGCAAGGTTATATTCAAGTAGTATTATCTTTCTGTGATGTTATTCATGCTAAAATTCTACCAGATCTCTCTAGGGATTATGGTAACTCAAGCTTATCCTTAGAAAGAGCTTGAAAATAGTTTTATCAGTTCCTGCAACTTATTAACAGTTTGCCTGTATCCTTTGTATCTGTCAGTTTCGCTGGGTATAAAATCATTGAATCACACTTTCTTTCCTTAAATATACTCCATTTACTTCTGGACTGCCACAGAATCATTCCAAACTATAAACCTTGCAGGCAAAGTTTTATTTTCTCAACCTGAGTAGACGCTACAGCGTTTTTGCTTTATAATAATTCATTAAGCTGGGTGGTTTTTTTTTTGTTTTAAAGACAAATAGAAATGAAATAGATCTAAATGAGTGTATTTGAGAGTGCCTCACGGGTCAGATGGAGAAGGAAATGGCAACCCATGCCAGTACCCTTGCCTGGAAAATCCGATGGACAGAGAAGCCTGGTAGGCTACAGTCTATGGGGTCACAGAGTCAGACATGACTGAGTGACTTCACTTCACTTCACATGGGTCATAGAAGTTTACATTTTGGAGTCACCCTTATAGGACAAGTCAATTTCTCCTAATTTTTAAAAGATGGTAAGTAAATAAAAGCACATAGAATAAAACACACATCATAATCAATTTCTTTCCTAAAATTAGTTTCAAAGAGTAAAACTAAAGAGGGAAATATTTCTGAAATGACAGACTCTTTGGTTACTCTGTGAACTGTTTAAACTCAGTAGCAGACATCAAGTGGTTTCCAAAAAGCAGAATCCCATCACAGTATAAACGAAAAACGATTGAGTATTTTCCTAGAAGTTACAGGGTGGTAGAATTCAAACCTCTACTTAATGGATGCATACACATGTGTGTGCTTGCTATCTTTTCACGTTATTTTCACAATTTTTTATCATCAAAGAATTACTAAGATTGGCGAGTAAAAATCAAAACCAAGAATGCGGAGTTACTTCATTACACCAAAGGATGTTTGTGTCCATTTGATTATGTTTTATGTTGAAGCAATAAAAGCAATGAGTGGCTCTATGAAGGATAAGAACTGCTCAAGATTCAAGGATACAGAAATGTGTTTCTATCACCAATGCTACCACATCAGTCATATCCTAAACCAAAACTCATGAAATCTATATCACATAGATTTGGAATGGAGTTGGAATACAAGCCACCCTGTCAATTTTATTTTCAACTGTTCATCTTAAAGTTTGAGTTATGGTGTGCAACTCTCATATGCCTAATATGCTATTTCCTTTCTCTGAAGCAGTTTAAAGACAGTGTCACTAGATGGCAGCAATGAGTTGACAAATTTTTTAAATGATAGCCATCTTGAATCCAAAGACTTCCTATCTCACACTGTCTTTCACAATTTCTTATCAAGAGTTTCTATGTATCTTTTAGATACTATCAATTTCTCTGCCTACTTAGAGCAACATCACCTGATCTAAACTGCTTTCCTTTAACACTCTTAAGCTATTTTGCCCCTTAAGTCCCTTTCACACTACTTTATGTTATTCTTCCCCACCCCCATTATATTCTCTGCTTCCTATCTTCATTGCATTCATCAACTATTTCCCTCTGGCCTCCTTCAGCAGGCAACAATAAACTGCCCATGTCTGCAAAAAGTTGGCCAAGGTACAGCTGGCCCTCCCTATCTGCAGATTCTGCACCTGTAGATCTAAATAATCATGGATCAAAAAATATTATGAGGGGAAATTTACTATATAAAGTTCCAAAACCCCAAACTTGAATTTGCTGCACATCATTTATGTAACATTTACACTATATTTACTTTTTAAACTCAGGTATGTTTTATTTTCAGAACATTTTCAACAGTAGAATATATGAACTAGCACAGAGCAGGTACTGCTTTGTTTATGCAAGCAGCCAGTCAACCACTGTCTTTAAATGAATTAACTGTAATGTACAATACCTCACTAAGCACTGTATTTGGTGCTTCTTACACATACTGATTTTCCTTTTTTCGGAATATAGTTGCTTTACACTGCTGTGTAGCAAAGTGAATCATCCATAATGTGTACAAAGAGCCCCTTTTCTGGATTTCCTTCCCATTTAGGTTACCACAGAACACCAAATAGGGTTTCCTGTGCCTCACAGTAATTTCTCATTAGTTATCTATTTTATACATAGTAGTGTATATCTGTTAATTCCAATCTACCAGTTCACCTTCCCTTCCCCCATAGTATCCATGTTTGTTCTCTATGTCTGTGTCTCTACTTCCTCTTTGAAGATAAGATCATTTATACTATTTTTCTAGATTCCACATATATGCATTAACATACAAATTTATTTTTTTATATTGTATTTTCTTTACAACTATTTATACTACATTAAGGTATTATTAATATAAGTATTATATTTGGTAGTATAATCTAGAAACAATTTAAAGTATATGAAAGGATGTGTATAGATTATACGCAAATACAGACAGTGTATATAAAATACACCATTTTATACAAGGGACTTGAGCATCCCAGAATCTGGTTATCTGCCAGGGTCCTACAATCAGTCTTCCTAGGATACCAAGCAACTGTAATTTGATCATTCCCAAAGCTAATTATTTATCAAAACACAGACATAGTCCCAAGGTAAAGACTATCATGTAAAGGCTATTAACATGAAAAAATAGCACATGGTGGTATTTTCAGGCCACAAGAATACCAAATTGACCATTTTAAGATAAACTATATAGAACTGAATCACTTCATTGTACACCTGAAACTAATACAACAATCAACTATACTTCCAGAACCAATTATAAAAATATTAACACTGAAAAACAAAAACAGATTAAAAGTAAAAATGGTACCCCACAGCCATCTAAACAAATGTTGGGGACCAATCTCACTCTACACGCCAGAAGCATCATAACTGTCAAAACAGTAAGACAAAATGCCCCCCCAAAGTTATGAGCAACAAAAAAGGAGAATAAAATAATAAATCATTAACATGAAGAAGTGTTTTAAGAAAAGTATATTGAAAAAGACTCAGACCACAACCTGTTAAATCAGTGACGATTATACCCATATAAGAACTGATTCAGACAACTGTCAATATATGCCGAAAGCACTGGGTGAAAGACTGTTGAGAGAAAAACAGGATTTACATGGATTCCAAGTATGACTGATTATTAACTAAAAAAGAAAAAGTACCTCTACTACTATAGAACTATAAGTCACCACTTATATGAAGTGATCTAACATTATATGCTTCCTGTTTGACGAAATAAATGTATGTCATCTAAGCAATATTCTTAGTAAAATATTTGGCTTGAATCAATACAACAGGGAAACAATCAGATTTCAAGTCTATGGGGACATTATACAACACAACTTGTTAGGACTCCTCAAGAGTAGGAAGATTAAGAAAGCAATACCATGGGAAAGAGATCTTTTCTGTGAAAACAAGAGAAATTTAATGTAGATTGTGTTACTGAATCAATGTTTGCCTTGTTGCAGTTCCCATCTGAAGTATCACGCCTGTAACTTTTAATATCGTTCAGGAGGGGACAAAAACACAAATCAAACATGGTACATTTAGACATTTGTTACCAGAACAAGAACAGGAAGGCTGAGACAAGAATGGCTTACAAAAGTACACATTATCTGTTCATTTTTTCTTTAAGAACCTATTACAGCAAATGGAAAAGAAATATATACCACATCAAGCTCTTGAGCAAGTTCACCCCAAAATAGTTTTTTCTGTCAGATATGCAGAATGATCATCCAGTGGGGTAGAGGAGGAAACTGGAACTAACACTGCTCTAACTATAACTAGTATATGTTTCTGTAAGCTCATTTGAAAATCCTTTGTAAAGCTACTCCAGCAGAAACTAATTTTTAAAAAAGCTCTTTAGAAAAAGAAGAGAAAAATGTTAATTAAAGCTAAGTGCTAAGCAATAGGGAGGTCAACAAATATGTACTAATTAAGCAACTGATGATGTTAAATAAATTTCAGGTAATCCTATTTTGGAATGGAAAGAGAAAAGATGTTTTGTACATTCCTGAATAAAGAAGTAAAAAGATTAGCTTTTTAACAAAAACATGTTGTAGAAAGTTTACATACCAGTAAAGATGTTAAAAGAATATACAACCTATATACAAGTTAGATGTCCTTTTCATTATAGGGGACTGAGCGACTGAACTGAACTGATAGAGGTTAGGTACATCTACAGCTAATGAGACAGGAAAAGTGGATCAAAACATTAAAATATTGGTAATGGTTATCTCCAAGTGCTGATGCTGTTAGGTAAATATTTTTCTCTCTGCATGTTTCCAAGTTTTAATAAGTATTTCATAATAAAAAAAGAGGACTGTTCCTGTAAATATATAGTGCAACAGACCTCAATGACAAAAAAAAAACCTAAATCACATAGATCAATGTCCCAAAATTCTTCAAAGGATGATTAATCATTAAACTTCTTAAATTGACACTGAAATCAAGGAACTCACAACCTGGAAAAAGATACTCAATTCTAAAACAGGCTCTGAACTACATTCTAGATGCCACCCAGATGCTATCATGTCTGTTTTAGCACTGTCAATATCTGTAGAATTCACTGCTAAGTGCAAGGCTCTGCATTTCATATACTCTTCTATCTAATTCATAGTCCTTGGTTCCAACCTGAAGAAAATTTCAAACTTTAAATTTGTTGTGTTAAGTATTAACAATCTCTCCTAATTCTCCAGATTTTTTCAACATACTATAAGCGGGTTCATCTGTCATTTTAAAGTTTATTAAGATTAAGTCTTTGTGTCAAAGTCAAAGTCACTCAGTTCTACCCCATGGACTGTAGCCCATCAGGCTCCTCTGTCCATGAAACTCTCCAGGCCAGTATACTTGGAATGGGTAGCTGTTTCCTCCCCAGGGGATGTTCCCAACCCAGGCCTCTCGCACTGCAGGTGGATTCTTTACCATCTGAGCCACCAGGGAAACCCAAGAATACTGGAGTGGGTGGGTAGCTTATCCCTTCTCCAGGTGATCTTCCCAGCCCAGGAACTGAACTGTGGTCTCCCGCATTGCAGGCAGATTCTTTACCAGCTGAGCTACTGTGTGGATCATAACCAACTGGAAAATTCTTTAAGAGATGGGAATACCAGATCACCTGACCTATCTCCTGAGAAAGCTGTATATAGGTCAAAAAGCAGCAGTTACAAGTGAGCATGAACAACAAACTGATTCAAAATTGGGAAAGGAGTAGGTCAAGGCTGTATGCTGTCACCCTGCTTATTTAACTTCCATGCAGAGTACATTATGAGAAATGCTGAACATCACAAGCTGGAATCAAGACTGCCAGGAGAATTATCAACTTCAGATATGCAGATACTACCCTAGTGGCAATAAGTGAAGAGGAACTAGAGAGTCTGTTGATGAGGGTGAAAGAAGAAAGTGAAAAAGCCGGCTTAAAACTCAACATTCAAAAAGCGAAGATCATGGCATCTGGTCCCATCATGTCAAGGCAAATACAAGAGGACGAAGTGGCAACAGTGACAGATTTTACTTTCTTGGGCTCCAAAATCACTGTGGATGGTAACTGCAGCCACCAAATTAAAAGACGCTTGCTCCTTGGAAGCAAGGCTGAGACAAACCTAGACAGCATATTAAAAACCAGAGACATCACTTTGCCAACAAAGGTCCATATAATCAAAGCTTTGGTTTTTCAGTAGTCATATATGGATGTGACAGCTGGACCATAAAGGCAGCTGAGCACTGAAAAACTGATGCTTTTGAACTGTGGTGTTGGAGAATACTCTTGAGAGTCCCTTGGAGTGCAAGGGATCAAACCAGTCATTCCTAACGGAAATCAACCCTGAATATTCACTGGAAGGACTGACGCTGAAGATCCACTACTCTGGCTACCTGATAATAAGAGATGACTCACTGGAAAAGACTGTAATGGTAGAAAGATTAAGGCCAGGAGAACAGGTAACAGAGGATGAGATGGCTGGATGGCATCACCTACTCAATGGACATGAGTATGAGCAAACTGGGAGAGAGTGAAGGACAGGGAAGCCTGGTATGCTGCGGTCCATGGGGTTACAAAGAGTCAGACATGACTTAGCGCCTAAACAATGAAGATTAACACAATTTTCTTTCAAAAGTTTTTTTATGCTGTATTTTAGTTTTGAAATGATATTATACTGAAAAGCTCTAACCAGGTTTACTTCTAAGACCCAAGTTAATAACTATGAAAGCTTAGACTAGCCTATTTCAAAAAATATTTCAACTGAAAACATATATACAAAGATATCTATCCCCACAGTCATGCCAGGCCCATCGTGACTGAACTACATTTAAAGTAGTAACTAACTTTGACATGAGAACTTTCTTAATAGAAAATACCAAAAAAAGAGACATCCCCATACTAAAACATACCATAATTAAAAAGCAAAAAACTGATGAATGTGTGTAATACGTATTTGTCCACAACAATTTAAGTTACTACTGTATATTAAAAAACAGACATTCCAATTTCAAACTTAACCATGTAAGTGGTGTGGACTTCCCTCTGGAAAGCCAATCCCTTCAAACACCAGATTATTCAATCATAAAATGAGTATCGTTGAAAGCACTTTTCTCATAGCATAGGTATGAGGTGTAAGTGAAGATACAGAAAACACTGAACATGGTGCCTGGCACACAGCAAGTGTAGCCACTGCAGCTGCTCTTACTACTACATCATTTTCTATTATTGGTACATACCAATAAAAAATGGGACATAGACACAAGGACACAAAAGGTGATTAAAAACTAAACCAAACACTATACCTACCAAACAAGCAGAAATATTTCAAACTGAAATTTTCACATTATTTCTGACAGTATGAACAGGTAACAATAAATTCAGAAGTGGACTATTTTATCAAAGCCTTAAAATTGTACGTGTTCTTAAAAAAAGAAAAAAAGCCTCATGCATATTCTGTAACTCAATAATCTTACCTCTGAGAACTTATCTGAAGGAATCAAGGATGTGGACATATTACAGTTAAAAATTGGAAAATAAACACATAATATGAGGCTAAATGAATTTCAGTACGTCAGTCTAACTGGAAACAAGCAGCAACTTAAAAAAAATAACTTATTGGGAATTCTGTCAGTCCATCGGTTGAGAATCCATACTTCCACTGGAGGGGGCACAAGCTCATCCCTGGCTGGGGAAATAAGACCCTGCAAGCTGCATGGCACAGCCAAAAATATATATTATAATAATAATAATAATAAAAACCTCGATACCAAGAGATTTCCAAGATGTTAAGCATACACAATACATATATTATCTACAAGACTACGCACTAAAGTGTTAAGACATCTCAGGATGTGGTAAGATCATGAGGTTTTAGAATACTCTTTTCTCCCAATCTTTCTTTAATACTGTAAGTTTCTTAATTTTTTTTGTTCTGTAAAGATAGTTGCATGCTACCCTGGAATTTAATGATTATATGGCTTGGTGTAGTTATCAATGCTTTTCTATAGATTTCTTGACAGAAGTTAGAAAAGTTGAGTGCTTCCCCTCCTTAATGCAATTCAGAACTATGTAAAATCAAGGAAATGGGCATCTTTAGGACAACAAAACTTTCACTAGATGTTGCATTCTGTAATTTGGTGTTTCTCATTCTATGTCTGTTGGCAGTCCCAACACACACAGATATTGGGTATAATTCCCCGTGTACGTGTGCTTAGTTGCTTCAGTCATGTTCAACTCATGTGACAGAAGGCTATGCAGTCTGCCAGGCTCCTGTCCATGGGTTTCTCCAGGCAAAAATACTAAAATGTGTTGCTATGCCTTCCTCCAGGGAATCTTCCTGACCCAGGGATCAAACATCTAAGCTGCATTGGCATGCAGATTCTTCACCAACAATGCCGCCTATATTTACTGAACAGTAAATCCTTGCTCATCTATTTTATGCTTAGTAGTTTCTATCATTTAATTCCATACTCCTAATGTGTCCTCCTCACCCATCATTAAATGTTAAGTCACCTCTATTCTATGAGTGTTACATCACATTTTAGGGGGAAAGAGGGAAAAATACAGCATTTAAAAACCCATCATATTCTTAACTAGAACAACTTCTATACAGGAAAACTCCCCATCAACAACTGTTTCCTCAGAATATTTTAAACCATTTGAAAAAAAGTTCCTGAATCTATAAGCATTAGGAGTATGTAAGAGAATGCTTTTCATAGCAAAAGAATTACTTCAGTAAGGTCAATAAATCTTGACTGTTTTCAGCAAAACATTTGAGAAAAAGCAAACACAGCAATCTAGGTGAAAGAAATTCATTATTCTGTTTTGTTACATCTCAAAAGCTGGGAAAAGGAAAAAATGGTCATAACTTTAAGAGCCATCTTGACCTGCAAAGTTACATTTTTCAAATGTTTCAGCTATCATTGCCAAGAAATAATTACACATTGGTCACATTATATATGATTTCCTAAGAGCTCAGATAATTCAAAATACATACATTTCAGGATGGCATGTATGATTACTAGCTTGAGTGGCTCAGACATTTACTCAGATTGCCTGATGGAAATTACTTGATTTTTAATTCTATTTGTAATTAGGAAGAGTCATTATTCAAAATTTGTACATAAGAGTCATCTTTAATACTGCATTATCTCAAATTTACATAAAATGTGGCTACTTTATGACCCTCAACTATGCTCCCCAAAGAGCAAAAACACTTGTCAGAAAGTCTATTAAAATTTCCAACTCCCAAGTAATAAAAAGGAGTGAAAGGGTAGGACGTGGTATTCTGTATTTCTAAGCAGCTTCCAGATAATGACGACAATGATATGCTACTGCGGTGGATCATAGTCTGAATAGCAAAGGTCAACAATACTTACACATAAGACTTCATTTATTATCTTGTAGAAAGCTTCAATGTTATCAGTGAACTCAAACTGAACCTTTAGTAACAGACTTTTTAAAGTCTCACCAGGAGACGAAATCAGGGAAAAAAAAATTAAGATTTTTCAGATTTTGCAAAGATAATAATATAGTTTTGCTATGTAACAGCTAGTGGGATATGGGCAAGCATCCAGCTGCCAGATATAATACATTAACATTTCTGCAATAATACATAAGCATAGTCACTAAATATAACAAAGACTATAAATAATCTCATGTCAGTTGAAGTCAGGTTTTGTGATCAAACTGATGAAAAACTGTCATAGATTTCTGAATTCAGAACAAAAGATCTGATGGTACAACAAAATAATTTTTAAAAAGGAAACCCAACTTAAAGTTACTACATCATTCTCCACCTCTCAGACCCAAACAACTAACACAGTCCCAGAATTTAGTAGTAAAATGTGTTATGTGTGCTAAGTTGCCTCAGTCTTGTCTGTTTGCGATCCTATCAACTATAGCCTGCCAGGCTGCTCTGTCCATGGCATTCTCCAAGCAAGAATACTGAAGTGGATTGCCATTTCTTCCTCCAGAGGACCTTCATAACACAGGGATTGAACCACAGTTTCTTACGTCACATGCATTGGTAGGCAGGTTCTTTACCACTAGCGCCATTTGGGAAGCCCAAAATGTATATGAAGTACAGCAAATTCCATCTTTTGCTAGCCTGAAAACTCAATTTTATCACACATGAGGATAATCATTACCAAGCTTCTCACTCAAAATTTTACACTTATCTCTGATTAACAGAAGTTTCCAAATTCTAGGAAGGAATAAGCAAAACATAACACGTAAGCAAAAAACAGTCATCCAAGTTACCATTCCCATAGAAAAAACACAACTAGAGAATGCCTTATGCAGTCCTCATAGTAGTACCTTAGGGTCTTCAAATATATTACATGTTTTTTTGTGTTGAGTCCTTATCTTTCAAAGAAACACTGAAATAGCTATAGATGAAATAAATCAATTATTTACTTCAAAATAACATGAAGGGAAGGGAATGGATGCAGGTATAGATAAAAACAAGATTATGCCCAATTTGCCAAAGCTGGACAAGTTCCTAGCAATTAACCTGGCAGCAGCCTTTTACTCAGAAAATGTATTAACTCTTTAAACATTCTTACTCTTCAATTAATAGACCTATCAAATGAAGAACATTTAAATTTCAGGACCAAACTCTGAAACATAATGAAAAGACTCAAGAAATTAACAAAATTAGAAGTCAAATATTAGTGGTCACTTACATTAAGTAAACTATTTTTACCTTTTTCAGAGAGCAACCTAGATTGAAGCTTTTAAAACATGCATGCTCTTGAAGTCATACTTCTAGGGCTTAATTCAGAGCAAATAACTGAGGGTTATTCACAAAATCTTAGCTGTAAGACTGTTCAATTGCTTTTAAAAGGAAAAACCTAAGAAATCAACAACAGAGTACTGGTTAAACAAAAACACTGCATAAGTATGCAATCTAATACTACACAGTTATTAAAATCTTTAGGAGCACTGTATCTAATAACATCTTATGTTCATGCTGGGGGAAAAAAAGACTACTTAAATGTATGTGCCATATGTAGGGGGCCTTCCAGGTGGTTTGGTGGTAAATAATCTGCCTGCCAAAGCAGAAGCAGGTTCAACCCCTGGGTCAGGAAGAGCCCATGGAGGAGGAAAGGGCAACCCAGTATTCTTGCTTGGGAAATCCCATAGACAGGAGTCATATGTAGGACATTACTTTTTCAAAAGCATACATATACCAAAAAAAAAAAAAAAAAGAAAGAAAAAGTCTGAAAGGACACATCAAAACTTTTATTCTGGATGGGTAAGTATGCCTTTTTGATGGGCCTCCATTGCATTTTCTAAATTTTATATGTGCATGTATTGCTTAATTTGGATTAAGGCTAAAATAAAGATGGGGGTAACTTCTTTTAAAATCCACATCAATCGAGTCACCTGATTAATCTTCCTTTTTAATTCTTAGTAAAACTACAGCTTAACACAAACAATTCCAACACAGGAAGCCAACAAACTTCCAAGGATTAACAAGGGAAATTTTTTTCCTTGGAAAGCACACTTTACTACCTCAATTTTAGCTGTAAAGTTTTTTAAAGTTATCACAAAACTACTAAGGCAAAGATTTAAAAATTTAAGGAGTTATAGCACACTATGGTTACACAATTTTCAGAATTTAGTAAGAGGATTAAGGGAGATTTGTCATTTAACATGTACTCAGCTATTCCTAAATGTTATTCCAGACAAGTTATAAAAGCCTAAGACTGGTTCAATGAATTTCCAGGGAGTTATATTAGTTCTGAAACCAATTCAAAAGCCATAGGTTAATCTAAACGATAAACAGGAAGAGTAGTTCAGAAAGGTCAAACTGGAATCAGATTAGATAGGAAGAAAAACTCAGATGCCCTTTAATCTACTATGTGTGTGCTCAGTCGTGTCCGACTCTCTGTGACTCCACAGATGAAGCCCACCAGATTCCTCTGTCCATGGAATTTTCCAGGCAAGAGTACTGGAGTGGACTGTCATGTCCTAGTCCAGGGGATCTCCGCAGCCCAAGGATGGAACCTGTGTCTCCTGCATTTGCAGGCAGATTCTGACCACTGAGTCACCCAGAAGCCCTTAATCTGCTGTGTTAGTTCCTTAGTCGTGCCTGACTCTTTGTGACCCCATGGACTGCAGCCCACCAGACTCCTCTGTCCATGAGATTTTCCAGGCAAGGATATCAGAGTGGGTTGCCATTTCCTTCCCTATGGCTACTGCTTAAAAATAGCTATGTATTCCCAGTGGAGAATAAATCCTCAAAAACTAACAAAGTTCTTCCAAATTTTTGTTAAAGCTCCATCACCAGCAATACATCAGCCTACATCCTCAAATGCTAATGGGACTCATTCCATCACAGGCAAACCTACCTAATTTAAGGCTGCTTTTACAACTAAAAAAGTCACTTACTAAACTACCACAGAAGCCAATTATGCTATTTATATTCAGACATAAAATCAAAGAGCTGAAGTATATCGACAATAAAGAGTTTTAGGTTTAATTAGAAGCAAAATACTGTTGTGTTGCTTAATAATGGTCTTTGAACACACAAAGCAAGTTTCCTTCTAACCCTAAGTCCTTCCCGCTTGTCCAGAAGTAATCCATCAATGGTGTTTCACGTTTATTTTTCCAGATATTTCTCTGTATCTTACACAGTAGAAAATAAACTTCTATAATATGTGAGCTGATGAAAAGTGCTAAAGAGCTATTAGTAGGCTAAGTGAGAGAAAACACTGAGGTGGTGACTTTTGAGTAAGAACGAAAATGAACTGAGGAATCCAACCTGTCTGGGGAAGAAAACCCACCCACCCCCCCAGACCCCACCCTAAAAGGCTTTTGAGGTAGGAATATTTAGTATATTCAAATCTCAGTTAAGGAGGCCAGTGTGGCTGAAGCAGAGTAGTATACAATTAACAAGAAGGAGGTGCATAACAGATCATACAGCACATCTTGTAAATCACAATACAATTTTGATTTGAATGCTGAAACAGGCAGCTATTAAGTGAGTTTCAAACCAGAAACTCAGGTAATACATTTTCAAACATTATTATTTTAATAGGATCAATCTAGCTACCACACACTGGGGTGGAGGTATAAAAGAAATGTAAATCTATTGCAATAATGTGCCATAAGACAAATGATGGCTTGAAATTGGATCAAGTCACAGCAGTGGTGAATCCTTGTTATAATTTAAAGGCAGAAATGATAGTGTTTTCTACAATGCCAAAGATGAGGTGTTAAGAGAAAAAAAAAGTCAAGGATGGCTAACCCAAGTCTGGCCTGACATGAAAACGCCAGTTTCATTAACTGAAATGGGCAACAACTCTGCAGAAGAAACTGGTTTGAGAGAAGAGCAGGAGACCAGTTTTGGACTTTTAAACTGATATATACTTAACACTCACGGAAGCTGTCAGGTGGGTAACTGGAGAGAGACAATAAAGAGAAGTCCAGGCTGGTGATATATGTTTGGGAATCATCAGCTTATAGATAGCATAGAAAATCACGTGACTGAATGAAATGACCCAGGGAAGTGTGAGTAGAAAAGTGAAGTGGAAGAACTGAACCACAGAGCTAAGTGGGAGAAGGAATAGCCAGAAAGAGAATAAAACCTGGAAGCTAAGTAAAAATACTTTTTAAAAGTAGCAGCTCAACTGGTTAAATCATACCAAAAAGAATGGTAAGGATTGAAAGGACCACTGGATTTAGCAAATCCCTCTGGATTACACACTTTTTAAAACCATAAATTATATGATTACTTTTTTCTCCCAACTGAAACTCACTTTTAAATGTTTATTGTTTATTTCCTTAAAGAATGTTGTTACAACCAAAGAGTCTTCAGAATTATACTACAAACCTGTATTTACCCAAATAATTACCTTGGATACTTGACGCTATTTAAAGTGTTGTAAACTGAACAAAATAGTTTAACAATGACACTTTGCTTAAAACTTGCTAAAAACAGAAGTCTAGAGCAGTTTTTTGTTTTAGGCACTTTAATCAAATTAAAGATGTTTTTCTAGAATACTTCACATGTCAAGTACCGTCTAGTATGATTAAGGCTTGATATCTATAGTTTTAACTGCCTGGGTTGAATCCATGCCTTACTTGACATTTATTAGATATGTCTAACTTTGGGCAAATTATGCAAATCTGTGCTCGAATAGTCTCATCTCCAAAATGTGAAAGAGAGTAATATTTACATAAGGTTACGATGATTAAGTTAACACAGGAACTTTAACAGTAATGGACACACTGTAAGTCTTCCATTTACCACTTTCAAGAAACTGAAGTTTTTGTACTGCATTTTTCCTTTCAAATGGGAAAGCTATTATGTCAGGTCTGACTCAACAGGGGTGTTAAGAGAAATAACTTTCTAAAGCCTAACTAAATATCCTCTTCAAACTCTTGTTCATTAATACACACAAAGAAATCTCATTTGAAAAACCAGGCCAAGTGCCCTCAGGCCTAGGATTACTACCTTCTTCAAGAGATGAATAGATAGTGGCCTATTTTAACAAGTCTTCTAACCTAGTCTTTAGTCCTACTCACACTTAGTCTTCATTACTAACATTCCCCACACAACTGCCCAAAAGGAATTTCAAGAAAGTAACCAGATCTCTCCAATCTCCAAAGTCCTCAAACAAATTCCTATTGTGTCTGAAGTAATCTAGATATTAAACATGGGCCCATATACTATGCTTGGTTCTCGCCTACCTTTCTAACTTCATGTCTTTTCTCTGCATTCTTGGTGACTATTTTATAGTTAGGATTTCCTGCACTGAGGCCAACTCCCTCCCACCCAACCCACCCTCACCCATCTGGGCTTTCTAAGATAATCCAACTTCTGACCTCAATTTCAACATCAGCCAGCTCCTAAGGTCTCTTTGCTGGCAGCACCCTTTCACTGCCATATCTGTATCTGGCTTCCTTAACTATCATCTCTTTTCCTTCATGGGTCTAGACTGTGAAAGTGCTATTCTTTTCTCTTTCCTCTCAATGGTCTATAATATTCAAGAGGGCAGGAGACAGTATGTTTTGTTCACCTGTATATGCCCAAGGCTAATGGTGATTTTCAGATAAGCACTCAAATATTTAATAAACATTTCTAACTTGAAAGCTGGGAATCTTCCCAGATCTGTCACTCTTCATATCACAGCCACCACCAAATCCTAAATTTACTGGTTCTTAATCCCAGTACCATTGCTTTTGGCAGTGATATTTGCCCAGTGAACTGGCCAGTAAAGCCAGTTCATTATTCTTCCCTCTATTCCAGTTTCTTACTTATTTGTCACCTACTCCAATCTCATTCTCCTCTATGGCCATTTCCTCATGGCTATTACAATGACATTTCTAAAAATGAAAATCTGGTATCATTCCTGTCATCAGTTTCTGCATAAAGTACAAATTCCTTGGTGTGGTATTAAAATTTTTATAAACTGGCCTTAACTCTCTAAAAGCCTTTCCTGACCTCTTAAGAGTCAATGAGGTGCCCATCTATCGCACAGTTCTATAGGCTCTGTGCCTACCTTTAACCACAGTGACATATCATCCATCTATCTCTCTCACAAGGCTATGAGTCCCTGAAGAACTATTACACCTTTTAGCATTCTACAAACCAGAAGACCATGACCCATAAAATAATGGATTTGTAAAAGGATATCAATAAAACCTGGACCTAAAAGAAAATTTTCCATTCCTCTTCCAGGCAACCTCATAACATTTTACTTAATTTTCTCCCATTTTGTTTTCCTTTGAGGCTGCCTTCAGTTTTCACTTTAACTAGATTTTACTTTCAACAGGAGTAAGGGGAAGGGTCTAGTATGTGATTTACTCCAGTGCACACAGCTAAGTATACCTTTAAAAGCCACTCTACTTCTCCCTGGCCTTACCCCAGCTCAACATTAAAGCAACTCTCAAGTGAATTATCAAAACGTTTCACCATTGTCAGTAAAATATTACTGTGTGTTAGTCACTCAGCTGTATCCTACTCTCTGCGATTTCTACAGGTTGCTATTAACACTTTGACTATCCACATCCTTATTAATCTCTGCATTTTTCTTGTGAATATTCAGTCTCATTAACCTTTGGAACACAGTCGATTCCCTAATATGTAGCTGGGCCACAAGTAATCACTGAAAAAGAGGTCAATCTTTGATCTTTCCTGGTTTGGATACAGAGATTATACAGATTTTCCTGCTTTCTGAGGTTAAAAAGTCTATCCTTTTCTTTTAAAAAAACCTTCCAGTCAGATAGCATTTCAATATCAAAGCAGGTTTCTTGAGGGTTGATTCACGCTAAATTTTAATGATAAAAAGCCTAAATAGAATATAATCCAAATTTATTGTCACAATCTAAAGATTACTCTAAATGACAGAAAATGTTTACTAATTTGCAATAATCTAAGAAAAAATGAATACCTAATATTTTTATCTTGCTGATTATTAAAATATGTCATTTTCATTCTAAAATATATGTAAACTTCAGCTGCTCTTTGCTTTATGAAAAACCTCAGCACCCCAAGTTTGACACTCATAATTCCATTAGTTTACAAAACACTGAAGGGTCCTTCCTTAGGAAGCATCTTTGAGATACACACACAAAAGCCTAACCTAAACATTTCCAGAAGCTATCACCTGTACCACATCAACTTAAACAGGTGTTATTTCCTAGTCTTTCCAATGAAACCAAGTGGACCTCACACCTCTTACCATCACCCAGGAAGGGTGTGCATCTGTTCCGAAGGCCCCCTGGCTCCAGGTCATCCTGGCTGCTGCTGCTCCAGGCTGGGCATCCATGTTGCTGCAGCTTGTGGTTTGTGATGATGGGTAGTGTACAGGAAAAGCAGGATGGGATTTCAAGGGAAACAGGAGGGGGATGGCTTTCTGAGAAAATGCCATCACCATCATAGGTGTTAAGTAATACCACACACATTTTATTGCAGCACAGTTTAAAAATTTAACAAATGAAAGATTAAAAATAAAAAAAAACAAAAATAAAAAATAAAAATACAGACGTCCAGAGATGCTCTAAAACAGTTAAGTTAAAGATCAGGAAAAATAAGGTCACAGACTTAACAGCCAGTAAAATTCTTTCGAGCGTGGGGAAGGGATAAGGGCAAGGGGAGAGGGTTGGGAGAGAAAAGGTTTATGTGATCAATCCACTTAAAAATGCTAATGCCTTCACTTTCTCTCCCAAGATGTAAAACTCCAAAGTCAATCAGGAGGCCGGAGAAATTCTTAATGAACATTCAGAAAAACTCGATTTTAATCCGGTTAAAAATCATCAGTGTCATTATCATCATCATCATCACCATCATTAAGTATAATAAATAATAGTAACTAGTAACAACAATAAAAAGGAAATCAGCGGAAAGTCAGGAAAAATGTAAAAAAAAATTGGAATAACTTACTGTAGCTGAAGATCAAAAAAATCTCACTGTAAAAAAACAAAAATAAAAATAGCCCAGATTAGAAAAACGGGAGGTGCAAAAATGTCAAGTCAGTAAAGTTCATTTCTTTTCTCTTTCCAAAAGCAGTTTCCACAAAAACCGCAAGGGTAAAGTTCTCAGTAGCAGACAAGCAAAGCCCTTTCCACATCATCAATCAATCTTAAAAATACACGAGGAAGTAGAGAGGTCAGTTTATTGAGAGGCTAAAAGGCTCCTCCTCCTCTAACCCAATTGCTGCAGAAAAAATAGAAATAGAAATTTAAAAATTACATCTTAAATCCAAGTCCCGTTTTTGGAAACAATTGAAAAAAAAAAACCACCTGTAAATTTGCCGTAGTGCACACCAAGTTGCATCATTATGTTTAAAATGTCTTTATAAAATCAATTTTGGAATGGGAATGTGTGTGTTCTGGAAGGGTGGGGAAGGGAGGTTAAAAATCAAAGCTGAGCTCCAGTGAGTAGGGATGGGGTTCGCCTTGCTGCCCTGTGAAAGGAGAAGGGACAGATTGAGTCAGAGTTCCTCAGAAATGTTGTGCCCTAAACCCCCAAGACAGAAACATCTGTCCATTTCATGTAACATTCTGGTAAAACATAACATCCCACTGGATGGGGAGAGCCTCTATAGAATTATCACCTCTACCAGTGACTGGCTTCACAATTCTTCAATGTCAGTAGGTGACTATTTTAATTACATATGCACCTGTATTCCCTTAAGGGTCTCAAAAAAATATCCACATTCAAACACTCCTCTTGATAATCAGTTTGGCCAAAGAAAATTTAGAAAAACCAGGTAAACAGACATGAAGTGAGCAAATGTCAAACATCAGAAAGCGGATTTGTGTTTTAAATTTTAGGCCCAGGTAGCTCTTCCTACCATACAAACTGAAGGGGAAGGGTCTACTCTGAAGATACATACTAAAGATGACATGATGTCTCAAAACCAATGAGTGGTCAATCTATAAGAGCTGACAGAACTTGTCAGGGAAACAGTTTAAATAAAGAGCACATTAATCCACTCAGTAACAGAATGAAAAGTCAGATGAAGGAAAAAAATTATGGCTACGGACTATACAATGTTAAAAAAAAAAAAAAAACAGGCAAAAAGGTGTTTGTTTCTTTGTGGTCCCACTGTTTACAAATAGTACATACTGCTAATTCTAAGACAGGAATTCTAAGAATCTGATACATACCACTACAACAGACTGGCTAAGATTTGCAATTAGATTGTAGGTCTGAGCAATAAGAATGACTGTACTTGCATTTTAATATTCAGCCATGAGATTTTATTCTCCTTTCCAAATGTCAGTGAACTAAAAAATTTAAGCTGAGCTTTTAAAAAGTGTTTAAGTCAATTACAAATTAATGACTAAAGCAATGGAAAAGGTATTACTAACTCTATTTTTGAGAAGTAGCAGACCAAATAAGCTACTTTTACGCTTAGACTGTGTTAAATTTTAACTTATGTGTTAAATGTTACAAATGTACAAACCATTAAAAAAAGCTACAAAAAATGTACAATTATTTGAATGTACATTCAAATATACATTTTGAAAGTGTAAGTGTAAAGGATGTTCAGTTATGGTGAGACAGTTTTCTTCTTTGGAATCACAGCCTGAACTTGGTACTCAATAATGTCAGGATGTTAAATAACTGGTTCATCTACAAACAAATCCTCAGCAAACATGTTATAAGCTTAAAAAGTAATGTAAAACATTTACATCTTTCAAACTCAAGAATTTAAGATGTCTCCCAAGATACTATGCTTAATTGCTGAGCTATCCCTCATAAAAATGATTAACCAAATTGAATACCTAATTGTAACTTTTGCAATTAATATTACACCTGTAGTTTACACTTCGTCAAACCTCTAGATTTGCATCCCTTCTCCTAAAGGGGTATTCTCAAAGTGAGGGCTGCCAACCAAGATAGCGTGGCACATATTAGAAATGCACATTAACAGGGTCTACCCCAGACTGACTTTATTAGAAAGTGGTGATGGAGAGCCCAGCAATCTGTTTCAACCAGCCCTCTTGCTGGTCCTAATGTCTGCTCAAGTTTAAGAACCACTGTGTAGAGTTTAATAAGGAATCTCTATCCCCTAATTAGGATCGAAACATAGTTAACTCGAAGATTATAACCTACCACACTAAATGCTATACCATAAAGCCCTACAGAAATCCCTTTTCCCTTTATTAACCTCAGATTTCCAATGTCTAAGAGAACACACGCAGCTATGCTACATCTTAAAGTTCTGATTTTCACCATAGTCAACTATCTAGTAAATCTATTATGTAAAAATTTTAAGCCTCCCTGGTCCCAATGAGAATGAATGAGTATATATTAAGTATGAGCAAATTATGTTCCCCAAAGACAACTAAATGATCTGAAGACTGAAATACTGTTATTAAGACAGTTAACAGTAATTACTAATATACAAAAACTGCTGTCAACAATAAAACTATTTCTGTACACTAGTTAGCCTTCTGGCAACAAATCACTTGACTTACAGAATATAGACATTAAGAGGTAAGAAGTCTGCTGCTAAGTCGCTTCAGTCAAGTCCAACTCTGTGCGACCCCATAGACAGCACCCCATCAGGCTCCCCCGTCCCTGGGATTCTCCAGGCAAGAACACTGGAGTGGAATGCCATTTCCTTCTCCAATGCAGGAAAGTGAAAAGTGAAAGTGAAGTCGCTCAGTCGTGTCCAACTCTTCGTGACCCCATGGACTGCAGCCTACCAGGCTCCTTTGTCCACGGGATTTTCCAGGCAAGAGTACTGGAGTGGGGTGCCATCGCCTTCTCCGTGAGGATAGAGACTACCTTTTTCCTGTTTCCTTGGTTCCCAATAACAACATCATTCTAGTGCGGAAAGAAGACCAGTGTTGCCAGCCCTGGTGGGAAAGGTGGATCTTGCATTTGCCTACGTTGGGAGCAGGAGGACCCTCTCTGGAGGGAATGCTAAACAGGTATACATGAGTAAGACAGGAGGCTCTGGGTTCACACACCCCCGTGACAACAGGGCAGGCTGGGCTGGGGGCCTTGCCCTTGAGTTTCCTAAAGCCCCAGGGCTCTTGCTAAGACCCCTTATAAATATAAAACTGAATTTCAGAAAGTTTAACTGATTTAATAAGCAGCAGGAGCAGAAAAATCCAGCTCTCTTAACTCCTAGACCAGGGGTCTTTCAACTGTCACACTTCCCACTTGACATCTCACACATCCACCAGTTAATATAAATTAATCTTTAGAAAAACTAGCTATTTTGGAGCTTATTCTGTGTTTCTAACAGCAATTCCATCCAAAACAAGGTCACACAACTATGCAAAACCCTCTAGAGACCTACCTAATCAGGAATAATGTGTCTTTATATCCTCTACCAAAGAAAATAGCAGGAGGCATGAGCATGGGAAATACAGAGTCCTCCAGCTTAAGCCATCCTTCTTAAATCCCTCTTCCCCAGCCAACATTAAAATGTCACTAATGCCTACCTATTTGAAATCAAATCTACAGTTATTTCAGATATTAATTTTGTGGCCAAATCATTCCGGATGAGAGATAATTAAACTGTTACCTTGGTACATGCTGATCCTAAGGAACCCATTTCCTAACACCTCAAGGCAAGAAAAGTGCACTTCAAATAATTTTATTTCCATTTAAGAATTTAACCATTCTTAAACACTGATTTCCTACATTTCTCTTTATTTGCCAACAATATTAGGTGTATGATTTCGTAAATTAACCAATCACCGCCCTTTTAAAGTTCATGTGACAATCTAAATTGCTTAAGCTTTTATATTTTTAAGGCAAAGCTTTTGATTCTATTACAAAATCTATATGCTAAGGGATCAATACATAGCTACCTAGAGGAACAGTTTTAGCTTCTGTTTCTAAGGGACAAATTTACCCAGTATGGGCTTAAACTAACGTTACTTTTTGTGAATGTTTAACACATGAAAAACAAAATCACCTAAATCTTACACAAGGATGAAAAAAAAAAGTGGTTTCTTGGATAAGTGAATGTGATACTTTGAAACTTATGTAATTTTTACATCCTTGGCAAAAATTGTTTAGTAATTTTCAGGGCTTAGCAAATAGTAACCACCATAATACCTGCTTAACAAAAAGCATATAGTTATGCATTTTTGCCAACTTTGGGATGGTCTGGAAAATTAATGACAGAATATCCTGAAAATCAAACTTCACAAAATCTTAGGACGTCACATGAATAAACGCAATACTCATAATCGTTTCCCCAAGAGCAGCTTGGGTATTTCCAGTTACCGCTAGTCCTTCCTGTAATTACTTTTAATACCTACTACTCCAACGGGGAGGTAAGGCCACTTGACTTAACCTGGCGACCAAATTCCTTACTAGTTCGGCTGATTAATACGACCCAGGCAATCAACACTCATGCCTCGGCTTCTGTCTAAGAAAGATAGTAATACCTACCTCAAGCAAGTTCCACTAACTTATATATTTCAAGTGATTTGTAACCTGCAGATAAAAATCCAGCTTTAATTATTACTGTTAATATGTAAATCAGATTACAATTTTTTAAATAAAATTTAAAATATCTCGAGGTCCATCATTTGTGCAGAGAGGCGTAAACTAAAAGTAATCAGTAAAATATTAAACCTATTGTTTTCATATTGATACCCTGCGGTACGCTCCAGAATTTGGAGGCTTATGGTACAAAAATTTCTGCTTGATAACCCTTCCCCATCCCCCACTTAATTTTAAAATTTAACAGGAAGCATCGGCACTACATTAACTTAAACTACATTCATGAGCATCTTTGATCATCCCTTTCACAATCTCAGAGTCCTCATGGTCACAGAAAATGAAAGGACAGCCGTTAACACAGGAGAGCGAAAAAGAAAAACAGCATTTTCCCTGCCGATTGTGGCCTAGAGGACACTGGGTTAAAAATCTACGCAAGGGCTGAGGCCTAGAAAACTCTCCGCGTGAGATCTAATCCCCCAAACCAGAGAATAAATGGGGGCCTGCTTACTCTACCGAGAGGAGGGTTCCCTCGTCCTCTCTCCCACTCCACCTCGCGCTCCCCAAAGAACCCAGCGCTTCCTCTGCTTCCGCTCCCCCCACTTACCAGGAGGGGGAAGGGAGAAGAGATTCGATTCTGAATCTCCTACCCCTGGGTTCTACGTGAAGAAGCCGATTGCTGCTCGAGGTCGGCAACGCGGTCGCAATCGCTCAGTCTTCGCCTCTTCACAAAATGGCCCCTGAGTCTCCTCTGCCGCCGAGGCGAAGGTCTAGGCCCGCCCCTCTCCTGAGAATCCTCCTATTGGCTGCGAGTTTTCTCGCTCCGCTTCTCATTAGACAGGTCTACCGCTCTTCACAATTGTATCCAATCACAATCAGTAGTTGATTAGACTAATCTGGAGAATTTCCACATGCGTGGGAGAAACTAGTTTGTAACTGGTTATATTTCCTGTCATTTATCTTCTGAGACATGCTTATTGGTCACTGTACCCTGACGATGCTCTGGGTGGAAACTTGCCTTTGTAAGGCTCACCGCTTCACATCCGGGTATCCGAAATGTCTGATTGGCGGTCTCAGTATCCCATCCCTGCTCTTCAGAGCGTCTAGAAGGAGGCCCACCCGGATGTCGGAATTCCCGCGGCGCGGCGGGGAGGCACGGGTAAAGATTGCCGGGTCTTGTTTGATAGACTTCCGAAAAGTCTGCCCTAGTTCCCGGCCTAGGTAAAGGGAAAAGCTGTAGCCCGCAGTGTGGACAAAAAAATTGTTTTTCTTTGACTTGGGAAGGAGCACTAAAAGCTAGAATACAAACCAAAACCAGCCCTGCAGTTTTTCCAAGCCTAGAGATCCTTTCTGGACATTTCTCAGCTTGTCAAGCCCTTCAGACAACCCATATCACGCAAAACAACTGACTTAACCTCTCTACTGCAAAAGGTAAATAAAGTCTAAAATACTGGCCTGGGATACTACAGCATTCGTCCTCTGGCCCCAAGTCATCTCACTTTCTTTTTTTCCCAAAGTTGTGAGGCTGAGGGAGTTGGTTTGTTTTTTTTTTTTAATATAAATTTATTTATTTTAATTGGAGGTGAATTACTTTACAATATTGTATTGGTTTTGCCATACATCAACATGAATCCGCCACAGGTATACACGTGTTCCCCATTCTGAACCCCCCCTCCCTCCCGGTACCATCCCTCTGGGTCGTCTCAGTGCACCAGCCCCAAGCATCCAGTATCATCATCTCACTTTCTAATACTCTATGTGCCAACCAGCTAGCTCTCCCCCGCCCGAACCCACAATCGGGTCCCTTAATTCTCCGCATCCTGAAACGATCCTGTCTCCCACCTACTGGTGTCGTCTGCACTGCAGTTCCTCTGGTTATATTATAGCAGCCGAGCACGCAATGCAATAAGGGCCAGCTGTGCTAGGAATAGGATTAAGGGATATTTCTCTGTGTAGTTGGGGAAAGCAAGATTGCAGAACACTTATCTAGAGAATGTAATACTCTATACATTTTAAGGAATATATGCATTTGTGAATACAGTTTTATGCATTAGTTTCTAATTAATTCTTAATTTCAGATTCACAAGGAAACTGTCTACCTGTCAAATGGCAAAAATCAAGACAATTTAGTAACGACTGTAATGTCCTTTACTCAAGTGAAAACAATTCATGGTTGGAAGAGTACGGTGACTCACAAGCAGTGGCGCACTCCCCAGGGAGTTTGGGCAAGAACGAGCTTCTTACAGCATTAAAAGCAGCAAGGCAATCAAGAGTTTGATCGCCTGCGGTTGTGTATCTGACCTTATTTAGAAAGATTAAGGAACAAAGAAATAAGTATACAGCCTAAAAAGTATAGCGTTTGAGAAGATTGACTGACTGGCTGTACTGCGTTTCTGGTCAAGGTGACCTTTATAGGAACTTGAAGTTTCAGTTTGCTAAGGTGACACCCCCAGCAGGAGCAAGTCCATCTTGGGCCTAGAAATTTATTTGGACGTTATCTTTGGGGAACGAACCTTTTACATTTTTCAATGGTATGCCTTTCTTTATTTGAACTTTTTCCATATGCATGTATTGTTTTAAGCAAATCTAAAAGCAAAAACAAAAATCATGTAAGAAAAAATAAACTAAAATGTTAATGGTGGTTCCCCCTTAGTGGGAGAACTTGTGCTTCCCCCCCTTAAACTTGCCTGTGCTTTTCTATATTTTCTGAATTGTTAAGTTTGAACAAGTAATCAGAGAGGAAACATCTCCAAGTGCTTAAAGCCTCAGCTCAGTTGCCACGTTTTTACATTTGTCTCTTCTCCTCTGGTGAATAGTATATCTTTTGATTACAGAGTTTAATTCTCATTGCTCTGTGTATTCCTTTTGCCTACTACATGTCCTAGGACCTTAAACAGAGAGTGTCTGAAATTTGTGTCAAATTAATCATTAGCTTTTATTTATCAGGAGAAAATGTTATTGTCCCTGGACAAACAGGTAGACTATCCTTTTTCTATTAAATATTTTATACAGTTCTTACTCAAAGGAACCCAGATAGTATGAGGCTTGATTGACATGTTATTCATGTGTTTCTTAAGTAAACAAAAATAAATACTAGCATGTTTTATGAATTATGGTTCTCATAGAATAAAAATATTTATAAAGTGTTAATATTTAAATTCATTTTACCAGAAATCAATTTTACTGCATGATTTTTGACATGACCTACTTATTAGCTGGGGCTTCCCAGGTGGCTCAGTGGTAAAGAATCTACTTGCTTATATCGGAGATGCAGGTTTGATCTCTGAGTTGTGAAGATCCCCTGGAGGAATAAATGGTAACCCACTGCATTATTCTTGCTTGGAAAATTCATGGACAGAGAAGCCTGGCAGACAACAGTCCATGGGGGTTGCAAAGAGTTGGACAAGACTAAGCATGCATACACACATTTATTAATTATTGCTGTATTTGGTGCAAGGGAGTACTTAAGAGAGAGCATTTATGTTTCTACTGAGTTTTCCCCATTGCTAGATGGGGTGGATATGGAGGATCCAAGAAGAATTAACGTCCAATCCTCCATCAAGTAGCTTGAATTTACTAAGGGTGAGAAAACAAGTGCAAAAATAGCATAATACAAGGTAGAATGCAAAGCACCATGTTGATCATAATCATTCACAACTATCTAGTTTTAAGACTCTTACAAAAAAAAGACTCTTACAGAGTGGCAGGTGAAATGGAGAGTAGGAAGTTTCCTTTATCTCTTCTACTTAAACACCCTTAAACTTCTTAAGTTGGCTGCTTTTATTAAGTGACTCTGTATGTATTGTAGAAAGCCATTAGCCAGACCTCAGTAATGGAGGGGAAGTAGGAGAAGAGATCAGGAAA
Source organism: Nanger dama (assembly GCA_917880005.1). Lineage (NCBI taxonomy): Eukaryota > Metazoa > Chordata > Mammalia > Artiodactyla > Bovidae > Nanger > Nanger dama. The sequence goes on from CAKJTW010000003.1 coordinate 78,419,477, forward strand.
TAGAAATAGTAACTTCTTCAGTTCAGTCGCTCAGTCGTGTCTGACTCTGCAACCCCATGGACTGCAGCATACCAGGATTCCCTGTCCATCGCCAACTTTCAGAGCTTATTCAAACTCATGTCCATCATGTCAGTGATGCCATCCAACCATCTCATCCCCTGTCATCCCCTTCTCCTCCCGCCTTCAATCTTTCCCAGCATCATGGTCTTTTCCAATGAGTCAGTTCTTTGTATCAGGTGGCCAAAGGATTGGAATTTCAGCTTCAGCATCAGTCCTTCCAATGAATATTAAGGACTGATTTCCTTTAGGATGGACTGGTTTGATCTTGCAGTCCAAGGGACACTCAAGAGCAAAAATAGCATAATACAAGGTAGAATGCAAAGCACCATGTTGATCATAATCATTCACAACTATCTGGTTTCACCCAGAGTGGTGGGTGAAATGCCTTACCTTGGGCTAAAGAGAAAAACAAAACTATACTTTTGTCTTTGATCAAAAGTAATTTCTGTTTTAACAAGGCTTTATATGGCTTAGCGGTATTACCAGAATAGTGTGTCCCCTACAACCTTTCTTCCTCCCAGTTCTAAGCCACCTGTCAAGAGGAAGAAGAAAGGAAAAGCTGCAACAGCTTTGAAATGCCTGATTTGTTTTTACCTGATTTACTGGCTGAATATTTTCCTCAATATTTGTCATCCTACATACCCTCAGTGTACCTAGTTATCTACCTTATTCTATTCAACAAGTCAAATAGGACTTTACCAATACAATTCTCATTGCCTCTCTTCCTTTAATCCTTTATTATCCAAGAGTGCTATCAAAAGCATCTTCCAGGGCTTCCTGGTGGCTCAGTCAGTAAAGAATGCAGCCACAGTGCAGGGAGACGTGGGTCCAATCCCTAGGTCAAGAAGATCCCCTGGAGGAGGAAATGGCAACCCAGTCCAGTATTCTTGCCTAGGGAATCCTATGGACAGTGGAGCCTGGCAGGCGACAGTCTAAGAGGCTGTAAGAGTCTGACACAACTTAGCAAATGAACAAGAGCATCTAGCGTCCTACAAAGAAAGTTAAGGGCTGATGCCCCCCCAAAAAGGAAAAAAAAAGCATCTTCCACTGGAGAGTGAAGAGGTGGTCTCTGATGGATCCAGACAAAGCACTTAATTAAAATGTCCCAGACTTCCCAATACCTAACATCTGCTGCTACTAAGTTGCTTTAGTCATGTCTGACTCTTTGTGACCCCATAGACCACAGCCTACCAGGCTCCGCCGTCCCTGGGATTCTCCAGGCAAGAACACTGGAGTGGGTTGCCATTTCCTTCTCCAATGCATGAAAGTGAAAAGTGAAAGTGAAGTCGCTCAGTCATGTCTGACTCTGCCACCTCATGCACTGCAGCCTACCAGGCTCCTCCGTCCCTGGGATTCTCCAGGCAAGAACACTGGAGTGGGTTGCCATTGCCTTCTCCGAATACCCAACACTACTTTATGCTTTTTACACCGATTGGGAGACCTTTCTGACTGTTGACAATCTATCTTCTACAGGCAACCATGCTGCTGCTGTTGATAAGTCGGTTCAGTCCTGTCCGACTCTGTGTGACCCCATAGACAGCCGTCCACCAGGTTCCCCCGTCCCTGGGATTCTCCAGGCAAGAACACTGGAGTGGGTTGCCATTTCCTTCTCCAATGCATGAAAGTGAAAGATGAAAGTGAAGTCGCTCAGTCTTAGACCTCGTGGATTGCAGCCTACCAGGCTCCTCTGTTCATGGGATTTTCCAGGCAAGAGTACTGGAGTGTGGTGCCATTGCCTTCTCCAACAGGCAACGATATTCTACCAGAAAAACGATATGGTAAAGATATTACACAGCACTTTCAAGACCCTTATTTGAATGCATCCTGTTTTACTACATTTAGTCTCCCCCAAGCTGATACTGCAAACTGCTCTCATGATAAACATTTGAAAGCGTTCACTTTTATTGTGACTGCCATACTAAAATCCAATAATAGCGCTCTGTTCCAGTCCTACATTTTCATTGTTTCATTCACAGCTCTTTCCTAACTGGCCCATTATTACCTATCAGTTATCCCTTCCACAACGGCCTACATCTGGCAGCCCCCTGCTGTTCTTCAACAGGGTATAGATTCTCCAAAGATGATGTTACACACTGCTAATAATATTATTGGTTTATTGGTCACTTTGATTGGATTATATAGCCTTCTCAAGGTTTCTAGGGTTTTAGGGTTTTTTTCTATTTTTATTTTAAAGCTTTCTAAATGGAAATATCCTGTTTTTTTCTAATAATTCATGATTACTATAAAAAATACAGAAAGAATGAAAACATCTATGTGCTCTGTCCTCCAGAAACATTCATTCTTAACTATTTGGTATAGATTTTTACAGATTTTTAAAGATGTGTATATGGATTTATTTTTACCTGAATATCTTGTAATCAGAGAACTTTTTAATCTTTTTAATAACTAAAGACTTGAGCTCAAAAATTTAAAAATAAGCAATAAAGCTTGAAAAATTAGATTAAAGCAACTCAGAATCATGACATCTAGTGGTTTTGAGGTCAAGTAGTATCTGATTTTAAGTATTATTGGTCACCATTATGTTAATAATAGGAAAAAAAACCAATTTTTTGTAACTGTGTGTGAAGCACTTTTCACATGGCAGTTTTATTATCCCCAGTTGACTAAAGCACAGAGAAATTAAATCATTTTCCTAAAGTGGCACAGCTAGTTTTTGATGGAGCTAAGATTCTGACTCTAGGAAGTCTGATTCTAGAGTGCATATAACCATTACATAGTTATTAATAATATAAGATTTGCCACAGTGGAAATTTTACTTATTTATTGAATAAGTATTTATGAACAAATCCATGCTATGTAATAAGCAGTTGTGCTAAGTACTGTAACAGGTCACAAGGACATAGAAGTAAGCAAAATAGATGGAGTTCCTGATGTTCAGAACAGAGTCAAGTATTAAGTGAATAAATAGGCAACTGCTTATAATAAATTGCTACTAAATATAAGTACATGATGCTGTGGAATCTACATAATATAGGCCCCAGTCCTTTCAAGGAAATGTTGTGAAAATAAATGACTTAAGAATACTTCTTATTTCCTCAGTTTCTTTTTCCCTTTCCTACTAAATGTTTTTCTCCATTTTTTCCCTTTGTCTTCTTTGCTTCTCTTCTAATTTTCATCCCAGCAATGACCTAAATCTGGTTCCTTGCAGGTTAAGCCTTCTCTAACACTCTTGCCATCTGTTCTCCTTCTGGCTCTGCAGCACAAGATTTTATCCTCTGGTAGTTTTTCATTAAGCTAATCTTTGTACAGCTTACAAAGTACTTTACAGTTGACAAATCTTACATTTAACAATTAGTGCTTATTTTACCTATGATGGTAGTCATTGACCTTTTGAGAAAACATCTAAAGATTATAAAAATACTATGTGAACTGGCCCAAATCCTTTCAAGTCTGAAATTTTATTTCACATAGTAATTGCTTCATATGGTTGACCATTATAAAATTTACTCAGGAACTCTTTAAACATAATTTTTGGAGAACTTTCTTCATGTCTGAGGAACATTACCATGGACTGATTCTTTTTTCATTTATTTTATTGATGTATAGTTGATTTGTAATGTGTTGGTTTCTGCTGTACATCAAAATGATTCAGTAATACATACATATATTTTCATATTATTTTCCATTATGGTTTATGACATGATATTGAATAAAGTCCCTGTGTTATACAGTAGGTCCTTGTTTATCCATTCTGTATATGATATGTTTGCATTTACTGGTCCCAAACTCCCAGTTCATCCCTCCCTGATCCCTTCCACTTTGGCAACAACCAGTGTGTTCTCTATACCTAAGAATCTGTTTCTGTTTCATAGATAAGTTCATCTGTGTCATATTTTATATTCTACATAAAAGTGATATGATATTTGTCTTTCCATTTCTGACTTATTTCACTTGGTATGATAATTTCTAGATCTATCCGCGTTGCTGCAACTGACATTATTTCATTCTTTTTGTGACTGAGTAATATTCTACTGTATATAGGTGCCACATCTTTATCCACTCTCTGTCAGTGGACATTTAGGTTGTTTCCATGTCTTGGCTGTTTTAAATAGTACTGCTATGAACATAGGGGTGCATGTTTCTTTTTGAATTATAGTTTGTCCGGGATATATGCCCAGGAGTGGTATTGCTAGATCATATGGCAACTCTTATTAGAGAAAGATTCTTACCTTTTATTACTACCTATTCCACATCTCCACTCCCAGAACACTTTCTTGTCATCCCAATTTATATTCAGATACCTAAATCCTAGGGCTTCCCTCGTAATTCAGTTGGTCAACAATCTGCCTGCAATGCAGGAGACCTAGGTTCAACTCCTGGATTGGGAAGATCCCCTGGAGAAGGAAATGGCAACCCACTCCAATATTCTGCCTGGAGAATCCCATGGACAGAGGAGCCTGGCAGGATGCAGTCCATGGGGTTGCAAGAGTTGGACATGGCTTAGTGACTAAACCACCACCACCACCTAAATCCTAGAACATACTCCCTTGCTCACTTTCTAAGTGTTTAAAGAACTCTGACTACCATTTCCTTCTGGGGAGGGCTAAACACAGAATCAGTTCAGTTCAGTTCAGTCGCTCAGTTGTATCTGACTCTTTGCAACCCCATCAATTGCAGCACTCCAGGCGTCCCTATCCATCACCATCTCCTGGAGTTAACTCAGACTCACGTCCATCGAGTCAGTGAGGCCATCCAGCCATCTCATCCTCTCTTGTCCCCTTTTCCTCCTGCCCCCAGTCCCTCCCAGCATCAGAGTCTTTTCCAATGAGTCAACTCGTTGCATGAGGTGGCCAAAGTACTGGAGTTTCAGCTTTAGCATCATTCCTTCCAAAGAACACCCAGGACTGATCTCCTTTAGAATGGACTGGTTGGATCTCCTTGCAGTCCAAGGAACTCTCAAGAGTCTTCTCCAACACCACAGCTCAAAAGCAACAATTCTTCGGCACTCAGCTTTCTTCACAGTCCAACTCTCACATCTATACATGACCACTGGAAAAACCATAGCCTTGACTAGACGGACCTTTGTTGGCAAAATAATGTCTCTGCTTTTCAGTATGCTATCTAGGTTGGTCATAACTTTCTCCCAAGGAGTAAGCATCTTTTAATTTCATGGCTATAGTCACCATCTGCGGGGATTTTCAGTTCTGTTCAGTTCAGTTCAGTCGCTCAGTCATGTCTGACTCTTTGCGACCCCATGAATCACAGCACACCAGGCTTCCCTGTCCATCACCAACTCCTCGAATTCACTCAGACTCGCATCCATCGAGTCAGTGATGTCATCCAGCCATCTCATCCTTGGTTGTCCCCTTCTCCTCCTGCCTCCAATCCCTCCCAGCATCAGAGTCTTTTCCAATGAGTCAACTCTCTCATGAGGTGGCCAAAGTACTGGAGTTTCAGCTTGAGCGTCATTCCTTCCAAAGAAATTCCAGGGTTGAGCTCCTTCAGAATGGACTGGTTGGATCTCCTTGCAGTCCAAGGGACTCTCAGAGTCTTCTCCAACACCACAGTTCAAAAGCATCAATTCTTCGACGCTCAGCCTTCTTCACAGTCCAACTCTCACATCCATACATGACCACAAGAAAAACCATAGCCTTGACTAGATGGACTTCAGTCGGCAAAGTAATGTCTCTGCTTTTGAATATGCTATCTAGGTTGGTCAGAACTTTTCTTCCAAGGAGTAAGCGTCTTTTAATTTCATGGCTGCAGTCACCATCTGCAGTGATTTAGGAGCTCCCAAAATAAAGTCTGACACTCTTTCCACTGTTTCCCCATCTATTTCCTATGGAGTGATGGGTTTGGATGCCATGATCTTTGTTTTCTGAATGTTGAGCTTTAAGCCAACTTTTCACTCTCCTCTTCTACTTTCATCAAGAGGCTTTTTCTGTTCCTCTTCACTTTCTACCATAAGGGTGCTGTCATCTGCATATCTGAGGTTATTGATATTTCTCCCGGCAATCTTGATTCCAGCTTGTGCTTCTTCCAGTCCAGTGTTTCTCAAGATGTACTCTGCATGTAAGTTAAATAAGCAGGGTGACAATATACAGCCTTGATGTACTCCTTTGCCTATTTGGAACCAGTCTGTTGTTCCATGTCCAGTTCTAACTGTTGCTTCCTGACCTGCATACAGATTTCCTCCAAGAGGCAGGTCAGGTGGTTTGGTATTCCCGTCTCTTGAAGAATTTTCCACAGTTTATTGTGATCCACACAGTCAAAAGCTTTGGCATAGTCAATAAAGCAGAAATAGATGTTTTTCTGGAACTCTCTTGCTTTTTCCATGATCCAGCGGATGTTAGCAATTTGATCTCTGGTTCCTCTGCCTTTCTAAAACCAGCTTGAACATCTGGAAGTTCACAGTTCACATATTGCTGAACCCTGGCTTGAAGAATTTTGAGCATTACCTTACTAGCGTGTGAGATGAGTGCAATTGTGCGGTAGTTTGAGCATTCTTTGGCATTGCCTTTCTTTGGAATTGGAATGAACACTGACCTTTTCCAGTCCTGTGGCCACTGCTGAGTTTTCCAAATTTGCTGGCATATTGAGTGCAACACTTTCACAGCATCATCTTTCAGAATTTGAAGTAGCTCAACTGGAATTCCATCACCTCCACTAGTTTTGTTCATAGTGATGCTTTTTAAGGCCTACTTGACTTCACATTCCAGGATGTCTGGCCCTAGGTGAGTGATCATACCATCGTGATTATCTTGGTCATGAAGATCTTTTGTACAGTTCTTCTGTGTATTCTTGCCACCTTTTCTTAATATCTTCTGCTTCTGTTAGGTCCATACCATTTCTGTCCTTTATTGAGCCCATCTTTGCATGAAATGTTCCCCTCGGTTCAATTCAGTCACTCAGTCATATCCCACTCATTGCGACCCCATGAATCGTAGCACGCCAGGCCTCCCTGTTCATTACCATCTCTCGGAGTTCACTCAGACTCACATCCATCGAGTCCGTGATGCCATCCAGCCATCTCATCCTCGGTCGTCCCTTTCTCCTCCTGCCCCCAATCCCTCCCAGCATCAGAGTCTTTTCCAATGAGTCAACTCTTCGCATGAGGTGGCCAAAGTACTGGAGTTTCAGCTTTAGCATCATTCTCTAATTTTCTTGAAGAGATCTCTAGTCTTTCCCATTCTGTTGTTTTCCTCTATTTCTTTGCATTGATCATTGAGGAAGGCTTTCTTATCTCTTCTTGCTATTCTTTGGAACTCTGCATTCAGATGTTTATATCTTTCCTTTTCTCCTTTGCTTTTCGCCTCTCTTCTTTTCACAGCTATTTGTAAGACCTCCCCAGACAGCCATTTTGCTTTTTGCATTTCTTTTCCATGGGGAAGGTCTTGATCCTTGTCTCCTGTACAGTGTCACAAACCTCCTTCCATAATTCATCAGGCACTCTATCTATCAGATCTAGTCCCTTAAATCTCTTTCTCACTTCCACTGTATAATCATAAGGGATTTGATTTACGTCATACCTGAATGGTCTAGTGGTTTTCCCTACTTTCTTCAATTTAAGTCTGAATTTGCCAATAAGAAGCTCATGATCTGAGCCGCAGTCAGCTATCGGTCTTGTTTTTGTCTGACAGAATGTCGTCCACTAGAGAAGGGAATTGCAAGCCACTTCAGTATTCTTGCCTTGAGAACCCCATGAACAGTAGGAAAGGCAAAATGATAGGATACCAAAAGAGGAACTCCCCAGGTCAGTAGGTGCCCGATATGCTACTGGACATCAGTGGAAAAATAACTCCAGAAAGAATGAAGGGATGGAGCCAAAGCAAAAACAGTACTCAGTTGTGGGTGTGACTGGTGATAGAAGCAAGGTCCGATGCGGTAAAGAGCAATATTGCATAGGAACCTGGAATGTCGGGTCCATGAATCAAGGCAAATTGGAAGTGGTCAACAGGAGATGGCAAGAGTGAACATCGACATTCTAGAGAGTCAGCGAACTAAAGTGGATTGGAATGGGTGAATTTAACTCAGATGACCATTATATCTACTACTGCGGGCAGGAATCCCTCAGAAGATATGGAGTAGCCATCATGGTCAACAAAAGAGTCCTAAATGCAGTACTTGGATGCAGTCACAAAATGACAGAATGATCTCTCTTCGTTTCTAAGGCAAACCATTCAGTATCACAGTAATCCAAGTCGATGCCCCAACCAGTAATGCTGAAGAAGCTGAAGTTGAACGGTTCTATGAAAACCTACAAGACCTTTTAGAACTAACACCCAAAAAAGATTCCTTTTCATTATAGGGGACTGGAATGCAAAAGTAGGAAGTCAGGAAACACCTAGAGTAACAGGCAAATTTGCCCTTGCCATACAGAGTGAAGCAGGGCAAAGGCTATAGAGTTTTGCCAAGAAAACGCCCTGGTCATAGCAAACACCCTCTTCCAACAACACAAGAGAAGACTCTACACATGGACATCACCAGATGGTCAACACCAAAATCAAATTGATAATATTCTTTGCAGCAAAGATGGAGAAGCTCTATATAGTCAGCAAAAACAAGACCAGGAGCTAACTGTGGCTCAGATCATGAGCTTCTTAAAAACAGAATAGTAGGGGTCAAAAAAATGATATATTTGGGGAATTTGAAGAAATGCTGATTTAGGGGTAATATATCACAAAGAAAGGTGGCATGCATTTGAATTGGTAGATTTGAGCAATAAAGGAAAGGGAATGAATTCATACCCCTTACTTTCCCTTTCCCTGAGTACTGAAAAGCAAAGGAAAGCCTTGGTAATTTTGTGTAAGGTTTCTAATATCTAAATCAGTAGCAGTTTTCAATTTTAAATTTAAAATATATAAAATTGGGGAATGAAATGTCCTGAAACTGATTTATGGTGATAGTTTCATTATTCAGTGAAGTTACTTTAAAAAAATCATCTTTTACACCTGAAATGAGTATGTGTACAAGGAAAAAAGAATATAACACTAAAAACTCAGTCCTTTAGTCACACTAACTACATTTCAAATGCCTCATAACCACATGTAGCAAGTAGCTACCATTTTGAACGCCATAGGTTTAATAGTATATAAAACTTTTTCATGTTGTTGCAAATGACATTATTTAATTCTTTTCTCATTTTCAATCTGTTTCAAAATCCTTACAACAGACATATCACAACCAAAATAGAAAACTTGCAAAAATCTAATATCCTTAATGTATCAGGGACTTATAAAAGAAACATATGATAATAAATATTTTAAAAGTTCAATGCAACTAGCAAGTAAAGAAATGTATTTTAAAAGGATTAGTATTTTTGACTATGAAATAGATTTTTTTTTTAAAAAGATACTCCTACTGTTAAGATGAGAAGAAAGAGATACTGCTGACAGACGTATGAACTAGTATAGCTTTTCTGAAAGCTGGTTGGACAATTTGGAAATATGGACTGAGGAGCCTGGTGAGTTACAGCCCAGGGCTCAAAAAGAGACATGACTAAGCAGTTAACACTTTCACATTCATCCAAGGCCTGAAAAATAGGCATTCAATTTGACCCAGCAATTCTACTTTTAGTAATTCATCTTATAAAAATAAATATGGATGGAAGCAAGGATTTATCTATGAGGATTTTTAATGCAATATGGTTATAGTGGCAAAAAAACATAAAAATAATCTAAATGCCCATCAATGGAGAATTGATTAATTATACATTTATAGACTAGAATATTGAACAGTCATTTCTAATTATACAATAGAATATTTAATAATATTTTAAAATGTTCATTTTACATAATTGGTTATTTAAAAATGAAAATTTTAAAAAATAAATGACTCATAAAAACAACAAAGTAGAATGGTGGTTGCCAAGGGCTGGAGGGAGGGGAAAATGGGGAGTTGTTTAATGGGCATAGAGTTTAGTTTTGTAAGATGAAAAGGTTCTGGAGATTGATTGTATAATAATGTGAATATACTGTTAAAAAAAATGACAACAGGCCCAACTAAAATGGAGTTGCTTATCCTAAGCACCATGTCACCAAACCAAAACTTGACTTACAGTTTTGCCTCTTCCAAAAATGGAATCTTAAACTAGCCAATCGGTAACTGCCTAGTCCATACCCCTTAGGTAACCTGCCTGATAGGCCCATCCCCTAAAGGATGCAATAGCTAAGCAGTCTTCTATCTAGTATAACTTCCTTGTTCCCATTGCCTTCTGCCTATAAAAGTCTAATTTTCTACAGCTCCTTGGAGCTCCTTTTGGTCTGCTAGATAGAATTCTGCCTAATCTGTGATTGTTGAAGAAAACCAATAAGATGTTTAAAATTTACTCATGTTGAATTTTGTGTTTTAACAATACTTAACACTATTGAACTATACACTTAAAAATTTCTAAGATAATAAATTTTGTTATGAGTATTTTACTAAATTTTTAAGAAATTTAGTAAATTTAAAAAGAAAAATGATTCTATTTTTATTTTAATTGTCTATGCCTTTATACATGCATAAATCAAAATGATAAGAGTAGTTATCTCTGGGTGTTACGATTACCAATACATTTAATTTTTTTCTTTTATTTTTCCATTTGTGTCTACCATGAACGTGTTACTTTTATAATCAGAATGGTATTATTATTATATCTCCAACTTCTTGGTAAAGAAACTTAAATTTCTTTAACAATGAACAAAGCCTTATAGTCTACATTTAGAAGTATATTAAGCCTGGGGCTTCCCTAGTGGCACAATGGATAAGGATCTGCCTGCCAGTGCAGGGGACACAGTTTCGATCCCTGATCCAGGAAGATTCCACACGCTGTGGAGCAACTAAGCCTGTGTACCACAACTACTGAGCCCGAGCTCCAGAGCCTGTGCTCCGCAGCAAGTGGCTGCAGTGAAACGCCCTCACAGCACAACAAAGAGTAGCCCCCACTTGCCACAACTAGAGAAAGCCCACGCGACGAAGACCCAGTGCAGCCAAAAATAAAGAAATAATTAAAATGATTGTTTTCAAAAGCATATTAAGCCTAGTGCAAAAAATATCAAATAATATAAATACATTCTAAAACGTAATGAGGATGTCAGGGGGAAAACAAGAGGTAACGTGTTGTCTGAAAGGAGTAGGAGGAAACGTTTAAAAAAATCAGAGACTCAGAAAAAAGAGTAGAATCACCAAACACGAACTTGGCCTACTTCAAAATTTTGCCCAGAGCTAATTCTGCTTAAATAAGCCAAAAAGGAGAGAAGACCCATGATCCCTGAGAAATTGCTTGGGCAAGAAGTAATCTTGGGTGCCGAAAAAGCCAGTTTTTATAATTCTGACATTTAGACTTGGGGAAAATATTTAATTGGATTTTCTTGTTTTCACTGGGACATTTACTGTGTTCTGAGTAATCTTCATAAATCCTAATGGTCTCTCTTAGTTTATTCATGGGACATAGGGAAGTCACACAGGGTCCATTAAACATACGCTCACCCTCCTGTGAATCTCTTCTCAACGTATACACTGAGTGTGCCTAAGAAAGAGAATCTGGGGACTTTCCTGGTGGTCCAGTGGCTAAGACTCCAAGCTCCTAATGCAGGCAGTCCAGGTTCGATCCTTGGTCAGGGAACTAGACCCCACCTACCACAACAAAACAGTCTGCATGCTGCAGTGAAGATGAGAGATCTCGCATGCAATAACTAAGACCCTGTGCAGCCAAATAAATGTTTTTTTATAAAAGAATGTCATATAACGGTAGAAATTAGATTTCACTTAATATATAGTATGAATGCAGTGACCAGCATGCAGAATTTTAAAGAACATCTGGTTTTCAAATATCAAGTTCTATTGTTGCATAATTACATCCCAGTATTTGGTTTGAAAACTATGGTCACAATGATGAAATATATACATTATTTTACTTGCGAGGGTCCTGGCACACATGGACTGAGTAGGCACATTGATCCCACCAACAGAGCAGAGTTTGTTACCTTCAAAGAGATCTTAGGGCTCCAGAAAATCTCCCACTGTTGTTGCCCTTCAGGAAGTGATTCAAAGATCCTTCTCCCAACACCAACACATTTCTGTTAATCTCAGATCAAATAAATACTTTTTCAGCTTTAGCTTTAGTTGAGAAGTTGGTATGTTAATGTTTTAACTGCTCTTTCTCCAACTACAACAGAAACAGAAAAAATGCAGGACCTTCAAGCTCTGATCTGCAAAGAGTTAACATCTTAAGAGCTAAACAGAACTGTATTAACTCCTCTCTTAACAAGCCAGGAAGACAAGAGGATTCTGCAGAACTGGAGGACACCAAAACAGTTAGAGAAAAGAATAAGAGAGAGCTCTCTAGAGGAAGCAAGAACTGTAAGTTTGTATCAAATACATGTTTATAGTCTTCCATTTCTTTCCCCTGGGGTTTTTGAGAGGAGTGAAAAAGGTTTATTCATTTTGTCTTGCGCTGGTCTCCCACGCATCCAGACACAACGCCACTGGGCTTCCCTTGTGCTTCAGCTGGTAAAGAATCTGCCTGCAGCGTGGGTCAGAAAGGTCCCCTGGAGACGGGGATGACTATTCACTCCAGTATTCTTACCTGGAGAATTCTGTATTGTGCCAGTCTGATAGGCATCCAGACGCAATATCACTAGGTCATCTTTAATCCTGTCACCTTCTTCACTCCATTCCACATCCAACTAGTTGGCAAGTATTTAGATTCTCCTTCTTCAGTGTCTTTGTAATCTATCCCAGTCTTCCATCTCCCTGCTACCATCCTTCCTAGTTCAAGGTCACTTTCCTGAACCACAACAATATCCTAATGCTCCTTTCTGCCAGTCTTTTTAGCGCACTTATTCCAGATAAATCTTCCTAAAGCCTTTCCACAGTCCTAACTCTATTGTTCTTGTGCTCAAAATGTATAATTCTCACCCATTCCCTGCAGAATGAATATAACTCCTCTAGTTTATTTGCAAGATCTTCCAACATATGCTTCCTTTCACTTGAATTCTCACAACTCTGTTTCTCAAAGTTGTCTGCATACCTGCTTCTGTTGAAGACCACTCTGCTCTTTGCCCATCTCTGACTCTATTCAAACTCTCCTCTATCTGTATAAATCATTCTATATCTCCACCTGCAAAATCCCTCCAGACCCCAAATCCCTCTGTAAAGCTTTATTGATCCTTCAAGTAAATGTGAATTTCAATCTTCCTTTATACTCTCATTTTGCTTTGCTCTTCTCAGATTGACTTTTTCTTTTTTTTTCAGATTGACTTTTATATTTTACCTTACAGCTAAGGATGTGCATTTCTCATTTCTCCTCTCCTCATTAATTATTCACGTCCTCAGAGCAAGGACTTTATTTTTCTTTCTTTTCTGTGGGCAACTACATTATTTTATTATCATAATTGACACTGTAGAGCATAATGATTTGAATTACATATATTCTGAAAGGATTACCACAGTTTAGTAAACACCCATCATCTTATATAGACACAAAATTAAAGAAATATAAATTACATTTTTCCTTGTGATGAGAACTCTTAAAATTTACACTCTTAACAACTTTATAATGTACAGCAGTGTTAATTATATTTATCAAGTATATTACATCCCTGGCGTTTACTTATTTTAGACATGAAACTGGAAGTTTGTACCTTTTGTCTACATCCAATTCCCATTCTGCTCACCCCCACCTCTGGTAACCACAAATCTGAGGGCTGTATTTTTTTCTCCATGTAGCAACTGCACCAAATGGGTATTCAGTAACATGTGCCAAATTTAATTCAATCCAAATTCTAGGCGTTCCTGTCATCTTTTCACAGCATTCACACAACATACACTGAAATTACAGAGCCTATACTTTTCTCCAAAGCTTCTCTTTGTCTCTGCTCCAAGTTTCTTTTTCAATGCTTACATCTCCTTTCTGTCCTCTTAAATAAGATCAGTTCCTCCTGAGTTCCCTCACTCACTGTTAAATTATTTTCTCTAAGATCCACTCACAATTTGTCCCTTTCTTCCCCCAGATTTTCAGTTCGAAGGAGCCCAACTTTAGTGCCCCCTTTCAGGGACTTGCCTGTTTATCAGACTTGTTAAAGTTAACTTCTTATGCAATGGGAAGACCTAAATTCCCAATCTATATTAAACTTAAAGTAGTTAAAATACTACTTCTATGTTTTAACACATAGGTCCACTTAATTCATGAATTTTTAGAGGATGGAAGTATTTTTACAACATCATTTCCTATGCACTACTGAAGATTTCTCACCTGATTTTTACAGTTTTCTTCTTTTTTCTCTCTTCTGCTCATGTAAGTGACACCATTATGGCTCTCACTTCACTGTGTTCTTAGAGATGAGAGAGAATTAATGCAAAACCTTGTAAAATTATTAAAAGCAACTCTAAAAGGAAAACAATTTCTATCACAACCCAATATAATAGTGATACATTAGTTGAAAAATTATGATGTATCTGCAGATACCAGGCACTCTGTTAGGAACAAAGATATCCTCAAAAGAGCTGAGAGGCTAGTAAAGAGACATGTGATGTTCAAATACCATAGAGAACTAACTTATACTGTGTTCTCTAAGAACACAGTGAAGTGAGAGCCATAATGGTGTCACTTACATGAGCAGAAGAGAGAAAAAAAGAAGAAAACTGTAAAAATCAGGTGAGAAATCTTCAGTAGTGCATAGGAAATGATGTTGTAAAAATACTTCCATCCTCTAAAAATTCATGAATTAAGTGGACCTATGTGTTAAAACATAGAAGTAGTATTTTAACTACTTTAAGTTTAATATAGATTGGGAATTTAGGTCTTCCCATTGCATAAGAAGTTAACTTTAACAAGTCTGATAAACAGGCAAGTCCCTGAAAGGGGGCACTAAAGTTGGGCTCCTTCGAACTGAAAATCTGGGGGAAGAAAGGGACAACCAACATATAAGAACATTACATATATACATGTCATAATATAAATCGTTAACTTATACCAATAAATACAATTAGAATTATCAATTGGCCAGAAACTAGTTCAGCAAAAACAACAAAAACAGCTAGCATTTAGCTAATATGGAGACTATACTAAGTGCCAAGCATTATGTACACTTTTTATAACCATTATTTCATTTGACCCTAATCATAATCATATGAGATGAGTATTTCATCCCTATTTTGTAGGTAAAGAAAATAAACAGAATGGTTAAGTAACTTGTCCCTGGTCACACAGCAAAAGAAAGATGTGAATCAGGTCTTTATTATTCCTAGGCTTTAAACCACAGCCACTGTTTACAATTCATTTTCTTCAGCTTTGATCAGAGGTGAGTATAAAATCAGATTAAGCAGAGTTGGCTGTTTAATTTTGATTTTTATGTCATCACCCTGGTCTTACTCAGCAATCACTATGAATGAGTTATTCTTTGCCCTCACTCACCTACCCTTGCCCCAGTATACTACAATTCTGAATATCACTGCCACAAATTTATTTTTGTCTTTCATTCCATGGAGTGCAAAACAAGTGATAAAGTCTTCTTCTTTATATCTACTCTTCACTCATTCTCCTGAGCCTTTAGATCTGATCACTTCATTGCTTTTGGGTGTCCCCTCACAGTCTGTCCTGAGTTTTCTTTTCTGGCCTTCTGATAGCCTCCGTTTCATTCTTAGCACTTCTATGACCACTTTCAGTGGTGCTTTTCATAGCACATAGTACTAAGTGGCTCCATAGTACTATACCGCTTTGGTGGTGTATTTTGGAGTAGTCATAAACCAGGACACTCTTCTCTGGGTCCAAATAGTATTAAAGAACCACAGAATCTCTTTCTCTACTACAGCTTCATTTTTGTAAATGGCTTCAGGTGAGAGGACAGGTCTCTGATGTAGTCAACCCTCCTTTCCTTTTATCTTACTTTTCTACAATAGACTGGTTGAGAAAATGGAGTAATATAGCAGACATTGGAGAAGGAAATGGCAACCCACTCCAGTATTCTTGCCGGGGAAAATCCCATGGATGGAGGAGCCTGGTGGGCTACAGTTCATGGGGTCGCAAAGAGTCAGATACGACTCAGCAACTTCACTCACTCACTAGCAGACATAAAAACAGCTTTCAGTGTGAGGATTGACTTTAAAATAAAACAAAATGGTTTTCTTGGTTGCTTCCATTTTGTCCTTATCCTAGGACTATTGTCGAACCTGAAACTTTTGGGTGATTGTCAGCTTCCTTAATATAGAAATCTGTATAGATCCATTTAGAATTATGTCATTTGAAAGATATTCTTCACTTATTGTGGTTTAAAAAATGAAACATCACAGAACAGAATATGAATGATTCAATTCAAGTCAAATTGTCTGGAAAATAAATCAACAAAATGTTAATGTTTTCTCCCAGTAAATTTCTCCATCATGCTTTCTACCTTCTTCTTTGTATTTCTCTGCTTGTTCAAAATTAGCTTGTGAACAAGCTTCTTCAGTTGACAAGTCAAGCTAGTTTCAGCAAAAAGGGGAATTTGTTTTAAGGACATAATACTCTCATGCAGAACCTAAGGGCAGGAACAGAGATAGGCACTGGGGAAGACTAAAATCAGGGACAGGAAACTTTCAGTACCTTTTAACTCGACCACTCAGTGTTGGTCTCTCTCTTGACTTGTTTATTCATTCACCTGTTCACTTACTCAATATATATTTATTAGGTGCCTATTACATTCTAAGGGCTTCCCAGGTGGTGCTGGTGGTAGAGAACTCACTGCCAATGCAGGAGACAAAAGAGACGCAGGTTCAGTCCCCGGGTCAGCAAGAGGGCGTGGCAACCCACTCCAGTATTCTTGCCTAGACAGAGGAGCTTAATTTCTAGGAGTTGTTCAAGTAAGAGGTTTTCTCTTAAACCAATTTTTGCTTTCAAAGCCCGTAAGTTTTAGTAAGAGGCGGCAATAAATAAGTGTAAATAAATGAGGTAGTTTTTGGATATGGTAAGTGGTACTAGTGAAATAAACAGAGCAACATGATAGAGTAATCACTTTAGTTGCAAAGTCAGAGAAAGTCCTCTTGGCAGATGAGAAGATGCTGAGAGACTGAAGGATGAAAAGGAACTAGCCATGTGAAGAGTAAGGGAAAGAGCATTCCAGCCAAGCACAAATGTTCTGAGGCAAATACTATATGTATTATAGTATTTAAAGCCAGGAGATTGGATATTACAATTCAGAAAATGAGGTTTGAAGTGAGTCTGCAGATGGAATTTCCATAGTTATTTAGGCTACAAATTAGAATATGGCCATCCCAGAAATCCCAAGTTTACGTAATAGTTTTAATCATCCACAGAGGCTAAATTTAAGTCTCTTAGTCTCATTTCTAAATGCCTGGAGGAAAGAATTTGATTGGCCCAGCTTAGGTCAGTTGTCTACCCCTGGTCTAATGAGCAATGACCGTAGGAACTGGATCATAGACTATAAACCCGATTACTGATGTGTTGGTCCCTATCACCAATACATCCCTATAATGGAGTAGCTAGGGGTTCAGAAGCTCATTTCCTAGAGAAAGGGGATGGTCATTGGCTTCCAGGCTGAGCAGACACTTTTAAAATGATCCATAAGGATATGGATCAATTGGAAAAAATGATTTTATTCTTAATAAATAACATCATTATTACCGAATGCTTGGTTTTATCCTTTAGTGTAGAGTGATTCACTTCACCTCAGAAAAGACTATGCCATATCTTATACCATCATGAAAGTGTTGAGAAATTTCTGCTACCGCTTAAGTCTAGCCTGCAGATGACATCCCCAAATTGCAAGTAATTGACTGAAGGTTTCCTTTATTTTAGTGTCCTGTGGTATCTCTCACAGCTTGGGAGATGATATGACATCTTATCTTCTGGAGGACCGTACAGCAAAGGACCTGATAGAGACATAGACTCGATATCGCTGATGATACCAGCCTCTAAAGGTAAACTCAGTAATGAAAACAACCCTCAGACTGTTATTGTGGGGCATCTTCACAGTGACTGCTTTGCTCTCAGCCCTTTTCTTCAATCTTCTCAATTTTCTTCATATGTTCTTATAATAAAAAATTTTATTGTGTGGGTTTATGAGCACCACAAACACAAGCCAAGAACAAATGAGCGACTCTCATTCATCTATGCATGTGATCAGCCCTTCACTCTCACTAAGCAGAGGTAGGCAATTTAAAAGAAAAGAAAGAGCACAGCCCCACTACCACTTCTTCCCCACTCACCTGAAGATATTTTTATAACTTTGTTCACACACTCCCACTCCTCAGTCCTATTCATAGCTACTGTTAATTCTCTTTTCACCTGATTTCACTTCTGTAAGTTTTATTTCAAAGATCGGGCATTTTATGCACTGCTTATGGGTGTATACATGGTGTGATCATTTTGGAATGAAAGCTTGGCATTAGCTAGTAAAACTGAATATGCAGCTTTACTTTGGGGTATAAAGTGGCAGAGGTTTTTGCATAGACAAGAGACATAGATCAGAATATTTATAGCAGCGTTGTTCAAAAGAGTAAAAATGTAACAACATAAATGTCCATTGACCAGAAACATGAATATACATTGATATATAGTCCTACATTGAAATAATAAATTTATCTTCTCTATAATAAATAAATAATTATAATTTTCCTTACAAAATTGTAAAGAAATACAAGGCAATTATTAATACAACATTCAAGATAGTGGTCACTTCTGGAGGAATAGTATGGATGAAGGAAGTACAAATGGCACTAGCAATCTTTTGTTTCTTAACCTGGTATGTATTTTATGTGCATAAAATTTTATTTTTTAAAGTAAAATAATTTTACTTTATTATTATTATGTAAACTGTCCATATGTGTTTTATTTCACAATTTATATGTGTGAGATAGATATATATATACTAAATGCTGTATATTATACATAATAGTTTTATTGGGATATAAATTTACATATATAAAGTTCACTCTTTTAAAATGTACAGTTCCTTAAGTTTTTACTACATTCACAGTTTTGCATTCATCTCTACTACCTAACTTTAGAACATATAATTATCCTCCCCCAAAAAAACCTTATAGAAGACATTCCCCATGTCCCCACTCCCTGCTCCTGATAATCACTAATCTGCTTTAAGTCTCTATGGATTTGCCTGTTCTCGACATTTGCTATAAATGTTATCATACAATATATGATTTTTTCTGTCTGGCTTCTTTCACTTAGCAAAATGTTTTCAAAGTTTATTCAAATTGTAACATTTATCAATGCTTCATTCCTTTTTGTAACTTTTATCACATTTTGTTTATACATTCATCAGTTGATGGACATTTGAGTTGTTTTCACTTTTTGGCTTTTATAAATAATGCTGGTATGATCACAACAGTTTACTTCCATGTTTTCTTCTAAGAATTTTGCAGTTTTAGCTCTTACACTTAGGTCTGTGATCCATTTTTAAGTTAATGTTTAATATGTGGTGTGTGGTAAGGATGCAGCTTCATTCTTTGTGTGTGTACGTAGATTATCTTGGGTGGTATGGTCACTTTAATAATATTAATTCTTTCAGTTCATGAACACAGTATATGTTTCCGTTTGTGTTGCCCTCAGTTTCTTTCATCAGTGTCTTATACTTTTCCAAGTACTGTGTTTTACCTCCTTAGACATGTTTATTCCTAGATATTTCATTCTTCTGATACAGTGGTAAATAGGATTGTTTTCTTAATTTCTCTGATAGTTTATGGTTATTGTATAGAAATTCAATAAATATCTATATATTAATTTCATATCTGACAACTTTACTGAATTCATTGATGAGCTATAGTAGTTTTCCAGTGTTTTTAGGATTTTCTGTGTAGAGTGTTAAGTTATCTGCAAACAGTAACAATTTTACTTCTTTCCCAATTTGGGTTCCCTTTATTTCTTTTTCTTCTCTAATTGCCATGGCTAGAACTTCCAAAGCTATGTTGAATGAAAGTGGCAAGAGTGGACATCTTTGTTTTGTTCCTGATCTTAGAGAAAATGTTCTCAGCTTTTTACTGCTGAGTATGATGTTAGCTCGGAGAAGGCAGCGGCACCCCCACTCCAGTACTCTTGCCTGGAAAACCCCATGGACAGAGGAGCCTGGTGGGCTGCAGTCCATGGGGTTGCGACTAGGCAACTTCACTTTCACCTTTCACTTTCACGCATTAGAGAAGGAAATGGCAACCCACTCCAGTGTTCTTGCCTGGAGAATCCCAAGGATGGGGGAGCCTGGTGGGCTGCCGTCCATGGGGTCGCACAGAGTCAGACACGACTGAAGCGACTTAGCAGCAGCAGCAGCATGATGTTAGCTGTAGGTTTGTCATATATGACTATTACATGCAGGACCCTTGGGTTGGGAATCGTAATGTGGGTCTCAGACCTCTTACTCTTTTGTGAGAACCTCTACAGTGCATTTATCCTCCAGTTTGTGGTTCTCCACCTAGAGGAATGAGACTTGACAATACCTTGCCCCTACCTTGCTGTTCCTGCTTTATCTCTTTGGTTGTAGGAGATCTTTTGTTGTTCTGCAGATAGTTGTGATTTTGGTGTGACCGTAATAGGAGGTGAGCTCAGGCCCTTTCTACTCAGCCATCTTGGCCAATCTCTGGGAGATATCTTTAAATGTCATCATTTTGAAGAAGAATTGAGACTTCAGAACTGGAACACAAATTCAGCAAAATTTAAAAGTGTGGTAGACTTGATGTTGACTCCTGAGGACTGGATTAGTACATACTTTCTGCTTAGCTTTCCATTGGCCCTGAGGATGAAAATATGCAGAACTTCTAAACCATCAGGTTCAGAAGCAGGTGCCTGTAGGTTTGAAGAGAAGAGAAAACTAGATCATAATATTTCAGTGAGAAATCTGCTATGTTCCTGATGTCCTTTAATGGTGCATAGTTGGGGATTTTGTGCCTCTTAAAGCTTTAATTGTTGCACAGATGAAGCACATGAAACAAACTGGCTGAGATGGTTGTCAAAGTTGAAAAGACATAGAACTACTGACAGAAAACCCCTGTGCAGGAAATAATTACCTAGAGAATTCAGTTTAGAGACCATCCATAAAACCAAAAATCTAAAAGAACTCAATATTTCTTCAGCACAGTAAAGGGAATATGGAAGAGGTGCCAAAGTGAAGATTTTATACTTTTGATTTGTGGGAAAAGAAACTTTCCTACGTGTCATTACAAACAGTGTCCAGTTTCCTTCTGTTCTTTATATAGCTAAATAGCTAAAAGTAAATCAAATAAACTGTTTGCTATAAATGCAAACTTTCATAAAAGTTTCTGGTCATGCTACAGATTTTCCTCCTAGTGATCATACTTTCCTGTTAAGTGTCCCTGACAATCAGCTGCATCATTTTTAACTTCATCGGTATGGAAGTTGTATTTTTTTTTTATTCCAAGCAATTTTGAATTTATCTTAGAAACTTTGCTTTGGAAGAAAAAAAAGTTTGATCACATACAAATAAAACCACATTAATGGAATATTTTTATACATATATTTTAAAATGAATTGTTTAAAAGTTAATTTTAGGCACTTCCTGGCAGTCCAGTGATGAAGACTTCACCTCCCAATGCAGGGGGTGCAGGTTTAATCCCTGGTCGAGGACCTAAGTTTATACATGACCCAGAACTGAAAAGCAAAAACATAAAACAGAAATAATTTCAATAAAGACTTTAAAAAAATGATATACATCAAAAAAATAAATGCAACATATTAAAAATTAATTTTAATATTTTTCTGATATAACCAATTCCAAAAGAAAATAGTAATTTATGGTACAGTTAAAGTGTATAACTAAAAATGTTGACTTTATAATGTCAATCACTTCCCTGCTGGTACAGTGGATAAGAATCTGCCTGCCAGTGCAGGGGACACAGGTTTGATCCCTAACACAGGTCCTGGAAGATTCCACATGCAACTAAGCCCATACACTGAAGCCGTCGCCCCCGCCTGACACTGCAACTACCGGGCCTGCGCACTGCAGCTACTGAAGCCTGAGTGGAAGCGTGAAGAGTGGCTCACCACAACTAGAGAAAGCCTGCACACAGCAATGAAGACCCAGTGCAACCAAAAATAAACATATACACAAATAAAATCATTATAAAACTTGAAAGAAAAAAATAGGACACAGTATAATATAAAAAAATATCATTGGCTTGTACACTACCAGGGCTGGAGGGGTCAGAAGTCTTTGCCATTGCAAACAGGTATGAATCAGTGGGTCACTCAGCGGGCAGAAGTGTGATTCAACAGTGCCATGGATAAAAACATAGCCCACGCAGTGAGGAGACTTGTTTCATTCAAGGGTATTGAGGACAGTGGGAACTGATTTGTCACTGAGAAGAAAGATGCAAATATGGGAAGATACAAGACCAGAATAAACCATGTGATTTTGGATTTTATATGAAGGTATCAGAGGGGCCCTCATGGTTTCTAGCATGTAGAAATAGACATAGGTGTGTATGTGTGACTGTGCACATATGTGTATAATCTGCATACACTTCCTGACTCTGTCAGCTGAGAGAACATAGCCATAGAACACAGTTCAGTTCAGTACAGTTCAGTTCAGTTGCTCAGTCGTGTCCGACCCTCTGTGACCCCATGAATCACAGCACGCCAGGCCTCCTGTCCATCACCAACTCCTGGATTTCACTCAGACTTGTGTCCATCGAGTCTGTGATGCCATCCAGCCATCTCATCCTCCGTCAACCCCTTCTCCTCCTGCCCCCAATCCCTCCCAGCATCAGAGTCTTTTCCAATAAGTCAACTCTTCGCATGAGGTGGCCAAAGTACTGGAGTTTCAGCTTCAGCATCATTCCTTCCAAAGAAATCCCAGGGTTGAGCTCCTTCAGAATGGACTGGTTGGATCTCCTTGCAGTCCAAGGGACTCTCAAGAGTCTTCTCCAACACCACAGTTCAAAAGCATCAATTCTTTGGCGCTCAGCTTTCTTCACAGTCCAACTCTCACATCCATACATGACCACAGGAAAAACCATAGCCTTGACTAGACAGACCTTAGTCGGCAAAGTAATGTCTCTGCTTTTGAATATACTCTCTAGGTTGGTCATAAATTTCTTCCAAGGAATAAGCGTCTTTTAATTTCATGGCTGCAGTCACCATCTGAAGTGATTTTGGAGCCCCCAAAATAAAGTCTGACACTGTTTCCACTGTTTCCCCATCTATTTCCCATGAAGTGATGGGACCCAGTGCCATGATCTTCGTTTTCTGAATGTTGAGCTTTAAGCCAACTTTTTGCTCTCCTCTTTCACTTTCATCAAGAGGCTTTTTAGTTCCTCTTCACTTTCTGCCATAAGGGTGGTGTCATCTGCATATCTGAGGTTATTGATATTTCTCCCGGCAATCTTGATTCCAGCTTGTGCTTCTTCCAGCCCAGTATTTCTCAAGATGTACTCTGCATGTAAGTTAAATAAGCAGGGTGACAATATACAGCCTTGATGTACTCCTTTTCCTATTTGGAACCAGTCTGTTGTTCCATGTCCAGTTCTAACTGTTGCTTCCTGACCTGCATACAGATTTCTCAAGAGACAGGTCAGGTGGTCTGGTATTCCCATCTTTTGAAGAATTTTCCACAGTTGATTGTGATCCACACAGTCAAAGGCTTTGGCATAGTCAATAAAGCAGAAATAGATGTTTTTCTGGAACTCTCTTGCTTTTTCCATGATCCAGCGGATGTTAGCAATTTGATCTCTGGTTCCTCTGCCTTTTCTAAAACCAACTTGAACATCAAGGAGTTCATAGTTCACTTGCTAAAGCCTGGCTTGGAGAATTTTGAGCATTACTTTACTAGCATGTGAGATGAGTGCAATTGTGCGGTAGTTTGAGCATTCTTTGGCATTGCCTTTCTTTGGGACTGGAATGAACACTGACCTTTTCCAGTCCTGTGGCCACTGCTGAGTTTTCCAAATTTGCTGGCATATTGAGTGCAGCACTTTCACAGCATCATCTTTATGGTGGAGAGGTCTGACAGAATGTGGTCCATTGGAGAAGGGAATGGCAAACCACTTCAGTATTCTTGCCTTGAGAACCCCATGAACAGTAGGAAAAGGTAAAGTGATAGGATACTGATAGAGGTTCTCCCCAGGTCAGTAGGTACCCAATATGCTACTGGAGGTCAGTGGAGAAATAACTCCATAAAGAATGAGGGGATGGAGCCAAAGCAAAAACAATATCCAGCTGTGGATGTGACTGGTGATAGAAGCAAGGTCTGATGCTGTAAAGAGTAATATTGCATAGGAACCTGGAATGTCAGGTCCATGAATCAAGGCAAATTGGAAGTGGTCAAACAAGAGATGGCAAGAGTGAACGTCGACATTCTAGGAATCAGTGAACTTAAATGGACTGGAATGGGTGAATTTAACTCAGATGATCATCTACTACTGCGGGTAAGAATCCCTCAGAAAAAATGGAATAGCCATGATGGTCAACAAAAAGAGTCTGAAATGCAGTACTTGGATGCAATCACAAAAATGACAGAATGATCTCTGTTCATTTCCAAGGCAAACCATTCAATATCACAATAATCCAAGTCTATGCCCCAACCAGTAATGCTGAAGAAGCTGAAGTTGAATGGTTCTATGAAAACCTACAAGACCTTTTAGAACTAACACCCAAAAAGATGTCCTTTTCATTATAGGGGACTGGAATGCAAAAGTAGGAAGTCAAGAAACACCTGGAATAACAGGAAAATTTGGCCTTGGAATGTGGAATGAAGCAGGGCAAAGACTAATAGAGTTTTGCCAAGAAAATGCACTGGTCATAGCAAACACCCTCTTCCAACAACACAAGAGAAGACTACACATGGACATCACCAGATGGTCAACACCAAAATCATATTGATTATATTCTCTGCAGCAAAAGATGGAGAATCTCTATACAGTCAACAAAAACAAGACCAGGAGCTGACTGTGGCTCAGATCATGAACTCCTTATTACCAAATTCAGACTTAAATTGAAGAAAGTAGGGTAAACCGCTAGACCATTCAGGTATGACCTAAATCAAATTCCTTTTGATTATGCAATGGAAGTGAGAAATAGATTTAAGGGCCTAGATCTGATAGATGGAGTGCCTGATAAACTATGGAATGAGGTTCGTGACATTGTACAGGAGACAGGGATCAAGACCATCCCCATGGAAAAGAAATGAAAAAAAGCAAAATGGCTGTCTGGGGAGGCCTTACAAATAAGAACACAAAATACCCAATTCTGGGTTTTTAAATACCTTCTCTGGTAACAGGTACAAGAGGTTCAGGTAGGGAAAGCACAAGGTGAGCCTACAATATCTTATTGTGCCAGAAAATAAGAAAAGTTCTCAAAATCATGGAGATATTTTTCAAGGACATCAGAATCAGCTGGAAGGGCTCACTTTGGCCAAATCTGGAAAAATTTGAGCGTTAAAAGGAAGGATATTGATGGATTATAACCCACTGAATAAAACAAATCTATAAGATCATACAGATATAAATAAACAGATGAATTAACAAACACACTGAAGGAACATATTTTATAGTAGAATGCAACTAACAAGTGTAGAAGGAATAATAGAATTAAAACTCACCATTTGGTGACCACATAGCAGTAATTCAGGCAGGAATCATTAAACAATGCTAAAGCTAGTCGGTAAAAATTTTATAATGTCATATAACATTATGTCCTAATATACAGTGTCAAATTATTTCCCCAGAAAATAATTATTAATTAATGGGTTTTAAGAAGACTTCTCAATTAACTTTATGGTGACTCAGTGGTAAAGAATCCCCCTGTCAGTGCAGGAGACACAGGTTTGATCCCTGGGTCAGAAGATGCAGCCCACCCCGGTATTATGTGCCCACTGATAACAATGCACTGAGAAAAGGATAGCTTCAGTTCTGTGGGGTTTCTGTCCCAGATGAATAATCTGAACCCACTGTGAAGAAACATCAGTCAAACCCTGACTGAGGGGCATTCTCCAAAGGAAATGGCCTTTACTCTGTGCTCTTAAAATGTCAAAGTCATGAAAGACAAGGAAAGACTAAAGAACTGTTCTAGAGTGAAGGAGACTAAAGAGACATGCCAATCAAATGAAACACATGATCCTGAATTTTTGAAATCTGAATGGTCTATGGGTTAGATGGTAAAATAATATTAGGGGCTAATTTCCTGATTCTGATGAATATACTGTATCCATCAAATATACCATGGTTCTTTAGAAGAAAATGGACATCATGGCTGTAATTTACTTTTAAATGATTCCAAAAAGTAATATGTAGAAAATACATGTAATTTTAAATATTTAGGTAATATATATATGTAGAAAGAGAGAGAAAGAATAAGACAAATGAAGTAAACTTAACAATTATGAGCTTCGATTTTAAGCTCTGGGTTTTTCTTCAAGATCAGAACTGATTCTAAACTAGTGAACACTAACATACTCTATATCATAGTGTACTGCAGTTTAGAGGCTCTATTCCAAGGAAGCAGATTTGGGGACAATTTCTCCATACCACAAAAACAAATGGTGACTCCCGGTACTCAAGAAAGGTTTCTATCCTTTTTCCTTATGGGGGCTCTGAACACAGTTATGGATACAATCCTTGTCTAAGTCCAAATTATCTAATTATTATGAGAAGGAAAAATAAAAGAGTAGATTAAAAATAAAAATTAAGTAGACTAAAAGCTCTACTTACTACTTTTGGAAAGATAATATACTTTCCAGATAGGGAGGTTGAATCACATGCTGGAATGAAATGTAATGATTTTCCATATACAAGAGAGACGTAGAATGATTAAGTGGTCCATTAGTGTACATTTCATATACTTCATGAATTTCCTCTTAAACACATGACTCAAAATAGATTCAAGCCCTCTGGACAAGATACAGCCAGAGATATGATGACTTAAAGACATTACATATAAGAATAATCTCTATTTACCCTCTTCCGGGACTTTAGGTAAGAATACAAAAACTCAACCACACTTGAGCAGGATGACTCGGGATGAATTGGAGGACAGTTTGTTTCATCTTCGTGAAGAGCACATGTTGGTGAAGGAGCTTTTTGGAAGCAACAAGATGAGATCAAAAGGTACCCAGAGTCCTCCTTACGTCTTTAAAAGCTGTGTCTACATCAAACCTTCACTGTAATAAACAAAAAGAATGCATCTTCCTGAGATGTCTACACCAGAAAACAGTTCAAATGGCAAAGATGGTTAACTCCAAAAATTGTTTTCGAAGCAATAGTGCTTTGTTTTCTTGCCAAATGCATCAATAGCCTGTGGCCATTAGTCCAACCCAGAGAGCAAGAGACTGGGCAGGCTTCTGCCCTGGTCACAAAGAGAGAATGGGGACAGAGGAATGGACAAAATCTCAAAGGAAAGACTACAGGGGCAAGTAAGAAAAGGGGGTTTTATTTATAAAGCAAAACTCAAAATTGCGTTGATCATTTCCTATATATAGGCATGTAATATGTGCTTTATATATGTTAACTCATTTAATATAATGAAAGAAGCATTATCAGGAAGGAAAGGGAGCACAAAGAGGTTATATAACTTGCCCAAGGTCATAGCTAATGAATGGCAGAGCAGAAAGCTCTTAGCTCCAAAAATATACCCTACATAGTGATTTTAGGGTACTGGCTTTTAAAAGTGTATCTTTTGGGTACAGACCTGGAAAGAAATCTGAGATGGAGGGTGGGTAGATAACTAGATGGGGAGAACAAGAGTTCTGAAAGTCTGGGGTTAATCTCTAGGACACATTTGAAAGATATTGGTGTCAATGCCTCCCAGCCAAAGACCTTTAGGAACACATCTATAGTTGGGCAAGTTTGGTTTTTTACTGTTGTAGCTTGAAAAAGTGCACACCATGGGCAGCTCAGTAAGACTGTGTTAGAAAGAGTCTATCATAGGATTTGGGCTTCAGCTAGGTAGTTTAGGAGAGGCTCCAAGGTAACAGAAATTTGCTCTAGACTTGGTACTGTCAGAAAGCAGGGACAATTTTGTGTTTTGTTATCTCAGTAAATCTGACCTACAGGGAGGCTAGACTAGAGTGAGGCTAACGCTGTAATTGGGAAAGCAGCAGCAGTCACTCCGGTTAGCCAGGAGAGAGTATGTTTGGTATTTTTGTGGATGAGACAGTGACCTTGTTTTTATCTGAGCTGAGACAGAAGTATGCAGCAGACTTCTTTGGTATCACTCTGTCATGGTCTCAGAGTGGCCATGTGTGATGTTGGTGTTCTATGAGATTACATCCAAAAGCACAATAACAGGGCCTAGCTGTGAATGTAGCTGTGAATGCCAGGCCACCTTCAAACAACACTGAGGACGAGCTATGTCCCACTAATTTCCCAAAGTCAGCAGCAGCTTTTGCTTTCTCAATGGTAACCCCCAAGAGTGGTTCAGAGTTTCATTTAGAATTTACGAGATTGCAGGTTTCTGCTGTATGCCATCACACTTCAGAGTTGGAGATTCTTTATTATATTGTGGAGAACTTGAGACTCCAGTGAAGTCAGATGGTTACATGGGCCAAGGGATCTTGTTTCTTGGTTGATAACCAAAAGTACTTGAGGTTATAGATAGTAAGTGACCAAACTGGATACTATCCCCTCTGACTTTGGGCAAGTTACCTAGCTATGTAATGCCTTGATTTCTTTATTTGGACATAATGATGCATAATAATAATTGCTAACTCCTTCAGGACTTCCCTGGTGACCCAGTGGCAAAGAGTCTGCTGGCCAGTGCAGGAGATGTAGGTTTGATCCCTGGATCAGGAAGATCCCCTGGAGAAGGAAAGGGCAACCCACTCCAGTATTCTTGCTTGGGAAATCCCAGGGACAGAGGAGCCTGATGGGCTACAATCCATGGGGTTGCAAAAGAATGGGACACAACTTAGCAACTAAACAACAACCTACTGTGCTTACAGTGTATCACCACCAAGTCCTTTATATATATTAACTTATTTAATCCTTATAAAAATACAATGTATGCATGAGTGCTAAGTTGCTTCAGTCATGTCCTACTCTTTGCAACCCTATGGACTGTAGCCTGCCAGGCTCCTCTGTCCATGGGATTCTCCAGGCAAGAATACTGGGGTGGGTTGCCATACCCTTTCCAAACAATCCAGTGAGGCAGGTACCTGTATTTATAGATGAGGAAACTGAACCCAAATGGTTAATGACATACCCCAGGCAACGTAGTCAATGTCAGAACTGGCAGGCAGTGGGACCACAGAATCTGATGATAATATTTAAAAGTATGATTTCAGGTCAAGATAATAAATAGTGATTGACTATCCATTGTAGGTAATGCTCAGTGTACCCAGGGGGACTAATACAGGAATAATTTTTAGAGTGAGCACATATACGGGAATGTGTGAACAGTTGGGACTGGAGAAGTAAATATTAAAATTCTACTTATTTAATTATCTCCTGTTAACTTAGTATTTTTGTTTATGGTTTATAATGACCATGATGTATTAAGACAGAAGACATATAATTTAAAAATAAATATACATAATTATATAGAGAGTCTTCTGTCTTAATACATCATGGTCATTGGAGGCAGAAAATTAATTTTTATTTCCGAGATCAATTCAGATTACTTGCCACCAAATAAACTGTAGAGATAATCGCTGTCATAGAACAAGGCACGATCGACCAGCTGTCCTTTTGCCCACAGGATGAGAACAGCCTTGCTCCGGCTAACCGCAGCAGGCCGGGGCCTGCGTGCCGAGGCGGCCGCGGCGGAGCCCGAGCTCCGGGAGCCCGCTAGACGGCGGCGGAACGCAGAGCGGCGGCAGCGCCCCCTCAAGCACCAGCGCCGCCCGCTGCCCGGGCTCCAGCTGCAGTTCCAGCGCGTCGGCCCCCCTGCTCCCCGCCGCACCCAGCCGCGCGTCCACGCGGGACACAGACAGCTCCACACCGCCGGGGCGCCGGAGGCCGAGAAACCCGAGAGAGGTGAGGCTCGGGGCCAAGTCCCCGACAGGGTCAAAACGCTGGAAGGACTGATTTGCCAGCCACATTTCCCTCCCACTGCTGTATTCCGCCCACCACCCCCATTTTGCTCTTTTGTTCTTGTTCCTCTCTATTCTCCGAAATCTTTTATTTTTCCCCTGAGTAGGATGTCAGGTTCAAAATTCTCACTTCCCCTGCGGTTCTGTTGAGAGGAAAATCAGACAATGACAAAGGGAAAGTTGCTGGTCAAGTTTTGTAGGGATTAGAAAAGAGATAACTTTGATGACCTGCTGAGGTGTGAGTGACAGTGATCTTAAGACCTGGCCCTCTCCTGGGACTATGGGACTCTGGGCAGAGTGATTTGTGCCTCTAAAATTGGGGTTCTTCATCTTTTGAGGGGGAAAGAGCCTCCTTTGAAACCATGAGCAAAAGCTAGGCCTCCTCCCAAGAAAACTGCCCGCACACATAGACAAACTCTGCATACAACTGCATGGGTTCAGAGATTCCCAAAGCCCATTCCTGAAGTCCAGACCTAGAAGTCAGGCTGCTAATTGAGGAGCTGCAGTTTCTCCTCTTCCTGTATCCCGAGTGGCTAAGTGCCTCTGACTGCCAAGGAACCCTCCGCTGACTGAACTAAGTGCTGTGTGTGCCTTCTTCACCTGGCTTACTCATCCCTATTTGAGATTCATGGAAGTAAGGTGTCTTGGCCCTGGGGACTCGGTGTTAGGTTTTGTTCAGCACAGTTTTATATTTTCAGGCTCCTTCTTGAGCCAACAAAATCTTTGTGTAAACAGCTAAAAGGAGAAAAACTAAAAATGTGTTTGAAGTTCAGCTCAGTTTAACTTCAGCGCTATAGAATACCAATTATATACTAGGCACTAGAAACAAAGATATGTAAGAGTGGACACACAGTCCCTGCTCTTTCTTCTTCCCATTTATTCTTACTTACCAGAGAGCCTATAGTCCTGCTAACTTATTAAATCAGTAGTGCAAGAGTGAAAACTGAGAACCCCTCCTCTGGGATCATTGGTCATATAAGGACTTCCCCCAGGTCTCAAGTCTCCTTACCTTCAGCACTTGGGGTTCCATTTCTAGCCAGAGTTCTGGAAAAATCTCTTGCCAGAGGCTGCATCTTCTGTCTATAAACTTTCAGAGTCAAGGGACAGGCTGAGCTACACAGCCCCTCCCACATTCAAGGAACATGTGACAAATGAAAAGCCAGAGGTGAAGTATCCAGTGAACCCAGCGAACTGTGAGTTTTCTTCTTTTATCCTGTGCTGTTACTCTTTCACCTTTAATTGGAAAAACTTTATTTGGGGAACAAGTGAACCCTGCCACTTTTGAGTCATTCCAGCATTATCAGAGAAGATGAAAGTCATCCCTAGGTCAAATTCCAACTTCATTGCTTAAAAATGGAAAATAAGCACCTCTCTGTCTTCCAAGGAAAGGAAAATAAAGGCCCTTTCCTTAATTGAAGGTATTCCTTCTCCGTATATTTATCCCCTTAGGTCATAATTAACTTATATTTCTGACACTGGAAAGCTACACTTTGTAAGATTATCCTCTACACATGCCAAGATTACTAACTCCTCTAATTAAATATATGTATATATGTGAGAACCTAGTTCTAAACCCTTATAACAGGGGTTTCTGTTTATTCTTTTTGTGTTAAATGTTCCTAATTCTAACAGGAAAATCTCTTTTAGCAAAATCATATAATTATGACTAAGCTCACTGGTCTATGCATGCCTAACAGTGCCCACCTTATGAACAGCGATACTATGCAAGTGGAAGAACCACCCAAGTCTCCTGAGAAAATGTGGTCCAGAGATGACATTTTTGAACAGAGAAGCTCTTTGGAGAGTACTCAGAAGGCCACAGAGCTTCGGTAAGAGTGTGGAATTCCATGTCCCAAATGAACTGAAAAAGGTTCTGCTTGGCACCTTTCACCCATCTCAGAGGAAGAGAGAATGTTTGGGATTAAATTCACGCTGAGAAGTAGACCTGGAGGCACAGGTGGATTTCAGAATCGATTAGCTTGAAAGGGATATTTATGTATAAGAAAAGTTTTGCTGCTTCACTTTATAGAAAGAAAAATGTTTCATCCTTATCACCAGATGGGGGTTCTCAGCCCCCATTCTGCTTCAGCCCCTGGAAAGGTTAAAAACAGACTTAATTTTTTTTTAGAGCAGTTTAGGTTCACAACAAAGTTGAGCATAAAGTAGAGAGGTTTCCCATATACCTCCCCCGTCTCACCTTCCCCTCCCTCACCCACACCCCCAAACCTCCCTCATGGTCAACATCCCACAGCAGAGGGATACATTTGTTAGAATTGATCAATCTACAGGGACACATCACAAAAATCACCCAAAGACCATAACTTACCTTATGGTCACTCTTGGTGTTGTGCATTCTATAGGTTTGGACAAATATTTAATCCTGTGTCCACTGTTATAGTATCGTACAGAGTAGTTTCACTGCCCTAAAAATCCTCTGTGCTCTGCCTGTTCATCCCTTCCTTCCCCCTTCCCCCAGTGCTCTTTTACTGTCCTCATAGTTTTGCCTTTCCCGGAACTTCATCTAGTTGGAATCATACAGTATGTTGTTTGTTTAAATTGGCTTCTTTCACTTAGCAGTGTGCAGTTAAGTTTCCTCCTTTTCATGGCTTGATAGTTCATTTCTTTTAGCACTGAATCACATGTCATTGTCTGGATGTATCACAGTTTATTTAGCTACTCACCTATTGAAGAACATCTTGGTAGCTTCCAAATTTTGACAGTTATGAGTGAAACTGTTGTAAAATCCACATTCATGATTCTGTATGGACATAAGTTTTAAACCTGAAGGCTTTTAAAGCCACAGATGCCTGTGTCCCACTCCAGAGACTCCCTTTCAATTAATTGGGGGTGGAGTTGAGGCAGTGTTAAGATTAAAGATTGCACCAGATGATTCTAATAACCAGCTAGGACTGGAAATCGCTGACAGAGAGTCTAGTGAACCCAAATCCTCCCCCAGTGCCTTTCAAATAATAAAGAAAACATGGTCTCTTAGGTTCAGAAAAAACCATCTTCCTTTGTGTCCCTGTCCATATCCACAGAGGGGAAAGGTCCTTTACTCTCTCCATTCACAGATGGTATTTTAGTACTGTCTTCTTTCTCCAGAGCTTCCATTAAAGAGAATATACAGCTGATTCGACTTAAGAAGCTCTTACATGAAAGAAATACCTCTTTGGCAGTGACAAAGGCACAATTAACAGAAGTTCAGGCCGTGAGTTGCCATCTTCAGCTGTGCTTTTGGTGGGGGTGGGGGGGTGAAATAAATTAGTTAAGAAAATTATTATTTTCTCCACTTTACACATGGGAGACCAGAAAGGAAAGAAGCTGAGTTGCTTGTCAAAAGTCACAAATCTACAGGTGATATTCAAATCCAAGCCTTACAATTCAAGCCCTGCCCACGAAGGTGGAATTAAGTGGGGGCAACTTGGTCAGATTAAGTTCCAAGCCAGAGACCACAACCAGAGTGTAACTGAACTTGGGAAGCCAAGAGCAGTCATAGGGGAAGAAGGAAACCAGGTTACTGAGCACTTTCTATGTGATGGACTCTGCCCTAGGTACATAGAGTCATCTAAGCCGGACAACAACCGTCAGCTTTAACAGGTAATGTTGAACAGGTGAGGGAACTGAGCCACAGAGAAGTTAAATAACTTGCTCAAGTTATAAAAATAGTAAGAGGAAGAGCAGAATTTGGGTCCAGGTTTATCTGGAATCAAGACTCACACTTCTCACTACCACTCAATAGAAACTCACATCTGAACGGTAGAAATAGAGCATCAAGAGTCTAAATAATAAATTGGCACCATTATTTTATTGAATAAACATTTATTGACTACCAGTAACTGTGCAAAGCACTGGATACAAAGGTTAAAAAGATAATACAGTTCCTGCCTTCAAGGAACTTGTAAAAGTGAGAAGACAAGATGTCAACAAGTACAACTACCCCCAAGCAGGGTATGAGAGGAAAACAAAAGACAGGGTCGTTGGCTGCACCGGAAGATGGCCTGCAGGATCTGAAGAGGATTCATAAGGGATGCTACTCCTGAGCTGAACACTGACAGTTTAGCATGTGTTAATGAGTGTGCAAGAGAAAGAGAAGGGCTTTCCAGGGGTCGAGTGGTGTAGGCCAAGGCACAGAGGTGAGAAACATCAGGGAGCAGGTCATGGAGCTCTTAGCAGGAATTTAGACTTTATCCTACAGATAGTGGAGAGCTGCAGAAAGATTTTAAGCAAGTTGATCATCAGTTTTTTTTTTCCCCAAAGAGATCCCTTTACCTTTTTTTAATGTCCAAAATATTTTGAAATACATATTAATAAAAAAATGATACTTTCAAAAAACTATTATAAAGTACTAATAATGATTAATTCTGAGTAGTGGGATTATAGATGACTTATGATAGTACTTATACTTTTCTGAAATTTTGAACTTCTCAAAAATGACAAAACTACTAGAAAGATTACCTGGCAGCAGGGTGAATGATAGTTTGGCTGGTATAAGACTGAAGGCAAGGAAACCAGCAAAAAAGATAAGTGCAGTGATCCAGGGAATTCAGGATAAGGGCCCCAACCAAGGCACTGAAAGAGGCTCACAGAGAAAGGACTGTTAGAGGTCCAAAACTAGAAGAAAAGATTTTATCACCAAAGTAGAGTGGTGAGGGAAAAGGAGAAATAAGAGATAACTCCTGCATCTGTAGCTTGGGTGATTAAATGATGGTGGTGCCATTCAATGGAATTAGCTACAGTTGATTCTGCCCTTGGTATGTCTGTTTTGATGAGGATTAAAGGCATCTTTTGGAGAAGGCAATGGCACCTCACTCCAGTACTCTTGCCTGGAAAATCCCATGGACAGAGGAGCCTGGCAGGCTGCAGTCCATGGAGTCGCACAGAGTCGGACATGACTGAGCGACTTCACTTTCACTTTTCACTTTCATGCATTGGAGAAGGAAATGGCAATCCACTCCAGTGTTCTTGCCTGGAGAATCCCAGGGACGGGGGGAGCCGGGTGGGCTGCCGTCTACGGGGTCACACAGAGTCGGACATGACTGAAGTGACTTAGCAGCAGCAGCAGCAAAGGCATCTTTGGGGCTTCCCTGATGGCTCAGTGGTAAAGAAGCTGCCTGTAATATAGGAGGCCCAGGTTTGATTCCTGGGTCGGGAAGATTCCCTGGAGGAGGGCATGGCAACCCACTATAGTACTCTTGTCTAGAGAATCTCATAGACAGAGGAGCCTGGAAGGCTGCAGTCCTTAGGGCCTCACAGAGTTGGACACAGCTGAAGCAACTTAGCACAAAGGTATCTTTATAAGGTCAACCTCCAAAACTGTATTTTGTAAGAACTGTGCATACTGCCTGTATTCTTTTGAGTTGAATAATCTTGGTAACACTGAAAGGATGGGAAATCTGGAAAGGAAGATATTTTAAAATCATATGGGTAAATAGCTATATTTGTGGAATTATGTATTTTAAAAATCCATCCATTCCTCCATTTCATTGAAGGGAAAAAGGAGAAAGCCATTCTAAACTGAAGGTCCTTACGCATATTAGTAGTAGTGTAAAGATGGCCTAAAGTGGTGAATACTTTTTTAAAATATAGGTTTTACAGCTGTTTTTTAAAGCAGTTTTCATTTCTAGTCATATTTTATTACACATATACTAAGATAAGTTTTCATCCTCTTAATTTCTGTCTTAATCTCTATCAGTGACATGAGGTCAGTAGTGCAGACTCTGAAGTCAGGCTGAGGTATAGCTCTCCCTCAGTCTCTTGAAAACTGTGTGATTCTGGGCAAGTGACTTAGCTCTCTGAACTTTGAGTTTCTCATTTTTAAAGTTTAGGTAACAGTACCTCTCAGATTTGCTATAAATATTAAATGACATAATATGTGTGAAAGAATTATGATGGTCATAATATAAGAGATAATGAAACACATGGTAACATGTAACACAGAGTAATTACTCAGCCAATAATAGTAGCTGTTGCTGTGAGTTTGGTTATTGTTGTTATTTCTGTTTCCAAAACTGTAAAGTGACCTTTCTGAAGAATGATGAGTAAAGAGATAGCACCTAGTTTGAAAATAAAAATACTCTTTCTTGGAAAATCCACCAAGTGCAATGCACATTTGCATAACTGACCCTTGTAAAGAAATGCCATGATCTATTATATTCACAGACTGCCTGGCAAGCTAGATCAGGGAAAGGGAGGAGCAGTTAGAAAACAGGCACACAGATTGACTTGATTTATAGGAAATGTTCATTAACATCTTTTAAAATAAATATTTAAACATTTTATTACAGAGATAAACATCAAAATAAATATCAACTTGGTATATCAATGGGATAACATCTATTTCTTTCTTTCAGGCGTATGAAACTCTGCTCCATAAGGTACTTAATAAGGATTCCTTAAATCTCTGTTTCTTGATAATCAGAGGAATGGAACCCAAATGAATCTTCAAGTAACGTAACACCAGAATTTAGCCAACTAAATCAAACATGTAATTTTATTAAGACAAATGATACTGTCAGTATTATCAGAAAATACAGATTGCATTGTTTTCACAAAAATTAAAATATAAGGTCTGAGTTTAAAAATATTCGAAACAGTATTTTTGAGCCTATTGCTACAGAGAATTTTTCCCAGGAGTAGTCCTCTAGCATGCCTGAGGTGGTGAGATATAGCAAAATTGTTGTGAACGTTCTCTGGTGTTATTAAATATTTGTACCTCTGTGAGTGGGGGTACAGGTGAAGCTAGGTAAATGTCCATGATTAAGAGTCACTAAGGTCGAGTTCCTTGCATGATCAGCCACAGCTGTTCCTTTCAGAAGGATCCATCAGAAAAATGCATTTAACTTCTAGAGTTAACATGTCGCTTTGCTAGGTGCACAAAGGAAATATGTCATCGTAAAAAGTATTTAAGTGTCTTAGAAGATAAAGGCAATTGAGAAAGGTGGCACTTTACTTAGAATCAGGGTTAAGTTTGAACTTCAGGGAAATCAAGGCTCCAGTGATGAATTAGTTTCCCAGAGTGGAAAATCCTCACCAACAGGGAAATGATAGTTTCTGAGAAATGCTAGGGTGAGAAACAAGGTTATTTTATAGTACAAAGGACCATGCTTTAGATCAGAGCCCTACTTTGAGACATCCATTAGGGAATGCTGATGCTGGGGTTGTTGGTTTCTTGAGACCCCTCCTGCTGAGTGTTATAAACATTTCCAGAGCAACTTTCCTTTTGCCCCAGAATCAGGGAATCCTGGGCGCAGCCCACAATGCCCTCCTCAGCCAAGTGAATGAGCTTAGGGCAGAGCTCAAGGAGGAGAGCAAGAAGGCTGTGAGCTTGAAGAGCCAAATGGAAGATGTGTCCATCCTGCAGATAACCCTGAAGGAGGTAAATAACAATAATTGAAAGATACCATCAATTGTATGTTACATCCCAATTTCAAAGATGTTAAAAAAGTGTATCTGAGCAAAAATATGGGTATTTTTCTTTTTTCAAATGAGAAAAATGAGGTTCCAAGTGATTGAATAATTTGCTCAAGATTTCAGTATTGTAATGGTGTAAAACTAGAAAAAAACTGGGATTTACATTTACATCTGGCTTCCCTGGTGGCTTAGTGGTAAAGAATCCACCTGCCAATGCAGGAGACACAGATTTGATCCCTGGGTTGGAAAGATCCTCTGGAGAAGGAAATGGCAACCCATTCCTGTTGTTCTGCCTGGGAAATCTTATGGACAGAGGAGCCTGTCAGGCTGCAGTCCGTGGAGTAACGAAAGAGACGAACACAACTCTGCAACTAAACAACTGTTCTCCAAAGTCTTTTCTGTTATAACGTTCTGCTGTTTCCCTCACAGTAGAAACCCAGACATCATTAAAATTTAATTTGATAGTACGCCTCCCTCATTTCCTGCCACAAGCAAAGTGAGTGAAGTCGCTCAGTCGTGTCCCGAGTCTTTGCAGCCCCCATCGACTGTAGCCTACCAGGGCTTCTCCATCCATGGAATTCTCCAGGCAAGAATACTGGAGTGGGTTGCCATTGTCTTCTCCAGGAGATC